>JAMXBB010000006.1:72029368-72454230 GCA_024138015.1 Lumnitzera littorea | reverse complement strand
ACACAAAATGAAAGAGACCTTAAAGAAAAGAACCTGTGTTATAAATCTCCAATAACTATCAGGAAGATTCATCAATTAATGTGATACTAGAATATAAGGCTTCAACTTACTAGGATGGGTCTTAGACGACAAGGTTCTAAGGTTTTGGTAAGGAGTAAAACTTTGGTTGATGCGATGATCAACTGTCATGTATGCTAATTAACTACAATAAGCGTGCATTGATTTCTATGAAGGAAAAAAATTATTGTAAAATTTTTCCAATTGATTTATAGGACTATTTCCAATTTCAAAAACGATTATTGACTCTCTTTGGAAGTCTCAGTAGTTTATGTAATACCTATTATTGTCATAATTAAGTTGCTACCAAAATATTGCCTCAAATATCCTAATTAATATGGCTACAAAAGAAGATGCAAGCCTTGTCACTTGCTTTTTCTTTTCTTTCCCAATAAAAATTAATTTCATTTATCCCGAAAAACAAAAAAAAAAAAGAAAAGGTGCAACAATCAAACCGATACATAATATGGCAGTTCTGTATTGACTTTAATTTGTTAAAGTGAAATGATACGGTTACCAAAAAAAGTGCAATCTCAATCAACATATTCAAACTGAAAAACTATAACATTAAGCAGCATATATGATGGTCCCAGTTTAACCTCTGGTACTTCACACTTATTTCCATCCTATTATCCCTACATTATTACATTCAATTCAAACTACACACCCATCAAAATATTCAGCAAATTAAAAAAAAGAAAAAATCAAAATACAACGAAAAGAGAAGAAAAGAAAAGAAATACACCCATTTTTGAGATCACAGTTATTAAATGGTACCAATTATTCATTCTTCATGTACTACTTTTCGAAATTCCGCGTAGAGCCTTCACATTTGGGAAGTATCTATATCCATATGGTGGTGGCTTAGCATAGTTTCTTGTAGTAAGGGTTTTCTTTGAGTCCGGGCAAGGTGCAACCGGCTGACCAGGAGTATAGGTGCAGCGATTTCCTGGAGAAGGGCTCTTACCCTTTTGTAGTGATTGGATTTGCAAGAGGTATTGATTATGGCCATGTTCATCCCTTTTCATTCCCCATTCTTCTTGCTCGTTAAACCCTAGAAGCCTACATGCCTCATGGAGTTGCACTTTTGTCACAACAAGAATAATGGCCACAAGTATCGTAATTGTAGTTTGAGCCTTCATTTTTTGATATCTTAATTAGGGATTTAGAATAAATGCGATCATAAAAATATGAATATGTATATGACAAAGTGATGGATGAAGAAACATGTTCAGGGATATTATGCCATTTATACCACAAAATAATTTCAAAATTACATGAATTCAAACGTGTAACTTGTTAGACGTGTTTAAATACTTGACTACTTACCAAATTCAAAAATTTGACTGTTAATATATGTAGGATTCAAGATATAGGAATTCTAAGGCACATGCATATACCGAGTAACTACATATTCTATTTCATGCGTAAATAAACAAGAAGACATTCTTTAGTTTAATTATAATATAATGCCTTTATAGTGATTATGATCCATCTCATTAAGAGGAGATCTCATAATATTTGTGTTTATGAAATATACTAGAACACCAGATTAAAATGGAAATTACGCTTCATATGTTTTTCTAATGGCGTGGGTATTCTCGGATATTGCGTGGTGTTTAATTAAACTCATATGGAATACTTTTCTTGGCCCGAAAATTTATATAAAATACATGATGACCCTTTTGTGTAACTTTTCAATCGCATATATTTTTTCCATACAATATTCTTTCATGGCGCAGCGTGCTAGAAAATTCATACTAAGTGCAGCTTCTGAGCGGACTTTGACCACCGCTTTATGTAAAACATGACTTTTACTGATTCTTCGACGATTACAAGGATTCCAGGTAGCTAGTCATATATGCCATTTTCTTGCCATAAGTATCCGGACTAGGGGTGGTAATTCGGATCCAGACAGGTATGATAAGACTTAAAAGAATTAGCATATAGAAAAATTTGATATGAGATATAAAAAAGTTAAACCTATTTAAATATGGTTGAATTCATAATCAGTTTCGAGTTAAGCTTTCAAACTCAATACGTGGTACGAGATACATTATATATTTTTTTATATTGCATTTTATTGCACAAATTATTTCTTTTATATCAGACATCTCAATGACAGGTATATGATACTTTTAGTAGGTGAGAGACATGTTCACCAATATTTTAAAAAAATTTACAAAAATATAAATTGGATGAAAAAAATTACAAGAATACTAAAGCAATATCGCATGTAAAAAATGCAAGTTCAATTTTAATGATATCTCGCATGTTAAAGATGCAATATCACTAAACGTATACTCCTTATCTCGCATTTTAGAATTACGATAAATGTATTACCTTATTATCGTATTTTCTAAATGCAATTTAATAGTGATATTTCAACAACTAGTATACCAGCTATAATGCATTTCAAAATTGCAACATAAGATTACACTTTTATTGCATCTTAAACATGCAATAAATGATAAAACCATATATTGTATCTTAAACATGTGATATAAGCTAAATTCTTACCCCACCTAAATTGCAATTAAAATGTGTGACATAAACCATATTTATCACATATTAAACATGCAATATAGGTTAACGCCTTTTTTGCTTCTTAAACATGTGATATAACTTAAACTCTTACCTACCTAAATTGCAATTAAAAGGTGCGACATAAACCATATTTATTGCATATTAAACATGAGATATAGGTTACTATATTTATTGCATCTTAAACATGCAATATAAGTTAAATTCTTACTTACCTAAATAGCAATTAAAAGGTGCGACAAAAACCATATTTATCGCATATTAAACATGCTATATAGGTTATTACATTTATCACATCTTAAACATGCGATATAGTCTAAAGTAAGTACTTTTATCACACTTCTCAAACGTGATACCCATGATTGATGAAATGGTGCACACAGGTATGTAGAAACACCATAAAAAACAAAACTCTTAGCTCAAACGATCACCTATCACTTCCCTTCAATAGATCACTAAAACAAGTCTCTCTTTGAGCTCCCTAAAAAACAAATCCTGAATTCACAAAACTCACAAAATCCACAGATTTTCTTTGAAATTCAAACCAAAAGCATCAAAATCATAATAAGGTTAGTCGTTATTTCAATTTTAAATGAATTTAGGAGTAGTTTAGTTCAATTTTATATATCATCACAAGGTGTTCAATTATATTACTTATTCGTTATTTTGAATGCCTTTAACAGGTAACTCACATCCTATCCTTTCAAAGACATATTTTGAAGCACTACAACCATATTTTCAAGTATAAAACGGTAATGTGATCAATTTGCTTTTGTTAGTTACTACTATAAATTGCTATTGGTTTGGTTCATGATTCGGTTAAAAATTACTGTAAATAATTTCAATTTGGTTTTCACTGGTATCCTTTTGGTCAATTGGTAAGGATTCCCTTAACTTTTGAGTAAGCATGATGCCATACTTATTTTATCAGTCTCTTGGTGTGCTTGACTTCTTATACCTAGTTTTCTCCCTCTATACTTACTTACCTAAGCAAAGTTAAAGGGGGGTCTTTCTCTAAACTTATAGCATTGTCTCTTTATGTGGTTGTAAACAATGCCCTTTTTTCCTTCTCTTTTTCTTTTCTTTTATGTAAAGTAATTAATTTGTGTTAATGTGAGAAATTAGTTACAAGAATCACCTGCTAAGCAAGGAAGGAAATAAACATAAAGGAAACACTTACAAAGTGCTGCTATCTAATAAAATACTTTAGTATAGGTGAATGTATAAACTTAGCCTTAAAATGTTGGGTGATGAGGGTTTGAAGCTTTAGTTATTTCTTGAGGTGTTGCTGTGTGCTGAGACAAAAAGGTTTAAATCTAGAATGACATTAGGTTATGCAAATTCTCTGAACAATGCATCAGATCTACGATTTTGTTGGTGTTATGACTTTAAAATGCTATTAACATATTACAAAAATTGGACTCTAGTGATCATCCCAATAGAGAATAGGTTTTTTATGTAGATAAAATGCTGTAAGCTTTCACTCATTACATGTTTAGCCTTCTTATGAAAGTGAGACATCAAATAGCATAATGATTGTACCATATCTTCAAGTACTTTAGCTTTATGAGACTTCTTTCCTCATTTTCTTATTTTTCTGTTTAAGAGCGCTCATTTGAGAGAACCTTAGATTCTTCATATTCTCCATAACCGACTTTCAAAGGAAACATATAAATGAATTGCTTACAAGTACAAGACATAAAGAAAAGTTACCTAACCCTAGTTACATGTGCTACCTAGCCCTACATGTAATTGAACACCACATGTAACTGAACACAACATACCCAGATTCTTGGTGCGCATGTGGACACACCTATTTATAGGAACACACTAGTTTCACACAATTGTAAACACAACACAAGTTGTCACATTAGATTCTAAAAACCTATAACAAAACAAGTTAGTTTATAGTTTTCACCAAATTAGCATCAGTAAAGAACATATTCACATTCTAAGTATCAAAACTTAAACAAATCGATTTTTGTATGGGAAATTTTCTACATAATAAAATGGAATCCCATGAAAAGTTATTTCAGAAATCATTATTATGTTGGTTTTTTGTATTTTGGTTTCAAACAACTACATATGCTTGAAGTAGACAAAAATTCAAGTCGAATGTATGTACAAAATCACTCATTATACCAACAAGATCATATAAAATCAGCAGAGTATCCAAGTAAAGAAAACCTAGAGGGGAAAAAAAATAATGATAGGATTCGGGGTACCGATCCCACTAAATGTTGAAGCCGAACTTGTCCACTACTTTCGTGGATATCTCATTCGACTACTCATTTTTGTTAATGTTATTTAGATGTTTTATTTCTTATATTTTTCCTAAATTACCCTTATATTTATTTTGTATTTACAAGAATGCCACTAGGGCATCCTTTTAGTTATTTTATTTACAAGTTTGTCATTGTATATAAATAGAGCATATGTATAAGGTTTTAGCTAGACTTGACATTTTTTTGATGAGAAACCCTTGAGATTTTCTCTCTTGGAAAACTCTCCTCTTCCTACTCTTATCAATCCTTTTAACAAGGATTGTGATAAGCAACTTTATTACTCGGATCAGTGCGTCACATCTAGCGAGTTTTAGGCTATGTTAGATCTTGTTGGTCCATTATATCCAGCTCGATAGTTCATGGATTTGCTAAAACTCTTATTTTATTTTCTTGTTTTTGTTCATTGTGGCACCTCTTCATGTGTACAACCTCGCAAATGCATTAGCTTCGCTGATATCAGAGCGCAATTCCGACGAGAGAGCGTATTAGATTCCATGAAGTTTTTGTTCGTATATTATTGGTGGCTACTGTGTTCTTCCCGTAGCTACTACAATGAGTGTTTTGAGGCTACTGTTTTATGTTAGAGAAGGTACTATTTGTTGGTTTATATTATGAAATTGAAGGCTTATTGATTGAGTTTATTGAGACTTCAATTTAATTTGCTTTTCTCTTCGTTGGCTATTGGGTTTTTGGGTCTTATGTTGATGGAGATCATGACGACACCCAAAACTAAGGAAAATGTATTGCCACTGTAGTGAGGTGAGATAGATCGCAAAATCTAATATGGAAGGTGTTCCTTTCAGTGGAGTCATAAATTATATATATATATATATATATATATAATAAAATAAAAAAAAGAGAGAAGGTGGTTTTGCTTTTCATGTTGCGGCTTCTGATGCCTACGTATTAGGATTTGAAATTGGGAATCCTTTGCTTTCGAAGGACAGTTGGAGTTCGACTGCTTAGGGTTTGAGTTACTTATGTGTGGCTGTGAGCTTGTAGTGAAGTTGTGTCTCCGATGGTCATGATTGAGTGCTAGAGTCGTGTGGGTTTGTGAGTTTAGCTCTGGTGGTTGTCAGAGTTGAGTTGTACATTGGACTATGTCATTTCAGCAGTGCGTAAAGTGGTGGTTGAGAGTTGTTGCGCAAACTACTACGTTTGTGCTGACTGTTGAGTGCACCGGAGTTCATTGTGTGTTTGTTGCTGTTCATCCTTGTGCTGCTGTATTTTTTGCCGTGCTCATGTTGTGCTACTGTGTTTTTTCTTTTCGTTGAAAACTGCTGAAGTCTGTGGCTCATAAGATAAAGTGCAGAACAGTCCTAAACCATGCTTCATTGAAGCTACCATCGTGTGTGTTGAGCTACTTCTTGGTTGACAGAGATCTACACCGAACAGCGCAATAGCCGACTAGAAGTACTGTGATTTTATACCATCACCAAGCCGAACTGAGCTCTGATTTTGACACACAAAATCCGAGCTATCTTGGTGTTGATCCACTGAATGTAACGGCTGAGCTGTTTCATGCAAGAACTTCAAGTTTACCGAGCCGAAAATTGTCTAACCGAGCTGTTGCTCAACTTGTTGTGGTGGAGTTTAGGTGCTGAACAGTAAACTGTGTGTGCCGAAGGAACCGAACCGAACTACTGCATCTAGCCAAACCGAATTGCCTTTCACTAAGATTGCCGATCAGCTGTGAATGGACAATTGAAGAAGCGGCGTGCTGCTTTGTATAATTATTGCTGATGCCGAGCTCTGCTACATGATTGTCGAGCTAGTTTCTTTGAAGTAATGAAGTGAACTTAGTCAGTGAATTCCAGTCCGCGCTGCTTTGTAATTCAAGTTAGTTGAAGAACTAATGGACCAACGAACTATAGTGTCTGAACCGAGATGACGCGTGTATGTTGCTGTATCTGCCGTGTAGAAAATTCAACGAAGAGAATTGTCTAAGCTGATTAAATTGTCTCTGCTGCTCTGAATTGGACGAATAGTGTTAACGTCGAGTTGTCATAATCCTTAGCCGAGCTACTTTTTCCTAGTCGTTGCCGAGCTCTTAAGTAGTCAATGTTCGAACTAACGAACTGAAATTGTTGCCGTGCCGAGTCGACCAAGTTTATGCTGTTGTGTATCGAAGCCGAACTGAGGTCGTGAACATTGTCCGAGCCGAAGTCAAGTTCTGAGCTGTTGCAGCAAGTCCCGAGTTGGACTATAAGTGAAGTGCTAAACCGAGCGGACGAAGTGTATCCGAGCTGTTTCGTGAACTGCCGAAGTGAACTCTACATCGGAGCTTAGTACACCTAGTCGAACCGAGCCGAGTGAGGCCGAACTTACACATCCGAGCTAAGAGTACCGAGCTGATTGAAATTTGTTGAACTGTGCCGAGCTGTCCTGTGTGCCTGTGCTGTCGTGTCTGAATTAAAGATCGAATAGGTGCAACTCAAAGTGCCGAGCTATTTAGTGTACCGACCCCTATAGAATTACTATCAGAGCTACTATAACTAATTAATGATCTGAGCTGTCTTCTTGTTGAAATGCCGAGCCGACCTTTTTTCCCCAAGTAATTGCCGAAGTGGGCTCAACTGCATTGCTTATCCTTTGTTATCCGAGCTGCGAACTTCAACTGAGCTTACATGCAAATTGTCTTCAAGTTGCCGAGCTGATTTAAGTGTCTAAGCTGAACCATCAGTTTTATGACCGAGCTGTCGCAATTTAGCCGAGTTGAATTTTCTTCAAGTTGCTGAGCCAGTCCTGGCTTGTCCGAGCTCTTGGTTAAACTGCAGAAGCGAAGTAAGAATCCATGCTGCTAAATAATTTGCCAAGCTGAATTAATTGTAGTCGTCCGAGATTGAGCTGTTGTGATCCAACGTCCTGAGCTGCGTGGGAAGGAGTAGGATTGTGCTGTGCTGTTGTTTCTTACTCTGCTACGAATGTTCCGAGGCCAAGCTATCTGAGTTGTCGCAAATGTACATCACATTGTTGAGATCGAGCTGCTGCAAAGAAAGGTCATACAGAGCTACTATTTTCCTTGTTTTGCTGAGCTAAATTGCAACCGATATCCAAGCTCTAAGCTACAACGATCCAAAGTCTTAAACTGAACTACTCAATAGAAGTAATCGTGAAGAGTGTGTGCTAAAGATTGAGTTAGTGTGCAGGCCGAACTGAAGATAATTCCTATTAGAGCTCCTTTGTGAGATTTGTCCGAGGTGCTCAATTCAAGAATTGTAGTGTGTGAAGTGTGGGGTTCACCTTTACCCGAGTGGCCTGTAGCCGAACTAATACTGCAAATCCGAGCCATTTGAATTACTGTCATGCTAAGCTACCTTAGAAACTTCAGTTTTAAGTCCGTGAGCTGTATAGAGCTGACTTGAATGTTTATCTGAGATGCAAGTGTATCTTCGTGTTCGAGATGATTCCAGTGTTCGAGCTCCGAGCTGCTGTGACTAAGTGCTTGCTATACTGTTTTGATTGTTAACTATTGTTGAGCTATTCTATTGTGTCCGAACTGAAGTTTGACGAATGAATGAAGTGCTGATTGTACAGCCGCAGTATGGACCAACGTGTTAGTGTGCGAGGTCAGTTTCTTTAAGTGTTTATAGCAGCAGTGTTCTGTTTAAATTGTGCTACTGAGTTTGCCTTTCGAGTCGTCGAGCCAACAAATGTTGTCCGAGCTGTCGTAAATCAAGTACCACGCTGCTGCGAGGAACACAATTACTGAGCTTACAGTTGCTGTTTTACTGTCCGAACTGGGCTTGAGGATCCAAGCAGCCGTGCTCTTAAAGAATTTGCTGAATTAGAGAAAAGCTTGATCCCTACAATATGGCAAGAGAGCTGAATTTTTGCAATGTAGCAGTGGAGAAGTTTTACACCAAGGAAGGAAGACTTGAACGAGATATTATATTAATCTAAATTAGTCACTATCCTATGAATTTCATCTCTGAAATTATTGTTGAAAGATTAGGTTATGAAACTATAGACTACTCAAATCCGTATGACTTTGTTTATAAGAATGAAGTAATTCGAGTGACGAAGAAAGCAAAAATAGCCTTCTCTATTGGCAAATTTCAAGATGAAGTTTTATTTGATGTTACCGATATTGATGATTGCTGTATGTGTTTAGGTTTTCCATGGAAAACGAGCCATAACTTGAGCTACACACCTTTGAAGAATACTTATTCCTTTTATGACAAAGAATGAGTTGTGCTCCATCCTATCTCCTTGGCTAATCTTGAAGATGACTTAAGGATTGTTAACACTTTAATAGAGAGATGGATAGCTAAAAAGAAAATCCTCATAGAGGTCATCAAAGAAGAAGAAGAAGTTGATGAAGGGATTATTACATCATTTATGGTAACTGAAGAGGAAACTAGTTGTGAGGAAGTGGATGAGGTAATGACTATTGAAAATGAGGTTAAGGAGCAATTTGAGCTTCTACATATTCAGACCCTCCGAGCCCATGCCATGTTTGAACTTAAAGTTATGCTATTCCCTTTGATTGATAGCTACTAGAATTATTTAGGGATAGTTGACAGGGTATCTAATGAAGAGCGGAAAGAAGGGTATCTAATGAAGAGCATGGTTGATCGTGCTCATGATGAGTGGAAAGAGCATCAGAATATATTTTCCTTGATCATTGAGTTGAGCTGTTGTAGTTTTCTTTTATTTCGCTCTTGCAAATTTGTTTTTGATCTAAGTGGAAGTTGGAGTAATCACTTGTTAAGTTTCGAGGTTGAAACTTTTTCAAGAGGGAGATGATGATAGGATTTGAGGTACCAATCCCACTAAATGCTAAAGCTGAACTCATTCACTACTCCTTTAGATATCTCATTCGACCACTCATTTTTGTTTATGTTATTTAAGCATCTTATTTCTTATATTTTTCCTAAATTATCCTTATGTTTATTTTGTATTTACAGGAATACCATTAGGGCATCCTTTTAGTAATTTTATTTATAAGTTTGCCATTGTATATAAATAGACTTCATGTATAGGGTTTTAGCTAGACTTGACTGTCTTAGAAAACTCTCCTCTTCCGACTCTTATCAATATCTTTAGTAAGGATTGTGGCAAACAACCTTGTTACTCGGACCGGTGCATCATATTCGGTGAGTCTTAGGCAGTGTTAGACCTTGTTGATGTGTTATATCCAGCTCGATAGCTAGTGGATTTGTTAATACGCCCATTTTATTTTCTCGTTTTTGTTCATTGTGATGTCTCTCCGTATGTACAACCCTGGAGATGCATCAAAAAATTATTATCTTGTGCTTACTGATGGACATAAAACTCTAAATAGTCTTGAGAGTTTCTAGTGATTATACCATTCTAGGTAGCAATTTCTATTGCCATGTCAATTATAGACTTCAGGAAACCAACAATTGTGACTTGTTTATCTTTGATGAATTTAGTAGCAAGACATGAATCCATGGAAGCATAATTGCATCATATGATTTACCAACAAATAATTGCTAAAACGGTTTACAAACCAAATAAGATATTTATCAACAGAGATAATTAGTCTTTTTTCCAAAGTAGCTAATTTAGTTATGTACTTTATGAACATTGTAATGTGCATGTTTTTAGAATCTCAACTTTTAATATTAACAACTTGGCCAATGATTGTTTACAAGAAACATTGCATAAGCACCACACTAAGATAGCACACTCGATAACAAAAGAGCTAGCATATACTTACTACACCAGTTATGCCATCTTTTGATCTTATAAGGAGTTTAATACAAAAGATATGATGTAAGATCATTGTAAGGAGATTTATTGAGAAAAGCATAACATGCTTTTGTAGCATCCTACCACACTTCTTTGCTATCTACCAAGTAGTACAAAATCCAATTTTCTCTACTACATGGTGCTTCTACAAATTCATGCAATAGTTAACTAGTCTCAATTTTCATCGTTTTAATTTAATGAAAAGAAAATTGTTGTTTGCTGTTATTCATTATTATCGTTAGTTACTATAATTTTGTAAAAGAAAATTTATCGAGTTGTTATTATTGTTGTTTGCTAGTGTTGTTTGGTCGAAGATATTTTATTTTGTTCGTTTGCTAATAGAATTAAGAACTTATAGTGTTGCAAATCTGAATACTAGTAATCCAATTGTTTAGATGTTTTCTTTTGACTATAGGTGTGTATCATTGTTTCTACTATATTCCACTTACTATACAAATTGCTATAACGTTACTAGTTCCATTATTCAATGCTTTTACTTATATAGAAAATGAAAGATTACATAGTTACAATAGTAGCAACTCTAGATGAGCAAATTGCTTATACTGACTCTCTTTATTGTTTATAAAGTAACTATCTACTAATTAGATTTTCTTACTTATAGCTGTCTTAACCAATACAGCTATTAAGTGACAAATAGAAGCTTCTAGAGAAATTTTGAAGACTACCTACATGCATTACACTACATACATCATAGCACATGCATGCATAATGTCTAAAATAATTCCAACACTCTACAATACATATCATTCATACATAGCTAACATACTACAAAGAACACCTATTCACTCACAAGCACAATGACAATATAGTAAATAGCTTGCTTTTAGGTGTCATATCAATTCCTTTACCTCTAAGCTTGTTGGATCTCTTGACCATAGATTTGAGAAATGCATAATAGCTAGGTATTACATGGGTGGAGAATCAACATACATAAGTAAAAGACCATGGCTAGATCGATTATACAAAGTTAGCTCGTAAACCTTTGGATTACATGCTTCTAAGATTAGGTTAATTTTCAAGAAGTATGCATCAGTATGCATTGACCATTTTCGTGCTACATCTTCTCAAAGCTAGCTTTTGTTTGTTGTGGTAATTTAGGTGGATGGTTCCTTGAGAGACCTATTATTTCAATTTCTTGTCTATTTTAACTGTATAATGAAGTTTTGTTTCCACTTTTGCCCCCTTCTTTTCTTCAATATCTTAGTTAAGGGGTTGATTCTATGGATTTAGAATAGATTATGCATCCTTTATGAGATCCTCAAGTTCTCTCTAACGAGCTTGTACTACACTAATATCATAGGCAAATAAGGATGAAGACCACCTAAAGTTCAAATAGATGAAGCAAAGTAGCAAACAATAAACCTTATTTTAGTTCACTACTTTGTCTAGAGATGTTTTAATCATTTTATAAGAATAGATGACACATCCTTCATAAATTTAGCATCTCTAATTTGTGATTATGGCTACTAATTTACCATGAACATCTCCTACATGTTTGTCTTAATATGGTGCATATGTTCAAAATCTTAAAGTGATTTGATGGTGCAATTTACAACGTTAAGGTATGACACTTGAAGGTATAACATGTTATACCTTTGGTTAAGTTGGCAACTATAACATAACTTTATAATGTTAGTTGTGATGGTTGCTATGTTAACGTATAAATTAACATAACCAAAGAAAGTACTATACTAAACATTGCAATGTGCCTCCTATTATCAAATATAAGACCTTTATTTATGGCACTTTTTAGGAACATAACTAACATAACTATTGTTGATGTTAATAATAGTGAAAATAGTGAAGAATGTTGGGCTTTCAGTTTTTGAAATAGCAAGATTCTAATAGATCTAGAAGGACCATATTATGATAGGGGGTCAATTACTCAAGGCTCCTAACTAAGACATGTGAGTTACTACAAGTAGATCTTGATAAAAGAACTATACATATGTATCATAGATAGACATTTATATATGGAAATGGAGCAAATAAATTCATGTTGAAAGACATTATCGATGATGAAGATGTCGAGGCCCATATAGACATTGCCCAGGCATTCGGAATGACATGCCTTTGACATCTATATGTTGAAGTCAAAGATCAAGCTGTTATGCCTCAAGAGCAATCAATAACGGTTTAGACAAGTATACCTCAATTGCTATAAGTGTAAGGGCCTATGAATGCTTTAAAAAACATTGAAACAACTGGTGATTTCTACATATCAAATAAAGATAATCTACCTATTAGTGATAATCTTGATAGGAAGATGGAAGAGGCACTTGAAGATAGTGATACCAAAGATGAATTGATATACGAAGTGGATTCAAATAATGATAAAGAAATGGAGATTGAGATAGACACATTCGATGAAGAAGATGAGTGTGCAGATTCACTAGAAATGTCCACGAATAAACAATAGCACCTAGTGCTCCAACAAAACAATAGACAGGTAGCATGACATTCCCGAATCACATTCCATTCCTTAGTAGATAGATGTGGTTGACAACTACATACCATATGAGGAGGATTTTCTCCATGATGAAGGCTTGTGTTTAGGAAATGAGTTGAAGAAAGGGATGAGGTTTAAGAATAATTTAGATTTGATCTATATAATAAAAATATGGCACATGAAGAATCACTACAACTTTTTAGTGACTAAATTAGGAAAGAGGTTATGGAATATTGTTTGTGAAGAGAGGAACACATTCAATCTTAAATGGCAACTTCATGCAATCCAAAAGCATTGGGACATTGACTTTGCGATTACAATTGTTGAAGGCCCATACACTTATACTAGAAGGACATTTAGAAATGATCATCCACAACTTGACTAGACATTCATGAGCTATTGTTTTCTAAGCCAAATCAAGAATAATCTAAATGTAAAGATCATTACACATCGAAGACAATAAAAAAAAGATGCTTAAATTATAGAAAACATGTCTACAAGAAAATGGTGAGTTTATTTTAGAAAGTTTTAAAAAATCCAAACTTTAAAAATGTTCATTTTATTTTTGGTTTTTATTGAAAAATGCTTTACTAAGTGATAAAATGGTTTTTATATTTTTTCCTTATTTTATTATCTTTTATATATATTTATTATTATTTTTATTTTTTTAGTTTCTTTACTAAAACATCAAAATAAAAAAAAAAATTCTTCCTCTTTCTTTTTTCTTTTTTCATTTTTTTCTTTCTCTTTCTTCTTTTTTTTTTTTCTTTTTGGATTCTTTTCTTCTTTTCATTTTTTTCTCATTTTTTTATGGGTTACAATTACAATACAACAAATTGAAAAAAAAAAAAACAATACAATAGAATATTGTAAAGAGAATAAAAATAATAAAACAAAAAAAAAAAGATAAAAGAAACAGGGCGAAGAGGTTGAACCAAGTCAAAGGGGACACTGGTTAGATCTTCAATAAGAAGGTCGAATTTGGTCAGGTTGGAAAGCTCTTGCCGTTGACAGTTTCTAGCACAACTTATCCTAGCTTAGAAAGCACTGAGCTTGCGTGAATCCTAAATGAGTGGATTTTAGTGATTGTGAGTGATTAGTTGATGGTTTGTAGTAAAAGGGAATCTCCTATTTATAGGTATCATAGTTGAGTTAAGGGAGGAAAATATTAAATGTAGTATGATCTTCTTCCATTTTGGGCTGAGCGAACTAGGACAATATGTGATGCTAAATACAAAGCTACGTATGGAAAACATAATTAATATGCACCAAGAGTGTGTCTATTACGTATAGGAGTGTGTCAGAGTATGTCCAATGTGCGTAGGAGTGTGCCTACTACACTTTGAAGTAAGTTGGTAAATGATGTGGTGATGATGTAGCCTATAACATGGTGATGACGTGGTAATGGTATGGTGGTGACATGGCATAACGTGATATGATAGATGGGGTGGCATGAAGTGGTGATGACATGGTATAGTGACATGATAGATGCATGTACCAATGAGGGATGTATAAGTGTCCAAGTGTTCAAGTGAGAGAAGAAAATAAAAGATATATTTTGCACCTTTTATGGATTGGACCTAAGATCTCTGAGTCATATGCAATATTAAGTCGGAGTATGTTACCATCATGGTATTAGTTTGTGTTTTGTTTATATGTGCAATTAAATTCCACATCTGGATAGGATTTGCCTAGGTTAGATTTGAATATAAACTTAGGTTTAACATCTCTCTCTTAAAAAAAATTTATTATTAAAACCTAAAGCTTATTATTTTAAAAACTTATTTGAATTCCTTAAATTTTCTACTTTTTATGGTTTTTCTAAATTTCTTTTTTTTTTTTCTTATATTAGGATCCTTTACCCTATCCTAAAAATTCTAAAAATAAAAGGGGGAAAAAGTGAGGTGTCTATACATATGGTTATGTATTTTTAAAGAAAAAAGTTTAGGGGGTGGAAAAAGAAAAGCAACTAAAAAAGTGTATGGTAATTAAGAAGAACCATACAACGAACTACCAAAATTGATCATTGTAATCCAGAGGACCATTCCAGGAAGACGTATTGCATGGAAAGCTCTTGCCATGGGTAGTTTTTAGCACAACTTATCCTAGCTCAAAAAGCGCCGAGTTTACGTGAATCTTAGAGAGAGAAAAAGGGGTTGTGTGGAGAGAGAGAGAGTGGCATTTGTGAGTGGATTTTAGTGATTGTCAGTGATGAGTTGATGGTTTATAGTAAAATGGAATCCCTTATTTATAGGTATTATAGTCGAGTTAAAGATGGAAAATATTAAATACAGTATAATTTTCTTCCATATTTGGGTTGGGCAAACTTGGACAATATGTGATGCTAAATACAAAGCTATGTGTGGAAAACATAATTAACATGCACCAAGAGTGTGCCCATTACTCGTAAGGGTGTATCGGAGTATGTCTAATGCACGTAGGAGTATGCTTACCACACTTAGAAGTGAGTTGTGTGAGTTGGTAAATGATGTGGCTTGTGACATGGCATAACGTAATATGGCATATGAGGTAACATGACGTGGTGATGACATGATATGGTGACGTGATGGACGCTTGTACCAACGAGGGATGGATAATTATCTAAGTGAGAGAAGAAAATAAAAGATGCATTTTGCACCTTCTATGGATTGAACCCAAGATCTTTAAGTCTTATGCAACATCAAGTCAAAGTATGTTACCATCAGGCTGTTGGCCTATACCTTGTTCAAATGTGCAATTAAATGTGCAATTAAATTGCACTTATGGACAAGGTCTACCTGTGCTAAATTTGAATCTATGCCTAGGCTTAACATCCCTTTCCTAAAAAAAAAAAACTTATTATTAAAACCTAAAGCTTATTATTTAAAAAAATTATTTAAATTTTCTACTTTTTGTAGTTTTTCTATTTTTTTTTATTTTTCTAAATTTCTTTTTTTTCTTTTTTTATTTTTCCTAAATTAGGACCCTTTACCATATCTTAAAAATTCTAAAAATAAAAGGGAGTAAAAAAAGGATGTCTACAATCGCCTTTCTTTGTGGTGAAGTTTGAGTAAAACTTTACCATAAAGATAAATAAGACACTATTTTTTCCCCAAGAATGCAATTTGTCCTAAGATGTACTATAGCTAGCTAGTTAGCTAACTTAGGTTTGGTCCACTAGGGATTTGATGAAAAGGTGAAAAAGGGGGAAGGTGCTTTAAGAGCTTTCTGGAACACAAAGTAGGCATAATGCCTTACAAGCTAAATATAACCTTAGAAGGTTTTGAAGGAAGAGAAGCACTTTCAAAGTTGATAAGACCGTAAAAGTGACATTGACTGAAGGGTAGCGCCCCAAGAGCTAGCAGCGGAAATCAATTTGGAAAACCTAGACATGCTCTCTTGAGCTCAGTAACTTAGGTGGGAGCATCTCTAGGGGACTAGCCACCCTTAATTGTCTTAGAAGATGTGTTCTATAGGCTAGCCAAAAGGAATTGATGATGAAAGGAAGCGCCCTATGGGCACACTTGAGAGAAATTGATGAAGAGAAGTGCCTTATAGGCTCGTTAAGAACTTGGTGAAGAGAAGTGCTTTATGGGCTTGCTAAGAACTCTAAAAGGAGGATTGGTTGATGGCTAAAATCCTAAGGGAAATGAGTTAGGATATTACTTTAAGAGTAAGTGATTTTCAGGTTGGGATAACGCTTTGAGAGCATGCGATCCAAAGATTTGAAGTTAGGATGGTGCTACGAGAGCACGTAATCCAAGGGTTTTAGGTTAGGATAGCGCTTTGAGAGCATACGATCCAAGGGTTTCATGTTAGGATAATGCTCTGAAAGCATTTGATCTGCGGGTTTTAGGTTAGGGTAGCGCTTCAAGAGCATGCGACCAAAGGTTTTTGGATAGCACTTTAAGAGCATACAATTTGAGGGTTTTAGGATGCGCTTTGAGAGCATGTGATCTAAGGGTTTCAAGTTAGGATAGTGCTATAAGAACATGTGATCCAAGGGTTTTAAGTTAGGATAGCACTTTAAGAGCATGTGAACTGAGGGTTTTAGGTTAGGATAGTGCTCCGAGAGTATGCAATCCAAGGATTTCAAGTTAGGATAGCGCTCTGAGAGCATACAATTCAAGGTTTTAGGTTAGGATAATGCTTCGAGAGCATGTGATCCAAGGGTTTAAAGTTAAGATAGTGCTCTGAAAGCATATGGTCTAAGGGTTTCACATTGGGATAATGCTCTAAGAGCATACAATTCAAGAGTTTTAGGTTAGGATAGTGCTTCGAGAGCATGCTAAAAAGATTGGTGAAGAGAAGCTGCTTATAGGCTCATTAGAAGAGAAACTAGTGAAGAAAAGCACCCAGTAGGCTTGTTAAAAGAAAATTGGTGAAGAAGAGTACCTTATGGGCTCACTAAAAGGAATTGATGAAGAGAAGTTCCCTATGGGCTTACTAAGAGGAATTGATGAAGAGAAGCACCCTATGAGCTCTTTACGAGAAATCAATGAAGAGAAGCACCCTATGGGCTTGCTAAAAGAAATTAGTAAGGTAAACACCCTCATGGGCTTACTAAAAACCCTAAGGGAAATTGATGGAAGAGGGGATAACGTTTTGAAAGTTTGCTAGAACCTTAGAAAGATGGGATGGCGCCCTAAGAGCTGGTTAGAACCTTAAAAAGAATAATAAAGGGGTCAGCGCTCTAAGAGTTAGCTAGAACCCTAAAAATGAAAGGCAGGACAATGCCTTAAAGGTTGGTTAGAACCTTAAAAAGAATAAAAGAGGGTATAGTGCTCTAAGAGCTAGCTAGAACTCTAAAAATGAATGAAAGATGGGACAGTACTCTAAAAGCTAGCTTGAATCATAAGGAAATTTTACGAAGGATTGAAGAAGTAAAGTAAGGAAAGTAAATAGTTTTCAAAAAAGAACTTCCTGGCTTCAAAATATTTACAAACAAACCATTTAATGTTAGAATTCCTTGATTTAGATTAATGTGATCAACTTAAAATGTATGATCACATTGAAAAGGAAATGGATGACTTGAATTAAAAGCTTAGCTAATCGAGTCAACATGGATTTGAAAAAAGACTAAAAAAACTTGTAATGAGCCCTTACTTTCTCTCTTCTCCTTTTTTAATTTCTTTTCTTAGAAGTTTGCCAACGGGTATAAATTCTTTTTTAAGGAACAAGTTAATAACCACCCTTTTCCTTAGTGATCATGTAGGTTTTCTCAATGCCCTTAACTCTAGGGTTTTCTCATGGGGTTTTGTGATTTTAAATATTCCTTTCTTAAGGAAAAGGTAACTCATGATTATGTTTAGTCAAAGAAGGCTTCCTTGCTAACTCTCAGTCTAGATTTCACTCTTGATTACAATTTCAAAAATTGTAGCGCATTTTGTAAGTGATACGCTTTGATTAATCTATTAGGTTTTTTTTTTTTTTTTTTTGTTAATCATTATGAATTTAAGCTTTTGGTCAAAGGGTTTTAAAAAAGACTAATGAGAAGGCTTATTTTAAAAGAAATACTTTTATTTATCCCAAGTGTACAAGTCAAGAACTTGTAGGAAAAATTAGAAGTATGCTTGCTTTAGTTTCAAAAACAATATTTATTAAAGATAAATTATCTTTTAAGATTGAAAGAGCTTTTGATGAGTGTAGGAGGCATTATAGGTGGGGAGGCTTTATATGACCTAACATAGTTAATGGATATATAGGATTTGTGTTCTTAGGCTTTGGAAAGTGATGCAAGGCCTCAAGTTTTTGGGGCTATTTAGGCTTTGATTCCTGCCTTTTTAAGTCGATTTGGCTATCCTTATTGGAAAGTGATATATCCATTGGAGCTTTCGTTTTACACTTGGGCTTAATTTTTTGACCTCTTTTTTTTCTTCTTCTTTTTTTAATTATTTTTTTGTTTCCCCATTCTTTCAAAATTTATTACGTTGCCCTATTTCTCTTTGGCCTAAAAAAGTGACTATCTCCATTGCCGAGTTTATGTCTTTTCGAGATTCAAAACCCTAAGTCCATGGATTTTTAGTATATGCGTATGGGTGAGGTATGTATAAGCTTGAGGTGTTTGAAAAGGAGTTAGTCTCTTTTTCATTTCAAAAGAAAAATAACTTATAAAAAAAACAGTTGTTTTTGAATTTAATGTTACCGAAGTAAGCACAAACCAATTTTACGCTTCTCTCCTCATTAACGACCTTAACCTCCGAATTACCCTATTGTAGGGTGGTTTTTTATAGGGTTTAAATTTGAAAATTCTCCAAATTGGTCCAATGGGATTACAAGAGATAATTGTGTTTAGGATTTGAAAATGAATGCTTAACTTCATTTTAATTTACGTATTACATTCAAAGTGGACCTTCTTTAATGAATGAGTCTAAAGTATCCTCACCATTATGTTGCTTAACTCTCAAAGTGTTTTAAGGGTTAGTATATAGGATATAGTTTGCTTCTTTTCATCTTAAACTTTTAAAAAGGTGAGTTACCAATTCCTTTTATTATTTATTTGCCTTAAGGTGGAGATTGACTTTACCATATGCCCTAGTTTCTCAAAACATGCTCCGGTTTTGATCCTTTTCACTTGGTTTGAGTTGCGCTTTGACTTTGCTTATGATTGGGCTTAGTTTTTTAAATAGATAAAGGGTTTCGGCTTAGCTTGGTTACCTTGATGGATCGAGAATTGTGTTTGGGTCAACTGCCTTGATGGGCTTAGTAGCCAAGGGTTCATGTTTAAACTGGCTTTTTGAATGTGCCTAAGGTTGGTGTTTAGATTAAATGGGCCAAGGGGTTGGGCTTCCTTAACGAGCCAAATGGCTTCATTTGGATTAGATATGTTTAGGTTAGTTACTTGAGTGGGCCAAAGGCCTGGGCTTAGGTTGGCTCCTTCGTATTTGGGTTGAGCCCATCAAAAAATTTTCTTTTCATTTTCATTTTCCCTTTTTTTCTTTCACCTTTTTTATAAAGAGAGAAAGATAAAGTTTTAGAAACTGAGAAATCATATTTCAAATAAGGATGGTGATTTTTAAGGTTCTATTTATAAGTTTATGAGACTTATTTACATTTCTCTAAAGGAGAGATAATGAATGGTTAGATTATTGAAGTACTTATTTACAAAAGAGACTCTTAAAGAGTGAAGAATGATAAGCTAAAGAGAACTTTGTAATTTTGGAAAATCAAAGTATAGAAAACAAAGGAAGAAGCCTAACAATTATTCTCAAAACTTGACATTTATTTTAGGCTCTCTAGACATAAACTGGAAACACCCTAAATTAAGTCTCCTAGATGAGCCTTCAGGTCTTCCAACATCTCATAAGTTTCCTTAATAACCAGTCCTAAAAGGGCCCTTAAGGCCCAGTTGTGAGCTTCAGAGCATTTGAGTTTCTCCTTAAGAGGTCCTGTAGCCTATTATTCCCTTGATTGTTTGCTTGGTTATCTACCATTCTAGGTCTACACTTTTGATGGACAAGAATCATTTATCAATGCAACAAAAGAAAGTATGTAGGAATATGTAGATGTTAGGATTGTTTAGGTTAATGCATTACTCCTTAAGTTACCACCCTACTGTTGTTTTCAAAATTAATTGCATTAAAACTCTTAAACAATTAATGGGTTGCAATTCTTAAGAGTAGTGTATTAACTTAAGTTTAAAGGAGAGTATATACAATGATGGTAGGTTCTAAAAGGTCCTTAAGCTTTGTGACCTACTTGTTTTTAGAAAACGCCTTCATTGGTCACATCAAGCTTAAGTGGGGTGGTCTAATCAATCTTGAATAGTGGTTATACTACAATACCTAAAGCTTATATAATGGCTCCTGTCCTAAGATCTTAATACGGTTTGAGTTGGACCATTTCTATCATATAAATATGATATAGAAATTAAAAAATTAGTATAACCATATACAAATGTGGTAAATAATAATAAGTAAATAAATAAAAAAATAAAAAAATTACACTCAATAAGGTAATTTCAAAGAATTAATTCTAACTTTGGAAAGTTAGATAGCTAACCCTCTTGACTTCCCTAATAGAGTTGTCAAGCTATCGAGCCTAATTTTTTCTCAATTTTTATAAATAAATCTTCTTTAAACCAATTAATGTTAAACCCTATCTATTTAGTACTGATTTTGACTAGGATTTAAAGAAAACCGTTTCTTTTGTATTTTGAAAATGTTTTGGAGCCGTTACTTGATCGGAGTTAGGAAAAAGAGTTAAATTATAACTAGTTAGGTGGGTTGGTTATAATTTAGCTACCGGTCTTTTTAATAAACCAAATTTATAAATGGTTTTAAGAATCGGAAATCAAGTTTGAGGGTTAAACTTTTTAAACCTTTAAGAGTACCATCGACTTTTCAAATTTAGATTTAATCCCTTAAAATCACTTTTCAAAACTATCCTTTAAAAAAAAAAAAACTTCAATTATTAATTAACGAATTGGGTCCTATTCTATTCAATTGAATAAATTTAAACTAAACTGGAAGAAATCTAAGATTCTTTTTTCATTTTTTACTAAATTGAGTAACTAAAAGTAGAAAAACTAAATTTTTTATTTTTTACATTACCCTGGAGGTACTTATGTATCCATTATTCAGGATCAAGTGTACGTAGTTCTTTTTAAAAATATTAGTGGGTTGATTGATTTTAAATTTGAAAAGTGGCTAAGTTTACGTCTTTTAGCCATTTCATTTTGTTTAAGAAAAACACCTAAGAGAAAAAAGGTCTTAATTTGGTGATTTTATTTTTAGGAAAATTCTAAAATATCCTAATTTTTGAAAAAAGGTCCATTTATTTTTATTTATTTGCAAAAAAAAAAAAAAAATTCTAGGTGATAAAATATTTTAGAAAAATCCTAAATGACCTAAATGTAATTTTCATGAAATACGCAATTACCATGGCTAACATGCTTAACAATGGAAAAAATACCTAAACCATAGAAAAGATATTTAAGCCAAAACTATGGAGAAGACGCCTAATTATAAAAAAGAAACCTAAACTATGGAAAATATACCTAAATCATAAAAAAGATGTTTGAATAATAGAAAACATATCTATAAGAAAAGGGTACGTTTATTTTGGAAAGTTCTAAGATATCCTAACTTTAAAACTGTTCATTTTATTTATTTATTTATTTTATTGAAAAATGCTTTTCTAAGTGATAAAATAGTTTTTACATATTTTCTTCATTTTATTGCCTTTTATATATATTTATTATTATTTTTATTTTTTAAATTCCTTTACTAAAACATTAAAATAAAAAAAAAAACTTCTTCTTCTTTCTTTTTCTGTTTTCATTTTTTCCTTCTCTTTCTTTTTTTTTTTTCTTTTTGGATTCTTTTCTTCTTTTCATTTTTTCTCTCTCTTTTTTTTTATAGGTTACAATTACAATATAACAAATTGAAAAAGAAAAAGAAACAATACAATAGAATATTACAAGGACAATAAAAATAATAAAACAAAAAAACAAGACAAAGGAAACAGGGAGAGGGGGCTGAACTAAGCCAAGGGGGATACGGGTTGGATCCTCAATTAGTGGGTTGAATTTGGTTGGGTTGGAAAGCTCTCATTGTAGGTAGTTTTTAGCACAACTTATCTTAGTTAAGAAAGTGTCGAGCTTTCAAGAATCCTATAGAGAGAAAAAGGGGTTGTATAGAGGAGAGAGTGGAATTTGTGAGTGATGAGTTGATGGTTTGTAGTAAAATGGAATCCCCTATTTATAGATATCATAGTCAAGTTAAGGATAGAAAATATTAAATACAGTATGATTTTCTTCCATATTTGGGTTAGGCAAACCTGGACAATATGTGATGCTAAATATAATGCTGTATATGGAAAATATAATTAACATGCACTAAGAGTGTGCCTATTACATGTACGAGTATATCATACGCGCTTAGGAATGTACCTACTACACACATTTAAAAGTGAGTCGGTAAATGATGTGGTGATGATATGGCCTGTGACATGGCGATGATGTGGTGATGGTGTGGCAATGACATGGCATGATGTGATATAGTAGATGAGGTGGCATGACGAGGCGATGACATGACATGGTGACATGATGGATGCATATACCAATGAGGGATGGACAAGTGTCCAAGTGAGATAAGAAAATAAAAGATGCATTTTGCACATTCCATGAATTGAACCTAAGATCTCTGATTCATATGCAATATCAAGTCAGAGTATGTTATTATTAGGCCGTTAGCTTGTATCTTGTTTATATGTGCAACAAGGTCTACCTAAGTTAGATTTGAATATAAGCTTAGGCTTAATATCCTTTTCTTAAAAAAATTTATTTTTAAAACCTAAAGCTTATTATTTTAAAACTTATTTAAATTTCTTAAATTTTCTATTTTTTGTGGTTTTTCTAAATTTTTTTTATTTTTCTAAATTTCTTTTTTTTTTTTTGTATTTTTCCTAACTTAAGACTCTTTACCCAGCCTAAAAATTCTAAAAATAAAAGCTGGCAAAAATGAAGTGTCTACATATATGGTAATATATTCTCAAAGAAAAAAGTTTTTGGGGGGGGGGGGGGGGTGGTGTGTGGGGGCGACGGTAGCGGTGACGGCGGGGTGGAAAGAATAGTTGTTGAAAAAGTGTATCGCAATTGGGAAGAACCATACAATGAACTACCAAAATTGATGTTTGTAATCTAAAGGACCAATCCAAGAAGACGTGTTGCATGGAAATTTCTATCAATTGAAAAGGAAAATGAAGTGGTCTTCGAAAGATTGTTTTATGCATTTGGGCTATGTATAGTAGCCTTTAAACACTATAGGCTAGTGATAATTATGGATGGCACATTCTTGTATGGCAAATATCTACATAGCTTGCTAATTGCATGTAGCATGGATGGTGCAAATGACATACTCCCCCTTAGAATTCACATTAGTTGATAAGGAATTAAGTAAAAGTTGGAATGTTTCATGAAAAAGTTGAAGTAATGCTTCCATAGATTACGTGATGATGGTCTCATATTATGTGTTATATAAAATTGAAACAAGGGTGTATGAAAGCAATAAAAGACAAGGGTATTAGATGGCAACCCCTATATGCAAAATGGAGAGTGTGTATAAGACATGTTACCAGCAACTTCAATACAAAATACAAAACCACTATGTGAAGAAGTTAGTAACTGTAGCAGCTTTCTAGGTACAGGAAAGTAATTTTGCATTCTATATGGAGGAGAGAAGGGAAAGGAATGTAACTGCTCCAAACTATTTTGTAGACATCTTTAGTAAGCCATAGACATGATCACATGATGGGGATTTAGATGTGATCAAATGACAATAAATCTCAGTGAGAGCTACAATGCAGTATTGGAAGGTATAAGGTCATTGCTTGTATTAACACTAGTTGTACAAATCTTTTACAACTATAAAGGCTATTTACAAGAAAGGCGTAATAAGGCAGTTAAGGCTATACGTAAAGGAAAAGTTGACCCTAAATGGGCTATCAAGAAGATAAAAAGATGGAGAGGGGTAGCTACTTGTCACTAAGTAAACACATTTAACATGAGAATGAGAATTTTTGTGGTGTAGATAGGAGCACACATGAGTAAATATGGAAAGGAAAAGTGGCCATTACCATAGAGTTAATGTAAATAATGATAGATGTAGATGTAACAAGTGACAAATATACAAAATACCCTATTCGCATGCATTAATAGCCATGGCTTATGTAAGAACAGATTTGACACATAAGATTGAGAGGTGGTATCACTAGGAAAATTAAGTCGCTTGTTATCAAATTGCCTTTTATCCTCTAGGAGATAGATGCACATGGATAGATCCAAAAGAAATGCTAAAAGTACATCCATTGTCTGAAAAAGTTAGAAAAGAAGGAAGACCGAGAACAAGAAGATATCACAATGAGATGGATCTGAGAGAAAAACCAACAAAAAACTGTTGTAGAAAGTAAGCATACAATATAAAACATGCCTAAAACAAGGTTTAGAGAACTTATAACATGTTTGTCTCATTATTATGTATGATCACTATGTTACACTATATAATTAATTGTACATGTTTAATATAATGTTCCAACAATGTTATGTATGTTTACTTTTTTTTCTCTTATATAGATCAATCTAGGATCGATAGATAGGTCATTATTGACACAACAGGACACTCATAGGCTTGAGTTTATATGGAGAGGAAAGGTATATAACATGAATCCATAATTTGTTCACATTACTGATTTAATTATGAAATATCTAATATAATTGAATTTTCAAGGAGCATAATCAAGTTACATGTTGTCGACGAGAGGCGTCGTTGAAAAATTTTCAGCAGATGCGCATTGCATATGATCATAGGATAGGTATATATTTAGAGTAAGCAAGATTTCATGACGTAGGACATTTACCCTTTATACAACTAGACTAGGGATTGATCACTACATTGATATAGAGATGGAGACTATAGACCCATACCTTCCACAAGACTCATGGAGAGGTTGGTTTGACATTATAGGATATTGTAGTACAATTTGGCTTGGCCATTGATGGGTAACTAGTGACGAGGCATGCTATATATGATTGGTCTGAGTTATGTGAGCGACTATTGAGAGTCAGGCTAAGTAAGGACTAGTTTCTTAGACAACGAGTAGGGATGTCTTGGCTTAATGATCTTATGATAACTCTACTAGTAGATGTAAACGGCATTACTATTCAACATTGTGTGTGGATATATATTTTACAATTGATAGGTGGTCTCCTCTTCTTTGACACATTGTCTAGCTATGTCCACTTGATGTTCCTACTATTGCTAGACAATTATTAGTTTACACATAGCTACAATTAGGGATCAGGTTGCTTAGCATGGTTATACAGATATTTGTGCTAAGCTACATAGGACGTGACATCAGAGATGGGAGGCATTGTAGTCCTAACATAGGTGTAGCAATGGGATAGATTCCCTCATTTAGCACCATAGAGGACTAGACTCATCTAGTATGTCCTAACCCATTAGCATATAGATGGGATGATATATTTGACATTAGACGGACTCCTATACGCGTATTGGCATAGTATCGAGAGATTTTAGACTGCTAAACTCCTATACAGGTACAATATAGTTACAAATGATATTACTTAAATTGTTTTAATGTAAAATTTAATACTAATATCAATTTATCTTCTATAGAATCATTGGATGCCCTATAACTATGAGATATTAGATTCAGTACTAGAGATATGCCGAGAGGGGATAGAATTATGGTTGGCTTGCGTATTGATGATTTGTTTCCATATAATAGAGATGCACCGACCATATATTCATTAGACAGTTTGGTGGGATACAACATATCCCACAAAACTGTACTGCAAATCCTAACCACATTCATTGGATGAATCTTCGAAGGAGATCAGAAGAAGACTAGGTAAGAAAAAAAAATCTAGATATATAACTCATTTGGAGGATAGGAGGTAGAGATTGGTTCAGATCATTCATGATGATATAGTATCAACTACTACGATTGGTACTGTAGAGTCACATGATGATATATTGGTTGACTAGGAGCACTTTTAGTGGCATTGGTAAGTTTTCTATCCAAAATCACTATATATATGTTAATATTTATATCGTTATAATAATAACTAAATCAATTTGCTTAAAAATTATGCAGTTAGATACACTTATACGTATAAAAGAAGGTAGGACATAGATTAGATACATGCTGTCATAACTACAGGGAGACAATCACTGTAGGGATATGAAGGCATTGGATTAGTAGATCTAGATCAATAGGAATAGTAGCCTATTGGCTAGCTAGTTGGAGAGAGAGGATGGGAATGAGGATGAAGTTAAGGTTGAGGTCTAGCTTGACATCAGCAGCCATAGATACATAATAGATCACCTAGTCCTCTAATAGATGTAGATAAAGCTACTTCAGTTAATGATGTTGTAGATCCAGTTACTATTGATCCTCTTACAGTTGATCCTCTTGTAATAGCTCTACATAATATTAATGCTCCTGTTACTGGTCCTCTTATAGTTGATCCACTTACTATTGATACTCCTGTTGTTGATTCTTTTACAGTTAATCCTCTTGCAACAAATCTACTAATATAGGCTCTAGTAGATAATAGTGTACATGACATACCATTGTTTGAGCTGTTGATACTAGATATGCCTATGTCATCATCATTTACTCTCACTTTACCTACTCCTATGAGATTGACACTTCTAGCATCATCAGATATGGGAGAGGTAGACACATAGGTAATTCTTTAAGTAATAAAATGTTTCCTTACAATTATATTTATGATTTATATAATATTTTAATTACTAATTCAATTCATTAATATATTGCAGATCAAACCTCAACAAATTTCAATAGATGTCTAAGGAACAACAAATACCTCACAAGCTAAAGAAACCAAAAGAAAATACAATAGAAGAGACAAATAGTTGTAGAATAGATGATATTTTATATAATTAGACTAAAAAACATATGTAAAATGAACACTTGTTACTCATTACTAATAATGACACATATACACACACACATACACACACACATATATATTTCTTCTTCATATCCCATAGACTATTTAAGGATTAATGAGAGTGACAAATTTAGTAGCAACTAAAAAAAAAGTTGAAATTGATATTTTTAATAAATAAATAAGGATAAAAAATCCAATATAGGTCCTTTTAGTTATAAAATGAGTTTCATACAATATTCTTGACTGGCGATATACGAATAAAGATAAAAAAAAAAATCTAGGTATGATAATATAATAAACAAATAAATGAGGTCATAATAGAGTCGTATGTTAAAAAATGCGAGAGCAGTGTAATTGTAATAGTATCACATGTCCAATATGCAACACTAGTGTAATTGTACTAGTGTCATATGTTAGACATGCAACATATGTATATCTATATGTATGCCGCATGTCTAATATGCAACACTAGTAAAAATACACAAGTATCACATGTTAGACATGTCATATACGTGTTAATGCTTATGTCATATATTTAGACTTAGTATTTTGGTAATTTTTTTGTATAATTTATGTTTATGTAATTTTTTTTTAAATTTTGGTTGTAAATGTTTAATTTTCTCTAATTTTAGCTATATATTCTTTTTATTGCATCATAGTTTAAATAAGTAAAAATTGTGAACTCATGTCTAGATTGTTTGATTGTCTCCCTTAAAATTTAACAAACAATATGATAAGTTTGGAAATTAGCATTGATAGTAATATTAATATCAATTTAATCCATGATTTCATTAAAACAATATGATAAATTTAGTTATGTTATATAATTTAAAATTTTAGATTTTTTTATGTTTGTAGAGATTTTGTCTTATTAAAACTTTTGTTTTGGTTGTAATTTTATATTATATGATACTATGTTATTTTTTTATAAAATTTAAATATTATTATCATTATTTTTCCTTTATATTTATAACTATTTTATAGATTTAATAATAATTTTTTTATTGGTAAATAGTATTAAACCTGAGATAAACGTGATATGACATGGTAATATAAATTGTTAGCCTTAATATAAATCAGGTTCAACTTGGACAGGAGACACCGTGGGTTACGGGTCTAGGATTTTTGTTTTAGACTTTATAGTCTACTGTATCAATCTTAGTTGTTATATTATTGCATTTACGTAAGTTCTAATAATGTTTCTAACCAATGAAGAAAAATCATTAGGTTAAAGTAGTGGTTTTAGTAATAATGGTAAGTAATTAGGGGTAGAGGTAGGAAGATGTGTGTGATTATAGTTGCAACAACTTAGAGAAACTAGACCATCCCAACTAAATTCACTCGAATAAGCCTAAAATTTGCTAGATTTCCTACGCATTAAAAACTTACCATAGGCTTTTTTATTGAAACCTTGCCTGATATAGGCCATTGCAGCTAGTATTTCATTGCTTAAAGGACATTGCAATGAAAATTTTTTTGCCGGTTCATCTTTGGCTACTATTTGGAAATATTTCACCTTTATTAAATCATTTACGTTTGAATACCTAACATATTTTGCAATTGTATAATTGATAAATAATCAAACTAATCACATAAATTTCAATATGCAACTACGGTTAATTTAACAAAATTCCATACATAAATATCAAACATATAATAAGACTAATAAACTATTTCAATTAAAAAAAAAAAAAGATAGATTTTGATGATTGAAACAACGGTCTACTTGAGAAAGTCACTTAATCCTTTCATTTAAATTCGTATTGGTACATAGTTATGACTTATTACGTGGGAAAGAATTAGATGGAGCCACGGATAGGAAGTGGGTCGATAAAGCATTGAAAGTGGTATCTAAGGTGGACTCTCTGACTGCACTTGAATTACAATGTCTTCAAATCACTAAGTATGGTGCCTTAGTTGTTCCTTTACCTCTTCGTTGGGACCCGACTCCAATCATGTATGTAGCTTGACCTGTAGCTTAGAACCTCTATCAAGAACTTTAGATTAGACTTTAGGACCTTCGTCTATTGTATGCAAACTAGATCTTTAGTTCACTTTTGCACTACGAACACTAGGGGCGTTATAGGTATCCACCCATTCTTACTCGACTAGGTAAGACACGGATGTGTAGGTTTCAGGTTGCAATTTTTTGAAACATGCTTTGTAATGTAGGGTTTGGGTATGGATGCTTTCGTACTTTATATCCATCTCAAAACCTATGCGCAAAGGTATACACATGATAAAGATTCTAAGGTACCTTGTACTTACATTATAAAATTTATTAAATAATATAATTTATATCAATGAATGAAAAATAACCTTACTTTTTTTTTATCAAGAAAATAATAAAAAATAATACGTTTTGTTTATGTGGAAAAGAATTACCTAAGCTTAACCTTGAATCTAAAGCTTAGGGGTAAATAGATAACCCCATTGTACCTTATGCCCTATGATAGCTTGCGTGATCAAATAAGTTCAAGTAAGTACATATGATATGTTTTGGATATAATTATAAGGAATCTACTCCAACAATCACCTCCATGCCCTGTACAATGGTATAGATTCTGAGATACTTTGTACCTACGTTGTAAAAATTATTAAATAACAATAATATGAATGTAAAGCAATATTATATTTCTATCTTAGATGCTTTAAGTTTTAAAAAGAAAAGGAAAGAAAAAAACGTATAGACTATAGTATAAAACCATCATCCTTAAGAAATCTTAAACTTAAAGCATTTCATTTTCGACCTCTTTTTTTGTTTTAATTGTCTATTTCTATTTTATATTCTCTTGTCCCTTTTATTTTTTTTTTCCAATTATGAACCCTTTCTTTACTATTATTTCTTGCCTCTCTTACCCAATTTTTCCCATTACTAACTTTTTGTCACCATAAGAAAGGTATGAATACCAACTTCTTATAAATATCCTTTACACTTCCCTTACAAAGTTAAACTTCATATATGTGTGTAATGCCTTAGTTGTTGAGATGTTATAGCTTGCCATGTGTTCCTATAGCCTATTGGCACGTCAGGCATCTTAGAATCAAACCTATTTAAAATTTCTCAGGAGCTTTCACCATAACTGTCACATTTACATTCTCCATACAATAATTCTAAGGATGTTCATGACATTAATATCCACTAACAAGCATAAACAATGTAAATCTGTAAACTTGCTTTATTTTAAGATAAGGACCATAACAAGGTCTTATTTGACATCATTATTCAAATAATCCCAAAGTGCTCTAAATACTCTTTTCAACAAGTAACAACGAATAAAAGCATCCTAAGTAATTTGACCAACAAAAGTCTCAAGTGATGTCCTAACAACACAAATAAAATATTAACTAGTAACAAAGTATTATTCTTAATTTTATAAGAAAATCAACGTGACTAAATTAGGCAGAACCACTTCCTTCATTGAAGAAATAATTATAGTATCTTACTACATCCTCATAAAAATTATAATCACTATAATAATAATCCTCATAATTCTCATAACCTATACCTTAAACTAAAAAATAAAAGTTCCTTGAAGGATGAGCAAAGTCCAGTATGCGATAGACAATCACATGCGCATGAGAAAGCAAAACATATAGACATACAATTCAAGTAACTACATGCAACAACCACATGTCATAATTTTTTATTTAGTCCAAGTGACAGTATAGTTCTAGCATTCTAGAACTTAGAGTAACTCATGACTCCATCAAGCAATACATACATACATACACACATACACATACACCTATAAATATGGGTATTGGATTCTCCTTAACCCTAACACCCTAGGAATTGATGATCACCCTAAATTTATTTAAATCATTTCAATGTGAAACTCCACTTAGGATAGCATCGCATTAAGATCAGCAGATCGCTACACTAAAATTACTAATTCTCTCTATCCCTTGGGCTTAGCCATGTATATGCAACACACATTAAATTAAAACCAAATAATCATTAAGTTTGTTTAGAGTATACTACTCTAATAAGCATAATATTATCCTCTACTTGACTCAAAAGACTACTTAGATATGGAAATGATCTCCTCATTACTTATAAACATAATAAATAACTTAAATTAGTCTCGACTACTTAACCTAACATCGTCTTCTACATTGAGCAACCTAATACTCTTCACCTTCAACTTAGGTCACTAGAGGAAACTAGGATCAAGATGATAAAAGATTATTTGAAAGTTGTTTTGATTGTTGAATCAAGTTTGAAAATATGTTAGAGAGGTTTAGGGATGAAAAGTAAGGCTCGGGAACAAAAGGAAAACAAGGGGAAAACATTTTGTGATCACTTGAATATTTGGTGTGCAAATGCTATAGCATAGCATCCAAATGCTAGTGTTCTAGGAGGAAAACTCCCTAAGCATTCAGATGCCATGCATCAATCTGTAGATTTTTGCAGACTACAACCAACAATCATCCCCTTAAACAAACCTCACTTTGACTTCATTCAAAATCCACCACGTTTGACGCTTTCCTAAATTGAAAACTCATTTTTCATCCCTTCAAAACATCCTTCAAGATCCAAAATGAATGATCCACACTCCAACAAAATTTAATCTAAGAACACTTTAATCAATATATTCAAAACTTTAGAATTCAGGAGTTTTAGGGATAAAAATTACCATAAGGATTTGAAACAACATGCTACCCTTGAAATCCATGCATTACTAACCATAAAAGATAGCCTTCAATTCGTTCCTCATTGAGCTCTAAGTGGAAAACGAATTTTTAAACCCAAAAAATTAACTAAAATCTTAAGGTAAACGTTTCTTATAACTTAGCTTGTTTCCTTCTCCTCAAATCTTGCAGGAATGATCAGAATTCTTGATTGTTAATAGCTTTATGCAAGAACCTTATTCAAATTGTAAACTTTACAAATTTAAACCTTTTAGGTATAGTATCGAACTTGAATGCCATAGATATTTTCTTAAGTTGACAAAATCTCATAAAATAAAAACCGATTAAAATTTTAAATTTAAAACTTAAAAAGAATATGAAAGACCCTATCATATATTTTGAAAACTCTAATCGTATACAAAAACCCCAATTCTTACATATGCATACTTTCACAAATGTGAACCTAAACCTAATAAAAATTGTAAATACTAAACTATAAAATTATAAAACTCTATAAATTACCTTAATACTTGAAAAGTCATAAATTAATAATATTATTGTTAAATTCGTGAAATCGCATAAAATCGATAATGAATGATTAAAAAAAAAAACAGTTTTAAATAATAATAAATAACAAAAATAAGCCAATTAAAAGAGTAAATTAATAAATGTACAAAATTAATCTTACATGTGCATGTAAGTGGCATCACAATATGCATGTATATATTTCTAAATAATTTCTTTCTCTTTTCTTAATATATCATATGATATATATTGCATAATATTATATAATGTAGATGTACATTTTTCTTGCTAAATCACTAACCAAGCATAACATATTATTATTATTATTATTATTACTAAATCACTAACTAAGCATTACATATTATTATTATTATTATTATTATTATTATTAACTACATGTAACATAGGTGTATATTATACTATACTTATATTAAGTATTATACATGTGTTATACTAGATATTTTTCCTTATTCTAAGTATACTTCATCATACCCCTAACCCCTCACATTGTCCTATTTGAAATTACTAAACCCTTTTTTTTTTCCTTACAAAGCTATACCCCATCGTTTTATCAAGGACAAAAGATAAGCCAAGTCAAGTCAACATCATTTTTTTTCCTATTACACCATTGGTTCATGTTGCTAATCTTTCCTCTCTTTTATTTATTTATTTTTATTCACTTTGCACAAACTAAATGCATTAAAACATTCTTTCATATCCTTTGTCAACTCCACAAATTTCCCTACCTAGTTTGTCTTATGAAATTGGGTGCTACAAATAAATAGTCATAACACATTCCTAAGAATAACAATCCTACATAATTAAGCTAATTTAACCCTAAGCTCCTAAGTATAAGTTGAATACTCTTGAATTTGTGAAAACCTTAAAACGTAGTAATAAACTTAAACTCACTAAAACCTAAAACCTAAAAAGGTGTTAAGAATTTTCAAACTCACCAAAATCTCTAAGCGATTGATCAAATACCAATTAATGAATTCAAAGCTTAAAAACCTTACTTTTAAGTACCTAAGCTTAATCGAGCCTAGGCTTAATCGAGCTTAGGTTAGTCCTAAGCTACCAACAACCTAGTAAGAAAGCCAATTTGAAATGAGATAATAATTATGATACAAACTTTATTTAGTTAATTGAATAAGGTGGCCAATTAGGTTATGCAATAGTAGAAGTTTTAGAAAAGTCACATATGAAGATGAACTAACCACTTATATCAAATTTCCTCATCAATTTGAATATATTTGAACCAAATCCTATAGTGATAACTTCATTGACTTTTCACTTGACAATTTCCATAAGTATAAGATAAGCCAATTTTCATCTCATGCAAACATTAGAAGAACTAAGAATTGTACTACATAACATATCAAATTATTTAATGTGTAAAAGAGAGTGATGTGACAATTTCATGACATAAATAGTGCCATTGTAAGGGGGGAGTGTGTCATACCATTCCTCATCATTCTAACACTCATTCAATTATCATATCTTGTTCAGTATTTGTCATAAGAACCGTACCTCATCCAATTATTATGTGTTGACTTCTTACACTTTCAAAGTTATCAAGCAAAAAGGGCTCATGTGAATGCATAAATGAAAAACCACAACTAACCACTCCATCCTCTTTCACCCCCATTTGCTTTGAAATTTCCAAATATTCTTAAACATTAAAGTAATAAGAAGAAAGCCCTCCCTCACTCCACACAAACAAAAACCGTCTACCCCATACATACTCCTCACATCACACACACACATACATACATAGCTCTTGGTGTCATCACTTTGAAACATTTAAAAAGTTAAAGCTAGCGACATTTGTATCACCATTTGAGGGAACTTAGAAGGTCAACCAACATAGAAAGACTTGACTCTTAAGGATCTAAAGAACAAAGAGGAGAACTAAAGACAAAGAGCTGAAGGAACAAGTAGTGGTGCCATCTATTATCATTCCCACTTAGTGAAGTAAGTTTCTTTCTTTTTTTTTTTTTTCTTTTATGTTACTAAGACACCATATTTAGGGAATCATTCCTTATTTAAGTAAAGTATTATGTACTCTAGATGTATCCTAGTGAGTTCGTAAATTTCTTGAAACTTTTCACATGAACAATGAAGTATGAGTAGATTAGACTAAGTTCCTTTTTGGTATACTTGGTTGTCACTTAGAGTATAGTCTTAAGGCTTGAGGAAGCTATAAAACTAGGTGTGTAAATAATCCAAGCAATGCTAGACATGACATGTATGGAGCATTTTTAGATGTTACTTTTACTTCTATTAAGTTTTTCATGCCTTAGAGTAGCTTTTAGCGAGGGAAAAACCAACATATGAAGTGTTAGTAAGGATTTGAGCTTATAACTTAAAAGAGGATCAAAATGAAACTCAACACACCCATGAAATGCTGCTGGACGTGGAGCATTTTAGGGGTATCCTTAAGTTTCCTTACCCTTATTCTTGTTAGATTAGCTTAAAAACATTTTCATATATCTCTCTTGTAAGTATATATGTTGATTAGACAAAAATTCTTAAGAAAAGTGTCCATTTGGGAGCTTAACAAAATTAATAAAATCTGACCCCACTTTAATAGTCACTTATGATAATGTTTTAGGAAAGATTAGAGTGCATTGAGACTCCCAAAAGTGGTATAACTATCATACAAAAACATTAGAAGGAAAAACTAAGACAAAAACATGTTATGGGCCTAAAATTGACCCAAGCAAACCCCAAAAACGCCATGGATTGAACTGACCCCTACTTAAAAAAATCCTTTAGCAATATGTTTGAATAATATTTAAACTTGAACAAGCAAGTTAGGCCTAGGTTATAGGCCCTAAATGGCTAAAACAGGCAGAATCGATAAAGCTTTGAACTTAAAGAGTTAAGAAACCACCATTTCCAGATTTTTACAAATAAGATTTAAGGCTTAACTTAACCAATTAAAAAGCCTAGAAGAACAAATAGAAAGCCCAACTTAAAAGGCCTTAGTAACAAGGCCCAAAAGCCTAACCGAGAGACATCAATAATAAAAGACTAAAGTTAGATAAATAATTAAACGTAGGCCCATAAAGAGTTAATCTAAAATATACCCTAAGGCCTAAATAAGAATTTAGAACCTACTAGGAATTGGAAAAGTAGAAATTAAAAACCAAGATCATACAAAATGGAACCAATAAGCCCAACAATTAAAAGGTATGTAACTTTTTCGACCAGTCCCAAAAATTGTGATTGTAATATGCCAAAATGGATCACACCATGATAATCTACATCTAAAAATGATGGAAAACAACTATAAGAACATAAAAATCCGAGTTAAAATGATAAAGTTTTAGCGATAATTGGGAATTATAGCAAATTTAGGCAATTTAATAGGTAGTTATAGAAACATTTATTAGTATTCTCCTCTATTAACATTAGGTGATGTTGACTTTGACATGGACTTGCTCTTGGATTATTACAACTATAGGATGACTTGACCAGGTAGGTATTCCGATGACTATTATACTTGATTATGCTTGTAGATTAGTTACTCTTAATTGTATAATGAATATTAATTGTTGTATGGAGAATTGGGAATCATGTGTGTGAATGAATATTACTTATCTTGATCGCCAAAACATCATAAGATATATATACTAAATGGAGTGATAAATTAATAGTATCCTTTTGATATGATGATTGTTTGGATACCTAAATAAACTAAACCTAACTATATTCGACTCAATAAATTAATTGGTCGTGCATATTATGCATCGATAGGGACTTATTTGCCATTACACTACGCTTGTGTGATATAGGGGTCTTGTAGGGGTCGTGATTAGTATACTTGAGTTTTCTATACTGTGCACTAGTGTAACATGGCCTTACCCTAACTTGTGAGCTTACTTGGCATTGGAGACACCAACTGCATAGCAATGGGTTGTATCCTAGAGTCCATTACTTAAGGGTGAGTAGACTGTGTATGCTACTTACATTTATACTCGGGACATAGGTTGAAAAACAAAAGAGAAAAAGAATATAATATTGATTGCCATGTGAAGCTATTTGGTAGATTATAAATTGGAGTGATTGGAACCTGGGTTTGATGGACCATCATCTCTAACCCTAACTATAGAGGGTGGAAATCCGAGCTACATACAGTTTCTAAATGGCTATATATACATGGTTACTGCATTACATACAATTTGTCTACATTCATATGGTTGTTAATTTAACTTGCTTGATTTTGCTTGAAAAGTGTAATAGGAGGAATATCTCACTAAGCTAGATGTAGCATACCCCCTTATAGTTTCTTTTGTAGGTTATCCAAAAGCTAGGATTTGGACTAGGACTTGAGTGTAGAGTATTTCAGCTAATAGAATAATGGGCATGTAAGGATAGAAAGATAATGTATATAGTTAGATGATACATTTATAATTGATATCCAATAGAAGTATTTGAAATTTACATACCTAATCTCATTGTTTGGTAGGGGATATTGATTATTTGTGGTTCTGATGGACTATGGAATATTGAGTATCTATAGTTATTTATATTTTAAGTTAAATCAATAAATTATGCATTAAAAGTCATAGTAATTAATTAGTTAGAGTTTTGCAATCTCTAAGTTGTAAGGCCGTTTTCATATCATAGGTGTACATAGGATATGAAGATTTTAGATAATCCTACAAGCCTCCTTTATGGTCGTTACATAAACCAAACACACGTGTAAGGGAGTAAAAGGAGAAAAGAAGCTATCGGTTGTGTGATTTGTTTAGTATAACAAGGCTTCTATGACTCTTTGTGATGTCCACAATACCCTTAGCTTCTTTTAATTATTACAACCCTTCACTTCTAATTGTATTATTTATTTGTTTTTCAATAATTGAGTTTTACAATCCTCTCCCCTCCTAACCCCCACAAACCAAAACTTTTGTCCTTAAAAGTCGAAACTTTACATACATTGATCTTAAAATAACTATGGATACTTTGTCCTAATCTCATCCTCTAGTTCTTAAGTTTCTTCATTCTTCAACTAATTTGATCATTGTACCTTGACATAAGTTGTTCACTAGCTTAGCAACTCCACAACTTTGGCGTTCACAATTTTAATAGAACATTCTACCATGGACAAATCTAGCTATAACTTTAAGGGCTCCATGTCTACTATTTGTACTCTTTGTTTCTCTACTTCTTGATCTAGATTAGGCTTGAACTATCTCAACATCAACACTCGTACCTTAATATGATTTGAGCTAAGAATAGTTAAGGTTGGTCGTAAGTGGGTCTTAGCTTGTAGAAAGCTAAAAAACGAAGATGGAAATGTACAAAAAATAAAGAAACTAATAAGCAAACCTCAATTTGCTTAAAGGATATGACATACTAGGGAATTACCAAGGACTTACAAAGTGAACTCAACGTAATGCACGAGTTAACTTAGTAAGGGTACTCGCTACCTAGCTTTATTTATGGGTTATGATAAGAGTGAAGTAAGAAAAACATAGAGTAATACTCATGAAAAAGAGGGGTATATTCAAGGTTCATGTATATTGTGCTTACATATTACAAAATGGTATTTATATTAGAATAGTTAGGGTATCCTACCTAAAATGGAAAAGACTAAAAGGGGTAATTTCTAAAATAAGTATGATACAAGGTATGTTTGAATTGTATAAATGAAAATTCATCAAAATGTGCATTCTATATGGAAGATTCTATCATAAGGGGTACTCAAACACGTAATGAATGATCGATGGTCGTGCACTTGGCAAAAAAAGATAAATTGTATGACTAGCTTGGCTATTACCAAATAATGATGTCGAGTTGCATTGAGTAGGTAACTCTTTTAAGGTGAATTCAGCTCGGATGTATTTAGTATAGCTTGGATCTAGTTGGCTGGACAGATGGTTGGATGGGTCGAGTTGTTGTACGAGTGTACCTTTGGTTGGCAATTGGAGACTATCGATAAGTAAAAAAGGGTTTGGTTCAAGTAAGGCATTAGGTTAATAGACTATAGCAGCTTGGACTCTTTAATTGTAGATCATAAAGAAAGAACTCACCTGGCTATGCTCTTTAGGCCTTAGGCACGGGTTTAGGTAAGGGGCCTGGTGGCTTGATTCCTATCATCTCTACCGGGTTAATTGGGATTTGGGATCAAACTTGTCTGGTCTTCATCCAGGTCTTCCTTAAGTCGATAGGGGCTAAGGTAGCAACATTGAACACATCAAATACTTCGAAATCCTTTGGTAGCTTTAATTGGTGAGTGTCGTCATTAATCTTCTAGAGTATCCTTAATGGTCCTTTAGCTCTAGTAGATAGCTTGTTCTTCCTTTTATTAGGAAAACTTTCCTTGCTCAAGTGTAACCACACTTGGTCATTGGGCTAGAATTGCTTGGTCTTCCTTGCTTTGCTTTTCTCTTTTAGCTTCCTTGCAACTTAGTCAATGTGCTGGGTGACTTGTTGGTAGATCTATGGATGGATTGAGCTCTGGTTCTTGCTTTTGGATCTTCTTAGTTAGTTAAGGGCATCGATGTATGGACATGGGTTAGCTCGAGGTTGAAACCATAGGCAACCTCAAATGGGGTATGTCTAGTAGTAGCATGTGTTATCCTATTGTAAGCGAATTTTATCACAAGTAGGTAGATGTCCTAATCGGCTAAGTTCTTCCTCATTGCAACTCGAAGTAGTGATCTTAGGGTGCAGTTGACAACCTTCATTTGGTTGTTGGTTTGGGGATAGCAAGAGGTGTTGAATAGTGGTTTCGTTCCCATCTAAAACTAAAGAGTTCTCTAGAAATGGTTTAAGAATTTTAAGTCTTTATTTGACACCATACTCTTCGGCACTCCATGCAAGCAAACTATTTTCTACAAAAACAAAGAAGCAATTGTTGTATCATTGTTAGACTTAGTGCAAGGTACAAATTGTGCCATTTTACTGAACCTATCTATGATAATCATCATAGAGTCTTTGCTTCGAGCAATTCGGGGCAATCTGAGGACAAAATCCATACTTAGGTTAGCCCATGGTTTTGTTAGAACAGGTAGAGGCATTACCTTCCTATGTTCTCCTCAACTTATTGCTTTCTTACAGATGGTGCATCTCTTAATCACATGATGCACATCACGTTTCATTTTAGGTTAGTAAAACCTATCATTCAGGAGCTCATATGTCCTTTGTTCTCCAAAATGCTCTAAGAGTCCTCCACTATGGGCTTCTCTCACTAGCAGTTCCCTCATTGAACAAGTTAGCACACTTAATTTGCTACCTCAGATTAGATAACCATCTTTAACATGGTATTCATCTACCGTTCTTCCTTCTTCACATCATCCAAATATAGGACCAAAATGAGAATCATACTGATAATGTTTTCTAATGCTTGTAAACCCTAGTAGTCTAGTCTATAACTTAGTAAGAAGAGCATGTCTTCCTGATAGAGCATTAACAACTTTATTATTCTTGCCTTGCTTGTATTTGATGATGAAATTAAACCCTTTTAGAAATTCAATCCATCGAGCTTGGCGTTTAGAAAGCTTTGATTGCCTTTGCAATTAACTTAAGGATTTATGAGCAGTGCATATGATAAATTCCTTTAGCAGAAGATAATGTTGCCATATGCAAAGAGCCTTGATCATAGCCAATAGTTCTTTGTCATGACTAGAATAGTTAGTTGTGCTCTTTTGAGCTTCTTACTATGATAAGCGATAGGTCAACCTTCTTGCATCAGCACAACTGCAATGTCGACACCTAATGTGTCACATTTAAGCTCAAACACTTTATCAAAGTCTAACAGAGCTAAGATTGGAGAAAACGTCAACCTTACTTTCACCTTGAAAAAACTCCTTTCTTCCCTTTTGCCCCACCTGAACACTATGTTATTCTTTGTTAGCTTAGTTAAGGGCATAACTATAGTACTGAATCATTGGATAATGTGTCGGTAGAATGATGCCAATCCATAGATGCTCTTTACCTCGGCACATGTAGTTGGGCTCGGCCACTCAACAATAGCTTAAACCTTATCTTCATCAACTCTTAATCTTCCTCCATTAACTATGTAGCCTAAGAAGATCACCTCTTCCTAACAGAAACAACACTTCTTCATGTTTTTGATCAATTTTTTTGCTTAAAGGACATCGAAAACAACTTAAAGATGGCTAATATGACTTGCTAGGTCAATACTATAGACAAGGATGTTGTCTAAGTAGACAATGACATATTTCCTAATCAAATTCCTCAAAACATGATTCACCAACCTCATAAAAGTGCTTAGGGCATTTGATAATATTAAAGGCATAACCATCCACTTGTATAGACCATGTTGGGTCTTAAAAGTAGTCTTTCATTCATCCCCTTGCCTCATTCAAGTCTGGTGGTATCTTGACTTCAGGTCGATCTTATTGAACACTTTGACACTACTTAGTTCGTCTAACATATCGTCTAACTTCAGAATGAGGTACTTGTACTTAATCATAATCTTGTTGATAGTTCTGCTATCTACACACATACACCAAGTGCCGTCCTTCTTCGACATAAGCAATGTAGGTACAATAAAGGGGCTAAGACTTTCTCTTAAATATCCCTTTTCTAATAGCTCGTTGACTTGTCTCTAGAGCTCTACAGCTTGCTCAGGATTCACTTTATAGGCAAGCTAGTTTGGCAGTATAGTGTTAGGTATCAAGTCAATGCAGTACTTAATACCTAGAAATGGAGATAATCCCTTAGCACCTGCTCAGGAAATAGGTTAAAATATTCATTAAGTAACTTCTTGACCTCCTCTAGTAGCTTCACTTGTTCCTTTAATTTTAGTAGTCTCCTTACCAATAGAAAGGTCAGCAGGTAAGACTTGATGGCTACTTGGAGCTCGGCTCTATTTAGTACCAAAGTAGTTTTCAATCCTTGAGCCCATTTGGCCTATAATTTACTTACTTGACTTGGGGTCATGAGATTTAGGGTAATTTTCCTTTCATACTTCTCCAACACATACGTATTCCTAAAATGGTCATGAATAACCCTTTGGTGAAAAAGCCAAGATCTTCTTAGCAATATATGAGATGCACACATGGGCAACACATCACAAAGAATTTCATTAGAATAATTTCCAATAGAGATTGCAAATAACACTTTTTGAGTGACATGCAGTGCTCCCTTTTCATTTAGGCAATGTAACTTATAGGGCTTTAGGTGTAAGATAGTAGGCAACTTGAGCTTCTTAACTAGGTTAGTAGATGCCACATTTATGTAGCTTCCACTATCTACTATGAGCATACAAACTTGGTCATTTACTTTGCAAGTGATGTGGAATAAGTTCTCTCTTTGCTCCTCAATAGAGGGTTCTATTCTCATTGTATGTTGGACAACCAAAGTTAGTTTATCTAGATCCTTAACAAATACATCCTCTTTAACAAACTCGTCCTCCTAGGTGGTATTATCCTCGAGAACAACCTCTTCCTCAGGTTCCTCATCAAAGTTAGCTATATCGAGTTTCAAAACGTCCCCTTTGATAATTATAGTTCTTCTATTCAAACATTGGGTGATCGTGTGTCCAAACCCTTGACACTTAAAACACTTGATCTGGCTCATCTTTCTCTCCTAGATCCTTGCCCTTTCTCATAAGTTCTCAGTGACACTTCACCATCATTTGGTCAGCTCTTCTATTCCAATTTGATATCTATTCTTTTACTTGGCTCATATCTTTGCTGAGCTTGGTAGCTTCCCTGAGTGGGTTGGCTTGATTTTATAGGTTAGCTTATTGGAAGTTGGCTTGGCCTATTCCACCTCTATCTTTCCATACACTAGGCTATTCTTATAGCCTTTTCCAATTTAGTAAACTGTTGAAGCTCTATAATGTCTCGAGTGTCACTTCTTAATCTAATGAGAAATCTGGATACTCTTTGAGCTAATGGTTCATCCACTTTGGATTGAATCATAAGTATTTGAAATTCCTACACATATTCATCAACTGTTTAGCTTCCTTATCTTAGTTCTTGAAGTTGAGCAAAAGTATCTTAAAAGTAAGTATTCAGTACGAATCTCTTTCTAATTATCCTCTTCAGCTTTAGCCAAGTATTTACTTTCCTATATCTTTATTGCCTCCTCGTAATTTGGAAGTTCTTCCTCTACATTGTGGCATAACTTGAGAATTCTAAAACAATAATCTTTACTTTGTCATAGTCTTCATACTGGTAGTAATAAAAAACAGGCCCTACCTTTTGTTTCCAATCCAATAGTCATTGGTGTTCTTAGAACCATTGAAGCTCGGAATCTTAAGCTTTACATGGTCGGTAGCTCGAGTTGCTTAAGCTCACTTCGCTTCCTCATTGTACTTTTCTTTGTTCATATCACCTAAGTCAATTCTTCTCCTCACATGTCCTTCTACTCCACCTTGATCTTGTCGAGTTGGGATCTATCCTTTCATAGGTCGAGTAGCTTGGGGAATATTCTACATGGCCTTGATAGGTCAAAAGGCCAATGCATGAACAACTTTGGTCATATTGGCTATAAGGTTGGCCATCTCATCAATCTTTTGATTTGTACATTTAGGGGTGTTCTAGGGTTGTTGTCCATTGATACAGTTTGGCATGGATGAACATACGATGTTTGGTATTGTACAAACCAATAGGGTAGGTTCATATCTCTAGATGGTTTGAAAGATAAATGATAGTTAAAGGTTGAGCAGAGGTTCTCGTGTACTGAAGATGGATATGATGCACTAATGTAAACCCTGTGAATTTAGCTGTCTAAGTATATAATCAAATGCCCAAACTGTAAATGATTTCCTAAAGTCAATAGAGCTAGTGAGATTTAAAATTGATTAAAGTCTTAATTTAAAACCTAAAGTGAATATGAAAAACCTTAAATTATCAATTGAACCTCTAATCATAGATGAAGATCCTAAAACCTCAAGTATATGTAACTGTAAAAGTTAACTTCGAACCTCATCAAAACCTTAAGATAACAATCGAAGACTTAATCGCGTATGAATATATTAAACCCTAAATGTGTAAAAACACCAGAGATTGCACTTGGAAGTAATAAAAACCCTAAAACTATAACTTTAAGGATAGAAAAGCACTAATTCACCTTAATTTACCCTAAAACCCTAAGTGATAATATATCTTCCATATTTTGCCGTTTCATTAGTAAACGACTAAAGATAACTCTCAATCATGCATAAATAGTTAGAATACTTAAGTGATCTCTTAGAAACTAAGATATTGCATTCTAGATCATATTCATCTTCTAAGTATATAACTAGGATGGTATTACATAGAGTTAGGCGTATAGTTGAAGCTTAGGTTAAATGTAGTGAACCTTAATACCCTAATTGGTACTTTTCAAACTAGTTATATTAAGTAGCTTACCAAATGATGTATAAAGGATATAAATACCTAAAGTAAAATCTCATCATCTATTTTTACTAATCAATTCACCAAATGCCTCATTTCCTTTCATTTCCTTAATTTTCCTTAATTACTACATTATGTATGGAAAGTTAACCAAGTCAACACATGTTGACCAAAGTCAAAAGGTTGACTAAGTCAACACATGTTGACTAAAGTCAACATTGAGAAAAGTTAACAAAAATGTCCCTTTCATTTGAAAAAAAAATATCTTCCTTCTCATGATTTCTTTTCTTTTCTTTTGGCTTTTTTCTTCTTTTTTTCTTTTTTGTGCTGTCCACTTCTTCCTTCCTCTAGACCCACTTTTCTCCACTTTTTCTAACATAAACTAAAACAAAGCAAAGTCCCTTTCTTCTTCTCCTTTCCAACCGTATCTTCCCTTCCCCTTTCACTCTTCTTTCCTTTTCAACTTTTCATCCATTTTCAAGAGCAAAATTAAGGTATGTACTTATGATACTATGTCTTGCTTCATCTTCTTTACTAGTTAAAAGAAGAGTTAGGTTAGGTTAAGTAGTTATGTATTGTGTATATATATGTTGATTTAGGCTTAAAGTTTCAATCTTTACATATGGAAGTGTATAATTCTTTAGGCAATGGAAGAAGATGTATGTGTACATGTCTTTGAATATGTGTACATAAGGGTATGCTAGAGATATACATGTATAAATACCTTTGTACATAAGTATTCATTATGTACATAACCTAAATTAAGACATCTACTAACTATACATACATACACCATGTTAAATATACCCTTAAAATACAAAAAGATAAAATTTGAGAAGCTTTCTTAAGGGGGTAGATAAGGCATACGAAAATACGTATGTCAGCGTATGCGTATATGGGTATGTATATTAGTATATGTATAAGTACACATGTGTAAGTACTTATAAATACATAAATATACATATTAGTATATTAGAAGTATAGGTATGTATATCACATATGTATAAAGTGTGTAAATATATAAGGATAATAATGGACTAATGATGTAAGCAATGATGTCATTAAAGGATTACATAAGCCATGACATCATCAAGTGATTATATAAGTGAAGATATAAGCATAGGTTTATAAAAGAAGAAATAATAAGATTACATAAGCATATAACATAGGTATATACATATACATAGAAGTCGAAAATCTCTTAAACCTTAAGACACTTCCTAAATTGAATGAAACTTCATTAAGTACATGAATTAGTAATACTAATGTAAAATTTCCTAAGTGTAAGAATCTAATAGCTAATTCAATCATTAAGTCCTAAACTAGGATATAAACATAAGCAATAAGAATAATTAAACTTCAATAAGATAAAATTTCAATAAATTTAGCCCATATCGTAAAACACAGGTTTTAACGTCCAAAACAGACATCATCGTGTGAACGTACATCCGAAAACGATGAAAAATGACTATAAGTTCTCAAATATTGGAATTAGAATGAAAAGGTTACAAAATACATAAAGGAAGTCTCATAACTTACAAATATAAGAAAATAGTTACTATTAACCCCATTAAGTATGATAAACCCTATACACGTTATACTTGGGTTATATTGGGGGAAACTATATGAACTACAATAGACTTTTAGTTAACTAAGGAGTCTGACTTCTCAAAATACTTATAAGTGTTACTATATTTTAGGTGTTCAATATTGAGTTCTGGAAACCTCAAAGCTTGAAGAATGAGCAATAATTCAGGTGAGGGAGTTCTAATGATCTGCTACTTTCTTGTGCGTGTTACTTATATGATGTTTTACTACTTGCTGTTGCTTGTATGTTTGAATGATTGTTTTGCTTGTATGCCATCATTTGTGTGATCATTTTTTTTAAATTGATAAATATAAATATCTGACCAAAATAACTGATTCTATTCGTCGCATGTCTATGACTCAGTAAATGTATGGATAGAGAGTGCTAGCTTTGCAAAATGTTGAAAAGGGTAATTTTGGAAAAGGTTTTCCTAATCTTAAACGTATTTTGTATGATTTTGATAAGGGCCATAGTACCAGAAATGATATTATCGTTAAGGCAAAGTTAGCATGGGTTCTCCACTTTATAGCGAAAGGGCTTACTTTATTGTGCCTATAAGGCCTTGGTTAATTTTGGTTGCGAGAGGACTCGCAGGTTTGTGCCCGAGGGGTCTTGGAGGGTGGATAGTCCTAGTTTGGAATCTCACTATTTGGATTGAAACTCTTTTCTCGGCTAGGGTAATAGTTGAGTGTTGCCTAGAGGGGTGGTGCCCCTAGGTAGCTTCATGCGGGTAAGTTGAGGTACCCTGTGTAGGTAAGTATTGGGGATAATCGAAGTGTAGACGACGTAATTCTACACCTTCTATGGTTCCAGACTCCTATGGATGTGTTGCTTGCATTCATCGCGCTTGCATTCATTTTGTATGTAGATAGCTTACTTACATGTATGATAATAATATGTGATAACTTGCTTGAATGGTGGTGGTGAGGGACGAACTCACTAAGTTGTTTCATGCTTATTCCCCCTTAGTTTCCTTTGTAGGTTTACTTACGATGGGATTGGGATAAGTCTTGAGTGCTGAGTGTGAGGTGAAGACATGTATCTTAGTATTAGAAATAACAGAGTACACTTTAGATGATATATAAACATCCTTTGTAGATGATTTAATTTTTCTTATATTTCTTTTATAATGTTGGTATATCCTATCTTATTATTTGGTAGGGGATACCGATTCTCTGTAGTTTTGAGAAACTGTGGGATATCAGACACCCATAGTTATTTATATTTATATTCTACAGTAAATTAATTACTTAAAAATCAGTAACCTTAGTGATTAATCATTTAGAGTCTTGCAATCTCTGACTTGCAAGGCGATTTTCATATCATGGGTGTACATGTGTTATGAAAATTTTAGGTAATCCTACTAGGCTCCCTGTAGGGTCCTGACAACTAAGGCTTTATACGAACTCGGGTCACACTTGATATTACGTACAAGTGTGGCTGAAGGTCATTCGCCACTAGTCTACTCTTAATGGGCTAGATAAGAGTAGTTGAGAGTAAGTAAAGAAAACACTTAGCTCACAAGAAATGTGTTTGAATATCAACTGTATTGTCTCCTGTGGCTATCACAATGTATAAGTATTTATAGGACCTAATTAGGGTAAATCTTAGGTTAGAGTAAATTACAAAACAAGGATTCTTACTAGTAAGGGAAAAGGGAATAATATACAGGGGTAACATTGCAATTAGGCAAAAAGAATATCTTGTGGCAGGAAGGATAGTATAGATGTTAGAAAAAAAGGCAGGACTTGCATTATTTGCTCATTCTATGGTCCTAATGACACTTCTAGTTGAGCAAGGTAGGTTTTGATAAGGTCATGTTGGCGTTGGCAATTTAACAACTCGTACAATCTAGACTGGAATGGGGTTGGCTCATGGGCAACTTATTTTCAGGTTAGCCTCGGGTGGTCGGCTCCTGGTAGCTATCAGTTTGGCTTTAGCACGTATGTGGTTGGAAATGTTCTGATTCGATGCTTGGATAAGTGTGTTGCAAAGGGGTCGACTCGAAATGTTAGCTGGTCACCTCAGCAACTTCTTGAATGTGGAGAGCAAAGTAACTCGGTAAGTCGGATTAGGGAATGCACTACTCCTTAGCATTTAACTCACCTTGGATAACTCGACCAACCATCTAAGTAAGCCCATGAGCTCGGGAGTGTGTGATTGGTCTGTAATCCTTATCATCTCCTCTAGGTTGTTTGAGATTTAGTATCAAATTTGGCTCAGCTTTAGGTTGCTTATCCTTGGGAGTGTATAGGTGGAGATTGGCAATATTTAAGGAGTTTGAGACTCCATTTCCTTTAGGTAGCTCAATCTTATAGGTGTTAGGATTAATCTTTTCAAGCACTTTAAAGGGTCCATCGGCTTTGGGGGATAATTTGCTTTTCCTCAAGTTTGGGGATCATTCCTTATTGAGGTAGATCTAGATTAGATCACCTGGTTGAAATTCTCTCTTCTTCTGTCCTCGACCTCGCCTCTCAAGCTTAGTAGAGCTCGGCTTAATTGTTTTATAACCTTCTAGTGCATGGCTCTAATGGCTTAGACTTTCTCTATAGCTGGTTAGTCATCATTTGGTCATGGCAGGGGTGCTTGGTCTATTGCGAGCTTTGGGTTAAACCCATAGGCGACCACAAAGGGAGAAATGTTTGTTATATTGTAGGCAATCCTATTATAGGCAAACTCAATGATTAGTAGACATAAATCCCAATTGGCTATGTTCCAACTGACAGTAAACCTATAGTAATGTTCCCATGGTTCTATTGATAACCTTGGTTTGCCTATCCATTTGTAGATAACAGGACGTGCTGTACAATTGTTTGGTTCTCATTTGTCTCCATAGTGTTCTCCAAAAGTGGCTCATGAACTTAGGGTCCCAGTCTGAGATGATGGTTCTGGACACTTCATAAAGCTTGGTCACTTCTTACAATGAAAGAAGTGAAAAAGCCAAAGAGTCGTTAGTTTTGGAATAGGGCACAAAATGTACCATCTTGCTAAATCGATCCATGAACACCATGATGGAGTCCTTCCATTGGGATGTCCTTAGCAACCTTAACATAAAGTTCATACTTACCTCAGATTATGGTTTGATTAGGATTGGTAAGGGTAAATAGCGTCCTTGCTTGGCTTTGCTCTTCACTTTTCTATAGGTAGCATACCTTTCTAACATAGACTGGAGGTCTCTGATCATTTGTTGCTAAAAGAATCTTACGGCTCGTTCACTTCACTAAATGGAATGAGGAAGGAATGTAATTGAAATTCTTAAGGAATGTAATAAGGGTGTTATACCTATTACTTTGTTTAGTTGGATCAGTAAATAATTTAAGAATAGATACATAATAGAACTTTAATGACTAAATTATGTTTGATTCATTTTCATTCTCAAGTAATTCTAAAGTAATAGGTAGTGGTGGAAATCGACTGTAAGGGCGAAGGCGATGGTAATGGTCGACGACAGTAGTGATGGTGGTAATCAATGGTGGTAGAGGTAGCAGTAGTGGTAGCTAGGGTAACGGATTGGAGGGGGGGTGGGGGTAGTTGCGGTGGTGGTGACGACAGCAATGGTAGTAATGATAGTGATGGTCAGAGGTGGTAGTGGCGACAACAACGATGGTGGTGATGATGGCGGTAGCAGCGGCGGTAGTGGTGGTGGTGATGGCAATGGCGATGGCGGTGGCGGTGGCGATGGTGATGGTTAGTGGTGATAGTGGCGGTGACGGTAGGTGGTGGTGGTGGTGGTAGTGGTAGTGGTGGTTAGTAGTGGCAGTAGTGGTCGGTAGTGGTGATGGCAATGGTAGTGGTGGTTATCATTAAATTATGACGTTATTTTTGGAAAAAATTTGAAATTTTGTGAGGAATTGTGATTCTTTGGTTGAATCAAGGAATCCCTATTACTTAATTTCACGTATTAGGGATTTTTAAGGAATTGCAATTCGGAGACAAAAAACTAAGTGAACGTTATAATAAGGAATAAGGGGGATATTGAATTCTAATTCCCCTCAAGTGAATGAGGTATTAAGATTAGTACCCGTGAGTTTGGCATTGGCCAAAGTGTGTTGACAATCCTCTTCCATGTGCCTTATGCACTAACAATTCTTTGATAGAATAGGTCAAGATACATAATCTCCTCTTCCTTAATAAGTATTCGTTCTCCCTATGAAATTCATCTAGTGTCCATTCTTCCTTATACCTAGTATAGATTGGACCAAAGTGTGGATCCTCATCATACAAATTCTTTATTATTGAAAAACCAAGTAGCCTAGCCTGCAGCTCGATTAGGAGAGAATGTTGTCTCGGTAAGGCGTTGGCCACTGTATTGTTCTTCCCATTCTTATACTTCACGACATAAGAAAATTCCTCCATGAACTCGACTAATTTAGCTTGTCTTCGAGATAACTTAGGTTGACTCTTCAGGTATCTTAAAGATTCATGATCAATGTAGATTAGAAACTCTTGAGTAGTAAATAGTGTTGCCAAACAGTTGGGGCTTGAATTAAGGAGTAAACTCCTTAGCCTAAACGGAGTAATTGAGTGTAGCTTTTTTAAGTTTCTCACTGAAGTAGGTAATAGGTTGGCCTTCCTACATCAACAGGGTACCTATGCCTAGTCTGGATGCATCATACTCTACTTTAAATACTTTGTCAAAGCTTGATAGAGTTAAGATGGGGGTTGTAGTTAGCTTCTCTTTTACTTCCTCAAAACTCCTCTACTCCTTCTCTCCCCATCTGAACTTAACATTCTTCTTTGATAGTTCGGTGAGTGGGGCTACGATTATACTAAAATTCCTTATAATTCAATGATAAAATGATGCTAAGCTGTAGAAACTTTGCACATCGGCTGAAGTGGTCAGTACTGGCCATTTGGTGATCACTCTTATCTTCTCATTGTCAACTTGCATTCCTCCACCACTTATGACAAAACTTAAGAAGATCACTTTAGGTTAGCAGAAGTCATACTTCTTTAGATTGACATAGAGTTGTTCAGATCGGAGTTTGGCAAAGACTGCTTAGAGATGCTCTTGGTAAGTCTCTAGATCAAGGTTGTATACAAAGATGTTGTCAAAATAAACTACAACAAATTTTCCTATTAATTCTTGGAGCACATGATTCATCAAGTACATAAATGTACTCACTACGTTTGACAATCTAAATGGCATTACAAGCCATTCATACAATCTGTGACGTGTTTTGAAGGTGGCCTTCCACTTATCACCTTCGTACATTTTGATTTGATGGTATCCTAATTTGAAGTCAATCTTAGAGAACATTCTTGCTTCGTTCAACTCATTTAGCATATCATGAAGCCTTGGTATAGGATACCTATACTTAATAGTGATTTGATTGATTGCTCAGCTATCTACACACATTCTACATGACTCATCTTTCTAGGGACCAACAAAGCTAACATAGCATAAGGGCTAAGGGATTCTTGTACATGCCCCTTTTACATCAGCTCATATACTTGTCTTTACAGCTTAGCGGCTTGATCAGGGTTCACCCTATAGGTAGGCTTATTTGGCAAGGCGACTCCTAGATGCAAGTCAATTGTATGTTCAATGCCTCAGATGGGAAGCAGACTTTCTAGTATCTCATATGGGAACAGGTCAGTGAACTCATCAAAGATGGTTTTCACCTTAGCAGGCACCATTCCTTCCTTGGATTTCTTCTCCAGCAAACTTTTGACCAGCAAATAGGTTGGCTCTTCGAGTTCCACATCTCTTTTCAACTTGGCTCGAGTCATTACCAAAGCTTCCTTCTTTAGGACTCTACTCAATTGGGCTTATATGACTTTCACTTGTTCAGATAGGGCTCAACTTTTGCTTTGTACCCTTATGCTCTACAGAACATGTATTCTTCCTTCCATCATACATTGAGGTTCGATTGAACATCTATGGTCATCCAAGTAGAATGTGGGATGCACTCTTGGGCAACACATCATAGAGCACTTCATCACGATAGTTTCCAATACAGATTGGCATTAACACCAGTTTGTTCACTTGCAAGGCTCCCTTCTCATTGAGCCAATGTAGCTTATAAGGTTTTGGGTGGGGCTTGGTCAGCAACTTCAGTTGTTGGACCATGAAAGTAGAGGTTGCATTGGTGCAGCTCTTACTATCTACAATTAGGGCATATAGTGATCCATTCACCATACATTTAATGTAGAAAAGATTCTCTCTCTATTTGTCATCGGGCACATGACTCACACTCATTGTCCTTCTCAATACTATAGTGGCCAGCATGAAATTACCTTCCTTAGTATAGATGACTTCCTCCTCCTTGGACGGTTTGGTTTGCTTAATCTCTTTCAGGTCTTCCACTTCCTCATTAGTACTATCTACCTCAACAATTGGTGCTTCACCTCAGATCACCATGGTTCTTTTGTTTTGGTACTAAGTGGCCATGTGTCCAAATCCTTGGCATTTAAAACAATTGATCTCACTTGTCTTTGGTCCTAAGCTTTGGCCTTTCTTAAACTTCCTTGAGATCTCCTTTTCCTTTACTTAGGTATATGAGCAGGTTGAGTCTCAATAAACTTACTTGGTTCCATCCGCACAGGTCTACTCAAAATTGATTGGCTATTGTTGGGTCAGCTGACAGGGGTTCGAAACCTTCCTATTTCGTGCCTTTCGATTCTTTAGACGGCTTGGATAGGGTCATTAAAAGCTCTAATATCCATGGTTTCTAGAACATCTCTAGTCTCATATTTCAATCCACTGATGAATTGAGACAGTTTAGTCTTCAGGCTTAATGACTTCGCATCGAATCATTAGCATTTGAAACTCCTTTACATATGCATCAATAGTCGATCTTCCTTGCCTTAGCTCTTGTAATTTTTTGAAGGCATCTTGCAAATAGTAACTCAACATAAATCTCCTCCTCATGACCCTCTTCATTTCATCTTAGCTCCAAACTTCACATTCTTCCTCTCTTCTTCGAGTGGCTTGCACGTTCTTCCACCATAGGGCATGTTGAGCTTGATTTTTCACCTTGGTTTTATAAATTAGTTTTCTTTAAATCGATCATTATTAAACCTTACTCGTTTAATACTTACCCTCGACTAAAGTTTAAAGAAAATTGGTTCCTTTTATTTTTGAGAAAATTTTGGAGACGTTACCCGACCGGAATTGGAAAATAGTTTAGGTAAAAACCAAACGAGTAGATTTGATTTTGATCTAGGCACTAGTTTGCATGGATAAAAAAAAAAAAAACTGATTTTAAGGAAAAGATTTTTGAAAGCTAGAGAAATGAGTTCGGAGGTTAGATTTTTTAAAATCTTATGGATACTATTCACTTTCCAAATTTAGATTTTAGTTTCTAAAATTACCTTTCAAAAACTATCTTATAAAATGAAGAACCGATTATTAGTTAACTAATAGGATCCTATTGGATAAATTTAAACTAATTTGGAAGAAATCTAAGATTATTTATTTTTTACTAAATTGACTATTAATGGAAAAACTAGTTTTTTCTTTATTTTTTACTGTTGCCATGAAAGTACCTACGTACTTGCTATTCGTGATTAGATGTATGTGGTTTTTTTTATGAAAATTTTAAGCAGGTGAGTTGATTTTAAACTTCAAAGGAAAATTGAGTTTACATTTTAAGTAGGTTTGGGTTTTATTGAGAAAAGTCCATAAGGTCCTAAATTAGGGTTTATTTTTGGAAAGTTATAAAAATTTTATAATTTTGAGAGAGTCCATTCATTATTATTATTATTTGAAAACTAATTTTTCTAAATGACAAAATTCCCCCCTCTTTTAATTTTATTTTATTTATCAAATAAGAACTAAAATAGACTTATTATTATTTTTTTCTTTTTGTTTATTTTTTGCTTATTTTTTCTTTGTATTTTCTAAATTTCTTATTTTTTTTTATTTTTCCTAAATTAAGATCTTTTACCCTATCTTAATTTTTTTTTTTAAAAAGAGAGAGGTAGGATACAAAAATGAGGTATCTACAGCTGCCCTTTTTTATGGTAGAGTTTGAGTAAAATTTTACTACAAAAACAAAAGAGACACTATTTTTGTCCCGAGGATGACTTTAATCTAAGAAGTGCAACAGCTAACCAACTATCTTAGGTTTGGTATACTAAGGATTTGGTGAATGGTTAAAGGTAAAAGAGAGAGGAGGCGTTCTAATAGCTAGTTGAGAAATTGAAAGGAGAATTGAAGCTTGGTCGTGCCTTTATGAGCTCACTAACCTAAGTGAATGGGCGAAGTGCTCCTTAAGCTAACCAAGACCTTAAAGAGATCTTGAGGACTTGGTTATGCCCTTATGAGTCGACTAACAAGGTGGGAGCATTTCTATGGTGTAAACCCCGCGAATTTAGCTTTCTAAGTATAGAAACAAACGTTTAAACTGTGGATAAATTCCCGAACTCAAAAGAGCCAGTGAGAATTAAAACCAATAAAAATCACAATCCAAAACCTAAAGTAGATACGAAGAACCTTAAATCATCAATTGAATCCCTAACTACATACGAAGACCCTAAAACCTCGAACCTTATCAAAACCCTAAGATGACAATAAAAAATTTAATCACGTAAGAATATATGAAACCCTAAATGTGTAAAAACATTAGAGATGGTGCTTTAAAGTAATAAGAATCCTAAAACTATAACTTTAAGGATATCAAAGCACTAATTCACCATAATTTACCCTAAAACCCTAAATGATAATATATCCTCCATATTTGGCTATTTCATCGGTAAACGACTGAAGATAACCCTTAATCATGCATAAACATTTAGAATGCTTACATGATCCCTTAGAAACTAAGATAATGAATCATAGATTACATTTATGTCTTAAGTATATGATTAGGATAGTCTCACTTAGAGTTAGGATTATAGTTGAAGATTAGGTTAAATGTAGTAAACCTTAATACCCTAAATGCTATTTTTCATCTCAATTATACTAAGTAGCTTACCAAATGATGTATATAGGATATAAATACCTAATGGACGACCTCATTATATATTTTTACAAATCAATTTACTAAATTTCTTATTTCCCCTCATTTCCTTCATTTTTTCCCTTAATTTCCCTTAATTACTACATTATGTACACAAATTTACATAAGCTTAAGGGGAGTTGACCAAGTCAACACATGTTGACCAAGTCAACACATGTTGACCAAGTCAACACTTTGAAAAAAGTCAACAAAAGACAATAAGAGATAAGGAAAAATATCTTCTTCTTCATGATGGCTTTTCTTTTCCTTTTCTTTTGATTTTTCTTTCCCTTTTCTCTCAAATGTTGCCGTCCACTTATTCCTCACTTTGGCCCCACCATTTTCCTTCTTCCATAATGAACACAAAACAAAAGAAACAAAACAAAAATTCTCCACCATTGCCGTGAGCTTCATCTCCTCTTTTCACTTTCATTTCTTCACCTTTTGCCTCCTTAAATTCAACATATCTAAAGGTATGTACTTAACTTACTTTATGTTGGTTTATGTTATTCATTAGTTAGTTAATTAGGTAGATTAGATAAGTAATTATGTGTTTAGTTTTGTCTTGAAGAAGAGGGAGCAAAGTTCCCATCTTTAGGTGTAGGAATTAGAAATTGTGAAGAAGAAGAAAGGAAGACATGAGTATAAGTCTATAAGCATGTATACATAAAGGTATGTTAGAGGTATACATGTATAAATACCTTTATACATAAGTTTTGATTATGTACATAACCTCAATTTGAACATCTACTAACTATACATACATAAGCCATGTTAAATATACCCTTAAAATACAAAAAAGAATGGAATTGTGAAGATTTCTTAAGAAGGTAAATAAGGCATACGAATTTTAGTATAAAAATACATATCCAACCGTATAGGTATATGAGTATGTATACACGTATAAATATGGTATAAGTATAAGTACATGTATAAGTATATGTTTAAGTATACTAGTATACATATAAGTATAGTAAAGGTATATGTACATAATAGTTTAATTAAAGTATACATAAGACATTAAGACATGATATAAGCATGAGGAGCATGGTACATGAATATTTTCCATGTACATAACCTAAATTAAAACAAAACCTAACCATACATACTTATACTACACTAATCACACACTTAAGAACATAAAAGAATGGAATTAGGAAGCTTTTCTTAAGGAAAATATTAGGCATACGAATTTTTGTATAAAAATACGTATATGACCGTATAGGTATATGAGTAGGAATACATGTATAAATACGGTATGAGTATATGTAGATGTATAAGTATATGTATGTATAAGGTATATGTACATAAATATAAGTATAAGGTATATGTACATAAATATAAGTATAAGGCATATGTACATAAGTATGAGTAAAGGACAAATGTACATAAGACATGTACATATGACATAAGCATAAGGTAATGCTTATGTAATTAAATGATGAGGTGAGTGATGAGGTAAGCACATGATGACATAAGCAATGACATAAGCAAATGATGATGTAAGCATGACATAAGCATGGATTATAAACTAAGAAAAGAAGAAGAGAGTAACATAATTAGGATCCTAAATTAGTAAACCCTAATACCCTTTCTAAATTGGATCATACTTAATTAAGTACATGAATTAGTAATAGTAAAGTAAAATCCTCTAAGTATAAGGATTTAAGGGTTAGCTAACTCATTAAGTATAAATAAAAGATATAAATATAAGTAATAAGAGCAATTAAGTTTTCATAGTTAAAATTTCTCTAAATTTAGTTCATATCATAAAACACGGGTCTTAACGTCCAAAACGGACATTACCGTGTGAATGTGCGTTCGAAAACGATGAAAAACGACTATAAGTTCGCAAATATCGGAATCAGAACAAAAAAATTACAAAATACATAAAGGAAGCCTCATACCTTACTAATATAAGAAAATAGCTACTATTAATCTCATGGAGCATGGTAGCCCTATACATACTATACTCGGGTTATATTGGAGGAAAACTAGATAAACGACGACAGACTTTTAGTTGACTAAGGAGTCTGAATTCTCAGAACACTTATAAGGTTTACCATTTTGATTTAGGCGTTCGATATCGAGTCTTGGAAACCTTAAAGGCTTGGAGAATGAGCAATAATCCAGGTGAGGGAATTCTGATGACCTGCTACTTGCTTGAGTGTGTTATTTGTATGATGTTTTGTTGTTTGCTATTGCTTGAATGTTTGAAAGACTGTTCTGTTTGTATGCCATCATCTGTGTGGTCACCTTTTTAAGTTGTTAAAAATAAATGTCTGACTCAAATAACCGGTTCTACTCGTCGCATATCTATGACTTGGTAAAGGTATGAATGGAGAGTGCTAGCCTTGCAAAAATCTTAAGAAAAGTATTTTGGCAAAAGTTTTTCTAACCTTAAACAAATTTTCGCATGATCACTGTAAGGGCTTGTGGAGCCATAAATAGTATTTTTAACGTTAAGGCAAAGCTAGCATGGGTTCTCCACTTGATAGCGAGAGGACTCGCTTTATTGTGCCTGAAAGGCCTTGGTTATTTTTGGTTGCGAGAGGACTCGCACGTTTGTGCCCGAGTGGCCTTGGAGGGTGGATAGTCCTAGTTCGGACTCCCCCTATTTGGATTGGAATTCTTTTCTCGGCTAGGGTAATAGTCGAGTTTTGCCTAGTGGGGTGGTGCCCCTAGGTAGCCTCTGCGGGTAAGCTGAGGTGCCCTGTGCGGGTAAGTACAGGGGATAATCGAAGTGTGGACGACGTAATTCTACACCTTCCATAGTTCCGGACTCCTATGGATGTGTTGCTTGCATTCATCACGCCTACATTCATTGTGTATGTAGATAGCTTGCTTGCATGTGTGATAATAATGTGTGAAAACTTGCCTGACTGGTAGTGGTGAGGAATGAACTCACTGAGCTGTTTTATGCTCATCCCCCCTTAGTTTTCTTTGCAGGTTTACATACAATGGGATTGGGATAAGTCTCGAGTGCTGAGGGCGAGATGAAGATATGTACATTAGTGTTAGAATTAGTTGAGATTTTTATAGACGATACATAAACACTCTTTGTAGAAAATATTCACATGTTAGAGTTTGATATCATTTAATTCTTCTTGTAGTTTTATAAAGTTGGTAATCCTGTCTTATTATTTGGTAGGGGATACCGATTCTCTGCGGTTCTGAGGAACTGTGGGATACCGGATATCCATAGTTATCTATAATTATATATTATGTCATGTTATAATAAATTAATTACTTGAAAATCATTAACCTTAGTGATTAATCATTTAGAGTCTTGCAATCTCTGACTTGCAAGGCGGTTTTCATATCATGGGTGCACACATGTTATGAAAATTTTAGGTAATCCTACTAGGCCCCCTTTAGGGTCCTGACATATGGGACTAGTAATCTTAAATTGGAATTGATTTGGAATACTTAGTCGTGCTCTTCTGAGTTCACTAACTTAGGCAGGAGTGTCTCTAGTGAGAGTATCTCTAGGGGACTAGCAACCCTAAATTAGAATTGATTTTGAAAACTTAGTTATGCTCTTCTAAGCTCACTGGCCTAGGTGGGAGCATCTCTAGGGTACTAGTAACCCTAAATTGGAATCGAAAAAGTGCCCTATGGGCATCCTCAAGAGAAATTAACAAAGGGAAGCACCCTTATAGGCTCGCTAAGAAATTGGTGAATAGAAGTGTCCTATGGCTTGTTAAAAGAATATTGGTAAGGGAAGCACCTTTTAGGCTCGTTAGGAAATTGGTGAGGAGAAGTACCCTAAAGGTTGGCTAGAACCCTAAAAAGGAAAAGAAGAGGGGATAGCACTTTAAGAGTTGGCTTAACCCTTAAAAGAAAGACGGGATAGCGCTTTAAAGGCTGGTTAGAACCCCAAAAAGAATAAAAGAGGGGTTAGCACTCTAAGAGCTGGTTAGGGCCTGGCACAAAGGGTAAATGCCTTAGAAAACTCCACTTAAAAGATTGCAAATACTGGTTATTATCTAAGAAGATTTAGTCTAAATGAAATGTTCAAAAACCAATGTGCTAACATTTTATGGAAGTACTTACCTAGTCTTGTCGATAACACCCAAACTATTAAACCTTTCCTTAAAAAGTCTTATCAAAATCGATTAACTCATTCTTTGAAATGAATTCAATTTTTGATCCCTTGTTGTCAACCCAATTTATCTTAGTTTAGAGCCTTTTAGACTTTGCTAGCTCTTTAGAGAAATCATGGAAATTATCTTGATATAGAAGGTTACCTACTGTTTTTGTCCATTGAATGGTTGTCTTTTTTAGAACTTCTATGAACTGAAACCCTTATTCCTAACTAGTAAATATCTACCATGAGGTGATTGCCTATTTAGACTTTGCATTTCCTTAAAAAATAGATAATAAAAACTCTCCATCGAAGGAGATTAATTTATAGTAAAGTATTTTAAAGAGTTTTGTCAATTATCAATGTTCTATATCTCACTTTTCAACTTCTCTCATGTTTTTCAGCGTATGGGTTAGATTAAATAGAGTAAGGGAGCTAGACCTTTTAATGAAGTAGGAAGAGAGGGTGATGATTCCAATGTTGAAAATTACCAAGGATACTAACTTTACTTATAGAGAATAAAAATTAGACCACAATAACATTGAAAACGATTGGCATTTTCATATTCTAAGTAAAAATTTCCATTAACTTCTCATGGGTAGTATAACTTTACAGCATTAGCATTTATAGGGTCTCTTAATTCTAGACCATCTACCTAGGACAAAATTAAAGCCCCTCCTAGTAATATTCACTTCACAACATAAGGGCCTTCATAATTGGGAGCAAATTTTTCTCTGAAGTCTTATGCATTAAGGAGAGCCTTTCTCAACACCATATCGCCCTCTTTGAAGTCCTAAGGTCACACTCTTTTGTTGAAAGCCTAAGCCATTCTTTGTTGGTAACATTGATTATGACATAGGGCTATTAATCTTCTCTCATCAATCAGATTTAGGTGCTTGATACATTTCTTTACCTAATCTTCTTCATTTAACTAAGTCTCTGATAGTACTTTAAGAGACAGGATCTTAAACTCTACTAGTAACACTGCTTTAGTGCCATATACTAAGAGTAGGGTATTGCCCTAATCGACATTCTGATGGAAGTTTGATAGGCCATAAGTGCGAATGGCAACATCTCATGCCAGTCCTTGTATGTAATAGCCATTTTTTTTTATTATTCTTTTGAGGTTTTTATTGGTTGCTTCAATGGCTCCATTCATTTGGGGTCGATAAGGGGTAGAGTTCCTATGAATGATCTTGAACTATCAGTACAACTTTGATATAAGCTTATTGTTAAGATTAGTCCCATTGTTGGTAATGATCATTTCTAGAGTCCTATATCAAGCCAAGATATCTCTCTTGATGAACTTAACGCCAACCTCTTTAGTAATGCTCAAATAAGATGAGTCTTCGACTTATTTGCTGAAGTAGTCGATGGTGAACAGTATAAAGCGATGTCCATTGGATGCTTTTAGAGTAATCGGGTTGATGATGTCAATTCCCTACAATGAAAAAGGCCATGGTACTGTAAGTGTATGTAATTCTTGAGGCAAGGTGTTTATCTTATTTGTATAAACTTGGCATAAGTAACAGTGCCTGATGTGTTTGATGCAATTGCTTTCCATTATTGATTAGTAATATTCGAGCATCATAATTTTCTTGGTGAGTATGTAACTATTCATTTGGAGGCCATACACTCCTTTATGTACTTCTTTCATCAAAATCTTGACCTCTTTGTTGTCTATACACCTTAAAAATGTACCGTCAAAAGATCATCAATACAAAGTGGACTTTCTTATTAAGAATTGGGCAGCCAATCTCCTAATTGTCCTTCTATCCCTTTTCTTGGCCCCTTTGGAGTATATGCCTTGTCATAGGAACATTTTAATATCATAGTACTATGCTCTTTGCCATTTGTACCTTTAATTGCTAGACAGAGGGAAGGCTTATCTTTAATTTCAATAGTGAGGGGCTAAATCTCGACTTTACTGGATATTTGGACCATAGATGCAAAAGTGGCTAAGGCATTAACAAATTGATTATGTGTCCTCAGTATGTGATTGAAAGTGATTCCTTCGAATTTCTTCATCAGTTTAATCAGGTGCCGATGATAAGGTACTAGTTTAGGATCTTTCATCTTGTATTCTCCTCAATCTTGGCCGATAATGAGTAAAGAATCCCTATACACTTCTATGTCTTGAATATCTTTATTTAGGGCCATTTTGAGTCCCATGATGCATGCTTCGTATTTAGGATATTATTGGTGTATGGGAAAACGACCCTTACAGCTACAAGGTATTACGTACCTTTAGGGCATATCAGTATTGCTCCAATTCCACACCCAGACCCATTAGTTGCCCCATCGAAGAACATCTTCCATTTTGATGGTTCATCATCCTCTCCTTTATCAGAATTTCCTTTAGTTAATAAGATATCTTTATCAGGGAAATTGACTTATATCTCTTATGAGGTATTATTAGAGGGATTCTTTATTAATTGATCTGCTAGAGCTTGGCCCTTAACTAAATTTTGGTTCACATATGTAATGTCGAACTTTGATAGTAACATTTGCTATTTTAAGATTTTGCCAATTAGGGCTAGTTTGTTTGCCAAGCATTTTAGGGGATTGTATTGAGTCAGCAATTTAACTTGATAATAGAGTATATATTGTCTGAGTCGATGCATTACCTAGATTAAAGTACAATAGGTTCTTTTAATTTTCTAATACTTTTGTTCCCCTTTAGTAAATTTCTTACTTAAGTAATATATAGCTGGTTCTTTTCCTTCCTCATCCTTTTGCCGATCATATACCCTATGGATTCTAGTAATATTATGAGGTATAGAAATAAAGGCTTCCTAGGTTTAGGAGCTACCAAAATTAGAGGTTTCATGAAGTACTCCTTGATTGTTGTTTAGGCTTGCTTGCATTCTTCATCCCAGTTTATCTTGGTGTTCTTTTTCAATAACTTAAACAAGGGACAACATTTATCTATGAGTTGAGATATGAACTAGGCTATGTAGTTTAAATAGTCCAACAAGCCTTTAATTTCTTTGAGTGTGCGTGGTGGGGGCAAGTTAACTATTGCTTTGACTTTATTAAGATCCACTTCTATGATCCTTTGCTTGATTATGAGACCTAATAGTTTCCATGAAGTTACTTTGAAGGTATATTTTTCTAGGTTTAACTTCAATTGGAATTTCTTCAACCTATTAAACAATTCCCTTAAGTTATCCACATGAATTTCTCCTTTGGTGGACTTTACGATCATGTCCCCAACATATACTTCAACTTCTTTGTGCATTATACTGTGAAAGATTGCAACCATGGGTCTTTGATAAGTTGCCTCGGCATTTTTAAGTTCGAAAGGCATTACTTTATAGCAAAATATGCCCTAAGTTGTGATGAATGTTGTCTTGGCTTCATTTTCTTTGAACATTTGAATTTGATTATATCCAAATAACCCATCCATAAAGGAGAAAAGATGGTTCCCGATTGTATTATCAACCAAGAAGTCAATATGGGGCAAGGGGAAATCATCTTTAGGGGTTGCTTAGTTGAGTTCTTGAAAATCTATGCACACTTTGACTTTTCCGTTCTTCTTCATCATTGGCACAATGTTGGCTACTCACTTAAGATAATCAAATACCTCGATGAAACCGACCTCCAGTAACTTTCTGATTTCTTCCTTAATTTTTAACAAGACATCTGGTCGGAACCTTCTTAACTTTTGCTTCTTAGGTTTAATATCTTTTCATGTGGGTAAGCAGTGGACTGTGATTTATGGATCTAATTCAGGCATAGCTTCATAAGACCACACAAATACATCTTGTTATTCAGATAGTAGTGTAGCCATTTCTACCTTCTATTGTTATTTCAAATTCCCTACAATTTTCAATATTTTGGGGTTGTCATCAGTCTCAACATTAACTATTTTAGTAGGCTAGTTAATGGAAATTCTACTCATTTCATGTCTTTGCTAGCTTTCTTGCACATCATTGTGGTTATTGACATTACTCTTGATGACTAACCTAGTAAGGTTAGAGGTGATATCAATATTTTCATCCCCTATCTATGCAAAGTATCCCTGGCTTTTATTCGAAGAATTGGATTTAGGTAAAACATATGTAAAGAAAAGAGTGTGAGTAAAGTAGGAGTGAAGAGAAGGAAGATTGATTTTTATTATGTTAGAAGTAATTCTTTTAAGTATAAAATTGTAGAACAAAGGTAATTATTACAAAACTTAGTAAAATACTAAACTGTGATGCATCCTTTACCTTAGAGGAGACTTATTGTTATTCATAGGGATAGAGAACAAATTATTCAGGTATTGGGACTTATAGGATGGGTTAGTTATTTTATTCCTGCTAGAGGTATCCTTTCTAGTAGGCTTTAAAGTTTGGACATCAACCCAGATGAAAGTTTCTAACAACGGTGGGAAAGTCATTGGGGCATGATATAATTTGTCACCTCTTTTGCCTCTCATTTTCATATTTCGTAGCTCATTCATTGGAGTTGGGATGTAACCGATCTCATAGTTACCAACTTAGCCTTCTTTGAATCTCAACCTCTAATCTTTCTTTTGATCGGTAATCATATACACTTCTTCAAACATTTGGAGCCCAAAGTCCTCTTGCTCCTAGATGCCAATGTAAGGTATGGTCATTTCCTTATATATTTCTTATTCTTGGTCACCTAGAATCGTGATGACTTGACCATTTGAGATGAACTTAACCTTTTGGTGTAAGCTTGAAGGTTTGGCCCCTACCGAATGTATCCAAGGTTTTCTTAATAATAGGTTGAAGGTCCTTAGGATGTCTAAGACCTAGAAATGGATGTTGAAAGTCTGTGGGCTAATATCAACCGGTAAGTTGATCTCTCCTATAATTTCCTTTCTAAACTCGTCAAAAGCCCTAATTGTTGTTGAACTTGGCTTAATTATAGTTGTATTGATGCCTAATAGATCTAGGGTAACGAAAGGGAAAACATTTAATGATGATCCGTTGTCGATGAAGACTCTTGTTGTGAAAATGTTGTTTACCCTTTCTATTATGAAGAGAGGCTTGGTGTGTTAATTACCTTCTTCACTTAGTTCCTCGATGGGGAAAGAAATTTGATCCATGGTAAGGATAGAGTTGGTAACAGACCCCATTCTTTTAGTTGGTATTTCGTGAGGGACTTTAACTTCCCTCAGAGTTCTAAATAAAGCTTCCCAATGCAGTTTTGACGCCATTAACAAACTCATAAGAGATATTTGTGTTGGAGTCTTAGCAAACTGATTCATTATTTTATATTCATTAGACGTGATTATTTTGGTGAAGGTAGACAATCCTTCCTCATATTGAGCTGGTTTGTTGTTTGGCCTTTCCAGCATAGTTTTCTTTTTCAAGTCTTCCTTTGGGTCATAAATTCTACTAGAATTGGTAATTCCCCCTACAAGTAAACTTGATTGCCCTTGATTTACTACTTGGTAGTTGAGAAGAGTAGTTTTATAACTTTCAAGAGTTAAAGGCACATGGAAGGTGCACCTATTGGTCTTTAGAATTTGCTTCTTCTCTTGTTTGTTGAATTTATAGACCTTAGGCTCTCGGTTAGAACTAATCATGTTGATGGTGGGATTTAAGCTGTGAAATATCATATTGATGATGGGCCCGTAGTTAGGCAAGGGGTTGTTGTTGATGTTCGAGATTGGAGCCTCTATGACATCTAGTTAGATTATGCTTTCATCGATTAAATCTCAAATCTTATTTTTTAATCTTTAGTATGAATCTAATGGATGGCCCACTTGCCCTAGATGATATTGATACCTTACATTAGGATTAAAAACTCTTGGCATGTACCTTTCATTAGGAGGCTAAGACTGGAGTAGATTATCCTTTCTTAGCTTTTCAAGTATTTGACTGAGAGGGACAAGTATTTTAGTGAATTGCTTTGAGGCCCTGTTGACTTACGGTTGGCTTTTGAACTGTTACTGAGATGGTAGAGGATTTGCCCTGAAAGAAACTCAAGCATTGGGCCTAGTATTTGAATTGACCATGCTGACAATAGCTTCTATAAGCTTATTGGTGGTGGGTTTAGCATAAGGTAGTCTTTTGTCTAATGGTTCTTGTAATTTGCTGGAGGAGATGATACTTTCAATCCGATACCTTGTTGCCATTACCTTGGCAAAACTGGAAGAGGCTTGCTTGATCAAGTGAGAGAAGTAGGGTCTCTCAAGAGTGTTGATGAAAGCTGAAGTTAGCTCTTTCTCAAACATGGTAGTGGATATCCTTGTAGCTAGGGACCTCTACCTTTGGGCATATTCTTTAAAAGATTCATTGTGCATCTTCCTTATGGTAACCAAATCCATCATAGTCGGTACTACTGTAACATTGAACTTATATTGCTCATAAAATGCCCTAGCTAGCTTCTCCCATGTGTTTACCTGATTTAGATCTAATTGGGCATACCATGTCAAAGTAGGGCTTGTTAGGCTGTCTTGAAAAGTTTCTACCATGAGCTAATCATATTGTATATATTTGCCCATCTTTTGTACATATAGTCTAGTTTAGGGTTTAGGGCACCTAGTTCTATTGTACTTCTTAACGTATGGTACTTTAAATTTTTCTAAGAAGCTTCTATAGTCATAAGCAGAGAAACCTATTACATTAGCTTGCTCAAAACCATTATAACCCTTGAGCATTTTCATTTTCTCAGTGATTTGTTTGGCTCGAACGTTGAGTTGACCTTCAGATAGACCCCTTTTGTCTCAAAATATTCAAAGGTTCGGTTGACTTTGGGATAGGCTTCTTTTGCTTCGAGAGGTAAGGCTTCAACATTCTTTCCATACCGAGCTTTGGAGCTTTCTTCATTTGATTGTATTGTGGACTTGAGTAAGGCGATGTTGTCAACAAGGAAGATTAGTTGATCTATAATCTTTCCTACTATTCATTCTAAAGAGTGGAATCTCAACTTATTAGGATCAACAACTTTAGGGTCGATACTGCTGTTGTTGGTGTTGATGTTGTCATTTTCTTGTTTGGCTATTTTGGTTTGACAGTAGGTTTGAATAGGACTTCTTTAGAAGGTTTAATGCTTGGGAGCTATCTTAGTGACCTAGTTCAAGATCACTTCTCAACAAGTTAGCACATAAATATTTTTAAATGAGATGTATGAAAAAACAAAGAAATGTATAGGAATGCAAAGATGTATGGCACACAAATGCAGAGAAATAGAACCAAAAAATAATTAGCAAGATGGTAATTTTTATTATTTTGCAGCTTTCACAGTTCCCTTTTACATTATTTGAAAAAAAAAAGAAAAATACATTGATTCATAAGAAGAAAAGTACTCTAATTTCTAGACGTTCATTTGGCTCTTGGCTGGTGTTCCCTTTTTGTACTTACTAGGTCTTGGTGTGCTTGCTTCCTCTTTTTTAGACTGGGATCTTCTGTTTCTTTAAGTTCTTTAAGCCTTTTCTGAGTCATTCTCAATTGAAGTTTTAAGGCCCGAGAATGTTTTCTTGATTCCTAACATGTCCCGATCTTCATAGATTACTTCTATACGGGCTTATACTTAGTCCATGTAGGTTTTGATTTCAGGGTCTGGTTCAACTGGTGCAGGTTAGATGATATTTGGTACTCGATACTGGATCTCCCCTACCTTATGGAGCTAGTTGTACAGATATTCTTTAGTGACCCTATGCTTATCTACTTCTCCCAGCCACTCTCCTTAATTGATGTTAGGGCCGATGGTCTTTATTTCTCATAATTACTTGACTGGCCAGAGTTTGGACATCTTTTGTAGCAATAGAATCAAAAGGTTCTCATAATTCAAGGTTGTGATATCTAATGGGGGCTTATAGACCATATCTTAGATTCCCCCGAATTGTCTGATCATATCATTAGGGTAATAGCCTATGCACAATTTCATCCTAATTAAGGGTATTGCTTGATAATTTTTGTAGACGAAGATTACCTTCTTGAAGTTACTCCATCTTGTGATCCATAAGATATTAATGACTTGGAAATTTCATAACACTTTTACCTAACAGTAAGTGGATTTTTCTTCTGGGAAATAGACTTTATTGACAAAAGAATTGATCAAATCAATATTATCGGTGAATTCTCTTCGGATTAGATCAAGCCTATAACGCTTCATGTGGCTCACAAACCAGACTATTAGTAATGCCATGCTGGTTTTTAGTGCGCCATTGTTTTTTTCTTTTAAAATATTGAGGCTTTTGATTTGTTCTATGAGGAAGGCTAGGACATATGATTTGCCTTCAAGAAATTGGCCTACTAATTCAGCAACCCTAAAATGGATGAGGAACTTTCCATTGGGGAATAAGAGAGTCTCGAATGTAGCCAAGCTAAAAGCCTTCATTTTGTTTTGTCCTTAGTCTTTGGGATTACTACAGAAGATGCCCTATTTGTTGGATTTAGGCTCAATGGTGAACCAGGCTTTTAGGTCTTCCAATTTGATGTAGTTTCCTTTAGAGCTTCTAAGGGCCTTGTTTACTTCAGCTTTTCTGATCCTTAAGAATCTTAAAAAGGTATTCACTGAGTCAACTTCCAAATTTGGAGTGTCTATTCTTTTTAATGAAGGGCCTTAAAGTAATTGGGTATACTCTTCAAGTGTTGGACTAATTAGGTAAGGCTTAATTTGAAAAGCCACTTCCTCAAGCTTCCAAAAGTTGGTTAGGTCCTTAATTAAATTAATCTCTATTTTCACCCTCGGAAGTGAGAGGATGGGCTTGATCTTGCTGGTGATGAACTCTTGTTCCCTTGGATTAAAATGTTGAAGCCAATGGTCTAGGATAGGCTTAGGGTTGATAGGCTTGTCAATGTACATTTCTTTGAAGTAGATGGAGTTAGATGAACAGGCCATTTCTCATGCTAAATTACAAAGAAAAATATGTTACAAGATTGATTGTTATTTATAGTAAAAACCTATTTACAACGATTCTATGTTTACAACATGTTACAATTATAAGGGAAATCAAGGAAACTCCAAGCTGTTATATCTTTTTTTTTCTTTTTTTTCATCTCGTCTAGTTATTTGTCGATTCTAGATGTCATGAATGCATAAAGGGTGGGTTCTAAAGGTATTTTAGTTTGTGCGACCTCACTTGTTAAAGAATACTTTCATTGGACACATCAAGCTTAAGTGGGGGTAGCCTAATCAACCCCAAGCGGTGGTTACACCACAGTAGCTGGAGCCTACACAATGCCCCCCCTCATCCTAAGGTCTTAATATGATTCGAGTTTGACTATTTCTATCACATGTTTGTGAAACATAAAATAAATCCCCCAAATAGTTAACAAAACTAAACCTCCAAAAACATTAGTATAGTTATGGTATAAATAATAACAGATGAATAAGTAAATAAATTGTACTTAGTAAGGTGATTTTTAGAGATTAATTTTAATTTTGGAAAGTTGAATGGCTAACCCTCTTGACGTTCCCAGTAGAGTCACCAAGCTGTCGAGCTTGATTTTTCTCCTTAATTTTATAAATTAGTCTTATTTAAACCAATTAATATTAAACTCTATCCATTTAATCCTGACCCTTAACTAAGATTTAAAGAAAACCAGTTCTTTTTACTTTTAAGAAAATTTTGGAGTTACTACCTAACTAGAGTTAGGAAATGGTTTAGGTCAAATCTAAATGGGTAGATTTGATTTTGATCTAGATATTAGTTTGCGTGAATAAAAAAAAAAAACAATTTTAAAGAAAAGGTTTTTGAAAACTAGAGAAATGAGTTCAGGGGTTAGATTCTTTAAACCCTTATGAGTACCATTTATTTTTCAAATTTAGATTTTAATTTCCTAAATCACCCTTAAAAAACTATCCTATAAAATGAAAAATCAATTATCAGTTAACTAATAAGATACTATTGGATAAATTTAAACTAATTTGGAAGAAATCTAAGATTTTTTTATTTTTTACTAAATTGATTATTAGTGGAAAAAAATGTTTTTTTATTTTTTATTTTTTATTTTATTTTTTACCGTTGTCCTAGAGGTACCTACATATCTGCCATTAGAGATTAGATATATGTAGTCTTTTTTATGAAAATTTTAAGTAGGTGTATTGATTTCAAACTTGAAAGGAAAATCGAGTTTACATTTTAAGTGGGTTTGGGTTTTATTGAAAAAAGTCCAAAAAGTCCTAAATTGGGGTTTATTTTTAAAAAGTTCTAAAACTTTTCTAATTTTGAGAGAGTCCATTCATTTTTATTATTATTATTTTTGAAAACTACCTCAACCACCACCCCCTCACCCTCAACCCCCCCACCCCAATCCCTTTTTAATTTTATTTTATTTATCAAATGAGAATTAAACTAGACTTTTTTTTTCTCTTTGTATTTTCTAAATTTTCTTGTTTTTTGTAATCTCCAAAATCTTTCATTTTTTTTTTTATTTTTACAATGGTTTTTGTTAAATTTTCTATTTTTTTGTATTTTTCTAACTATCTTTTTTTTTTTTGTTGTTCCTAAATCAGGATTCTTTATCCTCCATTATCTAGTACTTTGTGGCATTCAAATTGATTCTTAATCTTATCTACCTAATTATGGTAGTTTTTAGCATCTCCACTTCTAGAAAAACTTAAAATACGCATCTTTAGCCCTTTAACTCTAAGGGCTTTAACATTCCTTTGTTTTAGTTCATAATATTCTTTCACTTCGTTGTCTCCTTCCTCTTCAATCTCATGGAGTGCTAGCTTAAGCCTAGCAACCCTACCTAGTCCTTTAGCTCGGGACTGTTGAATTATGGAATTAACTCAGTTAAACTAACCATTGCCTATCTTAGGCTGTTCATGTCCTTTGTTTAGGCTATTTCTAGCTCGCTGCTTATCTTCATTGATGATAGTCAGCAAATTAACTATTAAGTTAGTGAGCTTATCTAGTTAGTCACTTACTGACTAAGGTGTAAAGCTTCCTTGTTGTCCTTGACCATTTTAAGCACCGCTTTCTTGGTTTCTTAGAGTTCCTTAAACACTCAAATCTGACATAGTTAGCTAACTCACAAGATTGATGGTTAAAATACCACTCAAAGTTCTTTTCGCAAATAATGATAAGAAAGCAACAACTAATACTCCCAACACTATGATAACTATACACAATGAACAAATAAACAACCACATTCTATTTTGTGTATAAGAAATAGGGGAAAACAGAGCATCAAATGTCTTCAACACTATTCACCTATCAAACTCCTAATGTTAACAACTAAACTTTGAACACACAAAAACAGTAACAAATCACTTCAAGAACAAGGTAGTAGAAACTAGTTTCGAATGTAGTTAGGCACTTTGATACCAAGATGATATGGTTTGGCATGGATGAACACATGATGTCCGGTATCGAATGAACTAAGGGGATGGGCCTGAACTTTGAGACGGTCCAAAAGATAAATGATAGTCAAAGGTTGAGTAGGGGTCATTATACATCGACGACGGATATGATGCACCAATGTCTCACATGAGCTTTGGTCACACTTGACATTACTTATAAGTGTGGCCAGAGGTCATTTACTACTAATTGACACTCAATGGACTATGTAATACCCCAAGATTTTGAGCTAGTTTAATAATCCTAGGATTTGAGCCCCTAAATTTAGGACGTTGGACTAAGTTATCAATTTTATTTCAAATTTCATAGTAAAGTTAGAAAAGTTAGACGAAATAGTTTAAGTAAAGTCAATTTCTCAAAATAAGCTATATAAAAATATTAATTTGAGAAAAACGTTAATTTATCAATAAAGTTGATAATCGTAAAGTTCAAGCTTTTAGATATAGTGAGATATTAGAGATAAGTTAATTAACTTTCAAAAATAATAAATGAAGTTGAATTATATATAATATATATGTATTTACATGTGATATGTATTATATGTATTAAATATATACATATAATAATAATAAATTATTAAAATTAGGTAAAATAATGGAAAATTAACAAAAGAAATTGAATGGGTAAGTCACCAAATAATGTGTTAAGCTAAGATTAATTGTAAATGTTGAGTCAACACTTGGTAAATAAGGAAATGACACATGACACATAGAGAAAAGTGAAAAATGACATGTGTAATTTTTCTTTTTCATGTAAAAAAATCCTAAAGCCTATAAATAGGACTCTAAACCTCAATTCTAATATTTTGGCAACCTAAAAACATAAGAACATAATTTTAGAAAATTGGAAAAAATTAGAAAATAATAAAATAAAAATAGAATAAGAAATAGGGTTGAAATTGAGTTAAGACGGTTTAATAGGTTATCCACAACTTGACTTGGTGGGGCTTGAAAGTTCAACAGAGGGTGGCCAGAGAAAGATTTCTGATAAGGTGCGGTAGGCAGGTGGTGGCCAGAGGCTGTTTGTTTAAGTGTACCAATTTTCCACCTATAATTTGTTAAATTTGCTAAAAATATCAAATGTTGTCAATTAATTATGAAATTAGTTTTTTTTTTTGGGATTATTTTAGGTGTAGATTAATGCAATAATTATTTTAATTAAATAATTAGTGGAAATATGGGTTCCTTAAGAAAATGCCCTATTTGGGCGAAAATTGAATGAATTTTTATAAATATTAGATAATATTGTTTCAAGATCAATTTTTGTATATAATACACATAATATATATATATATATTTAATTTTGGTAATAAGAATTTTTGAAATTAAGCATGTTTACTATTTTTTATAATTATTTTGAATAAAATTGTCAATTTTGCCGAATTATTGAAATATAGTTTTTGTTGAAATTAATGATGAGCCCTACATGTTTTGATTTCTAGATGTTTATAATAATATTTGGAATACATAGTTTTTATCTCACTCTTAAATTTATCTATTTTCCCTAATTTTGCATAATTCCAAGTTAAAACCGTTATTTTCGTAAAAATAGATAATAGTTAGTTTAGTGTAATTGATGATTGATAATCAAACTACATATTTTTATGAGTCTTTAGGATATTTTCATCAAATTAGTCGGGCTTGTATACTATTTATTATGTATTTTTATAATATAAACCTATATATTAGCCTAATATATGATATAGTAATTAGTATTAATGTGATATTTGTTAAATAGGTAAAGGATTAGTATTTTTGGTTACATAATGAATGTTAACCGGTTTGGGAAATGAGGAAATTTAGGATTTTTAATTTATATTTAAGGTTTATTGGGGTTAATTATGAATTTATAATGACATACAGTAAAGTTGTAATACGAAAGGGCATTTTTGGGTTTTTGAAAATATTGATCAATCTTTTTTTTTTATATATATTAATAGTACTTAAAATAATGATCATGACAATATAAAGTTTACTAAAATCGGATAAGCAATGAGTATGATATGATCAAATGAAGTTCAAAAACGCAAAAATAAAAGCTTATAATAGTTTAGGTTCAACCTATACTTGATTTGAAGATTGTGTTAGATTTCATAGGTGTGATAAGTAAGGAAGGACTATGTCATGAAGTTTAGGATTTTGTACTATTACTAAGCCTAGGTAGGTAGATCTAACGTATGCTTGGAGTAGATATATTGCTACTCATAATATGGTGTGCTGTTTAATGCTGTATTGATTGAATATAGGTACATCTTGGGTGAATTGATATACTACTATAGTGGATGTTGATGTGTTGATTTTGAATGATAGTGATTGTATTCTAGTTAAACTATTATGTTGCCATGTTGGGCGATGATTTGTGCTTACGAATGATTATGCTAACTAGGGAAGTTAGTGATTGCTAACTCAATCTTCTAGGTGTTTACCTAAGTGAACCCTAAGTAAGATATTAGTATTTCGCTAGGGAGAGTTCGAAAATTAGAATAAAAAAACTAGGTTGAATAAAACTTGAAGATTGATTATGCTGATTGATATTCTTGAGTTGCTATTGCATATTATGGCATGACATAGCACAAAAAAGGGCCTATGGGTTAGAAATTTTAGAATAAGGTTTCCAATTAATCATGGAAAAAGTATGGCTTTATGAACTCAGTTTTTAGAAGCATATAGATTGCATTGCCCGAACATTGTGACTATTTTGATAGTTAAATTTGGTAGACTACAGTGTGTAGTCTAATTTGGCAGTGTTGCAACTTTGAGTTGGTGAACTACAGTGTATAGTCTAATTTTGTAAAGTTAGGGATCTTACTCCCAAGTAGCTCCTTGTTTCCCTTTTTGATAATGGTAGACTACAATGTGTAGTCTAATATGGTGGGGGTTTTACTCCCAAGTAGCTCCTTGTTTCCCTTTTTGATAATGGTAGACTACAATGTATAGTCCAATATGGTGGGGGTCTTACTCCCAAGCAGCTCCTTGTTACTCTAGGTTTTTGGATGTTGTATCCAGATGCCTAGCTATGTTGACTAACCGGAAGAAGTTTAGAGGGCATAAGATATTTGTACCGATGCATGCTACATGCATGAGTATAGCATGTTACGTTGCTAGTAGTAAATTCCTGATTGGGCGAATGCATATGTGAAGTTGAACCTGTAGGTTATGATTGAAATGTTTTAGTTATGATATGCAATATTATCTATCATATTATCTATCATATTGTCTATATTGCATTTTGTGTTATCCATTCTCACTCAGCTTCAGTAGTTGAGGAGATAAAATGTTTTATCCTCAGGTTAATAGCATTGTGGACGGCCTAACGCTAAGGGGGGATATATATATTAAGAGTGTGAGTTAGAGTCAACGACTTTTGCATGGAGCTTATAATAGGTTAGGGATTTTATAACTATGAAGATGATAAAGCAAAAAGATGGTTCATGTTTTGATGTAAATGTTATGTTGTACACATAAGTTGTAATAAGGAATCCAGCTGAACTCCGATGTAGAAACCCCTTTGTTATGTAAATAATGTTGTCTTTTGATGAATGAGTACGTTAAGTTAAGTTTTCAACAGGTATTCCTATATGATGGTGTATCCTGTGCTATGCCAAGATGTGACAAGTTAGATAAGAGTAGTTGAGAGTAAGTAAAGAAAACACTTAGCTCATGAGAAATTTATCTAAATAACAATTGTATTTTCTCATGCAACTATTACAATGTACAAATATTTATAGGACCTAATTAGGGTAAATCCTAGGTTAGAGTAAATTACAAAAAAAGGATTCCTACTAGTAAGGGAAAAGGGAATAATATATAAGGGTAACATTGTAATTAGGCAAAAAGAATATCTTGTGGCAAGATGGATAGTACAATTGTTAGAAAAAAAGTAGTAAGTGTGTTATTTGCTCATTTTGTAGTCCCAATGACACTGCTGGCCAAGCAAGATAGGTTCTGACCAGGTCAGGTCAAAATCGGTAGTTCTATAACTTGGATAATTTGGACTGGAAAGGGGTTGGTTCATGGATGAATTATTTCGGGTTGGCCTTGGGTGGTTATCTCTTAGCAGCTATCAGCTTAGCATTAGCATAGGTGTGGTTGGAAGCATTTTAATTTGATGCTTGCATAGGTGTGTTGTGAAGGGGTCGGCTCAAAATGTTGGCGGTTCACCTTGGCAGCTTCTTGAATATGGAGAGCGAAGTAACTTGGTAGGTCGAATTGGGGTACATTTTGTGTGACTAGGACGTATCGTATATCTCAAGTAATGGGTCTCTTTCAAAAGTTCACTTTCAATTATAGCTTAGTTGGTACACATAACTAAGCATTGTACATTAGAATTCCTTCAACATCAATCATAAAATCAACTATCTTTCCTACTTCCATCTTCCTTTTTATCTACCATAGACCTTCATCCTCTACTTAAGCCATCTTAACTTTGTCTACTAATATGGGTTGAACATGTAAATTTACAAATCTAATGTTACCCTCTAGTCATGACTTTTAACTCCATCTTTCTCATGTCTTCTAAGAAGGATTTCTGAATTTTTATTGGGTTAGCTAAGTTCCATGTTACTTCATACTTAAGGCATTAATTACCACATTAGCTTTCCTTTAGTGGTATTGGATGTCCAAGTTGTCATCCTTTATTAGCTATACTACCTCTACCTTATGTTCAAATCTTGCTGAGTAAAGATATATTTCAAGCTCTTGTGATATGTATTTAGTACTTTTCTCCCACTAAATAGTGTCTCTAAAGTTTTAAGACATGAACTACTATTGCTGACTCAAAATCATGAACTGGGTGGTTCCTCTCATAAGGCTTAAATTGGTAAGAAGTGTAAGCTCTTACTTTCACTTTACCATTCTACATCAAAACATACCCTAGCCCCTAAATTGAGGCATCACTATAAATTACAAACTCTTCATCACTGTAAGGTAGGGCTTTTACCGAAGCTATCATAAGCCTTTCCTTCAATTACTAATAGTTGTGCTTACACCTATCATCCCACTCAAATCTAACCCCTTTTTAGGTTAATCGAGTTAAAGGTGTTCCTATCTTTGGAAACCCCCAATGAAACTTCTGTAGTAACCTTCCAGCTTTAAGAAACTTCTGATCTTAGATATTGTTTTAGGTATTGGCTAATCTACTACGGCTTTTGTTATCTCTAAGTTTATTGCTATGCCCTTATTATTTACAATGTGACCCAAAAAGGCTACTTGCTTTAGCTAAAATTCACATTTATTGAATTTGGCATATAGCTTCTCTTCTCTTAACTTACTTGGTATAATTCTTAGATGTTGCTTGTGTTCTTTTCTACTTCTAAAGTATACAAGGATATCATCAATGAAGATATTACAAATCAGTCTAGGTATTCTCGAGACATTATGTTCATAAGGTTCATGAATGTTGCTGAAGCATTAGCGAGACTAAGAGGCATCACTAAAAATTCTTGAAGCCCATATATGGTTTGAAATACCATTTCTCCACATCCTTTGCTTTCACCTTCAATTGATAATAGCTAGATCTTAGATTTATTGATAGGGATCAAGGATTGATCATGTGCTCTTGAACCTGTGGGTTCGCTTAGATGGTTCGCTGAGTTGTTCGAGGTGAGTTAAGTGTTGAGGAGCTTTACCTACCCTAGTTTGACCTATCGAGCTACTTCACTTCTTACATCATCCAAGAAGCTATAGAGGTGACTAGCTGATGTGCCTTGTCGACCTCTCCATCATGTAACATTCCTAGCATCAAATAAGAATATTGTCAACCCGACTACTGTTGAAGCTAGGTTAGTAGTTGCCAAGAGCCAACTACTCGAGGCTGACTCGAATGTGAATTACTCCTAAGCTAACCCTTGTCCAGTCTTAGCAAGTAGAGTTACCGAACTGTTAATGTTGACTAGACCTGATTAAGACTTACCCTTGCTTGGCCCGCAGTGTTATTGGGACTACAAAATGTGCAAAATTATGTATGCGCTGTCTTTTTCTAACATCCGTATTGTCTTTACTACCAATATATATTCTTTTTTCACGATTACATTAATACCCTTATAAATTATTCTCTTTTTCCTTTACTAGTAGGAATCTTTTTTGTAATTTACTCTTACTTAGGATTTACCCTAATTGAGTCATATAAATACTTACACATTGTAATAGCTACAAGAGTTATCATATTGAATTTTATTTTAGATATACTCTCTTGAGCTAAGTGTTTGCTACTTACTCTCGAGCTACTCTTATCTAGCCCTTTAATTGTGGAATAGTGGTGAGTAACCTCTAGCTACACTTGTACATCATATCAAGTGCGTCCTAAGCTCGTGTGAAGTGTCTGTGAGTCATATCCAACATTGATGCATGGGAACCCCTACTTATCCTTCGACTATCATTTACTTTTCAAGCCATCTAGTGGCCCGGATCCATCCTTGGTTATGCGTGATATTGGGTTTGTGTGTTCATTCATGAATTCGTATCATCTTGGTATTAGAGCTTAGCTACGTTTGAAGTTAGATTCTGTTACTATGTTCTTTGAGTGGTTTGTTATTGTCCTTATGTGTTAAAAAGTTTTGTTGCTAACCTAGGATTTTAGAGGTTGAGAAGAGTTCTATGTGCTGTTTTCCCCTGTTTCCTATACATAAAAATAGAGTGTGGTTGTTTGTTTATTCGCTTTATGTAGTTGTCATAGTAAAGGGACTATTAGTTATTGTTCTACTATTGTCATCCACTGAGAGAACTTTGAGTGGTGCTTTAAACATTCATACTTTTGAGTTAACTAACAATTTAGATCCAAGTGTCTAGGGAACTTTGGGAAACCAAGAAAGTGATACTTGACATGGCCAAAGGCAAGAAGGATGCTTCACTTATCGACTTAGTAGCTAGTTTGGTGATTATTATCTAAGAAGATAGACAACGAGCTAGAGACAACCCCACTAGAGGGTGTGAGTAGCAAGAGCGAGGCAATGGTCAGTTTGGCTGAGTTAATGCCTTAGCTTAACCACCTCGAGCTAAAGGAATAGGTAGGGATGCTAGATGAAGGCTAGCACTTGAAGAAATTGAGGAAGAAGAGGAAGGAGATGATGAAGTAGAGGAGTACTACAAGCTTGAAGAAAGAAATGTACGAGTGCCTAGAGTTGAAGGGTTGAGGATATGTATTTCAAGTTTTTCTAGGAGTAGTGATGCTGAGGACTACCTAGATTAGGTAGATGGGATTGAAAAGTAGTTTGAATGCAATGAAATACCCGAAAATGCAAAGGTTAGACTTACTGTGTTGGAGTTCACTGGTTATGCTACCTTATGGTGGACAAACTTACAAGTTACTTGAATAAGGGAAGGAGAACGAGAGATTAGGAGTTGGGATGAAATGAAGAGGATTATATGGAGAAGGTTTGTGCCAAGCTATTATTTGTAGGATGCCTTTAAGAGATTGTAGGAGCTGAGACAAGGAGGGTCGAGTGTAGACACTTATGTTAAGGAATTCCAAATGTTGTCGATCTGATGTGAAGTCATAGACCTAGAGGATCGAATTGTATCTCGGTTCAGTAGTGGGCTAAAGTATGGGATAGGGGATGTCTTGGAAGCCCTAGATATTGGAACAATTGATGATGTAATCTGAGCCACCTAGAGGATAGAAAGACATTGAACAGGAAGGTTCCAACCACCTGCCAACGGACCTTGTAGTAGTCGATCTGTTCCGAATAGGCATATGCGAATGGAGCCGAGTAAGGTTGCTGAGATCTGACCTACTTAAACTACCTAAGTAAAGGAGAAGGGGCCCTTAAGGAAGTTTGAGAAGGGCTAGAGTTCATGGAGGAAGACGAGTGAGATCAAGTGTTTCAAATGCTAAGGCTTTGGACCTATGGCCACTAAGTGTCCGAATAGAAGAACTATGGTGATTTAAGGCGTGATGTTGACTATTGAAGTCTGCAGTATTGATAAGGAAGTAGAGGAGCTGAAAGATGATGGATAGACTGAACTGTTTAAGGAAGAAGTCATCTACCTTGAGGAAGGTAACTTTATGATAGCTACTTTCATGTTGAGAAGGACAATGAGTGTCAATCCTATATTCGAAGACTAATAGAGGGAAAATCTCTTCCATATTGGATGTAAGGTGAATGAGTCCCCATGTGTGCTTATTGTTGATAGTAGGAGCTATACCAATGCGGCCTCTGCATTTATGGTCCAATAATTAAAATTGCTGACTAAGCCCTATCCAAAGCCTTCTAAGTTACATTGATTTAGTGATAAAGGAGCCCTATAAGTGAACAAATAGGTGTTTGTGTTAACTTGCATTAGAAATTACTGAGATGAAGAGCTTTGTGATGTGCTGCCCATGAGTGTGTCCTACTTCTACTTGGGTGACTATGGATGTTTCATCGAGCAGTAATATATGATGGAAGAAGGAATACATGTTCTATGTAGCATAAAGGCAGGAAGATGAAATTGAGTCCTATGACTATCGAGCAAGTAAAGGTTATATAGACCCAATCAAGTAGAACCTTGAAGAAACAGTCTCTGGTAATAACCTAAGTTGAGTTGAAAAGGAAGATGGAGCTCAAAGGATTGACCTATCTATTGGTCCAAAAAATTTTAGAGATGAGACTTGAGGAGAAGGAGTTGCCTGTTGAGGTAAAAACCTTGCTAGAGGAGTATGCCAACCTATTTTTAAAGGAGTTACTGAAAGGTTTACCCCTAATCTGGCGCATTGAGCATGTAATTGACTTGTAGCTGGGAGTTGTACTGCTAAACAAGCTTACTTATAAGGCGAATCCTGAATAGGTTGTTAAGCTGCAAAGATAGGTAGATGAGTTATTGAAGAAAGGGTTTGTATGAGAATCCCTTAGCCCTTGTGATAGGAATCAAGCTACGGGACCTTTAACCCGTAGCTGAGCCCGAAACTAGGGGGGTTAACACGACGAATCCTTATGTTCTAACCCACCCCTACCGAGGCCGAGTACTTCTCCACCTTTAATGCTGTACTGTATGACCACCTATTATTCTGTATTATTCCGAGTTAATGATTATTCTAATGCCAAACCGACCAATCACTTGGCATTACCCTTGTCGAGATGCCGAGAGACAGAGAATCTAAACTGACTAGGCTTTCCCTACTCAGATAAGTCCACCTGCCTGTACTTTTTATCCGTATCCCTTAACAAGCTCGCCAATATAGTATTGCCACGCGTACAATATCGTATGCAGAATCTGTAGCACTAATGATTGTTTTCCTTGTATATTCATTTTTATCTTTTTGTATTATAGACATTGCTTTTTTAGGAAATGTCCTTATTATCTTTTCCCTTTTGGGTAAGTTACCTTAACTTACGGGTATAAATACCCTTGTCTTGTACTTGTAACTCATCAGATTACCTTTAATACACTTGAGTACTTTCTTCCATGTATAAAAATCGCTTGTTTACTCTTGGCATCACTCTTATGCTTTCCCCTAAGTAAGGTTAGGTGGCAAGTAACCTTACTGGACCAATTCGTGCATCGTATCGAATTGTGCTATGAGTCCTTAGAAGTTCCATTAGTGTATCATATCCTCTAGAGCTGTTTGTAGGTTTTGCTTACCATTTCGTTTGTCTTTGTCACTCTTTCGTACCTTTCCCCTTTAACCATTTTTTCAAGCTTTTTGTAAGCTTGGACTCATCCAGCGATTGGCCTTATCCATTCTTGGTCACGGTTTACAATATCTTTGTATCAAAGTGGAGGTTTTGTATGAACTATAGTTAGTTCTTCTTAAAGTTCTGTTGGGCTTTGTTTTATATGTGTAAAACAGAGTCGGTTACTATGTTCTTTTAACTACTATGTTATTAGTTGTTCACTTTTTGAAGTGTTTGTTTGAATTTTGAATCTGTGAGGAAAAAAAAAAAAATAATGATAGACCTAAGTACGAATGTTAATGCTAGTGATGATAGTGGAGTTATCCACCATGGATGATAATCTCAGGGAACTCCTAGAAGTACTGACGAGAGACTTGATGAGGTACCTAACCTCTTGGCAGACTTGACCCGAGTTGTTCATGCCCTGTCTTGCTAACCCACTGAGGCTGTGTAAAACACTCCATAAGCTGCTCAACCTGCTAGAGGTGAGAACCCAGCTCGACTAGTTCAAGGTAAAGGAGTTGGCGGACGAGTAAGGTAAAGGATAGACCTGAGAGAGCTTGATGAGGAGGAAGAAGAGTATTTTAAAGAGGAGCATTTACAAGTTCTTAGAGCATTCGACCACGTGATGCTTCAGATTTTGAGTTTCAATGGATTTAGGAGTGTTGACGAATATTTGGATTAGGAAGGGAAGGTGGAGCGTGTATTTGATTACTATCAATATAAGGATTATGAGAAAGTGAGGACTGCTACTGTTAAATTCTCTGGATATGCCGCTATGTGGTGGGAGAATTTTCAGGCTATGAGAAGAAGAGAGGGGTACCGAGAGATTAACACTTGGCCCGAGATGAAGAGAGTGCTTAGAAACAAATTCGTGCCGAAAATGTATCTCCAAGATACTTTTACTCGACTTTAGGAGTTGAGATAAGGAGGTTGAACTGTTGATGAGTATGTTCAATAATTCCAAATGCTTATGATAAGATGTGAAGTGGAGGAACTACTTGCCCAAACAGTCTCAAGGTTTGTTACTAGATTAAGAGGAGACACCTAAGATATTGTAGAGCTCCAATGATTTAACACAATGGATGAAGCTGTTAGGATTGCCTAGTGAGTGAAGAGGCAAAGAAGGAGCTGAGTAACAACCAGAATGCTGACCAGCTGACCAGCTGACCAGGATAGGAAAGTCACCGAGCTCAATCTAGTATTGAGTCGGGTAGAAGAGTTGATGTCAGAGTCGAGCACAAAGGTCACCTCGAAGATGTAGTGTTGACCTAAACATATGAGAAAGGGCATGCGTCTAGTAGGAAGACTAGCTAGATCAAGTGCTTCAAGTGTCAAAGGTTCGGACATATGGCTGCTCAGTGCCTGAACCAAAGGATGATGGTCATTAAGGGAAATATCCTGAAGTTAGAAGTAGAGAATACAGATGAGGAACCTGAAGAGGAGGAGTTTCCTACTGAGAAAGAAAATGTCGAGAAAGAACTGATTGAGGAAGACGTGTTTCTCGAGGACTTAGACCAGTTACTCATGGTTGTCCGGTGCGATATGAGTGTAGAACCCTCACGAGAGGAGGAGTAGAGGGAGAATTTGTTTCATACCACATGCAAGGTGAATGATCAGATGTATACTCTCATTGTGGATAGTGGACGTTGCACCAATGTGACATCGGTCGATCTTGTTTCATAACTGAAGTTACCAACTATTGCACATCCTAGGTTGTACAAGTTGCATTGGTTGAGTGAGAAAGGAGTGTTACATGCCACTTAGCAAATACTGTTGTTGATTACCATAAGGAATTACTCTTACCAGATCCTTTGCGACGTGTTGCCTATGTATGCTTCCCATGTATTGCTGGGTAAGTTGTAGTTATTTGATAGAAGAGTTATATATGATGGCTAAAGGAACACGTATATGCTGGAAAAGGATGACTAGAAGATCACGTTGAATTTGATGCCACCAAGAGAAGTTCACAAGCTATAGATGAAACTCGCTCACAGATCGAAGAAAGCTCCAGTAATGAGTAGAGCTACGCTCCGAGAAGCCATTAATGATGATGAGCTGACCTTATTGTTGGTCAGGCAACTATTGGAAATGAAGGAGTGGGGTGAGCTTCCTCAGGGAATCAAGGGGTTATTAGATGATTATGCTGACCTGTTCTTAGAATAGTTACTCGAAGGGTTGCCCCAAACTCAAGGCATAGAGCATTTTATTGACTTAGTACTCGGTATTGCACTACCGAATAAGCCAACTTATCGGATGAATCTTAAGTAGGCTTTTGAACTCCAATGTTAAGTTAATGAGTTACTAAAGAGAGGTTAAGTGAGAGAGAGTCTCAACCCTTGTGCTGTGCCTGCACTTCTAGTATCGAAGAAGGATGGGGCTTGGCGAATGTGTGTTGATAGTTAAGTCATGAACAAAATTATGATCAAATATAGGTATTTGATCTTGAGGCTAGAAGACATGTTAGATGAGCTGAGTGGAGCTAAGATTTTCAACAAGATTGATCTTAAGTTTAGCTACCATCAAATTTGTATGAGGTTAGGAGACGAGTGGAAGATTGCGTTCAAGACTCGACATGGACTTTATGAGTGGATGGTCATGCCCTTCGGCTTGTCAAATGCCCCAAGCACTTTCATGAGACTTATGAACCATGCGTTGAGACATCTTATTAGGAAGTGTGTCGTGGTGTACTTTGACAACATCCTAGTCTACAGTACTGACATGCTAAGTTACTGTGAACATCTTAGAGCAGTCTTAGATATCCTTCGTGCCGAGAGACTATTTGGCAACTTGAAGAAGTGTTGCTTCTACTAAGAGGAAGTGGTATTCTTAGGGTATACAATTAGTAGAGGAGGCTTACGAGTCGATGATGAGAAGATTAAAGTAATTGTTGAGTGGTTGACTCTTACTACTTGTGTTAACGTAAGAAGTTTCTATGGATTAGCTTCGTTTTACAGAAGGTTTATCAGGAATTTCAGTACCATCACTACACTACTTATCGAGCTTACAAAAAAGAATGCTGACTTTTGATGGTGAGAAAGGGAGGAGAAGAGTTTTGTTGACGTAAAAGAAAGATTGACCTTTGCCTCAGTGTTAGTACTACTCAACTTCGACAAAATTTTTGAGTTGGAATGCAATGCATCGAATGTTAAAAGAGGTGCTGTCCTGATGTAAGAAGGTTAACCAATTGCCTTCCATAGTGAAAAGCTTTGAGGACTATAACTGAACTACTTTGTGTATGACAAGGAACTTTTGGTACTAATCCGAGCAATTCAAGTGTGGCAACATTACTTACTACTGAGAGAATTTGTCATATATACTAACCATGAATTGTTGAGGTACCTTTGAAGTTAGACCAAGTTGTTGAAGCGGCAGGTGAGATGGGATGAATTCTTCAAGGCTTCAATTTTATGATAAGGTACAGGTAAGGAAAGAGCAACATAGTTGCAGATGCTCTTTCAAGGAGGCATGTACTCTTATCAAAACTTCAGACTAGGCTGTTAGGTTTTGTGAATATCAAAGAACAATATTCTGGGGATCCATACTTTGGATCAATAATTTCATAATGCGTTGATGGGAGAACAATGGACGAGTATTATGTGGAGGATGGTTATCTGTTCTGAGGAGGGAGATTATATGTGCCGACTTGTTCCTTACAGGAATTATTAATCAGGAAAGCCTATAGCGGAGGGCTCTCTAGATACATTAGAGAGAGGAGGACTTGTGAACTATTGAATGGTCGATTCTTTTGGCTAAGAATGTGAAGAGTTGTGCAACGAGTTGTGGAAAGCTGTACAGTGTGCAAAAAGCTTAAGTACTGAGTTGAATAGGGGAAAGCAATGCCTCTACTTATTGCAACAAGGCCTTGGACTGAATTGAGTATAGACTTTATTCTTGGACTACTGCAAACTACTCGAGGCAAAGATTTTATAATGTCATTGTAGATTGGTTTAGTAAGATGGCACACTTCGTGCCCTATACCAAAACTAATGACGCTTTGGCATATCGACTAAGTTGCTAGAAGAATGCGAGAAAGGACAAAGGGTAGGTCGGCCAAACAATTTTAGCAGGGAGACTTATTATGGCTACACCTCAGTAAGGAATAGTTCCTAAACAAGAGGAAGAACAAATTATTTGCAAAAGCAGAAGGGTCTTTCAAAATCCTCTAGAAAATTAGTGATAATGCCTACAGGTTGGAACTACTTGGAACTATGAGGTTTTTGATACCTTCAACATTACTGACTTCAGTCCATATTACCCTGATAGAGAACTAAGTGAACACTATTCAGATTTGATCCCAAATAAAAAACAACTCGGGAGGAGTGATGGGAATCAAGCTACGGGACCTCTGACCTACAACCGAGCCCGAGGACTAGAGGGGTTGGCACAATGAATCCTTATGTTCTAATCCACCCTTGCTAAGGTCGAGTACTTCCTTATTGAGTCACCTTTAATGTCGTACAGTATGACTACCCATTATTTTGTATTATACCGAGTTGATGATTACTCTAATGCCGAGTCGACTAATCACTCAGCATCATCTTTACCAAGAAGCTGAGAGATAGAGAATCTAGACTGACTAGGCCATCCCTACTTCAATAAGCCTACCTGTTTGTACTTTTTGTCTACATCCCCTAACAACCTCGCCAATGTAGCATTGCCACATATGCAGTATTGTATGGAGAATCTGTAGCACTAATGATTGTTTTCCTTAGATATTCATTTTTACCCTTTTGTATCATGTACATTACTTCTTTAGGAAATGTCCTTATTGTCTTTTCCCTTTTGGACAAGTTGCCCTAACTTACGGGTATAAATACTTTTGAACTTGTACCTATAACTCGTCAGATTACCTTCAATACACTCGAGTACTTTCTTCCTTACATAAACACTACTTGTTTACTGTCGGCATCACTCTTATCCTTTCCCTTGAGCAAGGTTAGGCAGTGAGTAACCATACTGGATCAATTTGTGCGTCATATCGAATTGTACCATGAGTCCTTGGAAGTTCCATTGGTGCATCATATTCTCTAGAGCTATTTGTGGGTGTTTCTGTTACCGTTTCATTTGTCTTTGTCACTCTTTCGTACCTTTTCCCATTAACCCCTTTTTTGAGCTTTTTGCAAGCTTGGACTCATCCAGTGACCAGCCTTGTCTATTCTTGGTCACGGTTTGCAATACCTTGTGTCGTACCAGCTTTGTTGGTGCCAAAGAAAGATGGGTCATAGAGAATGTGTGCAGATAGTCGAATGATCAACTGTATTACCATTAAGTATTGATGATATGTTGGATGAGTTGAATGGAGCGAGAGTGTTCTCTAAGATCAACCTTAAAAATAGATACCATCAGATCCGAATGCATGAGGGTGATGAATGGAAGACCACATTCAAGACATAACATGATTTATATGAATGGCTTGTAATAACATTTGGATTATCCAATGCACTTAGTACATTTATGTACCTGATGAATCATGTGCTTTGAGAATTAATAGGAAAGTTTATCATGGTTTATTTTGATGACATTTTAGAGTACAACCTTGACTTAGAGACTCACTAAGAGCCTCTTTGAAGAGTTTTTGCAAAACTCCGAGTTGAGCAACTCCATGCTAATATGAAGGAATACAACTTTTGCCGACCCGAGGTGATCTTATTGGGGTTTGTTGTGAGTGGAGGTGGCATTCGAGTAGATGATGAGAAAATAAGAGCAATCCTAGAATGGCTTGTGCCAACCTATTTTGTTGACATGAGGAGCTTCCACGGATTAGAATCATTCTATAGCATATTTATAAAGAATTTTAGTATGATTGTAGCTCCACTTATTGAACTGTCAGAAAAGAGCATTACATTTAGATAGGGAGAGAAAGAGAAGAGGAGTTTTGAGGAGGTAAAAGAGAGGCTGGTTCTAGCCTCCGTCTTAGCTCTATAGAGCTTTGATAAAGTTTTAAAGTAGAGTGTGATGTGTCTAGACTAGGCATAGGTGCTGTACTGATGCAAGAAGGTTGACCTATTGTTTACTTTAGCGAGAAACTTCGAGGAGCTACACTTAACTATTCCATCTATGACAAGGAGTTCTACTTCATAATTCAAGCCTTGATGATATGGCAACACTATCTGCTACCTAAGGATTTTGTGATCTATACCGATTATGAATCCTTAAGATATATGAACGGCTAACCTAAGTTATCTCGGAGGTAAGTCAAATGGGTTGAGTTCATGGAGGGTTTTTCTTATGTTGTAAAATATAAGAATGGAAAGAAGAATGTAGTGACTGATGCCTTATTGAGATGACATTCTCTCTTGATCAAGTTGCAGACCAGGCTACTTAGCTTTTCAACAATGAAGAATTTATATGCTGAGGATCTACACTTTGGTCCTATCTATGCTCGGTGTGAGGAAGGACAGATATTGGACAACTATCACACGGAAGAAGGATAATTATTTAGGAAGAGGAGGCTATATATCCCAGCTTGTTCTACGAGAGAATTACTAGTGTGTGAAGCGCATGGAGGAGGGAATGGGAACTAAGCTATTGTACAGCACGTCCTATCATCTATAAATCGATGGGCAGACTATGGTTATTAATAGAATTGTAGGAACTTTGTTATGGGTTGCTGTCAAACGAAATATGGTTGATTGGGATCTATGCCTGCAATCAATGAGTTCGCTTACAATAGGACTGCCTATAGCATGACAAACATGTCCCCATTTGAGATTGCCTATGGGTTCAACCTCGAGCTCCCAATGGACCAAGCACCCCAATCGAGACTTGATGATGACTAGTCAGTTGTAGAAAGAGTCGAGGCCATCAAAACCATGTATTAAAAGGTGGTAGAGTAATTAAGTCAAGCTACTACTAAGCTCTAGAGGTAAGGCCGAGGGCAGAAGAAGAGAGAGTTTTAGCTTGGTGATCTAGTTTATATCCACCTCAGTAAGGAGCGATTCTCGAATTTGAGGAGGAGTAAGTTATCCCCCAAGGTTGATGGACCTTTTAGAGTGCTTGAAAAGATCAATCCTAATGCTTATAAGATTGAACCACTTAAAGGATATGGAGTCTTGGACTCCTTTAACATTGCTAATCTCTATCCTTACACTCCCAAGGACAAGCAACCTGAAGTTGAGCTAGATTTGATCCTAAATTAAACAACCCAGAGGGGATGATAGGGATTAAGGATTGATTACGCGCTCCCAAACCCATGGGCTCACTCAAATGTTTCACCAAGCTGTCCGAGGTAAGTTAAGCACCGAGGAGCAATACTTCTCCCACTTTAACCTGCCGAGCTATTTCACTTCCTACATCATCCAAGAAGCTGCCAAGATGACCAGTCGACGTGCCGAGCCGACCTCTTCATCATGCAACATTCTTAGCATTGAATCGGAATACTATCAACTTGACCACTACCAAAGTGAGTTGACAGTTACCAAAAGCTAACCACCTAAGGCCAACCCGAATGTGAATAGCCCTCGAGCCAACCCTTGTCTAATCCCAACAATCAAAGCTACTAAACTGCCGATGCTAACTAAACCTGATCAAGACCCACCCTTGCTAGGCTTTTAGTGTTATTAGGACTACAAAATGAGCAAAATTATGTACGCATTGTCCTTTTCTAACATCTATATTGTCCTTACTGCCAACAAATGTTCTTTGTACACGATTTCATTGATAGCCCTGTAAATTATTCTCTTTTTCCTTTACTAGTAGGAATCTTTTTTGTAATTTACTTTTGCCTAGGATTTACCTTAATTAAGTCATATAAATACTTATACATTGTAATAGCTACAATTGTTATCAGATTGATTTTTTTTTAGATACACTCTCTTGAGCTAAGTGTTCTGTTGTTTACTTTTGAGCTACTCTTATCTAGCCCTTTGAGTGTGGACTAGTGGTGAGTAACCTCCAGTTATACTTGTGTATCATATCAAGTGTGTCCTGAGCTCGTGTGAGGCATCGATGCATCATGTCCAACATAATGCTACTCATCCTTTGAATATCATTTACTTTTCGACCTATCTTGAGGCTTGGACTCATCCCTTAGTTACGTGTGATATTGGGTTCATATATTCATCCACGAATCTATATCATCTATCTTTGAGAATACCTATGCTTCTTGCAATTGATCAAGGAGATTATCTGTTTTAGGAAGAGTATATTTGTTCTTAATCGTCACTTGATTCAATTCTCTATAGTCTATGCACATCTGCATACTCCTATCTTTCTTCCTTACGAAGAGAGCAGTAGCTCCCTACGGTGAAAAACTTAGCCTTATAAGGCCTTTATCTTGTACATCCTATAACTGCTTCTTCAACTCAACTAGCTTAGTAGGTGCTACCCTATAAGTTGGCTTTGAAATAGGTTTAGTATTTGGTACCAAATCCATTCTAAATGCTACCTGTCTATTTGGTAGTAAATTGAGTATCTCTTTTGGGAAAACATCTAGAAATTCTTGTACCATAAATACTTGCTTCGGTTTCTTAGTTTCATCAGTTTTTATGATTGAAGTTGCTAAAGTAGGCTTCTTCTATAACTCAGGTAGTGCCTAAGTGAGCTTTTAAATCTCCACTTGACACTTAAAAAGTACTTCTCCAGGAGGTCCATAAGTGATTACCACATTGTAGCAATTTATGGCAGCATGGTGTCTTGACTATTAGTCCATTCCTAAGATTATTTCAAAATTTAAATTTCTAACACCAATAAGTCTGTGGGTGAGGTTCTTTATTTAACAACAATTTCAACTTCTCGATACACCTTAGCCAAAGTTGTTTTGCTTCTCAGAGGCATGTTAACAAAAAAAGGTGTATCAATCAAATGGGATATGATTACTCTAGTTAAGACCAATGGTACTTGCCATAGTATCTATGTCTAAAGCATCTTAATTCTAATGCTGGAAGGCAAAGACTTGAGTTGGGGCTCTTTGATGTGGTTCTAGCTAAAGGTTGAGTAGTAGTATGAGTGGTATTGTAGGAAGTAGTTGCTTGAATGGCCTTGCGTGTTTGTTTCCCTTCTTCTTTATAGTTAATTGCTCAACGACTCCTCTAGTTACACTTGAAGCAAAAACCTTATGTAAAAGAGTTGACTCTTTGCAGTCTTTATTGACATGCCCTATTTTAACACATAGGGCCAGTAGTTGCTGTATTGGTATGGGGAGCACTCTCTCATAACTAAGCTACAATATCTTTCAAGAAAAAGGTGGCATAAATTACCTTCTTATTCTTTGGCACCTTTGCCATTGCAAATTATTTCTTTAGCTCCCGTGATCCACTTCTCAACTCTTATTAGATCATTTGGTTTAGGGTTAAGCTCTTTAATATCTTGACAAACTTATCAAAAGTACTTCTACCTGCATGTCCCCCTAACAACCTTCCATTGTAGCTTGTCTCTCTTACCTCCAAATCTTTATGTTAGCTTGAGTTACTTGCATATCTCTTTGAATTTGCTGTTGTTATTGCGCTAATACCCCAATCATAGCATTGAACTTGCGCAATTGACCTTGTATCTTGTCCTTGGCTATAGTTGTGTTGAAGTTGAGTTAAATTCAGGAAGGGCATGCCCTAGTTAGGATAAGTCTACTCTTGCCCTTAATTCTATTGGCCCTAGGCTTGGTTTTGGATAGGATAGCCTTAATTTAGTTGTGGCTACCTCTGATGTTGTTGTAATAAACTCAACTCAAGTTGATTTTGCACTTATGTTGACATGAGATAAGGTTAGGCTTGGTAGTTGATAAGGGATTGAATCTTTGATACCAAGATGATAAGGAATCAAGGATCGATTTAGAAAGAAGTGGTAGCAGATCTTGAATGAATAGGAATGGGTATTTAAAAGAAAATGGGTATCAAGAACAGTAAGGTTTTTGATGATGAATGTGAATGGATATAACTCATAAAGACACAAACACAATCAAGGGTTTGAGCTCAAAATAGAGTTCGATACAACTCACGAATACTAAATGTCGATTGGGGTTTCAAATGAAGGTTAGATGCAACTCACTAACTGATTCAAATGAAGGGGTTCACCATAATTTGAGAACAAGATTGACAAGAACGTGAGGACGATTAAAGAGTCTAATCAACATTCGATAATCTGGCAAATGCTAACTCAAGTATAGCCTTGCTCAAAAGAGGAAAGTTTCACTCTCTATATATATCTTTATATATCTATCTATCTATCTATATATATATCTATAGTTGTACAAATGTTACTGTTTATAGCAAGTCCTAAAACCCTAGTGACAAAATTGTAAATAACATATAAGGCCTTAAACCCTAAAGAATCGGGCCCATAAAAAAAATAAAGGAAAACATACATAAGAATACAAAACTGTGTGTTTTACAAAATTCGACATGCAGTTACTCGGCATGTCTTGGGAGGAGTAGTATCCAAACCGGATGGGGTTGACAATTGGATGTATGGGTTCGGGAAAGGGTCCTTGACATCTCGAGTGACTTGGCCGAGATACTAGATAGGTTGGCTCATAATTGAGCTCAAAATAGAGTTCGATACGACTTACAAACACTACATATCGTTCGGGGTTTCAAATGAAGATTAGGTGCAACTCATTAATCAGTTCAAATGAAGGGGTTCACCATAATCTGATAACAAGATTCATAAGAATGCAGGGATGATTAAAGAGTCTAATCAACACTAGATAATCTGGCAAATGCTAACTCAAGTATAGCCTTGCTTGAAAGAGGAAATTTTCACTCTCTCTATACATCTCTGTATATTTATTTGTCTCTTTATATATATTTATAGTTGTACAAATGTTGCTATTTATAGCAAGTCCTAAACCCTAGTAGTAAAATTGTAAATAACGTATAAGGCCTTAAACCCTAAAGAATCGGGCCCATAAATAAAATAAAGGAAAACATACACAAAAATACAAAATTGTGCGTTTTACAAGACTCGGTATGTCCTAGGAGGAGTAGTATCCGAATCGGATGGGGTCGGTAATTGGCTATATGGGATCAGGAAAGGGTCCTCGATGTCTCGCATAGCTTAGTCAAGACACCAGATAGGTCGGCCCATAATTGCTGAGTCATAGAATCAGTCGGCATGAGTCTCTCTTTGATGTGCCAAATGGTTCTTTGGTTCCAATTACTCGGCTGTGATAGGTTCATCTTGAGACTCTAAGCTGAGATTAGTCACATCTTAGAATTGCAAAACCTCATAACTTTGGATGAAATCATCTGTGTAGCCTAGAGAGTTGAAAGGCAACGATGGAACCAGGTTAGTTGAATGTTAAGTAATCGAACCATGGTACCGAATGGGATTGGCTTGCCAAGTAGACTAAGGAATGATAGGGCGTCAAACAGTTTTGAGATGGAACGCCATGAGCCGAGCCAATTAGACAAGGGTCGAGGTAAGAGCTAGACTGAGGAACCTGAGATCCGAAGAGACCAGGGTTAGAGTTTAAGGAGGAAAACTAAAGAAATTTAATGTTTTAAATACCTTAGCTATGGACATGTGGCTAGTTAATGTCTGAACAATTGAGTCATGTTCATAAAGGGAGGCAAACCCTAGTTTGAAGAAGAAAGTGTGAGTAAAGGAGAGGAAGAAGTGGCAATCGATTGGATGCTGTTAGAATTTGAGGAAGATAAGGAGGCCGAGATACCCCCTGAAGGTGGAGCCAAGTATTGCTTTGTTGTTTGGCAATCTCTCAGTACTTTTATGGCTAATGAAAATGAGCAAAGAGAGACCCTCTTTCATATGAATTGCTAGGTGAATGGCAAGCTATGTGTTGTGATCATTGACGGAGGGAGCTATACCAATGTCATTGCACAAGGGGTAGTTAAAGCCATGAAATTGTCGACTATTCCACACCCTAGGTCGTATAAGATTCATTGGTTGAACAAGAAAGGAGGATTACATGTTTTCAAGCAAGTCAGAGTGTCGATTACTATTGGTGATTGGTACAGGGATGAGGTGATGTGTGATGTCCTCCCCATGTGTGCATCTCACATATTACTCGGCCAATTGTGGCTATTTGACTTGAGGGTGTTACAAGATCTGTATAGAAATACTTATATGTTTCAAAAGGATGGGAAGAAAGTTATATTGACACTTATGAGTCCTAAGGAAGTGCAAGAAGCCCAAGAAAAGGTTGCTAAATCTCTGCATTAGAAGTCCTTGGTGATTTCCCGAGCTCAGTTTGCATGAGAGGATAAGGTCAAGGACTATGCACTTTTCATAGTTAGGAGACTCTTAAAGGTTAAAGAGGTCAAGAACTTACCTGTCGAAGTGCAGTAACTACTTTAGTAATTTGCTGACCTCTTCCTTATTGAGATGCCGAAAGGATTACCTCCCTTGAGAGGAATTGAGCATTAGATTGATCTTCAACCTGGAGCAGCCCTGCTTAATCGTCTTACTTATAGACTTAATCCTGAATAGATGACCAAGCTGAAAAAGCATGCTGATTAGTTAATAGATCGTGGATATGTCCATGAGAGCATGAGCTAATGTGCCATCCCGCTGTGTTAGTATCAAAGAAAGATGGATCATGGAGGATGTGCATCGATAGCCATACCATCAATAAGATTACTGTTAATTACTAATACCCAATCTCACAGTTGGATGACATGTTCAATGAGTTGCATAGTTTACGCATCCTTTTGAAGATAGATCTAAAGAGTGGCTATAATCAAATACGAATGAGCCCGGGAGATGAATGGAAAACAGCCTTTAAGACTCAAGATGGTCTATTTGAGTGGATAGTCATGTCGTTTGGTTTAACTAACGCGTTGAGTACATTCATGAGGCTCATGAATCATGTGCTCAGAACATTGATAGGAAAATGTGTTGTAGTTTATTTTGACGATATTCTGGTCTACACCTTCTTGTTCATGTTGAACATTTGAGATTGGTGTTTAACATATTCTATACCAAGAAATTATTCGGCAACCTGAAGAAATGCGTGTTCTGTTAAAGCGAGGTTGTATTTCTCGGATATGTCGTTTCAGGGAGTGGAGTTCAAGTTGATGAGGAAAAGGTTAGAGCTATTAATGAGTGGCCTATGTTAACTAGTGCAGCTGAGGTCAGGAGCTTCCATGGCCTAGCTTCATTCTACTAAAGATCTATCTAGAACTTCAACTCTATAACTGTGCTATTGAATGAATTGACCAAGAAGAACGTTGAGTTTAAATGGACAGAAAAAGCTCAGAGGAGTTTTGAAGATGTGAAGTGTAAGTTAACATTTGCTCCAGTACTTACCCTACTAGATTTTGAGAAGGTTTTTAAGGTTGAATGTGATGTGGCTGGTGTCGGCATTGGCGCTGTCCTTATGCAGGAGTGCTGACCCATTGCCTACTTCAGTGAAAAACTCTGTGGCACTACCTTAAATTAGTCAACCTACGACAATGAGTTCTATGCCCTTATTCGTACACTTCAAAATTGGCAACATTATTTGTTGTCGAGAGAATTGATCATCTATTTGGATCATGAATATCTCAAGCATCTTCGTGGGCAGTAGAAGCTTCCTTAGCATCACGGCAAGTGGGTCGAGTTCTTGGAGACCTTTTGCTATGTCATTAGGTATAAGAAGGGAAGCACCAACATAGTGGTTGATGCACTTTCTTGCTGTCATACCCTCATTATGATGTTACAAGCTAAAGTGTTTGGATTTGGCACTTTACTTGATCGATATGAGCATGACCCATATTTTAGGCCTTTAGTAGCCAAGTGTAGTGATAGAGGAGTTATGGATGGATTTTACTTGAGTGAGGGGTCCTTGATGAAGGGAAAGCAGATTTGTGTGTCGAATGGTTCTACAAGGGAGCTATTGGTTCGAGAGGCTCACGCCGGGGGTTTATCTGGGGATTTTAGGGAAAAGAGGACGATTAAGATATTGAAGGAGCACTTTTACTGGCTTGGGATGATGAGGGATGTGCACTGAATACTTGAGAGGTGTAAGGTGTGTAAGGATGCAAAAGGGAGGAAAGAACCCTATAGAGAATACATACCCCTACCAATTCCTACGCGACCGTGGATTGATCTAAGGATGGATTTCATGCTTGGCCTTCCCTACACGCCAAGAAGACATGATTGGACCATGGTGGTGGTCAATCGGTTTAGTAAGATGGGCCATTTCATCCTCTACCATAGAACTAATGATGCCCTATTCATCGCTGACCTCTTTTTGTAAGAAATTATGTGATTGCATAGAGTGCTAAGGAGTGTTGTACTCGACCGTGATTCCAAATTCACAAGCTTTTATTGGAAGACCCTATGGAGGAAACTTGGCACTAAGCTCTTGTTCAATACCTCTTATCACCCCCAAACAAACGGCTAAATTGAAGTAGTTAATAGAACCGTCGGTAATCTCCTGCACACTACTGTTGGAAAGAACTATTGTGACTGGGATTTATGCTTGTCCATCATTGAATTTGCCTACAATCGCTCCACTCACATCTCCACTGAAACATCACCATTTGAGGTTGTTTATGGACTTAACCTGAACCAATCCTTGGACTTGGTTAATAGTCTGACTACACAAGAGGAGAGTTAATTCGGCCTACGGCATGCTGAAGAATTTCACAGGTTGCATCAAAGAATTGCTGAGCAACTGGCCAAAACTATAGCCCAACAGAAAGAATTGGGAAGCCGTAGATGGAAATGAGTCGCTTATGCCCCTAGGGACCTTGTTTGGATCCATCTTAGCATGGAACGCTTCCCTCGCAAGAGGATGAACAAACTATGTCTTAGAGCAGATGGCCTTTACAGGATCTTGAGGTGCATTAATGACAATGCTTATGAGATTAAGCTACCTGAAGGTCTTGGCATCTCTACCACATTTAACGTTGTCGACTTAACTCCATATATACCTAAAGATGATGAAGATAAAGATTTGAGGGCAAATCTTCAACAACCTCGGGGAACTAATGAACTACTAACCAACAGTTCCATTACTCGCTCATAGCTCTAAGGACTCTAATCCCACACCCGGCAAATTCTCTCTCGACAACTGATACGAGGCAAGCGCACCTATCAATTTTAATATAGCGGATGTGAGTCCGAGTCGATCCCTCAGAGATTTTGAGTACTAATATTAACTTTAGCTTTATTATCTAACCGGAAAATTGTGATAAATTGAATGAATTAAAAATACTGAAATTAACAACTAAACTACTTATAAGACTTAATTACACAAATTAGAAAGCAATAAAACTACGAACGACTTCAAGAAATTAATAACATATTTAGGAATTACTTCCCCTGGTGTTTAACATGTAACCTTTTAAAATATATTCAATTTAGTTTCTATAATTCTTGACCGGAGGGATTCACAATTAAAGCTAATATCTTTCTCAAGCATATTAACCCTAATCCTAAATTATTTACCGGAATCTCTTCACTTAGTAATATAACTTAGAATTGCATTAATGTATAATGAATTCCCATACAAACAATCAACTTTTTCGGAAGAAACATGTATCTTATCTCTAAGTATACATGTAATTCTCTCCAATTATGCTAGGATCTAATTACACATGCAATTTCTCAATCAACATGCATAATATCATATATTGACACTCTAGAATTATCAATCCACAATTAAACAACATAATTGAATCAAGAAAAGATAGAAACTTTCTTGAAATTATAATTCAATCCAAGGGTTACATGAAACCCTAGGTTCCATAATCCTAAATACTCGAATTCTAAGCTATCATAACGAATCTAAAAACAAGTTTCATCAAAAACGTAAAATAAAGCATGAAAACCCCTCTTGATTTGATGAACAATCTCTCTAATCTTGAAATCGATGTTGTTCTTGCTTCTTGATTGATATTCTCCTCAAGTCTCCTCTCGTCTCTTGTGTCTCTCCGTTTCTGTAATGTCTCCCTCTCTTTTGAACCCTAAGATCTCCTTATATATGTGTATTACACGGATTTTATTTTCGTCACCAGACACGGCCGTGTCCCCAGGTCGTGTAACTTTCTGCACTAAGGCAAAATTTCTACACAACTTCAAAACTTCATAACTTCTTCATTTGAACTCGGAATTGAGTGAAACTTGATTTGTTTTCTTCTTTTTCGAGCCTAGAACACGTTTAAACCCTGAAATCAACATTTTACTCAATTAAGTATCAATTTCTTTAAAGAAAACCAAAAATGTAAGGGAAATACCATAAAATCACCATATAAAATATGTTTAAAATTAGAGTTATCAACAACCTACTGATGATGAGAAAGTTTATGCTAAAGGAATGTGGTTGAACTCCTTAAGCTCCCTTAATTTTCATACGTTGATCTATACACTCGGTAGTGATGATGCCAACCATTCCTTCACTAAAGACCTTATGCCAAGTAATCCGACCAAATACTGCCAAGAAGTTCCTGCCGAGTGACGAGAGACTCACTTAAACGGCCGAATAGTTTTCTCTTGACATGCCGCCATCTCTCTCGCCCGATCCTTTATTACCGCAATATTTTGACCCCTCTCTCCTGCTGTTTTCAAAGAATATTCGTATATGACCAATGTTACACTACTACTTGTCTACTTCGTCTGACATTGTATTACTTTTCCATTTTTGGTCTTTTTTCCTTTTTACCCTTTTTGCTATGTACTAGAAATCCCCTTTTTGTATATAATTTCTTGTCATTTCATTATTTGTAATACTATGCTAAGGACTTACTATAAATAGTCATTTTCTTTTGTAAGTCGCAGATAACTTACATTTTAATATTGAATATTCTGTTCTTATGAAACAATCCTCTCCAAGTCCATATTTCATGCACTCTTATCTAGTCTTGCCGAGTAGCTCTGTATTAGTGGCTGGTAGACCTTGACATAAACTTATGCATCATATCAAGTGGACCATTTCTCTCTAATTTTCTTCGATATCTCAATAGACCCATTTCAATTCAAATCTTCCTTGGTAAGTCTTAGTGATAATTGAGCTCCTAAGCACACCATATATTCCTAGTATCAGAGCTTAAGGTTGAGGTTGAGACCGAGAGTTGTATAGTAATAGTCAGTCTATTGTTCGAGATACTGTATGTGATTGTAGCCATTTGTGTGAAGTGTAGTTACTGAAATTTTATGTTAGGAATGTTGAACCCTAATATATAGGGAGAGATTCATGATGTTGAAAGTGATGTTCATGGTTATGGTTACGTAAACCAACAAACACCACGTACTACTGATGAGTAGATATAAGATCTTGCCGCTATTGTGGTCAATTTAGCTACCTCAATAAACAGGGTATTAGAGAATGGATTACATGAGAGAATTATTGAGTAGGGTCGAGAAATGAGAGATACGTCGAGGAGGTAGATGAATGAGGGAGCTCCAAAAGCCTTTCCAATGAACCACATACGATCACGACGTGCCGACAAAGTCACGATGAGAAGGTTAGAGTTGGACAAAGTAGAAGAGTACGAAGAAGAAGAAGACTAGTATGTTGGTCTTGATGAGCGAGAGTTCAGAGCACCAAGAGGTGCCGAACATCTTAAGATATAGATTTCGAACTTCAACGGGTCTGGTAGTGCTGATGACTACTTGGATTAGGAAGAGAAGATTGAAAAGATATTTGACTTTTATGATTATGAAGATGCTGTCCGCATTAGAGTGGCCGCATTAGAATTTTTTGGGTATGCCGTAATGTGGTGGAAGAAGCTACAGAATGTTTACCTGAGGACTTGATGTGAGGTCTGAACATGGAACGAGATGAAGAGAGTTTTGAAGAATAAGTTCATTCCCGAACACTATGAATAAGAAACTTTTCAACGACTCTAAGACTTGAAGCAAGGTAATAGATTCATAGACGACTATGTTTGAGAGTTTTAGTTGCTCATAATAAGATGTGAAGTTGATGAGCCATCTTACTTCTTATTGGTATTGATCCATGCGTCCATAATCTTTTGTATGCCCTAGAGATTGTATTACTTTCTGTACTTGATAGTTGCTATGACTACCAAGATGTGGTTGATCGGATTCATGATAAATGGAAGGAGCCGAGGATGAAGCTAGCACCGATCATAGACTCGAACTATCTCTATATCACTCTTTCTGGTTGTTGCAGGATGGTGTTTGATCCTGGTAGGGTTTAAAGTTGCCAATTACCAAGTTTCTGGTTGAAACTTCTCTAAGGGAGAGGAAATGATGGGCTTTGGGGTACCGACCCAACTTGACTACCAAGGCCAAGCTCATTTACTTGCCGACTCATTTTACCTACCGAGTTAAATGACCTATTTCTTACAAATAGAGTACCAAGAAGTAGAAGGTTGAGACAACAACCGATCCTCACCCATACTTGACCAATTACTTACTCGGTATCATGCTTGCCGATAGGTCGAGATATCACATTTCTGAGAGTTAGATTCACTTAGCTAAAGTCTGTCGTCGACTTAGTAGTAGAGAGATCACGTTATCAAGGGTTTGATCCATTCGGCATAGCTTGAAGAAACTATTGTTGACTGACTCTAGAACTTGACAATTATGGGTCGACCTCTCTAGTGTCTTGGCCAAGCATTATGAGACTACCTCTAAGGCATGCCGAATGACCACATGTTGACTTCTCCTTGTAAAACGCACAGTCTTATATTTTCGTACATGTTTGTCTTTATTTTATTTATGGGTCCAATTTTTTAAGGTTTAAGGCTTTATATATTATTTACAGTTTTGCCACTAGGGTTTAGGATGTACTATAAATAGCAACTTTTATAACAATGCACATGTAAAAAGAAGATTAATGAAAAACCCCTTTTGACTCTTTTCTCTTGGAAAGCTCTCTCTCTCCCTTACCAGCTCTTATAAATCCCTTTAGCAAGAATTATGGTAGGCAACTCTATCACTTGGACTGGTGCGTCACATCTGGTGAGTCTTAGGTTTGTGTAGAATCTAACTGGTGCATCATATCCGATTAGGTGACTTACAGATTTGCTTACTAAACCTACTCTATCTTTCGTTCCTTTGGTAAGATTGGACTTACCCCGACGGCTGACCTTGTCTATCCTTAGCCTGATCCATATCATCTTCCTTGCAATTTCTCAACATTAGACAGGTCGGCCCATAATTGCCAAGTGCTAGAATTAGTCAACACTAGTCTCTCGGGGTCGTACCGAGTGGTTCTTTGGTCTCGAGTACTCGGCTTTGCGATTTTTCAGTACCTTAGCTGACGATGGAGTTGATGCCGAGTGTTCATCTTCCTTCCCTTCGTTCTTTTGGTTGCAGCTCAGCCTTGGTAAGCATTGATAGGCCTCGGCTTGGATGAGGTCGAAGGTTGATTCCCATCAGTAACCTTATTACCCTAAGGATGGGAAGAGGAGATAGATGTAGTACCACGTCTTGGTGTACTACAAGAAGGGAGGAATGCAACAAGCAAGAGTTATGTAATGACTTAAGGTTATTCAAATAACTTATAAAGAGAAAACAAGAATTTTGAGATACAAAACAAATAGCTTAATTAGAAGTAACTATTAAGGACAATAGCATAGTAAAAATAACTCTAACCAAGCACTCATGACATATCATTACTACTATAGGTTTTACTTTAAACTTTAACATATCACAACTTGCGTTCATAACTTTATTTTCTTTAAGTTTCATGCCTAACTTCTCCAAGATTTACAACTAAAGGCTTTGATATCACTAAAGCTATAATGCCAAAGAACTTTATTTAGTCTAACTAATAATACAGTTCCAACAGCTTAGAATTTGGAGAAACTTATGACTCCAGTAAGCTATACATATACTATTTCGGTGTTAGGTCCTCCCTAACACCATCTGAACCAAAGATCGCCCTAAATCTATTCAGATAATTTCAAAGTGAGATTCTATTTGAGATGTCAAACTAAGATCATCCAGTTGCCACCCTATGATCACTGATCCTCCTAGCCCTTAAACTTGGCCATGCGCATGTAATACACATTAGATTAAAGACAAATAGTTATTAAGTCTAGTTGAAGTACACTACTCCAATAAGAATAATCAACATACAATACTATCCTGTACCTAGCTAAAAGATTGCTCCAATCTGGAAATGTCCTCCTCATTACTAGTAAACATGACAAATAACTCAACTCTATCTTAGCTACTTAACCTAACATCATCTTCTATACCTAGAAACCTGACTCCTTACACTTTTAACTTAGGTTATTAGAGGAAACTAGGATTAAGATGATCAAAGAATGTTTAAAAGCCATTTTGATTGTTAAATCAAGTTTAGAAATATGTTAGAGAGGTTTAAGAGTGAAAAGTAAGTCCTAAGAACAATAGGAAAATAAGGAAAAGGGATTTTGTGATTGCCTAAATACTTGGATTTGGATGCTACAATGCATGGCATCCAAACGACAGCATTTAGAAGGAAAAACCCCCCAACATCTAGACACTACAAGGGGAGGTGTCTAGACATTATGTTGTAGTTTGTAGATCTCTGCAGATTGCAACACATGATCATCACCCTAAATAAACCCACTCCTATCCCTTTTAAAATCTACCACTTTTGAAGTTTTTCCTAAGCTAAAACTTGTTTTTCATCGCTCCAAAACATCCTTTAAGATCTAAAATGAATCATCTACACTCCAACATAAATCAATCTAACAAAACTTTAATTAATATGCTAAACACTGTAGAGCTCAAGAGTTTTAGGGACAAAAATTATCGTAATGATTTGAAACAATACACTACCCTCGAAATCCATGCATTACCAACCACAAGAGATAACCTTTAATTCATTCCTCATTGAGCCCTAAGTGGAAAATGAATTTTCAAACCCAATAAATTAAATAACATCTTTAAGTAAACATTTTCTATAGCTTACCTTGTTTCCTTCTCCTCAAATCTTGTAGGAATGATCAAAATTCTTGATCGTTAGAAGCTTTACATAGGAGCACTGTTCAAACCATACACACACATAAGGGAGCAAAAGGAGAAAAGAAGCTACTAGTTGTGTGATTTGTTTAATATAATGGGGTTTTAGGACTCTTTTTGATATCCAAAATATCCTTAGCTTTTTTTACTTATTATGACCCTTTACTCGTTACTTTATTTTTTATTTTTTTTATTTTTCAATAACCGGGTTTTATAATGTCTTCCCAGTGCAAATTCTTTTTTTTTTTCCTTTTTCTTCTTCTTCTTCTTCTTCTTTTAATTTTTTTTGTTTTACATGTTTCATAGGGTATGCTGTATTAGTTTTATAGGGTATAAGTACTAGAGTAGTTGCAATGAGTTATAAGATAGAATCCAATTCCAAAATTTAGGACATACCTATATGATAGGGCACTGATAGTCTCTTATACTTACCCACTCTATACCTATTCACTTCTAATAGAGACCTTATGGCCAAGAAAACTTTTTCTTTGCACCAAGTTAAAATTGTTTTGAACACATTTAACAAACTTGTTTAGATAATCCATGTTCTTCCTTTACTTTCAAGTTGATTACACTCTAAACTCTCCTCCTTTGGTGTGTAAAATCTATATTCATTATTCCTTGAAATGTGGCAGAAAAATTAAAAAGACTTATTGATGGGAATCAGCTTCCAATCTCATCCAAGCTGAGGCCTATCAATACTTACCAAGGCTGAATTGTGGCCAGAAGGATGAAAAGAAGGAAGATGAACACTCAGCATTAGCTTTGTCGTCAGTTAAAGTGTCGAGAGGCTATACAACTGAATAATTGAAACCAAAGAATCACTTGGCACATCAAAGAGATACTCGTGCCAACTAATTCTAGCACTCAGCAATTATGGGCTAACTTGTCTGGTGTCTTGGCTAAGCTACATGAGATGGCAAAGACCCCTTCTAGAACCTGTACATCTAACTGCCAGCCCTATCTAGTTCAGATACTCCTACTCCTAGGACATACCGAGTGCTGCATACTGAATTCTGTAAAACATACAGTTTTTTATTATTGTATATGTTTTCCCTTATTTTATTTGTGAGCCTAATTTTTTAGGGTTTAAGGCCTTATACATTATTTATAATTTTGCCACTAGGGTTTCAGACTTGCTATAAATAGCAACATTTGTACAACGATATGGAGAGACAGATAGATAGATATACAAAGAGTGAAACTTTCCTCTTTCGAGAAAGGTTATACTTTAGTTAACATTTGCCGGATTATCGAGTGTTGATTAAACTCTTTAATCGTCCCTGCATTCTTATCAATCTTGTTCTCAAATTGTGGTGAACCCTTTCATTTGAATCGGTTAGTAAGTTACATCTAACTTTTATTTGAAACCCTAAGCGACATTTAGTGTTTGTAAGTCGTATCGAACTCTATTTCGAGCTCAAACCCCTGATTGTGTTTATATCTTAGTGAGTTATATCTATTCACATTCACCATCAAAACCTTCCTGTTCTTCATACCTATCTTCCTTTTGAATACCCATTCTTGTCTTGTTTGTTCGAGATCCGCTGCCGTTTCTTTTTGGATCGATCCTTTGATTCCTTATCATCTTAGTATCAGAGATTCGATCCCTTATCACTTATGATATTAAATGAAATAAATAATGAAGTATTCCTTTTTTGTCTTGATGGCAAAGGAATAATTGCATCTAAGCCAATTTGTGGGAATTATAGCTATCAATGGAAGTAAGATTCAACTAGATTTTTACCTTGTAGTGATGACTATAGTAAGAAAAATAAATAATAAATAAATAAATAAAGACATGTATCTATCTTCACTTCAAAGTTCAATACTCAAAATTTCGTGGTGGTATGTTGCAAGAAAGCTTAGCTTTCCCTTTTCCAATGTAGTATTTTTGAAAGTCCATGAATACATAAGTGTATGATCTCTGTGGTATGTTGTGGAGGGTCTTTTTCTAATTTTCATTGTTCTGCCAATTGAGTACATTAAACATTTCCCGAAACTCACAAAAAGTATAGATTGTTAGCTTCATATGGAGTTGACAAGGTATACATGATATAAAGCAGAAAACTTACCATAACCTTCTTGTAATAATATTGCACATGATTTTTGTAAGGCAGTCTAATCTTTCCATCTAAACATAGGACTTAGGCATTTGCCCAATCCTTTAAAAGGTTTGCTTTATAGTGGTGCCTTTATAAGTCCTCCTACATCTAAGAGGTTGTTGAGCTATTTAAGCATTGTTTTGTTGAATGGTCCAAAACAAAAGAAAGAGCACCGTTGCATTGATTTATGTTGTTAAACTCATTGTGGGTGCTACAATTACCCCCTCACTACCTCCATTAACCTCATCACTACTATCCCTATTATTATACAATCCTTACCCCATCTTTGGTGCTTCACCCCTCATAGAGGGTTGAATTATAAGGCAATATTTCTTCAAGAGAAGTATAAGAACACCATGCATAGTGGGAAGAAAAACCCAATTTGGTGAAATTAGTAGATAAAAGAGAATAAAACAAGATGGAGTATAATATACCCGTTACGCTACTGTACGTAACATATTAATCATCTTGCATAAGAGGGTTAAAAGTTTGCACTCTCCATCCTATATTAAGAGGCATAACTTAATTAATGAAATTAAATAAGTGACTAAAAGAAAATTAAGGTTCAAACAATTGAGCTTGCTAACTATTACCATGTATTAGTGATTTATCACTATTGCAATCAGAAGAAGATTCATCCACTTGTTTTATACCGCCCTCTATGCTTAGATTCAAGTAATTTTTTCCTTTTTAGTAGGTATCCATGCCAAATTTGAAAGATGTATGATAAAATGATTTATCTATCAAGCTAATTAGTATATTTATTTATTTATATTTTCTACGTATCATTAATATATTCTGTACTCCATTATATATTGGTTAGAAGTTAAGACAGTTATAGTAGGTATATAAAGCAGGCTAACAGAGATAAACATTATTCGGTGGACTTCATTCTCTAATATACACTTTATTCAATATTTCTGTTCTAAGAATTCTTTGCATCTCAATCTCAATTGAATTTATTGTTGTTGTTGACTTTAAGATGGTATCAGAGCATAATGTACCTCTTTGATCTTTGATTTATTTTTCCTATTTTTCATTTATTGAAAGGATTTAGATCAATTAGAAAGATGAGTAGTTCAAGTGTTTCCAATGTATATGGAAACTTTTATTTGAACTCATATAATCCATTATTCATATCTTCATTTGATAATCTTGAGATGATTATTAGCAATATTACTCTTAATGGATCCAATTGTCCTACTTGGAGTTGTCCGATTTGTATGAGACTTGGCGCAAAATTGGAATTAGGTTTTATAGTTGGAGTATTTTTAAACCTAATGTTAAAACTCCTAATTTAATTTGTTGGATATGAAAAGATTATATGGTCAGATGTTGGTTGTTGAATTCAATGTCTAGTAAGATATCTAAAAATTTTCTTTATGTTAAATCCGCAAGTGAATTGTGGAAAGAGGTTAGTGAACAATATGGACAATGTGATGTGCCATTGATGTTTCAATTACAATATGGAATATGAAACTTAAGACAAGGGAATTAAGCTATTGGAGTATATTACAAAAAAATTAAGAGATATTGGGATGAGTTATAGGCATTGAATAATTATCCTACTTGTGAATGTGGTAGAATTGAGCTTGTACATGTCCTTTGATTGAAAGAATAGTTGTGTTTGAAGCTTAAGGAAGGCTAATACAATTTTTAGTGAGCCTAAATGATAGTTATGAGGTAATGCACAATCAAATTCTTGTAATGGAACCTCCACCCAATGCAAACAAGGCATTTTATCTAGTTCAATAGATGAAGAGACAAAAACAAATCATTGGTTTGAATGTTTCTAATGTAGATAGTTCTGCATATATAGTTAGTAGTAGGAATGGTTTGAATGATAAGAGGAAGATGAGGAATTTCACGGAAGTCAGGTGTTTTCTAAACACTACAAGAATGAAAGACATACTATAAACAAGTGCTTCCAAATTATTGGATACCGAGACTAGTTTAAAGGAAAAAGAGTTTCCAAATCTCTTCCAAAATTTGTTCTTGTTGATACTAGAAGTTTGAATCAAAATGTGGCAGATCCTCCTTTTGATTGTTTTCTTAGTGCAATTTAAGTAGATGTTAATGTGAGACCGTCTCTTGACTAGAATCTCATACAAAGTGTTTATCTTTGCTAACCCTCTATATATACATACTATAGCTGTCTTAACTACTAACCAATATATAAGGGAGTACAAAATATATTAATGACATGTTGAAAATTGAAAATTATAATAATTAGCTTCACTTTCTTCTCCTACACACATTTTTTTTTTTTTTACCTTCCACAAATTTCATTGTCATATGATGAATTAGTTTCCTCTTCTTGTTCCAATGATCTTTCTAAAAATTTTGTTGTTCCTTCTTTAAGTTCTGCTGAACATGCTACAAATACTTTTACCGATTCTTCTTTAGCTCTTGTAGAGTTTTGATACTTATAGTACTATGACTATATGCAAATCTTCTAGAGACTCTAAGACACCATTTTAGCTAAGTGAGTATGTGCATGCCATTCAAATCAATCCTAATTCTTCCCCTTGTTACTCACCTCATGCTCAACATCCTTATCCTTTTCTTTTTGACAATAAATGTCATAATGTTCCACTTGATTTAGCTTGATCTGTGGCTCTTATGTTGACAGCTAAGGAACCCTATTGTTATTTACAAGCTACAAAGAGTAAGGATTGGGTTTTTACTATGAATAAGGGGTTAGATGCCTTAAAGCTTAATAATACTTAGAAGCTTACTACTTTGCCAAAAGAGAAAAAGACCATAGGATCAAAATGGGTATATTAGATTGAATATAAGTTTGATGGTAGCATTGAAAGATCCAAAATTGTGCTAGTTGCTAAAGTCTATAATTAATTATCATGATACTTTATCCCTCGTTGCAAAATTGGGAACCATTAGGATTTTGTTCGTCTTTGCTGCATCTAATGGTTAGCCTCTTTTCCAATCGGATATCAACAATGCATTTTTTCTTGGTTTTTTTAACAAAGAAATTTATATGCTTCGATTTGAAGGTTATGCTAAAGTTCAGCTCGAGCAAGTTTGCAAACTTAGATGCTCCTCATATGGCTTAAACAATTGAGTTTGCTAACTATTACCATATGTTAGTGATTTATTACAATTGCAATTAGAAGAAGATTCATCCATTTGTTCTGCATCACACTCTACAAGCTGATTTAAGTAAATTTTTCTTTCGAGTAAGCATTTATGCCAAATTTGAAAGACGTATAATCAAACAATTTATCTGGACTAACTAGGATCTTTACCTTTTTTCTTGTTAAACTAGTTCATAAATTTGAGATAATCTCATGATAACTACAATCATTTGGTTGTAATAATGTCTGATATAGTTAAAAGTTGAAAGGCTAGAACTTTTGAACCACTTTCTCATTTAAGTTTTCTAAGTGGCAAACAATGATGTGAAATATAAAGTTCTTATTTTATATTTACGGTACAAAACTTGGGTAATCTTAGGTGAATTACTTTGCTATATTTGTTTTAGTCTTCAACTTTTGCTGGTCTTCATTGATTATGAGTTTTCTTTATGTATCATACAAATCAATTTAAGATTGAAAAATAGAACTACTTTTCTAATTTTGATTTGGCATGAAAACATGTAACATATGTAATGAATCTTTAAGCCATGTCTCTTGCTGCATTGGGAAAGCAACTTTAATCCCCATGTTTAAAATGAAATTTTGTTAATTATATAAGTAAGTGCATGGTGATAATGTTTTAGAAAAACAAAAAATTGAAAAGGATTTCTAATTATCCATTATTTGTATAAAATTTCATTAAACATTTGAGAAGAAAAATGAGTTAAAGATATATAAACTTGTATCAACCTCACAATTCAACTTTGAATAAAGATTAGACTCTATTAGGTTTATTTTAATAATAGACTATATTGGCTTACATATGTCAATGATAATAATTATGTAATAAGGTTATCATACTATATCAAGTTTAAATAAAGTAATCTAATAAAGTTATGAGTTTCAATATATCAAATCAAGTATGAATTTATATGTATAGAGACTAGAAATGTTATTACCAGTTTTATAATGGGCCAAATTGAAAAAGATTAAAAGTTCCTATGAACTTTTACACACACACATATATATGTATATATAGTTATGGTCCCAAGTCATATGTATTGTTCTATTCTTTTTTACACTCCATCATTAGAAAGGATAAGGGACAAGAGACAAGATCTTTAAAGGCTATGTGACTGACTTGGAAGACTAACCATAAATCTAGTATCCCGTATGTCTTTAGTCGTGGATTTAGCTATACTTCTATAGTTTCATGCTTGTGTCCTAATTTTTGGTGTATATGGTTTAAGGGAATTAAGATTTCTTAATCCTAGCAAGTGGTATCAAAGCCACCATGTGCAAGATTAGAGCCTAAATTAACAAAGATTGCTAAGTTTTAAGAGATTTGTGTAAGGCATTTTTCTTAACCTTTAAGGTTAGTGTTTCTTTGTAATTACATAAACGGATAGAGTTGATCATGGTTATTAGGATCATATGGTTATGTATTTTTTCATCTTTCCTTTAAAATCTTGTAATTGCTTATATTAATGAATTATGAACAAGATTTCATGATGAATTGATCTTAGGAAAAAGTTAATTTGGTATTGTATCACTAAGTCAAGAAAGGTTTTTTTTTTCTTTTGTTCATTCATCAAGGTATTCTTGACCTTGAATTACAACAGAATTTAGTTTAATTTAAAGTTAGGCTTTTACAAACTTAGAATTGTGAAAAGCGAGTCTTCTTGTTCAACATGCCTAAGAACACAATATGTTTCAAGCTGTGTAACTCTCTAGTTGGAGAGTACATTTAGTAACATAGTAACACAACCATGTTGGACATGTTTAACAACATAAGAAGGTACACAGGCATGTTGTGCCCTATGCATATCATGGCTTAGGAATGTATATGAGGTTATGTTGACAAATATGCCTAAGGACGCACATGTGATTTAGGTCGTGTATCTCTTTAGCTTTTTCACTGCTAACAAGGATAAGCATGAGCATGTTGACTAAGGTTTAAGAGCATGCTTGCCAACACAGGTAGAAACATAGAGGTGCTTGAGTATGCTCTGCTCTCTAGTTTAAGAACATGTTAGGCATATGGTCAAGAACACATGATTGTGTTCAAGGCCATGCTTCTCTCTGGTTTAAGAGCAACTATACGAACAAGAACATGATTTTGTTCATTATTGTGTACCCCTTTGGTTTAATGGTATTAAGAACACGACCAACAATATTGTTATGTTCAACCCATGTAACACTTCGGTTTATATTATTAAAAAAAAAATAGTTGGTAACTAAATTCAAATTTTGGCGATCTTTGTATCTATCATTCATAAACAAATGATTGAAATAATATGTTGCTAAAGTAACCTCTCCTATGAAAGTCATTTGCTTTTGAGCAAGTATAAAAGGTTGTGTATGAGTGAATCATATGGATATTAACCTGTGTAAAGGAAGGTTAATATTTGGCCTATTTACATACATACATGTGCTAATAAATGTGATAGTTATTTGATTTTCCTTGTGAATGACTAATTGGTCTAAAGAAAAACTTCATCATTTGACAATAATTTATTATCAATATTTGATTCTTATACTAAGAGTACCGCTTACAAGTTGATATTTTTGTCTAAAGATTAGATATCATTATTGTGTTAGGTATCTTGTAATGGACATAGACATTATTTGAACTATTATTTGCATGTTTTAGTGTTTTTTTCCAAAGATTAGATATCGATATTGTGTTAGTTATTGCTTATGCTACAAATATCTTTACCAACATTAATTTATTTCCTATGTTAAATGGCACTAATTTGAAGACATGGCAAGAGAAAGTAATGATTCTTCTATGAATTATGATAAACCTAGTTTCTAAACACCTAAATTTAGAATGTCGAATAATGTTGACTGATTAAGATCAAACTTTACGGCAAGGTCACAAAAGTTCGAGGAAGTGATTAGTAGAGTCTATCTCTCAAAATAATATACATAAAGATTTAATTTAATTAGATGTTAAAAATGAGCTATTTAGCTTAGAAAATTTGTAATAAAATATAAGCACATCTAATGAATGTAATAATTTACTATGTGCACATGAATAAATAAATATATATACATACATATACATATGCCCTTGTAAACATTATGAATTAATACACGTAAAAGAAACCCTCAAACGATTATAGTTACTAGCATAAGTAAGCATATCGTTTGATTTTTCCTCTCACATTGGGAAAAAGATAAAGATGACACCTAAATTATAATATTAACATAATATATAAACTTGTTTCATGGTGATTGAATAAATAAGCACCTATAATCTACTTGCCTTTATACAATTGGACTAATAAATCCTTGTAACCTTAGAGAGATCCATGAAGATTTCAACCTCTATAAATATGTAGATGTACAATTAAGCTTATTTTCTTCAAGAAAAAGTTTAGTGTTGCTTAATCTACCCATAAATTTCATAGGCATATTTCCTTTCTTCCTAAATTTATCGAACTCATGATTATTTTGCTGAAGAAAGTCTAATATCACATCAACAAGAGCAAATCTAATATCAAATTAACTTAATCAATTTTAATAGCTATTTTAAGGTAAGTCTTATTTTACCTTTATTTGATGTAATAATTTCATGAAATTATTTGATGTCATAGATTACGTTTATTATGCAAATAACATGTAAAATGAATTAAATTAGTAGGGGGTTGTAATTTAGAAATTTTAATGAAATATATTATGATTTTCAAAGAAAATAGCTTGGATTCTTATTTTGGTAGGTTAGAATGAGTTTTTATAATGTATAATGGTTTTGAGATTTTGTGAAATGGTAGATTTCACAAGAAACATAAGTTTAGATTTGAAAGTAGAATATTTCCAGCTATGTAATTTTGTTAAAATGGAGATGCTAAATGAGTGTTTATAAAATGCTTAAGTGGATTGATAGTAGATCTTGGTGTAGTTGCCGTTTAAGCTGGAGCTCTAGTGAGGATATGAGAAATTTTGTAGATAAAGTAGTATTTTTGTGCAATTAAGGGATATTTTAGAGGATTTGCAGGTGCATCTTAGATAGGGAGTTAACTTAGAGGCTAAATCAAAGGATATTGAATATTATTCTTAACTAAGGTGGACTTGAAGACTAATAGAGGATAATTTAGAGGTTGAATTAGAGGATATCTTGAAGTGATAAGTTCAAGTAATTAGTTTCTAATCGAATTATAATTAACTTTGGCATTTTATATATGTTTTTGAGGTAAGCTAAGTGAGGAGGGATCTCATGATGAAGCATAGGCTTAAGATGAAGAGAGGCTTAGGTAAGCGGATACTTATGTGTTTAGAGTAGATTTTATCTCCTCATTGTGATGTGAGTTCTCTAACTTATTCTTACATATTCTATTTACTACTTAAATTCCTTTGGTTTGTTTTTTTTTTTTTTTTTATCATCATCATTATCCATTACTATGCAATAAGACTACTTAAGATTGTGTTCACTTCACTTGCTATCATAAGACTCTTAAGATTGTTAGAAATTTTGTATTGGATATTGGGAATTAAAGACACTTAGAGGAATGTGGAGAATGTTATCATTAAGAGTCTCATGTGTCCTATACTAAATTTACTAAGGATAGGCATAGACTCTCTCAAGATACAACCAAGTGAGCATATAAATTTAAAGAACTTTAGGAGAAGGTTTTTCATTGTTTGATGAAGTGCTTTTGATGATAAGTTTTGAAAAATTCAAAAATTCATGTAAAAATATTTGTAAAATATCAATATATATTTAGATATCTAATCATCTAATTTCAAGCATTACATCTCTTCTTAGGGATGCATCTATTGAGATTACTCAGTTTTTAATCATTAGATTTGTTTATATTAGTTAAAAACTATACGAAGTGATGTAACTTTATGGAAGATGATACATTGGACTTATTAAGTAAAGTGTCATCAAATGTGAAAAATCACACTAGTACAGTAGACTCAACCAAGTGATATGATCATTTTTGCTAATTGCGTCACTTTCTAGTAATGAGCTTGATGCACTCTACTGACATTACCAATTGACATAGTGATATTGCTGGTTGTGTAACTTTCTGCTTGCTCCTATTCTTACACATCAAGAATCCTAACTTAAATATGACCATATAATGATCATATACATTGCTTTTGTCCATATATAAACATTTCTTCACATCTAAATGATACAAAAATCTTCACCTTAACATCTTACATAATTGGAAATTTATATAATAGACACCACAAAAGAAACGACATGAGAAACATGTTGAGGATGCTTATTCTAAGAGCTTTAGGTGCAACCTACTAGAGGTAACTTGCAACTTTTCTTGCACTTATTCAATTTGGAAGTTTAAATTGTTAATTTTGATGAGTTATGGATAACAAAGGTTTCTATTGTCAATTGATCATGATATGTAGTCATGTAAAAGGAGCAAATTACATATAGATGTGTTATTGTGTATGGTAGAGATTATACTATATTGAAAATTTAAGTTTTTGTAGAGAATATAGGAAGCATGCTAAGTGTTTGTTGAATTATGCAAGAGAAGTAGAATTGTTGAGTCATTGTTTGTGAAGTTGCATGATTGTGCTTTAACTGCTAGTAATAGGAATTGTTTTTACTTGTTGCTTATTAATTAAGAATAATGTATAAGAGATTTATCTCTTGTTTCTTTTAATTATTGAGTGAAATTTCTCTCTCTAATCAATTGAAGTTCTTATCAATTATTCATGTGATTGTGGAAAGCTTGCTATTTAGCTTCCATGAGTGATGTTGGATTCTAATTCGCAAACTTATAGGAGCTCTAGTGATCATGTCTAATATCAATTGTTGGTTTGATTATGAAGCTAATTTGTATTTGATTTTTGATACTAGGGATGATAGAGGAATTTTGTTCCTTAATACTTTGCATGCTGAGCTAACTTGCTTAGTCGAGGTCCATGATGTGACCTATCCTGATGACTTGTAAGTCTTTAGGCTTGGCCAATCTAATGGGCCAGAAAGCTTGGCTTACCTACTTGAATACGTTGAATTTAAAATGAGATACAAATAGTTAGAGGATCTGCTTGACCTGACTACATAATTACCTACTACTCCATGTCTTTAGGAATGTGTACAAATTAATAAATCACCATGTGGTCTACGATCAAGGATTACCGAGCACTATAGTTATTAGACAATCGCCTATAAATATGAAGGAGTAGATACTATAAGAACTCTCTACACTCTTTGAATACCTACTTTGCTACTCACTCTCCTACCCAAACACTTAGGCATCAAAACAGCTATGCCGGACTAGCTCCGATACCTTCCTTTAGCCTAATTTTCTTTCTTTTACAAGATTCAAGCCACATACCATTCTTAACCAATAACATTTTGGCATTGTTTGTTCTAACCCTTTCTACCTATGGCTAAGACTCTTATGAACAGAAGTACAAGTGCTAGCACTTCTCTCCAGCCACATCCTAGGGGAAGGGGGAGGAGTTAGCATCATGACGAAGATTATTTAGCTAGATTAGAATAACTTTGTGTTGATTTAGCCAAAGAAAATCAAGAGTCATCTAAGAAGAATGATCAAATTTTAAACTTTATTCGAAGAATTAATGTGCCAACTTAGAATAAAGAGCATGGAGATGACACTCTTGAGGATTCTAACAATTCTGTCCACTCACTCGAATTGCTAAGAAAGCAGGTTGAAGCAATGTATGGAACTTCGACCCCTCCACTTAGAGTGGACAATGGAAAAAAACCACAGCAAGTGCACCATCTCGATCTATCGCATGTTAGCACCCTTATTACGACTAATCGACAATTTATGATTAAGAAGAGCTCTTTTGTAACAAAAAATATTAGAGGAAGTGATACTACAACATGTTGAATTGCCATAATGGGAGACATATGACGGAACAAAGGATTTGAAGGGCTACCTTGAGTATTATCATACTTTTGCCAACTTGCAAGGCTTAAGTGATGCCTTAACATGTTAGGGATTTCCTTCCACCTTAAGAAATGCTACAAGCAACTGGTTCAAGTATTTGAAGCCTAACACTATCTCATGTTTAGGTGATCTAGTAGAAGTATTTTTACAACACTTTCTTATGAGCAATCTCCTAATTTTGGACTCATCTGTCCTTAACAACATTAAATAGAAGTTTGATGTGTCCATTAGAGATTATCTAACATAGTTTATGGTAGAGATTATCTAGCTCAATTTATGGCTAAGATGGTTCAAATCCTAGAATTGGATATATTTGTTGTCTTGAATGCAGTAATTGATGGAGTTAAGCCACATGGGGATTTTTTAAAATCTCTAGTCAAGAACAAGCCAAAGACCTTTGCAGAGTTCAAGGTTAAAGCCACTTCTTATATTCAGTAGGAAGACAATATTAAAGCCTGGTGTGAGGTTGATTAAAATAGGAGCAATCAAAAGGACGATAAAAACAAGAAGAGTTTGAAAAATTGACTTAGTTAGCTTGATGGCTAACTTTTGAGAGGAAGTAGTGGCAAAAGGTAGAGGCCTCATATCCTGACTTATTTCTTTCAAACTCCTCTCATTTGTCTAATATTTGATATATTGACTAAAATGCAAAACAAAAGGGTATTATAGTCACTCGAACACATGAAGGGGAACCCATCCTATAGAAATTCAAACAAATACTATGATTTTCATTGAGACAAAGGTCATAGCATTGACGAATGCATCCAACTTAAAAATACGATCTAAGATACGATCCAATAGGGGTATTTGAGGAAGTTCTTAGCTCGTAACATCAAAAATATTGAATGATTGACCAAACGGGGAAGGGATGAGCATGATAATGAAGATTAGCCTCCTTAAGCCAAAAGAGAAGCAAGAGAAGGAGGTAATAATAACAGGGTTTTAAATGGTGTTATCAATACCATTGGCGGCTAAACCTTTACTCTTGGCTAGTTATGATCTTTGATCTCAACTAATGCCTTACGGTATGTCTATAATGTGCAGGGCAAAAAGGTAAAGGTCAATAATTTCATCTCTTTTATAGAGAAGGATTTCGAAGGCATGTAAAGGCCCTATGATGACGCACTAGTAATCTATACAAGAATTACTTACTTCAAGTTCAAGAAGATTCTCGTTGACACTGGAAGTTCTACAAACATTATCTTTCAACAATCGTCGACCAAATGAAGCCAAAGATCAAAGTAAAACTGAGATCTTACAACTATAACTTATATGCTTTCAATAACGAACTTATACGAGTGGCTTGATAATCTCCCTTCTAATCTAGATAGGTGATGATGAAAATTTGGTAGAGGACAAGGTGGATTTCCTTCTTGTTAAATGTTGGTCTCCATACAATATGATTATGGGCCAACCATGTCAACACTTTTTTGAAGTAGTACCATCAATGGCAAATCTTAAGGAAAAATTTGCAACCCCTACTAGAGTTAGGGTATGTAAGGGAGATTAGCAGTTAGCCAAATCATTGTATCTAGGAGCCCTTAAATGTAAGGAAGTGTTTCATATCCAGGCCAATATAGAAAGGAAATTTGACAATGTAGACAATACTGAGGAAGAGGTTGAGAAAATTCAACTTAGGGACAATCTAGAAAAGATAACTAAGATGAGAAAACCATTGCCAACAAAAATACGACAAGACTTGATCAAGTTCCTTTTAAATAATGTTGAAATCTTTGCATAGACTCCTACAAATATGCCGGATGTATCGAGAGAAGTCATAACACATAGGTTATAAATAGATCCCAATGCAAAAGTTGTTTAGCAAAAGAAGAGGCTTTTTGCCCCTAAATAGCAATCGAAGAGGAGGTTCAGAAATTACTCAAGGCAAGGTTCATTAGGGAAGAGCCTTATCAACCTGGTTAACGAATTGTGTATTGCTTAAGAAGTCAAACAGCAATTGGTGTATGTACATGGACTTCACTAACCTAAATAAGGTTTGCCCCAAGGATTGCTTCCCCTTGCCGAAGATTGATCAAATGGTTGAGTCGATTGTTGGGCATACCTTGCTCTCTTTTATGCTTGCATTCTTCACTATAACCAAATCAAGATGGAGAAGGAAGATGTGGTACACACATCCTTTGTTATGAATTTTGAGACATATTGCTATATGGTCACGCCTTTTAGGCTAAAGAATGCTAGTGCATCCTATTAAAAACTTATTGCAAGGATGCTTAAGCCTCAAATCCACTACAATGTCAAAGTATATGTTGATGATGTGATAGTTAAGAGAAAAGAAGAAGACCAACATCTTGTCGATCTCTGTGAAACATTCAATACATTGAGGAGGTATAACATGAGATTTAATCCACAAAAATGTGTATTTGGGGCTACCTTAAGTAAATTCTTAGGGTACATGGTGATTTAGTGTAGCATTAAAGAGAACCTTAGGAAGATTGATGTAATAAGGAATATGAAGTCCCTGAATACTGTTAAGGAAGTTTAAGAGTTGATAGGTTGAATTGTTGCCATGAATAGATTTTTTTTTTTAAACTATAGATGGATGCATAGAGTTTTTCAAAGTTATGAAGAATGTGAAGGAGTTTCAATGAACTGATGAATGTGAGGCCGCATTCAAAGATTTGAAAGACTTTTTGGCATCATCACCAGTACTTTCAATGTCCAATCCTGAGGAAGATTTATTCTTATATCTATCAATTAGCTACTATGCTCTTTCCTCTATCCTTGTTCGAATAGAGCGAAAATAGAAAAAAGAGCATAGGTTGATATATTATGTGAGCCATGTCTTGCATGACCTAGAGCAAAGATATACTAAGATTGAGAAGTTCATCCTAGTCGTAGTGATATTGACAAGGAAGTTGAAGCTATATTTTGAAACTCATTAGATCATAGTTCTTACTGATCAACTACTGTCATGGCCTAGCAATAACTTGATTCATCGGGAAGAATGATGAAATATGTTATGGAGTTGAGTGCTTATGGCATAAAGTATAAGCTTAGAATGGCATTAAAAGCTAAAGTCTTAGAATCTATATGTAGATGTTTCCTCTATGAGGGAAGGAAGTAATATGGGCCTCATTTTGCAAAGGCTCCATAATGTGAAAATTTAGTGTGTATTAAAATTTAGATTCTCGGTGAGCAATAATGAGGTAGAATATGAAACTTTAATTGTCAAGCTAAAGTTGGTAACGGATGTTGGAGCTGAGAAAGTTGAGGTCCATTCAAATTCACAGTTGATCGTGAATCAAGTAAAGGGAAACTATGTAGCAAAAGAAGAAGTGATGAGTAAGTACTTGTTGTATTATGAACGCTTGTGGAGGAATTTCAGTGTTTACAATTGTAAAGATCCCTAAAGCTTGGAATATTGTTGATAACAAACTATCAAACACTAGCTCGTCACTTCTTGATTTGAATTATGAGCTCTTCATTGAATATTTGCCTAGCAAGAGTATGGGAGTGACTAGACATAGCTATAAGGTGCAACTTTGCCTAAAAGAGAGGTCTTAGATGGACCCAATTATTGAGTATTTAAGGGATGGGGTTTTACTTAAGGTTAAAAAGAAGCTTGAAGGCTTATATTCCAAGCCACAAAATTATACACTAATTGATGATGAATTATATCAACATAGTTTTTCTCAACCTTATCTTTACTGTCTTACTTTAAGAGATGTTCAGCAAGTTCTTTTTTATTTGTATGGGGGTGTATATAGTAACTATGTGAAGGCCCAAACTTTATATGTTCGAGTGTTGAAGCTAAGCTATTATTAGTTGACCATGAACGGGGATGCTAAGACTGTAGTGTGATAATGCCTACAATGCTAGAAGCATGAGGTATCGAGCTATGCATCTTCTATTAAATTGCATAGTTTGACTAGCCTTTAGCCTTTTGCTTAATAGGGACTAGATATACTTAGACCATTTCCAAAAGCTATTATAAAACAAAAATTCATAATGGTCACGATTGATTATTTTACGAAATGGCTAGAAGTTAAGGTAATAGTAAAGATCATTGAGCAAAAGATTGAATTGTTTGTCTCTAACTTTGTTTTATCAAGGTTTGGAGTCCCTTTCATGATAATAACTGACAATGGTCCATAGTTTGACAATGACAAGTTTCGAGCTTTCTATGAAAAGCATGGCATCCGATTGAACTATACTTTGATAGCTCATTTGCAAACAAATGGATAAGTGGAGGCTGTCAACAAGACTATTTTGTATAGTATGAAGAGAAGAGTTAATCAAGCAAAGGGTAAGTAAGCTAATGAGTCACTCAACATTTTATAAGGGTATAGAACCACTTGTAGGACTTCAATAAGAAAAACACCTTTTAGGCTAGCTTTTGGATAAGAGGCTATTTTACCAATTGAGTTAGAGTTGCCCAACTTATGAATACATAAGTTTGATGCTGTAGCAAACTAAGTTAGCCTGATGGCCAATTTGGACATAATCGAAGAGATAAGGGACATTGCAAGAGCAAAGGTTGCCACTTACCAACATAGGGCAATAAGATATTATAATTAGAAGGTAAAGCATAAGGTATTTCAACCTATAGACTTGGTTTATAGGAAATTAGAAGCAACAGGTGCATGAGATAACTAGGGGAAACTTAGTGCGAATTGGGAAGACCTACTAAAGGTTAGGGAAATCGTAAGCAATGGGGCTTATCGACTAAAAAGGTTAGATGGACAAGTTATTCCTTATGCATGGAATACCAAGAATCTTAAGTTTTATTTCGACTGATTATTTCATGTTACCTAAAATGTTATGCATTTGCATTTGTTGTTTAAGATTATATAAGGTGATAGCCTATCCTTTATGAATGCGAAGTATCTCTTTCTCAATTTGTTGCATGCATTTTTTATTCTTAATTTAACTACAATTAAAAAGAAATAGAGTTCTAGCCTAAATAACAAATGGACTATCACTTATAAAGTTCTAACTTATTTTGGTTAATAAGCTTAATATTAATTGGCAAATAAGCCCAGTTCTCTCTAAGAAGAGCTTTAACCTAACATAGCAAATGAGCTCGAATTGCCTTCGACAAACACAAACTTTGTTCAATAAACAAACTCTAACCTACGAAATAAGTTTAGATCTTACATGATCAATGCACTTTTCTTTTTTTTGAAATATGTCTTTAGATAAATAGACAAGTTAGACATGCATGAAATAAAACACGCCAGACATGCATGAAATAAAACACGCCATAAATTGAAAAATCAGAAACAAGAGTTTTGTTATAGACCAAAAGGTTGGCATCCTGACCTAAGCAAATATATAGAATTATTTAGAGAACTAACAATCAAACTGAGTTTGGGGGACATTCTCTTTCACAGGGTTAGTATAGCTAATGTCTTGTTTGGCTGAGCTTTCTAAGACCTTGTATGAGTTTGGATCCTTGTTAGCATTGGATACTTCAATTAGAGAATTAGAGGCTTACTTTCTCTCATAAGGGGTTTCCTTTACGGGTAATTCCATATCTATAGGGGCTTTGACATTAGCCAGTTGATTATCATCCTGGCCTTGACTGTCAACTTTTCCTTGTTGTTGAGCTCTCCTTCATCATCATTGTCGACGTTAGCAAAATTAAGGCAAGAGAGTTCATAGTTAGGGTAGATCTTTAAAATCTCTACCCTATCCGACTGAACCCCTTCTAGAAACTTTTTATGAAGCAATTTCTCGTATTGCCGACTTGGAGTGACTATCAAGACTTCCTTCTCCATAGAGGGTTTGTGTTAGGACCCTAAAGGGGGCCTAGTAAGATTACCTAAAACTTTTTTAGCATATGTGCAACCATGATATGAAAACCACCTTGCAAGTCAAAGATTGCAAGTCAAAGATTGCAAGACTCTAAATAATAAATCACTAAGATTATTGATTTTCAAGTAATTAATTTATTGTAACATAACATAACATAACATATAAATATAAATAACTATGGATGTCCGATATCCTATAGTTCCTTAGAATCGTAGAGAATTAATATCCCCTACCAAATAATAAGACAGGATATATCAACATTATAAAACTGTAGGAAAAATTAAATTATATTAAATTCTAACATATAAATATTTTCTATAAATAATGTTTATGTATCACCTATAAAGATCTTAACTAATTGTGACACTAATGTACATCTTTTTATCTCATACTCAGCACTCGAGACTTATCCCAATCCCATCGTAAGTAAACTTGTAAAAGAAAGACTATTAAGGAATAAGCTATAAGAGCTTAGTGAGCTATCCCTCATACTATACTAGCAAGCAAGTTATCAATCAAATTATTATAACCATATAGATGCATGCACACGTAGAATGCCAAACGATATATGCAGTTGATTGGTGCTACATATAATATTGGATTTTAACGCCCTCCGAGATAAGGGTTGGAGATGCATCGGCACCAATCATGACTGGGCTCTAGCACTTAGGTTTTTACTTATAAATTTGAATTTCATAATTCGTAAAATATATTTCTATTTCTAAGAAGTCTAATAATACACAAAATCCCAGGCCTAGCGATGAGGTAGCCCCCATAGTCCACACTTACACTTTATAGTAGAGATCTCTAAACTTAACCCTTAGCCATATGGTTGGCATCTCCATCGCTTAGTAAGCCCGTAGGTTTGGGTAAGGTCATGTTATATGAGTACACCGTACAGAAACACTTTAATATATATAAAAAACCCTCGCAAGGTCTCTCTTTACTTCCGCGTAAAGTGACGGTCGAAATAAGTAATGTAATGCATGGATAATGCATACCCCTTTTATTTAAAATAAGCCAAATATAATTAAGTCAAATTATGAGGCAATTAATCAATATTAGCAAACCATCTAAATCATGTAACAATCAAACGATCAATCATACAACCAAATCCTCAATTATTTTATTGAATAATATTTTTCACAGTAAGCAATCAGTATCAAGCACATGCATATCCCAAATCCCCACACATTAAGTTATTAATATTTAATTTAAGTGCACTAACTACAAATACAAACAAGTATAGAGTCATCGGGAGTACTCACCTGACTATGACGACTCACTTTAATCGTAATAATCGATTAGAAGATCCTTACCCTCGTAAGGATTACTCGATCATTACGAGATAACAGGAATAATAAGTAATTGAATTAACTAATGATTTTAGATATCTATCTACCTAATTTTACTTAGATTACTATCCATTTTTATTCGATTAAACCTAATTGCTAATCGTATGAAACTTTTTCATTTTATTTCCAATATTTACAAATTTATAGTCGTTTTTCATCTTTTTTGAATGTATATTCACACGGCGATGTCCGTTTTGAACGTTAAAACCCGTATTTTATGATATAGGCTAAATTTATTGAAATTTTAATTATTGAAGCTTAATTATTCTTATTACTTATGTTTATATCCTATTTTAGGACTTAATGATTTAATTAGCCATTAGATTCTTACTCTTAGGGGATTTTACATTGGTATTACTAATTCATGTACTTAATTAAGTTTAATTCAATTTAGAAAGTGTATTAAGGTTTAAAAGATTTTCGAATCCTAAGTACATGTACATACATATGTTATATTCTCATGTAATCTTATAAGTTATTATTTTATAAGCTTATGCTTGTGTCATCACTTATGTCATCATTTTCTTATATGATGGCTTATGCCATCATGTAATTGCATCATCGCTTACATCATCATCTATTATTATCCTTATATATTCATACACTTTATACATATGTTATATACATTTTTATACTCCTAACATATTAGTATATATACTTATGTACTTATACATATACTAGTATATATATCTATATACACATACGGTGACATACGTATTTTTATACGTATTTTCGTATGCCTAAAGTCCCCTCTTAAGAAAGCTTCACAATTTTCATATCTTTGTACTTTAAGGGTGTATTTGGCATGGTATATGTATGTATAGTTGGTATATGCCTTATCTTAGGTTATGTACATAATGGATACTTATGTACAAAGGTCTTTATACATGTATTTATCAAGTACACTCTTGTATACACATACTTAGATATATGTACACATGCTCTTCTTCCATTTACTAAAGCTATCCAACACTTTTAAGTATAAAGATTGGAACTTTATTTATTTAACAACATATATGTACATAACACATAAACTTCTTATACTAACCTACCTATTCATCTAACTATTAAATAATATGGAGCAATATACAATAACATACCTTTTTTCTTCTTGAATTATGGATGTAAAGTTTGAAAATTGAGAAAGGTTGAAAGGGAAAGGGAATCATGGTTTTGGGAAGTGGAGAAAAGGACTTTGTTTTGTGTTATTTTGTGTTTGAAAAGATGAAGAAAAGTGGGGTCTAAGGGATGGGGAAGTGGATGGCACAAATGAAAAGAAAAGGGGGGAAAAAATCTAAAAGAAAAGGAAAGAAATCATTAGAAAGGAAGAGATGATTCTAGAGTAAAAATGACATTTTGTTGACTTTTCCATATGTTAACTTTAGTCAATATGTGTTGACTTAGTCAACCTTTTGACCTTAGTCAACATGTGTTGACTTGGTCAACTTTCTAAAATTGCATGCCATTTAGCGTATATAATGAAGTAATTGGGGAAAATTAGGAGAAAAATTAAGGAAATGAAAGGAACTAAGACGTTTAGTGAATTGATTAGTAAAAATAGATAATGAGATTTTCCTTTAGGCATTTATATTCTATATACATCATTTGATAAGGCACTTAGTATAATTATTATGAAAAGTGTCATTTAGGGTATTAATATTTACTACACATAACTTAAGCATCAACTAAACTCTTAACTCTATGTAATACTAACCTAGTTATATACTTAGGAGATGGATGTAATCTATAATGCAATATCTTAGTTTCTAATGGATTACTTTAATATTATATGTATTTATGAATGATTGAAAGTTATTTTTAATCTTTTAACAATGATTTATTATAAAACTAAGGTTATATTATTAATTAGGGTTTTAGGGTAAATTATGGTGAATTAGTGTTTTTATATCCTTAAAGTTATAGTTTTAAGGTTTTATCACTTTCAAGCGAAATCTCTAGTGTTTATATACATTTAGCGTATAAAATTTTTTTACGCGATTAAATCTTCGGTTGTTATCATAGGGTTTTGATGAGGTTCAAGGTCAAATTTTATAGTTACATATACTTAAGGTTTTAAGGTTTTCATATGCGATTAGAGGTTTGATTAATAATTTAAGGTTTTTAATATTCACTTTAGGTTTTGACTTAAGATTTTAATCGGTTTTAAATTTCACTAACTCTATTGACTTTAGGAAATTATCTATAGTTTAGGGGTTTGATTCTGTACTTAGAAGGCTAGATTTGTGGGGTTTACAGTTTGTCCTTCACAACCTCTTCTTACTTGGCAACATATGCTCTTAGCTTGTTGTTTTTTAGCTCTAAATCCTTCATATGGGCCCTTTACTTATCCTCATCCTTACTTATTGAGGCAATTGTTTGTCCTAGACTCTAGCACTTCTTTCTATCATAGTGTCGATCCTTCAACTCCTTAGTCTCCTTGAAAAGCCCATTAGTCTTGGTCTTCAGGGTTGACACCTTATTGATTACTAAAGAGTAATCCAATTTCTTAACATTAAGCTCTTCCACAACTTCTAGGCTTCCATTTTGGCTTTTATTCTAGCATTTTAAACCTCCATTGTTTGTAATTTGGAGGAGTTGTAAACCTCCTCCACTTTCTGTAACAAAACATTAAAGTAACGAAACAATTATCTCTTGATTATGTGAGCAAGTAAAGGATGGTAGTACATACCTTCCTCATTTCTTCTTTGGCCTCATCAATGGCTATCAAGATGTGACTATTGATCTATAATGAACTAAAAGGTCAATAGCAAGATAAAAGATGTAAGCCAAGACAAATCATAGCATCTAAAGGCTTATGTCGTACACCTTTATAGCAATGTAGCCTTTATTACTACCACCAACTCTATCTACATCCCTCTTCATGATTTCCTTGTCCCTTAGTAGGATAATTCCTTCCAACAAGGCTAATGACTTTGTCCTATCGTCTAAAGCAGAGTTGGTATCAAGGATGGTATGCTTCCAACATGGTACATAAGAGTAACTCTCTCCGATTTGAGGGACAAACTTGATGAACTTAATGCCGATAGCCTTCTCTCTTATAGCCACCTTGATACTCTCATCCATTTCCTTACTTTTCTTGGATGAAGGCTCTCCGATAAGCTCTTTCCCCTTCATATTCTTTGGGCTCGGCACGAATGATGGCTCTACCAAGCTGTCTATAGCCTCAGATGGAGTAGCCTCCATGATATCTTGAGTGGTAGCAATTTGATTGGGTTCACCAAATTTTCTCCCCTCTATGGTGTCCCTATAGTACATGGCACTTCGTTTTAAACAGTTTTAGGAGCTCCCTCCTAATGTGGAATCCATTCATCCTTAGGATGAGTGGTCTCCTTTTTCTTCTTCGAAATGTTTGGTTCTTTAACAACCTGTTCCTTAACAACTTGTTTCTTCACTGCAGTTTGGCTTATAGCAACTTTGACAGCATGATGATCCAACTTCTACTTCTTGGCCTTAGCTTAAGCCAATAACATTTTGGGATCTACATCAATTGCACCCATGTTTGTAGAAGAGAAGAATGTCATAATGAGAATAATGTAAGAAACTTACAAATTTATATCGAGCAAAGCTTAAAGGTAGCAAGTCTCTCCCTATGAGTAATAAAGATTAGATTCCCCTTTTTCATAGCTCAGCTTAGCACAATAGGTAAATCAAACCATACTTTCTTCATCGAAGAATATAGCCTCTCCTTTCTCATATTGTGTAATAATCCTCTTAGCATCCTAAAAGATCATCTTGTTATGCTGCTTATCTTGAATCTTCTTGGCAACAGTAGCATCATTTAGTAGCAGCCTTATAGCTTTAGTTCGAATGGGTTCATTCCATTTACTCCAAAAGTCTAGATCTTCATTTGACTTAACAAAAATATATTTATCATGCCATTAGTGGATCTTGGATTCCAAACTATCCATGAACTTTCAATCATGTCATTTGCTACATAGAACTAGCCATCGGGTTGCCTTTTGATTGAAAGGAAAAGTTTGAACAGTTGTGGTGTATGACTTTAAGCTCCTTACAAATTATCTCAAAATCAATAAGAAACCTATATGTATTTGGAGAGAACATATTTGACGATATGTGAAAATTGTTGAAAAATTGCTTTTGAAATGAAAAAATAAAAAAGGCAAACATAACCCAAAATTAAAATATTTTAGATAAAGATGGAACTTGTACTCAATAGGGAAACATACCCTCTTGTTTATCCTTAGCTTGTGTAAGTGCCATTCAAGCTGAAGATCTCAAATGTATTTATTGTATTTTGAAATATTTGCCCTAACTGCAGCACTTACCAATCCATTAGGTAAATCGATATTAGAAACTGGGTTATTGTAGTGGTACTTAGCAAGTGATTCACCTTCTTCATCATTTGGATATGTATCCACCAAAAGAGGTTCAATATGAGTAAGCTTCTCCCACCTTTTAATCGTGTTATCTACCAATGTAATACCTTAGAGTTCCGAACCCCCTAAATTTAGGGCATTGGGCGACATTAATGGAATTACGTAAAAGTTAATGGCTAAGCTATAAAAATTAGAAGAAGTTATTCCATGAAATCAAACCACTAAAATAATATGTACATAAGAAACAATTAAATAAAGTCTCAAGTTAATTGGAACTAAAAGTCATTTAAAAAGTGAAGCTTATGACTAGTGGTATTAGAACATGGTTTTCTAAAACCAAATTATACTTAGCAATCTTGTTCCTATACCAAACCTACTATAGAAACCCTAACCCTCTTTATTTTGTAATCTTTAGCCAAATTACATGCTAGGAAAATTTAGGGAGCCATTTTAGAAGGCTAGTAAAAAAATTAAGAGAAAAATAGGAAAATCGATATGTGAATTCAGGCATGTACAAAACTCGAAGAAAACAACAACTTGGGAATGAGTGGTCACCACCACTAGACTCCAAAAGTAACTCTTGGAGTGGCTGATACACCCTTGGGTGCTTGGTAGTCAAATCTTGCAACGACGATAAGTCTTGGTTTTTACCCAATTTTCAATAAATTATTAAAAATATCAAACTTTGTTGAAAAATTATGAAAACTTGTATTCTTGGGCTATTTTTAGTATACTTTCATGGAAAAATATCAGTTTTTCAAAATATGCTTGTTTTATATATCACTCTTAAGAAAATGGCTATTCCAAGCGAAGTTTTGATCTAATTTTCAAAAGGGCAAACGATGCTGTTTTAAGATCAAACTTTATCTATAAGCTCCTTATAATGCTATTTTTGAGCTATACCAAAAGTTTACCCTAAATTTGATTAGTAAATTTTCGTTAATTTTGATTTAACAAAAAACTGCCAAATCTGGACATTTTAGAAAAATGGTTGATCTTTGAGAATCTTTGGATGAATTTAATTTTTATTCACATTTTGGTCTTAAATTGATGTTTCATGTGATTTGTTTACAAGTTAAAAGTGTCTTTTTCGTAAAACTAGAATGGCTATGTATTGAAAAACGAGAATGCATGAGTTTTTAAAAAATTGTTCAAATCTCGAATATGATCTTTGGGATGGTTTTCATATTGGTTGTGTCAAAAACTTGGTAAGTCTTAATGGTTAGATGGAGTTTTAGCAAGTTTAAGCATTAATTGGCCTTATAGAAGCTTCTATAGAAGGTTAGTAGTGACTAGGTAAGGAAAATGACTTGGAATAAAATACAATATAATAAGGACCTTAATGAGATAATTTGAATAAGCTTTTGTAGAAGGTCCTTGGTAAGATGTCAAATGAGTAAACTAAAATGTTTCTAAGTAGAAGCTTGAATAGAAGATTCCTTAGTGAAACATAAAGTGAAAACTAAAAGCAAATATGAGTAGAAGCTTCCTTGACCATGAATCCTAAGAATGACCTTAAGTTGAAGGTACAAGTAATGAAGTTAATAAGGACCCTTCCCTAGTAGAAGGTTAAGTAACAAGGACCTAAACAAAAAGGATCATGGATAAAGTTGTTTAAAAGGTAAGGACCTTAACAAAAGGACCATATAGAAGCTTTTGTAAAAGGTCCCAAGTATGGTTGAAGTACTCTTACTTAAACACTTAAGCTTTAATAAAACATTTACGTAACTTAGATAGACACTGAAATAGAACTCTTAATTCTAGGTTACTCGAATAACGAGGAACTTGAAGATGTTATTCAAAGCAAGGGATACTACTCTTAAGTAAGTAGATATTATGCGTTAGGAGTAGACTTATGTCTACTTACTAAGCTTTGAATTGTGTAACTTACTGTAATGTGCTTAGTTGCTTACGTTTAAATTTGAAATTCTAGGATAATGCTATTTGCTAAATATGTGATGCTTATGTATTTGATTGACTGAACTTGGTTATGAAGTTGGATGTGTTACTCAATGACCATGTAGATGTTGTTGAGATCGCACAAAACACTAAGACATGGCTTAACCTTTAAGGTCTTTGCCTAAGTGAACCTAATACAAGGTTTTAATTTAGGAAAAGACATTAAGGTAAGACAAAGATAATTAAAGGGTACTTGATGTAAAGCTTGGTCATTGTGTTATTATATAAGAGAATGACTAGGCTAACTAAGTATTATGAAATGTTAGATTCGAATGTACACTCAGGAATCGCGCTTGGCATTGTGTTGATATATCACTGATACATTCATGGCAGAACGTGGCATGGTACAAAAATGACCTACAGGTTAGGTTTTTCTAAAAATGAGACAATGTTAGGCTAGGTTAGGTTTCTTTTGAGCATACATATTTGCGTCCTCAACAATTCTAGCCACTTTATATGGTTTAGCTAGGTTAGCTAGATGCTAAGTTTTTTTCTAGCCACTTTATGTATTTTCATCTAAGCTAGCTATGAGCAGGGCATTTCTAGCTACTACATATGATTTCACCGAAGTTGGAACTTTTAGCTACTTACTGTAGACTACATATGATTTCAGCGAAGTTGGAACTTTTAGCTACTTACTGTAGCCTTAGGCTAAAATTATTTAAGAGATCCATCAGCAACTCCTAGTTACCTTAAGCTAAGCTAGGATGTTAGTACTGGTGCATTTGTTTATGTGTAGAGCATAATATGCATTCTTTGCATGGACTTCTAGGTTACACATTGATGTAACATGGCTACAAATATTTGATTGCTACTATGTTATTATTTGTTGGAGATGTTTATGATAAGCCAACTTAGCTGGATAGTTATTGTTACATGTTTAAAATATCTAAGCATTGGATAAATTACTATTACTAGACTTGTTGTATCTTGTTTATGTTCATCTACTCTTACTTAGCTTATAAAGAGTTGGGGGGGTGTTTGTTTATGCATCCTTAGGTCATAGAAGACAAAGAATAATAGGACTTAGATACTAGGATAGGATAAAGAGAGTGTTTAGCTAGAAGATTATATGTTGATACTAAGATGTAAACACTCAAAAAGATCTCCATGCTACCTCATAAGTTTTGATAAATTTCACTTTAGCATAATGACATAGTCATGAATTAGATTATGTAATATTTCTAGAATAATCGGAAGGTGATGCTCCTTGGTGGGCCTATGTTGTAACGTATTCATAAGTGATATCTATTATCAATAAAGAAAAGTATGATTATTCCATTTATATATATTGAGATTGTTATAGTCAAAACAGGTTGACTTCGTCATATCCTTAACTTAGGGATGGCATGTAGCAAATCGTCTTGTTGGCACCAAGGGATTGTTAGAAGGAAAATGAAGAAGTTGACATCTATGGAGGCGAGGTGTTACAATTGAGCTACTTGAAGTTGAGACCGACCTAATCATCTCGAGGAGGGAAGAAGCAATAGCCTTAGAGTTAAAGGGAGTAATAGAGTGGATCTTGCGTTTGGCCATACCTAATATAACGTGAAGTATCATTGAATAGAAAAGTAAAAAGGGGAGTTAAAAGAAAGATTTGGGAAATTTTATGCAGAAAGGAAAATTTTAGTAGAGAAGAAAGAAGAATCAAGTGAAGTAGAAAGTAGCTAAAAAAGCTTTTCGAGGATTTTATACTTATTAACCTGGCAATCCCTTCTTAGATAATGGAAATAGGGTTAATCAGGATTTAGGTCATGATTTGATTACCAGGCATGGATGGAGGTGTAGATAGAGGGCTCGTGTTTGACACTAGAGATTCAATGGATACCATATCGTCGATAGTTACTAATGTGTATTATGTGAATAATGATAAGCATGATAATTGTCCAACATGTGAGTATAGAAAGAGAATAGGTAAGAAAACTAAAAGTTGTGACCTTTGGGTTAAAACTGATAAGACATGCCTTAGTGAATGCCAAATACAGTATAAGGATATTGGGCAACACTCATACATATACTCCTGTAATCGAATTCTCAACTACGGGAGTCGGGAGGCAAATGATGATAGAGGAATTTCACTCCTCACTACAACTCCACACTTTGCATGATGAGTTGACCTACTTAGCCGAGGTCTACAATGTAACTTGTCCTAACGAACTAGGAGTCTTTAGGCTTATCTAATCTGATGGGCTTGCCCACATGAATACTTTGAATTTAAAATGAAGCACTGATAGTTAGAGGATCTAGACAACCTGACTGCATAACTACCCACTACTCCATATCTTTAGGCATGTGCATAAATTAATAAACTGCCACGTGGTTTACAATCAAGGATTACCGAGCACTATAGTTATCAAATAAATGCTTATAAATATGGAGGCACAAACACTATAAGAACTCTCTACGCTCTTTGAATACCTACTATACTACTCACTCTTGTACCTAAGCACTGGCTTAGGTATCAAAGTCGTTATGCCAAACTAGCCTCGGTACTCCCCTTTAGCCTAACTTTCTTTCTTTTACAAGATTCAAGCCACATACCATTCTTAAATAGCAACTAGTATGTTATGTTTAGTAATGTTTATGTTTATATCCTCTATTTTCACATTTTGAACACAAAATGACCCAAAATAATTTAATTCCTAATTTCTTTTGGTCATTGTTGCACATCTATTATGGAGTACGAGCATGTATAGGCTCATGCATGGGCAACTCAAGCATGGACAAGTGAAAAAAAGATTGTGAGTATGGTACATGTTTGGGCTTTGACATGCGAGCATGAACACAATTTTTTATTGGAAGTTAATATTGAAATAATCTCTAATTAATTTTCATTTAATATATATGCCTAAAAAAATTTATGGACAATTTTGTACCCATTTTCTTAACATACCCAATTTTTTTATTAAAATATTTTAATGTCATTTTAACATAATTTTTAGTTTATTTTTTAGTCCTTAATTTTGTAATAAATTGGACATCTATTAAGTAATAGAATGTTTTCTATTAAATTATCTTTCCTATTACAAATCTTATATAAACTTTACTATTCTTATTTCATAATTTCATACCAAGTTTTTAACAATTTGCACGCTTAAATTTTTTATAAAAATTTTTATGTAATTTTAAAATAATTGTCAAAATATCTTGAGATAAGTATTACAATTTTTAATTATCTTATTTTTCAAAATAAATAGTAAACCAAGTCTCCCTATTTGGAAAATCAATTAAATTTATCTTTAGCAATTTAAATATTCACTTTGCATTACAATTTTCATGACAAATTCTTTATGCAATAGTCTAACTTAAAAAATAAAGATTGAAAATGAAATAAAATTTTTTTTATTGATATTAATAAATATATATATTTTTACAAGATACTATACAAAAAAAAAGAAAAAAAGAGAAGAAACCCATCTTAATATCTAGGTAATCCTCCATTGTTTGCTTTGCTTATGTGTTTGATGATGACTTTGGGCTTTGTATGTTAGAGTTAGTAGAAAACCATAAATTTGCGTCCCTTGTATTCATTAGCAGCATCCTTAGAGCCTTCAGCAAAAGGTGTTGGAGGTTAAGGAATCATTCATCGACAAGGTGGTTGAACATCCCTTACCATTAGGGAAAGCACCAACATCATGTGTGCTTTCGCTATTCCTTAAGCAAGGACAACAAAATTTCCTCCTTCCTCCTTCCTCCTTCCTTCTTCATGTCTTCTTGCACCGAATTTATAGTTAGTGCATTGTAAGCTTTTGAGCTAACACTACTACTTCTTAGTATCTAAGCTTCCTTAAACTTTAATTTTGTTCATAATGCTTAGGAAAGCCATTGCATTCTTTCTTTGCTAACTTAGTATAAAACTTTGAGCAAATCCTGTACCCTATCATCATGCCTATGAGCATCCTCTATATCATTTTGTATACCTATGTTATGGTAGAATTCCTTAAGGAGTTCTATAGTGTAAGATTTAATTGTAAATTAAGAATCATTACAAAAAAAAAAAAAAAAAAAGAAGGTAAGGTTAGGGGTAAAAGTAATCTCGAAGTTCACTTTTCGTTACATATATAGTAGATTAAAGTATTGAATTATAAAAAATCTTCCTAATACATCTAATATGTCAACAAGGTGGGATTATATGGCATTTCTCTTCGAATAGTGGAAGCCAAATAAGTAGTTTATCAGTTTTAGGAAAGATTTTGAGAATTCCTTTATGTTCTTGCATGTTTTCCAATTCCCATTATCATTTAACTAAGGTTGAGGTTGGTAGTATTGATATGGATGTTGTAAATGTGGCTAAACCCTTAATAACTTTACGGCCCCCTATGGGCATTTTGAACATATAGTTCCATCTTGTTGAACTGTCAAGAGGTGGAACCTTCTACTCATATCGATGGTTGTTAAAACATTCTAAGTACCCATTACGTTTGCTTTGGAAGCATAAATTTTGCTTATTATGTCTTAGATCTTAGAAATGTAATTGTTTAGCTTACCATTTATTGCCAAGTTTTATATTTGACATACATGTGAATGTGCAGGAACTTAACTTCAATATTATAATTGAAGCTACATTGTTAGAGCATTGTCAAAGGATATGCTGAAACACCACTCATATATTAGAGGTATGAATGGTGTCAATAGTATTAAAGGTGATCGTTGGACCTATGTGGGCATCCAAAAACATTATGAATGCAATAATCTTCTTCTATAAGGTCTACATATCATCAATCCAGTGCATTGTAATGTACATGTAGCATCATTTGAGGGTAGTCGATAGGGACTTCTAGTTATACGAATGAGGGAGAAGTTGTACAAACCCTAATGAATTAATATGAATATTAAAATAATATTTTAGCAAAAAGAAATTTCTAAGGACATAACTTTTTGCTACATGGAATCCAAAATGACATGTTAATAATTAATAAAGTTCAAACCAAAACAAAAATATACAAAATCAAGGCTTACCATTTAGGTTTTACGACAAAAACATGATTTTCCTTTTCATTTAGTAGAAATGCTTGGTCTTTTTGGATTTTAGTGCGTAAGGGTTACACATGGAAACAAATTGTTCTATTTTCAATGTTTTCATTTGAGGTCATTTTTCCAAAAGCAACATAGCCACTAAAGATTTAGGCTACCCTTTTTTTTATGGAACGGAAGAGAGTATATAAGAAAGGAGGCAAACTGAGAGTATCTAGTAGCAATTTTCTTATGTTACGTTTAGTTCTTGTGTGCTAAACCCTTATGCATAACACATTAAGAGCTCCTAAAGCCTTTAAAGCTTTATGATATACCAATTAAACATCAAGAAGATATGAAATAGAGTATTTTCTTTCCCACCTAACTGCACCACCCACACCCCCCCCCAACCTTTTAGGTATTCTCTTTACCTTTGATCTTTTATTCAAATGTATCGCTTGATTTAGTGGTCTTATTTTTGAGACATTGAGCTTAACATTATTGTGAGATTGTGAAGTCGGGTTTGTAGAATATCCAATTTATAGCTTGCTTTGATGTCTATAGAGTATGCCTGTATTTAAGTATCATTATTTAATGTTTATCTATTGGTTGCTTAATCATTAACTTTTAGGTAAATTATAAACAATAGATACTCATAATATATTTAAGGGTTTCAAATGAAAATGGAATGAGTTTTTGAAATGATTCATTCATGGGGATATGTGGATTATAATGAACTCATCCTCATAGTATGATTGGAAATATGGTTTCAGTCAACTAGTGGGTATTAGTTCATAATTTTGACTAGAATAATAATTTATGGTAAGAGCTAGTTATTATTTATCTGATAATTATGGATAAATTACCTTAGAGGAATAATTTACACTATAATAAAACTTTACTACTTTGGGAGGTGGATGAATACTAATAGTTTGGTTAAATCCTGAATGGCCATTTGCACCATCAATTTAAGCCGTGTTAAGTGATCCAAATGGGAAGATATTAATGATCTTATGATTAATTTATGATTCTAAGATCTTGATCTAGTATTTAGTCACAAGTTCTCTATGGTTGTAAACCTGGTCTTGACTTGTTTATTTTTATTATTGCCTATGCACTTGATGCACTAGTCGGTAATTCATTGGACTTTAAAAGAATAGGTCCACCTCTACATTTTCATCATTTTTAAGCTTGTTTGTTTCCTTTCCTTTTTTATTTCATTTGTACTTTTTATAAATTAATTTATGAATTCTAACTAAAATTCAAATAAAACTTTAAAATATTACTTTTTGTATTTTTTAACGGATGATGATATGTAATACCCATGAAAAATACTAGAAATTTTAAGGAAAAAACATAGTTTAAAATAGGCAACAAGGCCTATTGAAAGGCATATGAATGGCACATGAGTGGAAAAAGTATATAGGTATATAAGCCTATAAAAATGTGGGCATGCAAGGCCATAGCATGCTAAAGTATGGGGATGCAAGGCATGTAATTTTCTAATAGGAAATGGTACAAGCATGAAATAATTATTGGGTCTATGTGAGTGTTGACAAACTACAATGCCTTAGAAAAATGATTTTAAACCGAATGCATATTGGTAGTTCACCTAGTTCCTTTTAATTAAATTAATAAACTCTTTTTGTTTATTTCAGAACCAGATCCAACAATTGTACCAGACTTAGTAAATCATGATGCAAATTAAGTCTCCTTTTTGTATAGTTTTTATAAAGTAGATTTTGATATCCAAAAGAGAGATGGACATTGATGCGTATCTAGGGTCGAATGTACGGAGAAGCACCACAATGAAAAGAGCCGAAAGAAAAATAAAGATTAGCAAAATCCAAGTAGCTACTAATGGGATATGATACATCAATCGATCATACTCGACCTACAATCCGCTAAATATGACTTACCAACCTGACTATAAGGTTACTCACCAGTACTCCTTGTTGAAGGGAATTGATAAGACTTAAGGGGGATATAAGAACATTAAGGTTAGTCATAAGGAAACTTGTAGTAATCTAAAAAATGTAATGCATTGTCTATGTACAACAAATGGGGTTTATATACTTACCCTTCTATGGTTACGAGCATTTACGGAAAAGATAAAAAGGGTAATTTACTAATTGGAGTACATGAAATATACTGAAAAGGGTAAAAAAGATAAAGAATATTTTGTATGGAGGGTGAAAGAATCCTTCTAGAATGTTATGCTAGAAAATACATGTCATATGATGGTTGACGATCTAGTGATACAATTTAGACAAAGGTGAAGGAAAGAGTCTATAGTCAGAGTTAACCTGATCTAGTTCAAGTTAGAGCTTGATCACTTAAGGATGTCTAAATCCCCTTCAGGTTAGGTATCTCATAGCATGACTTAGACTAGGTTCAAATGCTAGTCAGCTCAGGAGCTCGGTTTAAATAGAAGTTTGAGGTTGGTTTGCTCGTACACTTTGGGTCTTAGTCATATGCTTTATAGATCGGTACGTCTGCTTGGCAACTTCGAAAACTATGTTGACACACATGAAAGCTCAATGCTTAAGTCAGTAATAATGTGAAAGATGGAGATTAGAATAGGGATCTTTGTCTTAGATAGGGCTTCGAGTTAGTATTCTTCGTATGAATCCTTGAAGTCCTCTAGCTTAGTTATATGACACTAGTTTAAGGAGTCGAATCTTATCATTTGCTTGGGAGTTAGAAAGATTTTTCTTCTAATTCGAAGAGGTTTCTATCTCTTGCTTTATCATAACATCTATTGGGTCTTCTTCTTCTAGTTAGTGGGGAATTAGGTCGGACATATTGAAGATGGAAGGAACATTGTAGTTCTTAGGCAGTTTGATATGGTAGGTGTTGTGATTGATCTTCTTGAGGACCTTGAATAGACCATCAACTTATAGAGATAGCATGCTCTCTTTTAGGTGTAGAAATGGTTCTTAGCTGAGGTGAATCCATACTAAGTCTCCTAGTTTAGAAAAAATAGTTTAGCGACCTTAACTACCAATCTCTTAATGTCTTTAGTTAAACTTGCGATCTTCCTTGCAATAGATTGATGTAGTTCTTATAATTCTTAGGCTCAGTTGACTCCAGATTAACTCTCTTTAACAACTATGGGAGTATCGATCAAATCTAGTGGAATAGTGGGATTGAAGCCATAGAAGACCATGAATGCAGTCTTCCCAATGGTGTTGTTGATAGTTTAGTTGTATGCAAATTCTACAACTAGTAGACAAAGATCCCAATCCTTTAAGTTCTTTCCTATGATAACTCTAAGTAAATTGCCTAGTGTCCTGATCACAATTTCAATCTGCCATCAATTTGAGGGTGACTACTAGAGTTAAACATAAGTTTAGTCCCAATTCTTCTCTAAAGAGTCTTCCAAAAATAGGTTAATAATTTAGTATCATGATTTGAAACAATGGTTTTTGGCACTCTATGTAGCTGAATAACTTTCTACAAAAACAAATTAGCAACATATAAAGCATCGTTAGTTCGATGGCATGGGATGAAGTATGCCATTTTACTGAAGTGGTCTACTATAACAAAGATTGAATCTTTACCCTTAGATGCCTAGAGCAACCCTATGACAAAGCCTATGCTAAGGTCGACTCAAGGTAAGGTTATAGGTAGAGGCATATACTCTCTATGTGGCTCTCTCTTTCCTTTGACCCTCTTGCATACTTCCCAACTATTAACTACCTTATGGACATTTTTGGCCAAACCAAGCATGTAAAAGTTTTCTTTCAATAGATTGGCTATTTTAGTCTCTCCAAAATGACTAGATAATCTACTACTATAAGTTTCCCTAACTAGCAACTCACGTGTAGAACAGTTCAGTATATACAGCCTTCTCTCTTTGAATAGATAGCCATCTTTGAGGTAATATCCTCCAATAGTAATTCCTTTTTCATACTGCACTACAATGGGGCCAAAATGGGTGTTATGAGCATACTACTTTATGATAAGAGCTCAAAAAAGAGAATACAACTCTTTCTCATACATAGAATAGTTCAATGTGGCACCATTAAGTTTCTCACTGTAGTTAGCAACCGATTATCGTACTTACATTAGCATAGTGCCAATTCTAATGCGTTACATTCTAATTCAAATGGCTTGTCAAAATTTAGGAGGGACAAAATAGGGGCAGTAGCAAACTTCTCTTTGATCTCCTTGAACCCCTATTCAGCTCGGCCATTCCATCAAAATCCATCACTCTTTTTCATCAGCTTGATGAAGGGGGTTACAATGATACTAAAGTTTTTAATGAATCACCTATAGAAAGAAGCAAGTCCATGAAAACTTTAAACTTCAGTGACATTTTTTTATGTCGACCACTTTAAGGTAACTTAGATTTTTTCCTCATTTGCTTAGATTCCTTCTCTTAATACTATATACCCAAGAAAAACTACTTCACCTTAATAGAATGTATACTTCCTCATTCCCATATAGCTTCTCGACTCGTAAAATGTCAAAGACAACTTAGAGATGTTGAACATGGTTGCTTAGGTTGATACTGTACATTAATATATCATCAAAGTACACGACCACATACCTTTCGCACATGACATGGTTCATCAATTGCATAAATGTGCTTGTCACATTTGTAAGTCCGAACAATATAACCAACCATTTGTAGAGACCATGCCTTGTCTTGAAGGTAGTCTTCCACTCATCACTTAGTTTCATGTAAACTTGGTGGTAGCCACTTCGCAAATCAATCTTTGAAAATATTTTAGTGCCATGAAGCTCATCTAATATGTCATCGAGCTTTAGTATTAGATATTTGTACTCGATAGTGATATGGTTGATAACTCGGTTGTTGATGCACATGTGCTACGAGCCATCCTTCTTTGGGATGAGCGGAGTTGGTATAGGATAAGGACTCATGCTCTCCCTCACGTAACCTCTCTATAAGCTCATCTACTTGCCTTTCTAGTTTGGCAACCCACTTGAGGTTCATTCTATAAGCAGGTCGGTTCAGTAGAGCTATGCTTGGTTGTAAATCAATACAATGTTCTATGCCTTAGACTAGGGTAGTCTCTTAGGCAACTCTTAAGGAAACTGATATGAAAACTCATCAATTAACCATCAAATCTCTTTAGGTACTTCTTCTAGATCTCTCATCTCTAATAGTCTCCTAATCTATAGAAACATAGGCTTATCGATCTCTTCAGTAGCTTAGAGTTTTCTTTGGCTCATTACTAGGGCTTTTTTCTTACTAGCTCAGGTGAGCTAGTTATTGGTTTTATTCACTTGGGTTGGTGTCATGGGTTGCAGCATAATCTTCTTCCTGTCCTTAACAAAGGCATAATTGTTTTTGTATCCGTCATGAGTAATACATCCATCAGACAACTAAGGTCTTCTAAGTAACAAATGTGAAGCTCCTATAGGGGCAACATAGCATACCACTTCATCCCAATACACATTCCTAACATTAAATGGCACAATTACTTACTCTATGATGTGTAGAGCACCCTTATCATGGAGCCAATACAACTTATAAGGTTGAGGGTGCTTAGAGGTTAGTAGTCCTAATCTTTATAGAAAGAACTATGCAATGACATTGGTACAACTTCCTTCATCTACTATGATGGTGCACCATTATCCTTTGATGGTACACTTTGCATGGAATAAATTTTCTCTTTAGTTTTCCTTAAAGCTCGGCAAGGAGCTCAACACTCATTTTAGTACTATAGTCATCACATCTCCCTAGTTGGCATAGATACTTGTCTCCTCTCCCTCCTTAGATTCAACCTTTCTAATATCCTTCTCTTTTTATGACTCCCTCTCATTGGTGCTATCCACTACATCTCCTTAGAGCACCATAGCATGCCAATTTAGACAATTAGTAGCCATGTGTCAAAAACCTCAGCATTTAAAGCACTTCACCTTACTTGTCTTCCATCTAGAGGCTTGTCCTTTCTCATATGTCCTCAGGGTTGGCCTTTCCTTAGGTCAACTCGATTTGCCTACTTGGCCCTATTAGCCTGCTCAGCTATGATTAGGTCAATCAAATCTTTCTTCAACCCAAGAGGGTCTCCTTGGCTCTAAATGACCAAGTTGGCATGAAACAGGGGCTTAGGAAAATGTTGGCTCATGTTGGCTCGAAGCATTTCTCCTCTTCTTTTCAACCATTTACACTACTTTAATGGCCTCTATTAGTGTATAGAACCTCTGTACTTCTACAATATTATGAACCTTATGTTTGAGTCCAAAAATGAACCTCGATATTATGTGAGCTTCGAGTTCATCCATGTTTGCTCGGATTATCAGCATTTGAAATTTTCTCACATAGACATCAACAAATTGGCCTCTTATGCGAAGTTCTTGCAACTTTGTAAACATGTCTTGCAAGTATGTCTTGGGCACAAATCTCCATCTTAGTAATCTCTTCATATCTTCCTAATTCTGTATACTTCAACTTCCATCCCTTACTCTAGTTGCATTTAGATTTTTTCACCACATAGTAGCATATCTAGAAAATTCAAGTGCAATAAGTCTTACTTTAATGGCATCAATATACTCATAACATTTAAACACTTTCTTGACCTTCTCTTCCTACTCCAGATATTCATTTACATCTCCACTTCTGCTGAAGGGCAGGATCTGGACCTTGACATTGTCAAGTCCTTAAGGAGCTTGACACCTTTGCCTTTGTACTTTGTAATATTTAACCTTTTCTTCTTCTTCTCCATTATCATCTAGATCTATATCCTCAATCTCTTTTAGCTCCAACATTCGTTTGGCAACTCGATTTGCAACTCCTCCAACTTGATTGGGTAGAATTAGGCGTTTACCTCGGCCACCTTGGCTAGAGTGTCTTTGTAGAACATTCTTAGGTAGCTTATGATGTAGCACATCTTGAGGTTGTTGCCTGTTAACTTGCATTGTAGTGACTAGACTCTCAACAAGGTTAGTGAGTCTATCAAACTTATCATCAATTGATCTTGGAATGTTACTACCATTATGACCATGACTAGCATGAGCACCATTACCCTAATCACAAGTAACGCCTTGAACACTCAAATTCGACAACGTATGATACTTCTACAACATATTAACAACAAAATACATGAAAAACACTTCTACTTCACTACTCAAAACTTCTACTAACACACTCTTAACAACTTTAACAACTAATACTCGCTCAAACTCAACAAAAATGCACTTTCAATATTTTTACAATGAAAAACAGAGTATAATAAAGTAACAATAGGAATTATACTTACCAATACACAAACCTCTACTTCAAAGCTCACAACTCTAAACTTCACATGAACATACTAAGGTAGCTACAGAAGGAACACAGTAATTACTAACAACAAACACAAACCAAAACTTCATTGTAACTTCACACTCCCCCTCTTTGAGCCTTGCTCTAATACTAGTGAAGATATTGCATCTCTGAGGTTAGACGCACTGAGAAGCACTACAATGAAAAGAGCTAAACGAAAAACAAAGGAAGAGTAGCAAAACCCAAGTAGCTACCAATTAGATATAATACACCAATCAATCCTACTCAACCTATAATCCACCGAATATGATTCACCGGTTTGAACTATAGGGTCACATTCCATTACTCTTTACTATAGTGAATAGATAAGAGTGAAGGAGAAAATGAGAACACTAGGGTTGCTTATAAGGAAACTTATAGTAATCTCAAAAATGTAATGTATTGTCTATGTACAATAGATGGGGTTTATATATTAGCCTTTCTAGGGTTACAAGCTTTTATGGAAAAGACAAAAAGGGAAATTTACAAATTGGAGTACATGAAATATACTAAAAAGGGTAAAAGAGGTAAAGAATATTCTATACAGAGGGTGAGATAATTATTTCGGAATGTTGTGCTAGAAGATACATATTGTATAGTGGTTGGTGGTTTGGTGATACAATTCAGACAAAGGTAAAGGAAAGAGTTTGGATGTCCAAATCCCCTTCAAGTTAGGTATCCAGTAGCTTGACTCAAACTAGGGTTGGATGTTGGTCAGATCGAACAGAAGTTTGAGGATGGTATGCTCAAACACTCTAGGTCTTGGTAAGAGCTCGGTGATAAGTATAGCTACTCTATAGGTTGGCCAATATGCTAGGCAAATCAACACGTCTGCTCGGTAGATTGGCACATCTACAAAAACTATGTTGGTGCACATGAGAGCTCGATGCTTAGGTTGGTAATAAAGTGAAAGATGGAGATTGAAATAGGAATCTTCGTCTTGGATAGGGCTTTGAGCTAGGATCCTTCATGTGAGTCCTTTGAGTCCTTTAGCTCGATTACGTATGATTAGTTTGAAGAGTTGATTATTATCAAACATTCTCTCTCTCTCTCTCTTTTCTTTTTCTTTACCTCTAATTGCTTACTTTCCCTTCCCTAAGAAAATTCCTAATGTTAAATTAAACCAAAATTCTCTTCTCTCTATCCTTATCATTATTTTCCTCAACTTTTGAGCCTTAATTATCTGATTTGGATGAATCTTTGTAGAACACTGCAATTGTTTGCAAACCAATGTTAAAATTTAGTTATACAAGTAAAATTTAATTACTTCACAAACAATTTTGTTATTCAAATATGAATAAATATAATAGTAAATAATGGAAATATATAGATAACTTTGGTATAACAATATAAGTTGGTAATTCTTATTATTGTTTTTTAGAAATTTTAATTATATGGCTCCAAATGATTAAAAACTAGTTTTAAAAAGAAAAATACAATCTAACCTGATTAAGTTTGATTAAGTCGAGGCTTGAGCAAAGGTAAAAGAAAATCAAAATCTATAGAAGTAAGATCTATAAACCCGTGCAACAGCCTTCAAAAGTTTGTTTTCATTATTGCTTGTTTTCCATGGAGTTATTGAATTTTCCTATACTAAGATGGATATAAATGCTCTAAATTTAAGCTTCCTAAATTTTGCTCCATCTAGACTTCTAAGATGTACACATGTTTATTAGTAAAATCTAATAGTCCATATTAACTCATCTCCTTTCTCACACTCTTTAACATTTTTACAGTACCTAGCCACATCTCTCCTTTGTCTCTCTTTACTTCTACGAATCCCACTTTCCCAAAACAAATTTCAATCGGTCTCTTATGAAACCCACATCTCTCTCTCTCTCTCTCTCTCTCACTCACTCACTCACTCATATTTGGTCTCTCCTTCATGCACCTATTTACTTATACTCGTAATCACTATTCATCCACACTTTGTCTCTAGTGCACTTATGAATTTCGATCTTGATCCCCCTCTCTCTTCCCTTTATTGTAAATCAAAGACTTTAGAAGGATTCAAAGTGTACAACTTTTGAGGAACCACCGATTATTATGTTTAATAAGGTTTGCATGATCCTCATGACCATTTGATTGATTTGTTTTTGCTTTATTGTACCTTTCTTGTCACATCCCTTCTTGGCATATGATGTACTATTACACAAGAACACTTGTTAAAAACTAAACTAAACTTACTTATTTATTAAAAGGTAACTTCATTTGTATTACAAAAAGATGCTAAAACGAGGTCCAAGTTAACCTTTGGCTTACAACATATATGCACATAGTACTATTACATCAAAACATAAACTTTCTTTCTTCTTCTTTTTTTTAATCTTCAAAATAGTAGACTTTTGACTTAGTGCAAATTTCTTCTAAAAGATGTGGCTAACATTGTAGAAAATGCATCCTCCTTAGTGTTAGGCCCTTTAAGTACCTATTAACTTGATGATAAAACACTTTATACCTTTAGTTTATGAAGCTAAGTGAGAGTAGATTTGCAAACAACACAAAACATGCACAATCCATAGATCATATAGCACATTCATGATCAGTAATTAAATCATTATTCACATGATAACCAACCTAAGTATCTTATACTAGTAATGCTATATGCCATGCTTATGCATTCATGCATGTAGCATGCATCGATACCGATATCCTAAGCTTGCTTAGCTCACACTTTTGGTTAGTTGACATACCCATAAATCTATATACTATGTCCAAGAACCTAGAAACTATAAAGGAGCAGTTTGAGAGTAGGACCCCCAATCTTAGTCTTACTAAATTAGACTATAAGGAGTAGTTAGGTTGCTCAAGTAATGCGAATCTATATGCTTTAGAACCAAGTCTATAAAACTGATGTTTTCTTCACTACTTTAAACTCCATACTTTGAAATTTTTGACCTGTAGATCTCTTTTTGTATTATGCCATTCCATGCCATGCTATGGAACAACAACCAAGTATATCATTCAACTCATCTAATTTTAGGTTTTTCCAACCTAGATATCCAAATCTAGTTTTTAGTTTCTCCCTAGTAAGATATATGTCTTACTTAGGGTTCACTTAGGTGGACACCTAAAAATAGTGTTAGATTTTACCCTTCTCTCTAAGTTAGTGCAACATTCAAAGAACACCATGTCAACAACAGACACCGTATTACAATAGTCCAACTAAGGTTTAGCCATATAAAATCAATACAACATCAATCAGCACACATTGTTATGAGCAGAAATAAATTTACTTCAAACATGGGTTAGATCCATTTATCTACTATCAATAATTATCTCAAACCTATATGTCGAGACTGTGCTCCTCTTTGGCTATATTACCTAAGAGATATGTACATTGTACCACTGTCAACTACAGATCAAATAGGAGCTTATTCATAGCTAAGGTTTACAGTTTAAAGTGTATGTTTAAAATAGTATTCATCTTAACCAGCCTCTGATTTAGCTTTTAATATATCCTCTAAACTAACCTTTGATTCAGTCTTTGAATCAAGCTGATATGAAAATCCATAAACAAATGCTATTTGTATATATTCTTAATCCTTAGTAGTTTAGAAATTTGATCATAGCTTCTAATTCAGTATTAAAACCCATTTACATAAGTACCATTAACTATAGTCTCTGATATTGCTTTTGATTCTCTCTTTGATTATATCAAAATATTACATTATGTAAAGACCTGCTACTTTTTATTGTTGATGTTAAATTAAGACTATTAAGAGAGTTTATATCAAAATAAGTATATCCAATGTTACTTAGTTATAATATCTTTATCACAAATTATCAAATTTACTATATTATTTAAAATACGAGTAAATGGGAGGAAATTAGCTAATAATTTATATATGCAATCAATTAATTTCATGAAAGTTACCTTATACTCACAAAATTATATACTTTAAGTTCTAATAATCGAAAACATCAAATTATCATATTATGTAGATTTTTTTAAAATACTATTTATTTCCTTATATCACTAAAATTTATCATAAATAAGTAGATAATTATATTTAACATCAAGATTAGAATATTGAATTTATACTAACATCATGATTAACTAGAAATCACCACATGTTGGTTTTATTAAAAAAAATTTTTAAAAACCCTTAATTTTCTTTAGATAGTATAGTTTCCAAATTAATCTAATTAAATTATAATAAATAGTAAACATATATATTTTTGAAAATTCTTGATACAAAAATTTAATACTTAATATATAAAAAGTTTCAGCCCAAAACAATATTATTTGATATTGTGAAAAAAAAAAAATAGTAATAGTAGTATAGTTTCTTAAGTCAATACCATAAATTATTAATATTTTGGCAAAATAAAATTACTTCCATAAAGCATATGCAAAATAACTCCCTGAAACAATTTTTCATAATTTTTGAATTTAATTTGATATTTTTAATAAATAAATGAAATTCGATTACATGAATAAAACTTACTAGTTGGCAACTTTTTACCTACCCTTTGACCACCACTATTTGTTAGCAAAGCATATCTCTCCCTTAGAAGCTTAAGTCTCAAGTGGTGTGATGTGAAATTGTGTAGAACTATAGGAACCCTATTTCCTCCTAATTTTACTATTATTTTGCTATTTTCTATTTAATACCTAAACTAAATGTGTTTGGGAGGGTTTTACTGCTTTCATCTATATAAAATGATCTAGAATTCACCTTGAGTCTCTTTTTATGATTCTCCAGTCAATGGGTGTAAGAAACAATTTTCAAGTGGCATAGTTTTTGGATATTAGGTGTAATATGAGTAAAGTAAATATTATATAACATAGAAAACTCACCCCACATACTTGTCCATGTGGGATTACTAATTTTTTATAATTTATAATTGATTTATTATAATTTTTAAGAAATTATTTAATATAATATGTTAATATATTTATGTATTAGGTACATATAATGCATATAGTATAGTTATATAATTACACTACGTGCTATTTTACTCTCAATATTATTTTTATAAGTTATATAATTTATCTCTAAAGTTTTATGGTTTTTTGGAACTCAAATTTTGAGTTTCCAATAATTATTGGACAAAACCAGTAAATATGCATTTTATTGAAATTAAATTTATATATTCTCTATTCTAAAAAGTTAACCTTCCTATATCTCTTTTTCCAACTTTTATGACCTTCTATTAAAAATTTACTCAATTTGAACAACTTTTCTGAGAAGCCTCAAATTGCACTAGATGCCTTAACCTATATTGATATCAAGAAGTTAAGGTCTTACATTTCTTGGTTTTAATTTTAGTGGAGCTTGGCTTTATAATTTATGGGTAAATCAGTGAGTTTTTAGGTTTAGGAATGGATCATGATCTTCTTTTTGTTGGCTTCTTGTACTACGAAGAGTTATTTATTTTCTTTTAAATTGTTTATGGAGTTACTGTTTTTGTAATTTATCCCATTGATACTTCTATACATTTAATTAATAATAAGGTGGCTACTGTTAGAGTGTTTAGAGATGAAGCTAAGTATTATTTTCTTGGATTTTCAATAAAAATAAAATAAAATAAGTAGGCATGTTGATGTTTTGGCTACTAAATTTGTGGGCCATTTTATGTGCTTTGCAATATATACAGCTTCTTTGTCTTAACAAAATTAAATTGTTTCTGATTCATTTACTGCTATATAGTTGTTGTTAGACTACACTAGTAAACCTCCATAATGGCATTTAACCAATTGATTTTAATGATAGAGACAAATTGATCCTCTTTAAAGAAGTAGAAATATCTCATCAACCTAGGGAGAGCCATTCAAGTTATGGATTAGTTGGCAAATTTTGGTCATGAAATGGTGGATGATTTAGGAACATCTTGATGCAGGATGATGTGTTTGTGTTTTATGTTGTTGTGTTTCAGTGCTACTTTGTTCTTGTGCTATCTTTCTTTCATAAAGGACTGCAATAGTTGTTTCTTGGATCCTGTATATGTGGTATTATCCTAATGAAAGATCCTATATTACCAAAAATAGAAAAAAAAAGGGATAGATTTCCTTACTAGGTAAAGAGACCAAAAGAATGTTATTTATGTGTTGTCTACTGTATTTGATTTACATTTGCTCTTATATTTATTGAGGATATTGTTGGAGAAATGCTTACGTGATTTGATTTATGCGTTTGCTAAGGGAGTATCATTTGTGTTTAGAAAGGCTATTACTTGGGACAACATTGAGGATTTTAAACTGGTTAAAAGGGCTAGAAGATGTGGAATTTCATTGGACAATTGCTAATGCAATTTCATCATACTATAAAAGATTCTACTTGATGAGGTATAACTTTTGGGGTGATTCATTGAAAACCACCCAAAAAATATCTATAAGGGCGAACACAAATGTTAAGGTGATATTATAGTTTCAAGATAGAGAGGGAACAATTGGCAAGGGGGTAATGTTAAATTAAAATTCAAAACAATGAAAGCATACCACATTTTCCTAATAAAAATCCCCTAAATCGTAAAAACTCTTTCTCTTCTCTCTCCACACGTTACATGCTAGACCTAAATAACCTTTGCTACCATCTCTCTCTTTAACTTCTCTATACATCCTAAGCCATAACCATCTTTGTTCTTCATCACTCTTTCAAACTAACATTTTTCCTCATTCTCTTATTTGCTCATACTTTAGTAGACCACTATGTTCTATCTCTCACCACAAACCTCTCTCTATCTCTACCATGTTGATATCTCACCATGGGCATAGTAATAGACAACTGACATTGGTGGAGTGAATGACTTTAGAGTGATTTCCATGAGGTAAGAAAATTGATCAAACAATAAGATTAAGGTTTTAATCTAACTAAGGGAAATGAAATTAGGGTTTTGTTATCTGTCCTTCACAAATATTATTAACGTAAATTACACTTTAAAACATACTCTAACTTATTGAAGTACATAAATTATCTATGTTTTTTATTTTTTTTAGAATGTAAAGTAAATTACACTTTAAATATACACTCAAATTTATCTCTAATTATTTAGTTAGTTAAGTAAGAGTTCATTTTATTAATTTAAATTATTTTTGGATAACTAATATGCCTTTTTTTTTTTAGAAGTACAAATTTATGACTCAATCTTTTTACACTTTTTTTGTTTAATCCCTGAATGTTTCAAGATTTTTATTTGAGTTCTCAGCATTTGCAAAAATGTTCAAACAAATCTTCCATTAGTTTGCCATTAACTCGGCTGTTAACATGAGATGTGCCACTTTCTGATTAGTTCATGGAAAAGGTACAAATTTAGAGCATAACCTCTTGCTCATTTTTTGTTTGGATCCTAAATATTTCAAAATTCTATTTGAGTTCTTAACGATTACAAAAGTTGTTGAACAAGTCCTTTATAAGTTTGCTACTAGCTTTTTGATTAATTATGGTATGTGATACTTTTTTATTAGTCCACATATTTTTATTAAATCATTACTATCGTAAAATAATTAAAAAATATCAAAATAAAAAAGATAATAATAATAATTTTGGAAAATTAAAAAAAATAAAAAATACAAAATCAAAGAACAAAGATATATATATATATACATNAATAAATTCAATCAAATACAAATTATAGAAGACCTAAGGACATACTAAAAAAAGAAGAAGAAGAAGAAGAAAAGCAATCTAAGGTGATTAATAAAATATAACAAACCATTAACAAAAAAAGAAAGAAAGAAAAGTATAAATTTAGGAATAAACCTTTTGCACTTTTTTTTTCCCATTTGATTCTTAAATGTTTCAAAATTTCTATTTGAATTCCCAATATTTATAAAAGTTTTCAAACAAATCCTCCATTAGTTTGTTGCTAACTTTTCCATTAACATAATACGTAGGGCTTTCTAATTAGTTTACAAGAAAAATACAAATTTAAGGCTCAACCTTCTATGCATTTTTTATTCGAGTCCAAAACATTTAAAAAATTTTATTTAAGTCCTCAATATTTGAAAAGTTTTCAAATAAGTCCTCCTTTAGTTTGTTGTTAACTTTTTCCTTTTTTATAATTTATTGCACTTTTTGTCTGGATTATTTCAATTTTTAATTACTTTATTATAGTAATTTTTTAATAAAAATAAATGGACCAGTCAGAAAGTGCCATGTATTATAGTTAAGGAAAAAGTTAACAACAAACTAAAGGAGGACTTATTTGAAAACTTTTCAAATATTGAGGACTTAAATAAAATTTTTTAAATGTTTTGGACTCGAATAAAAAATGCATAGAAGGTTGAGCCTTAAATTTGTATTTTTCTTGTAAACTAATTAGAAAGCCCTACGTATTATGTTAATGGAAAAGTTAGCAACAAACTAATGGAGGATTTGTTTGAAAACTTTTATAAATATTGGGAATTCAAATAGAAATTTTGAAACATTTAAGAATCAAATGGGAAAAAAAAAGTGCAAAAGGTTTATTCCTAAATTTATACTTTTCTTTCTTTCTTTTTTTGTTAATGGTTTGTTATATTTTATTAATCACCTTAGATTGCTTTTCTTCTTCTTCTTCTTCTTTTTTTAGTATGTCCTTAGGTCTTCTATAATTTGTATTTGATTGAATTTATTATGTCTTTTTTCTTTTTATGCTTCAAAGGTCAAATTTTATAGATAAGAAATGTAATTATGATGTTTCAAGCGAGTATACTGTCCTTTTATATTAATTTTCATCATTCTTGTGTGTGTTTGTATTTTTTATCTATGGAAAAATTAGTCAGGGTGGTTTATATCACGTTTGGTGCCTAAAAGATTAAATTTTCACTTATTCTATAAATGTTTATATAGGTATCTATGTAATAGAAAGGAGAGATGACGAATTAGAAGAACATTAAGAGCCTAATGTTATGAAACCACAATAATTCATGAAGCTCAGCTGGTCATCCTCACTAGAGTTTACTTCATATATTTCATACAATAGCTAATCATTTCATTGATTTTCTTACATGTGAGGTTTGGATGCTATTTAGTTTTTTTGACCCTAAATAAGAATAATATGGTATCACCATGCTAGTAGTTATAATGATATTCCCCTTAATTGTATGAAACTCAACATGAGGCAAAATTTTTGGGGACTTAAAAAATCACATTAATTTGAAAAAAAAAACTATATAGAATATAAAGTGTGTATGGATAAGAATGCTTGGCATTTTTTTTTTTTTTTGTCACAAAGTGTTAGTCTTATGTATTAAGATTTGTTATGTTGTTTGTGACTAATGTTTTTCACTCCATGTTGTTATAGTGTCCTTTACAATGAATCTATACAAGTCATATGGGTTTCGGTTTGATTATGGTTTATACTTGATTATCTATCAATACATGCTTCAAATGAGTCCTTAGCCAATTATATTAGTTGCAACTTGTAACTTCACATGATTCTTTATTTTATTTATTGAAACCATTACTTTTAGATACATGAATCACATTACGAGGGTTTCTTAATCCTAGAAGCATAATATATCATATTATTGTTTTAAGGGTGCTTAATGAATGAAAAAGTAACTTTACTTATAGATAATCATGTAATGAGTCCCTTGTATCAATTGAATAGAATAGGCAAAATGTCAAGAGTGAATTTTTGTTGGTTTTGTCATTTAAGTTTTAGCTTGAAAGGGTTCATGCTATGCAATTTGTTTCTAAAACCGATATTTGGAAAATGCACAATTCCTTATCTCAAATCAAATATACATATAAGGTTCTACTTACCTTGCATTTGTGCATGTATTTACTATATGATTAAAAGGGCAACAAGCCATACTTTATGATTAGAAGGGTTCCATGATGTAGACGTAGGCTACAACGAAGAAGACTACCTACAAACTTGCTTCTTTTTAAGAAAGTTAAATTTCATTAACTCCATTAGAGAAAGGTACATCTTATTGTTTCATGTTTGCCAATGATGAGAAATGAGAAATGTAGCAGGTTCTTAAATTCTAGGTCTTATGTGGTTTCTATTATTCAAATTTAACTTTTTGAATACCATTCCTAATAATTTAGATGCTCTAACTAAATATTTGGATATGGAAACATATAGTGAGCGGGATAATAAAAAGAAGTTGGAGTTTCTAACAAGAGAGCTAAAGGGGAAGAGGCCATTACTTTAGCTTACAATTGACTTAAAGTCTTCATAAGGTAATTATAAATTGTTTTATGTTAGATGATAGGAAAATGTCCTTAACCTTATTATTAGAATTAGGAACTAGCTAGCTTTGTTTCTTTGGTTAAATAAATAACAAATTTAAGCTTTTCCTCATGAATTTTGATGTATGAGTAATTTCAACTCATTACTACTAGACTTTACCTTAATTTTTCTGATTGATCCTCAAGAATACATGGGAAAGTATCAAAGCTCCTTAGAAAGATATGTGTTCTATAGGTGCTACATGTAACTTTTTTGTGATGCCAAATATTTGTGACCATTCTTTGAAATCTTAAATTTCATAAGTCATATTTTTACAAGTATTCAATGTTATTGAACTGGTAGATTCATTTCTATTTTTGTAAAAAGTTATGATTAAGGCATATAAAGTTATTAGCAAATACCATATCTAATTTATCTAGATGCAGGTGATAGGGTGTAGATTTTCCTATTTAATAATTTAACAAACTAAAATTATTTAGATGACAAATCAAAAGCATTATTTATTTAGTTTAAAAACTTTCATGTTGAAGCCATATATTAAGAGATATAGGGAAGAATTCCATCTCAATTTCACTTAGTTTATTTTTTAATTCTTTTGTAGAATTCAATATTTATTCAAAATTGTTGCAAGAGGTAAATTAATTGGTGGTTAATGATTTAATAGAAGTATTATGTAGTTCATATTAAATATCTAAAATAATTTGTTGCATATATCATTTCCCTAAAATGAAAGTGGATATCATTATTTAGTTTAGAAGTTGGTAGAAATACTTAAAGATGTGAATATGTATCCATTTGCACTAATTTTGGTGTATATATTGTTCTAGCAACGTATATCTAGTTTCAACTTTCACCAATTACATGATATAGTAAAGCAAGTTTGTTTTTACATTTTATCGCTATTGTGCCTCCTATAATAGATACTTACAATTTATTGTATCATGATTGCTTGGTACCTTATTAGAATTTACATGAGTATATGCCTTATCATAGGTAATCAATTAAGATACTCTCTTTAGTTTAAGTTTATATAATACAATTTCTATGATCCTACGGTAATAAAAAAAATGGATGTTGAATATCATCGTGGTTATCTCAGCATTGTTGTAACTGCATAACACAAAACATGCTGTGAACATCTAGCAAGTGGCTCTTCAGGTTCTTGAATAAGTCAATTTAGAGCTTTTTGCATAGCCATTCAAGTTTTGTACACTAGATTGTATTTCCCCCCATTTCATGCCATGCCATGAATGCATTAGATCATACACCAAGCAAAGCCTAACAAATCCAAGCAAGCTTACTCATCACTTGTTACCTAGCATTTATTTTATAGTTTTGTTAGTTCTAAGATCTCGGTATTGGGTTCACTTAGGTGAATACCTTCGGATATAGAGTTAATCCTTAGATTTTTTTCCAAGATAACACAAACCCTAGTAAAAGTCACATATGCATTCATCGGCGCTAACATAACAACCAAGTTTAATATCATATCACTACTCAATCAGCAACAATTATAATAGGTAGCACCATATGATTCATCAAATAGCACATCAACTTGCAATCAATGTTCAGCTAAGCCAAAACATCACAAAGCATACAAAGTTAGGAGTAGGCATAAGTTTACTAAAGTACATATAAATATTCACTTACCTGAAACTTAGTTGCTCGCTAATTAAGCTTGCTAACTTGTCCTCGTTAGTGAACCTTCAATATTCATCTCGATGTAGTACTTTATTCTCTATTACCTTTTCAGCTATTCATTGAGTCGAGATACTATTACAGTATTTAATAGGAGAGCTTCTAAGCTACTAATTAAATGATATTGGAGTTGATGCTTACAATAAGTTCAGCCTTTAAGTTAACTTTTAAGTTTGATAGGTCTTCCAAATTCTTCAACGAATACCCTTTGGTACAACTTCTAAGCATTCATATATCTATAATTACCCTATATTTTACATTGAGTTTCTTTCTCACTAAGTTGTTGCGTCTACTAGAATTTAACTTTCTTAATAGAAAACCCTCTAAGCTCTTATCTGAGTTTAGTTGGCTTCATAATTTCAAGGAATTTACCCTTTGAATTTTCCTCTAAGACTAGCAACTTCGGAGTGCCTAAGAATATTCCCTCTAATTTAGTCTCTAAGATTTCCTTGTTTTACCACTCATTCATAATCTTTCTTTTGATTTAGCTTTTGAGTGCATATTTAGTAGAACATTTGCCCTCAACTTCCTCTAAGTTATCCCTTGACTTCATTCAATACCCTACCCTTGTAATTAATTCATTGGTCCATTTTCTTCTAACTCCAATTAAGTCTAACCAAAGTAACACTTCAATCCGTACTTCTTTGCTTCATTACTTCCAAATTCCTCATATTACACATCATCATTTACCAATTCCTTAAAGTTACATGCTCTTAAAGTATACATTTAAGGGCACATTGTTGATTTCCTATACTCCTCCCTTCAAAATCCAATCTAACCACTCTAATATACAATAAATATTCCACAAATCACCTAAACTCAAAATCTAAGTAAGGTTCTTAGGAATAATATATTAATTTTTACAAAAACACCATTTTAATCATAATTTAGGGCTAAAAAATCACATAAAAATTTAGAATATAGTTTTGTGAGAAATCTCTTCATAGCAATTCAATATTAATATAGGGTTGTTTATAGAAAAATTTCGAAGGTGAAACTATGTCATTAGTCCAATTTATTTCAATATTGAAAATTATTTGATTTCTTGAATTTTTTAAGGACTTATATGATAGCTACTAAATTTGTGCAAAATATTATTTTTCTTAGATTTTGTATATAAAAATATGTAGGAATAAATTTTTCCAGAATTTTTTAGATTAAATTGATATTTTTAATAAATATTTGAAAATTGATCTAAAATTAGACCTCACCAGAATTGGAAGCTTCGACCACTAGTGGTGGTTGCTACCTTATCGACAAGGCTGGATGGTGGTTGCTCCCTCTTGTGGTGGTAGCCTTTGGTTTCCAACAACTCCCTAAGTTCATGAACACTCATAAGCTCAAATTACATATCGATTTTGAAGTTTTTCCTTAAGTTCCTTTTTTGATCCTTTTAACCTACTCTAATTTTTCCTTGATCTTGATTTTCATGTATGATTTTTCAGAGAGAATTTTCTTATTTTTCAAAGCTTAGTTGATGAAGAATGAATTTTCCTTTCCCTCTATTCATTCATAATTCCTCTAAATCCTAAGCTTAATGTGCATGATTACTTGTTTTCGTCCTTAAACACTTATCCCTTGACAAAGCCACCCTACTTGGTAAGTTCCCAACTATTCCCAATAGTTTTTCATAATTTTCATTAATTTTTTTTTATAATTTCCTAAGCTTATTTTAGCTTAAATTGTAAATTTTCAAGTATTTTAGATAATTATAGGTATATAATTACACATAATAATTACATATAGAGTATATACATATGTTTTTTTTATATTCTTTTGTGTCATGTGATATTTTTGTTATATATATAATTTATCTCTAAGGTTTTATGATTATTCAAAACCTAATTTAGAGTTCCAATAATTACCAATCATGCCCCGATAAAAATATATTTTATTAAGATTAAATATTATAAAATATTTTATTTTGAGAAAATTGATATTGCTAAGCCTATTTATTTAACTTTTATGAACTTATATTAAAATTTGGCTTAATTTGGACAAAATTGTCCAAAGGCCCAAAATCGTTTAAAACACCTTAATTTGCATCAATATCGAATAGTGTGGCTATAGTAATTTAACTCAACCTATTTCTTAAGCTTTTCTTAATAACTTTACTTTATTACTTGCCTTTACTATACTTCCTACGTCAAGTAGTTTGTTGCTCTAAGTCTCTAGTAGTAGGTCGAAGACCAAGTCTCGCAATATATCTCCCTTACAAAAAGTTTTGTCCTCAAAACTTCCATAATCTATGATATTTGATTTCAAACCTAATACTGTGCTTCCATTGTGCAACTTTGATTTCCACATCACATCACATCACATCACAATCATCAACTATTGTTAAAGTTATAATTGCAATATTCTTCATTCTTTGTGCAATTCAAGTGCTTACATGTAAATCTATACTTTTGTTATTCCCTTTGGTGCTATAAGGGTTTAAGTAGCAACATTAATTTTACTCACTTTACGGAGCATCTAATACTTCATATGCTACCAAGACCTTCTATCCAGCTTTCTAAGCCTTACGCTTATAGTTTATCTTCGGCTTCAATTTTCTATCCATTCATAACTTAACATAATTGCTAAAGGCACAACTACTTTGCATTTGTGTTACTTTCTACACCTTAATGTCTATCATAAGGAAACCTACATTTGGCTCTAAACATCCCATGCCTTTACTTCTATACTATCCCACAATCCTACCAAGGCTAGTAGTCTTTGCTTCCATCTCTATTTTGTTTGACTTCTTATAAACTGAATATATCCTCCCTTCTCATCATATACAACCTCATACATAAGTCTAGTACCATTATTCCTTATTAGTGTCATGTTTAGATTCAACACTTTGAGTTTAAGGTACACATACCTAGCTATATAGAGCCCACTCATTTGAGTTTTTGCACTCTGCTATTCAGATTATCTAGCCTATAATTTCATTATATTAATTATTTTGAATCAACTTTTGAATACTTATCCGATATAGGATTTTAACTAACTAATGTCCTAACCTACTTTTTAAGTTAGGTGCTAATTTTGTTTTTTTTTTTTTTTTTGTTCTCATATCACTAGATTACTTCTTTTCAGCTAAACTTCACTTTTCCCCATCTTACAACTTTATGAGCTAAATATGTCTTCCTGGTAAAGTTATTTTTAGAATTCCCAACAAGATAGCATCTAATGTATTCTCTATTCTATCAATCACTATAATATACTTAATTTCTTTAGTAAGGACATCACTTATGAAAGTCATCAAATCCATTTGTAACTATATAAATTATTTTCAAGTCGACAAGCTTTTGAAGTTTGTTGTCATTTCAACTCAATCCTACTTCTCGTACTTTCTAACCTAGGTTCTAAGTTTATACACATATGCTATAAAATGTGAGTATGTCAAATATGAACTTTTAGCTAATTTAGACTCAAATGAGACTTGTAATGGCTCAATATGGTTGGATTTCATTTGAATCAAGCAAAACTAACACAACTCTTAGACTAACAAGATATGCAAAGGAACTTACCAATTACTAATCTTATGATCCATATGACATGATTGGATCAATAGTGAAGACAAAATCTCAACAGAAGAGATACCGGAATCATGATGGTCATAGGATTGAATGAATGAAACGTGAGAATCATATATTTGCCATTGCCTTCCAAGCTTACTCATGTGTGCCAAGAGCGTGCATGAAGTGTATTATTTAGTATTGGTTTAACCATATCCTATGCTTTATCCATTTATTTTCTTCTTATGACATGATAACTATAAGCATACAATTCCTATACTTGATCCTTAACTTATTCTTGTTATATAGAAATACTATTCTTTCATCTCCTTGAGTTATTTAAGCTACTTTGGATAGCTTCATACATGCATTTTTATTGCTACATTCGTATCTTTACAGAGTTTCCTTAGCTCAAAACCTAACTCAATCCATTTCTTTTCAGTTCTTAACCGTTATATAGTTGTGATTCTCTACTCAATTCCTTCACCACAACAATTTGTTTTAGATTTACCAAGATTTCCTACTCAATATCAACTTAAGTTCATCAATTTCTCAACAACTTCCTTAAGAATTTTGCTCAAAGCTTACATCATTCCATGTTACTCCTCATAGTTTTTGTCTCTTCATCTCAAATAACCTTGATTCATGCTCCTTGCCATACCTTAGATCTCATTTCCAACCTTACTGCAATTCTTTAGATCCACATAAATGCCATAACTTTTCAATTCATCATACTTCCAATCCAATTCCTTAAGTAAGTTGTGGTACTTTATGGCCAATTTTCAAACCATGCTCTTATGCCACCCTATAATGCCCCCACCTTCTAGGTGCTTACTTAACAATTTTACTCAAACTCTTGGTACCTAAAGACAATTCGTTACTATCATCCTTAAGGTAAGGATAAGGCAGAACTTGTATTCTGACCTACTTTTTTATTTCATAAACAACTACTTTCAAATAATTTCTCATTCAATATGAAAAACAATAGCAAAAGCTTTTACCTTAGCGAGTTGTACTCAGAGTATCACAATTACACACTTCTATACAATATCGTAACTCTTTTACAAATATACATTTTTGGATTACCAAGACTATACTAAACCTTTGGTGAAGTACACCCACTGCTTTCCTAAAAAGCTATCTTCATGCACTTAAACTATATTTTGTAGTTTACAATCTCTCTCAAGAGTCCATCTTCAGCTAGAGTTTTTAAGTCTCCTTGTCACTTAGATTCTTTTGTCTATTCATTTTGTAACTTAAGGATAAGAGAAACTTATCCTCTCAGCTATTGCAAGCTAAGTGAGAGTGTATAAACACATAACAATAATCATAGCAAAATAGGAACATCATTCCAGTAGTTAGTCCAACCACATTATCTTATAGTTTCTGAGCCAAGTAATCAATGTAAATGTGACAAGTTTGTGTCATGCTCATGCATCAGACATGCATTGATATTAATATTGATAACATATCCAGGAACCTAACAAACATTTCAGTTTAGCAATAACCACATATAGTGGTTGGAAAATCCAGCATATAACTAGCCTAGCAAATATCGTGCAGTCTCTATATGCTTGAAAACCTAGTTTTTACAAATCAAGTAGTTCACATGATAAACCCAGCATTCATATGGAAACTAACCTAGCAATATAGAAAACTTGACTCGTAGATCCTTTTCCTACCATGCCATGAATGCATTAGATCATACGCCAAGCAAAACCTAGCAAATCCAAGCAAACTTACTCTTCACTTGTTACCTAGCTTTTATTTTGTAGTTTTGTTAGTTCAAAGATCTTGGTATTGGGTTCACTTAGGTGAACACCTTAGGAGATAGAGTTGATCCTTAGATTCTTTTCCAACATAACATAGACCCTAGCAAAAGTCACATATGCATTCATTAGCACCAACAAAACAACCAAGTTTAATATCATGTCACTACTCAATTAGCAACAATTATAATTGGTAACACTATATGGTTCATCGAATAGCACATCAACTTGCAATCAATGTTTAGCCAAGCCAAAACATCATAGAGCATACAAAGTTAAGAGTAGGCATAAGTTTATTGAAGTGCACATAAATATTCACTTACCTAAAACTCAATTGCTCGCTAATTAAGCTTACTAACTTGTCCTCATTGGTGAACCCTCGATATTCATCTTGATGTAGTACTTTATTCTCTATTACCTTTTGAACTATTCCTTGAGTCAAGATACTATTACAGTATTTAATAGGAGAGATTCTAAGCTACTCTTTGAATGATATTAGAGTTGAAGCTCACAATAAGTTCAGCCTCTAAGTCAACTTTTAAGTTTGATAAGTCTCCCAGATTCTTCAATGAACACCCTTTGATACAACTTCTGAGCATTCACATATCTATAATTACCCTATATTTTACATTGAGTTACTTTCTAACTAAGTTGTTGTGTCTATTGGAATTTAACTTTCTTAATAGAAAACCTTCTAAGCTATCATCTATGTTTAGTTAGCTTCATAATTTCAAGGAATTTACTCTCTAAATTTTCCTATCAAACCAGCAACTTTGGAGTTCTTGACAATATTCCTCCTGACTTAATCTTTGAGATTCTCCTATTTTACCACTCATTCACAATCTTACCTTTGATTTGGCTTCTAAGTGCATATCCAATAGAACATTAGCTCACAACTTCCTTTTAGTTATCCTCTACCTTCATTCAATACCTTTATAATCAATTCATTGCTCTATTTTTCTTCTAAATTCAATTAAAACTAACCAAAGTAACACTTCAATCCCTACTTCTTAGCTTCATTACATCCAAATTCTTTGTACTACACATCATGATTCACTAATTCTTGAAATTTACACTCTCCTAAACTATACATTTAAGGGCACATTGTTGATTCCTATACTTCTCCCCTCAAAATCCAATCCAATAGCTCCAGTACAATAAATCATCTAAACTTAGAACTCAAGTGAGGTCCTCATGAATAATATATTGATTTTTGCCAGAAACACTATTTTAATCATAATTTAGGCTAAAAAATCACATAAAAATTTAGAAAATAGTTTTGTGAGAAATCTCTTCATAGCAATTCAATATTAATATAAGGTAGTTTACAAAAAAGTTTTGAAAGTGAAACTACATCATTAACCCAATTATTTCAATATTGAAAATTGTCCAATTTCTCAAATTTTTTAAGGACGTATATGATAGTTACTAAATTTGTCCAAAATACTATTTTTCTTAAATTCTACACATAAAAATATACAGGAATAAATATTTTCAGAATTTTCTAGATTGAATTGATATTTCTAATAAATATTTAAAAATTGACTTGAAATTAGATCTCATCGGAATTGGAAGCTTCAGCCACTAGTGGTGACTACTACCTTGTTGGTATGGCTAGGTAGTGGTTGCTGCTTCTTGTGGTGGTAAGTTTTGGTTTCCAATAACTCCCTAAGTTCACGAACAATCCTAAGCTCATATTGTGTACCGATTTTGAAGTTTTTTCCTAATTTCCTTCTTTGATCCTTTTAACCCACTCTAATTTTTTCTAAATCTAGATTTGCACATATAATTTTATAGAGAGAATTTTTTTTTTTAATTTTTCAAAGCTTAGTTAATGAAGAATGAATTTTCCTTTCTTTCTCTTCATGCACAATTCCTCTAAATCTTAAGCTTAATGTGCGTGACAACTTGTTTTCATCTTTAAACACTTATCCCTTGATAAAGCCAAGTGACTTGGTAAGTTTTGAGTTGTTCCCAAGAGTTTTTCATAATTTTTATTAATTTTTTATAATTTCCTAAGCTTATTTCTGCTTAAATTGTTATTTTTCGGGTTTTTTAGGTAATTAGAGATATATAATTACACACAAGGTATATACATATGTTTTATATATTATTTTGTATCATGTAATATTTTTTGTGGTTCGTTGCTCCAAGTCTCGGGTAGTAGCTCGAAGACTAGATATCATAAAATGGTCTCTTAATTAAAGTTTTTAGCAATTGTCGAGAAACACTATTAGCATTTTCTTTACATTAAACATCTTTTATTTTCTATGAGAAAAGACACTAATTAAAATCATGACAAAAGGACTCTTACTTTTATCTCTACCATCATAATGATTCATTGACGAGTTAGTGTTCGGTGTTTGATATTTTTCAAGACATCATGGAAATGTACTAGTTCTAGCTTTTGAAAATATGTAAAAATAATTAACCAAAATTCAATAGTTAAGGTGTCACATTAAAATTATCAAACAAAAAGTTCCTTTTTTTTTCTTTTTTAAAGAAAATATATTTCAAACATATTTTTAATAAGAAAAAAGTACATTGTCAACTTTTGCTAACATGGTTTCCCCTAATTCATTTTTAAGACTTTTCATTTTGAATATGATTTTTGGTCCCTTTTGGAATCATACTATGGAAAATAATTTCCGAAGCTCTTTTTTTTTTCTATATTTCATTTATTATTATATCATTAACGTATTTCCAAAATTTTTTTATCACATTATATGATGTTATAGTATATAATTTTGGAAGCCCTTTTCTTCATTTACATCTCATTTTTTATTATATCATTAATATAATTTCTTAATTTGTTTGTCATATTATATCATAATATGTAGTTTTCAAAACTGTTTTCTTTCCTATACCTCATTTTTTTTTTAGTATCATTAATTCATTTAAATAATTTTTTAATCATATCATATTATAGTATATAGTTTTAAAAGCTTTTTTCTTTATATATATACATATTACTTTTTATGGTATCATTAATACATTTGCATAATTTTCTATCATGTTTAATAGAATTTTGGAAACTCTTACTTTTTATTTTCTATTACAGCAAATTATTATTCAATAATTGAATTTAAGTCATTCTTCACATGAAAATTATATATCATATTATAATATGTTATGTGATATCTTGTGATTTTAGTAACTAGGATCAAACACTTAATTTAAGAAATGTAAGTTCTGTAATTTTGCAATTAGATTCTAAGTAGTTAATTTAAGACACTCGTGAGGGTAGCCTAATTGAGCTAAGATTTTACATACAGTTTAGAAATATTAGTCAAAGGGTTTTTTGTAGGTATAGATTTCAAAATCATAAAATAATAGAAATATAATTAATGTTAGTTGACTTTAATATATTATAATTATTAAAATCATATGAATTAAACCCCAATAGTTAGTGGGATCTTAATGATAAATGATATGGGTATTAGAAATACATATATAAAATGACATGTAATTATATGTAGGTAATACACATATAAAATAATAAAATATAGCTAAAAAGTGAAAATTTACAATATAATTATATAAATATCGAAATACATGAAATCAACACTGATAATAAGCAAACCCTCAAAGATAAATTATATGAGTTATAAAATTATTAAACAGCATAAAATAATATGTAGAAGACATATATATATATATCAGATATAATTATCATATAACTATATATACCTATAATAATTAAAAATACTAGAATATATGCAAAATTTATTAAATTAATAAGAGAAAATAAGGAAAAATTATAAAAAATATATATATAGCATGATAGGGAAATCTTGCAATGCTTAGCAAGCTCGAAATTGTAGTTAGACAAGTCATGAATACAAAATATCATCAATTTTGCCACCAAATTAAGCTAATATACCAAGCGTTGGCAAGATAATAAATCAAAACACTCTCTAAACAGCTTATAGAAAACATAAACCAATCTTCATTCAAGAGTTTGGTCAATTGAAAGTTTTGGAAAATTTAGTGAGAGGAAGATTGAAGGAGAAATGAATTTTAGGAAATTTCTTAAGAAATAGTGCAAAATTAGGAAATGAAGAGTTCATGTGTGTAACCAACAATTGGAAGCAAAATCACACCACCACCTAAAGAAGAGACCCATAACTAGTTGAATAAATAACCTTTTTCTCCTCAACGGTAGTTGAAGCTCCAAGTTCTAGTGATTACTTGATTTTCCTTAATTTTAATTAAAATTTTCAAAAAATAGTAAGTGATCCTAAAAAATTTAGAAACTTGGTTTTTCTATGTATTTTTACATAATGAATTCAATTATCAAATTAGATTTTCGAATTTTTGAGTATTAATATAAACTCTAAGAAAAACATCTTGATAGTTGATTTTTTATCACATTTTCAAAAATACAAACATTTTAGTTTCAATCTAAATTTTTTGTATGTAAACTTATAAGAGACTATATTTGCATGCTATGTGGTTAGATTGTCAAAATCACAAAGTTGGATTTTGAGAAATTTTTTGTTTTCTCTAAAATTGTGAGATGATAGTTTGAATTCCTTAACAAAACACTTGATTTTCTTGTAAAGTATATATATAATTAGTTTTCCTTAAGTGTATAGCAACTGAACATGGGAAATTTCAAGTTTTAAATTGAGGATCTTGTATTGAAACTGGAGCTTAAGCCCAAACTTAGTGATTTACAAACTTACTCCAGAGGTTTTTCTTAAGAACTTGAATAAATGAAGTATAGAGAAGGATTGAAATAGGTAGCTATGGATTTTTAGTGCTATAATGCTTTAAGGAGTGAATTTAACTCGATTTTATAACTCTAGATAAGTTGGATATATGTGTAAAGTAGTGAAATGTAGAAGTGATAGTAAAGTTAGAAACTTGCTTAGAAGCTCAGTTAGAAAGTAGTCTTACAAAGGAAGCTTGACATGTAACTAAACTATATTAGCTAGAAGTTTGATTAGAAGGTAGTCTAGTCTTAAATGTTTGATCACATCTAAAGTTAGAGAATAGGTCAAAAAGTTGTTTGCGTCTAATCTCTAAAAACTTACTAGAGTTAAAACATAAGCTGAAACTTGTGTAAGCCTATACCTAAGTTAAACTACTAGGTTAGAACCTTAATAAAAGTCTTAGTTAGATCCTATATTACATAAATGAAACTTAATGAATGGCTTAGGAAACTTATTTAACTCAAATGAAACATGCCTAAATGTTAAAAAGAACTCTTATGCTATATATTGAATGGAAACTAAAGAGGTTATATTAAATATTTAGGGATAATTGAAAAAGACTAAAGAAATACGCAAAGATAATGAATATCAATACTAAGGTAAGTGGGATTGATGCTTTGCAGCATTTTGGAGTATTAATTTAAAATACTTAGAGGCTCTTGTGTGCTTTAGCTTGTGGTTGTAATCTAGTTGCTTGTATGGGTATTACACATGTGCTTGTGTATTGCCTACTGTTATGAGAGCTAAGCTTCATGTTATGTTTGTGTTTGTGTATATTATTTTTGTTTAGACTACTTGGAATTGATTGATCACCCCAAAAATGAATTAACTTAAACTCGACTTAACTTTTAATCTTACATGCATTGCAACTAGTTAGGGGCAATGTCTAGGATTACCGAGCCAAACATGGACCCTTTGATGAGGATAGTTAAAATGGTCCTTTCTCTACCTTAATCAAACTAAGTGATAAGCAAAGAGGTCACAGTAAGGTTAGGAGATAGTAGTTTAAAGGTAGTCTCAACTTGATGGTATTCTTCATTGTACAAGCCCTAATTTGACTCAATTCATGAGTACTTGACATCAAACTCCTCAACTTGGATTAGCGTGAGCGTAATTTCTCTAATATCATGACAGACTAAATAACTCATGCAATGACACTTGCTTATACACGCATTGTGTTTAATTAACATGATTGAAAACCTTATTTGTTTTGGTGCTAAATGCGTACCTCCATCTTTGTCCTACTTACTAAGAAAATGGTGTTCATTCCCCAACAAATTCTTTTGTAGGTCTATCGATGAATGTAATACTCTACCTAAATTTAAAAAAATAATGAACAAGGTTAAGGAGTGAGGATTAAGAAAGAATAGTTGGACTATTGTTTCTATTGACAATTGTCATAACTTTTTGGGAAAAACTAATTGAGTCTCCCTTAGTGGCCTAGCAATTTTTAACCCTTGGTTTGTAATACATCTAACTTTAATTTGTGATCTCTAAAGACTCTTTTAGAAATATAACATTTTCATATGAGTATATTACTTGCCATTACGATTATAAATCATAAGTTTTATTATATGGGTCTTTGATAACAAACTATTTCAAAAAGTTATACTATAGGTTTTATAGCTAATAGGTATTGAGCTAGATGTTTAAAAGCAATTGAGTCGAGTACGCTTTGTATGGACTAAATCTATAATAGTAGTTAAGAGACCAGCTTCTTTCTTTAAATGTTTTACACGGTATAATTGTTGCGACTCCACTTATTTGGGGTATGATAGTTCTAAATTAGTATCATGGTATAGTTCTTAAGAATTCACTCATCGTATGATTCTTAAGGACTCGCTTTGTGACATCATAAATTAAAGTAATAAGGCACCATAGGAAACACCAAGTGTGGGTAGTAAGTAGGCTATAAAAGATTTAGACTCTAGATTTTTATTCATAATATAAATATGTACTAACTTTTTATCTAAGTTACATACAAGATCATAAGATGGAAAAAAAAAAAATCCATGATATCTTGGTAGGATGGTTAATCCTCTACTAATATAGAGTCCAATTTCAAAGATGGTAATAGAAAAAAGTTGTTTTGAAAGTATTCAGAGTAATGTAGTAAAGTTGTGTTGGATTAAAGGCACATATGAAGATGAAGTTAAAATCACCATATTGTGAGTACGTGGCGACATCTGTGAAAATGGATGCTTGTGGCATATCAAAGTAATACTTGTTGATGGTTGGTTTTCACCCTAAAACATTACTCAGCTATTCAATTGACAATTAGCCGAGTAACTCTATTCTCCCTTAATGTTGACTAAGCTCAATCCAGTCAATTAGCCTTGAAACCTAGCTTGTTAACAAGTTTGGTTTAAACTTAGAGGAGTGACGTAAACTGTTATGATCTAGTATGATCTCATTACTTACTTGCCCACTATTCCTATATCTTTGACATGTATTTGATTATGAAATCTCCATGTGTCTTATTATTGATGATTAGCTACTGTTTCGGACATTCGATCTTCACCTATAAATACCTAGAGGAGGTATTATAAGAACGCTCTTACAACCCTAAACTTTGTGATTATCTTTGTCAAAACATAATTATTAACTTAAGCATTAAAGTGACTACATTGGACTAACAATGGTACCATTTAGTTTTCTTTACTCTTGCAGGAACCGATTCTTATCCTAAAATCATCCAACAACATTTAGCGCCACCTATTTTTCATTTACACAACCACATAGTAAAGACGAGAATGAACAAAAGTGCAAGTACTGGTTCTTCATCTCACCACCAAGCGGTGGGAAGTAAGCTTATTAACGAATAGTGTTTGGCTAAGTTGGAGTAACTTTGCCTCGACTTAGCTAAGGAAAACCAAGAACTTAGCAAAAAACATGATGAAATCCTCAACCTTCTCTATAGAAATATCTACCTAGATGAAAGCTAAGAACACAATGATAATAATGCTGATAATAGTAGGGATTCAATCTACTCTCCTAAATTACTTCGGCCCTTACTCTTAAGAAAAATGAGAAGTAAAAACAACTATAGTAGGTACACTATGCTGGACCTTCACATGTTAGCACCCCTGCTACAATGAGTAAGAAATTCTAAATAGAGAAAAGCCTTTTCATCCTTGAGATTTTAGATGAAGTTATATCATAGCACATCAAGTTATCATAATTTGAAACTTATGATGGAATAAGACACCTTAAATATCATCTTGAGTACTACCACACTTTGGCTAAGTTGCATAGCTTGAGTGATGCAATAGCTTACCAAGCTTTTCCTTCAACACTAAGGAATGTTGCAAGTACATAGTTCAAACATTTGAAGCCAAATACCATTTCGTATTTTAAGGATTTAGTAGAAGTGTTTCTCTAGCACTTCCTTACAAGCAAACATTCCTTTAAGGATTCTTCTATCCTTAACACGATAAAGCAAAGATCATAAGAATCTATCAAGGATTATCTAGCCAAATTTATGGCTAAGATGGTTTAGATTCTAGAGTTGGATATGAACATTGGTCTCAAGTAGTTATCGATGGTGTTAAGCCCCACGGAGAGTTTTTCAAGTCTCTAGCAGAAAATAAGCTTAGAACTTTTGCTAAGTTTACAGCCATGGCCACCTCTCACATCCAATAGGAAGACAACATTAAGGTACACCAAGAGGCTGATTGGAGTAGAGGAGATAGGAAATGTGATAAGAAGAAGAGTGAAAAAAGATCGACTTGAAGCAAATAATGATCAGTGTCCCAATGCTGAGAAAAAGAGGCCATGCATCTCAACATACACTATTCATATGTCGCTTAATAGTCCAATTATAGACATATTGATGGAAGTGCATAACTACAGAGGCATTTTACAATAGCTGGAGAAAATGAGAGGAAATCCCACAAGACAAAATTCGAATAAATATTATGATTTTTATCATGATAAAGGTCATAATAATGACGAGTGTATCTAACTCAAAAATGTGATCAAGGATTTGATCCTATAAGGGTATCTGAGCAAGTTTCTTGCACATAATGCCAAAAACATAGAACAATCAACTCAAAGGAAACATGATGAACAAGAGAATGTCACGCAGCCTTCTTAAGCTACGAAAGATATGAGAGATGGAAGCAGTAGTAAAGTACTGAATGGTATAATAAATACTATTATCGGTAGACCTTCTACCTTAGGCTAATCTAGCTCTTTAGGCTTGATTAACGCCATACATTATGTTTTTAATTTGTAAGGCAAGAAGGTTAAGGTCGATAATTCAATATCTTTCTCGGAAGAGGATTTCAAAGGCATTTAAACACCTCAAGATGATGCACTGGTAATTAATGTGAGAATTGCCAACTTTGAGGTCAAAAAGATTCTAATTGATATCGGAAGTTTAGTAGATATCATTTTTTAGCATGCTTTTGATCAAATGAGACCAAAAATCAAGGCACAACTAAGATCATATGATTATGATCTCTATGCTTTCAATAATTAGCTTGTTCGAGTTAGTGGAGTGATAATTCTCCTTATCCAGATTGGAGATGATGAACATACTGCAGAAGACAAGGTAGATTTCCTTGTAGTGAAGTGTTAGTCCTCATACATTATAATCATAGGTCAGCTATGTCAATATCTATTTAGCATGGTCCCTTCCATTGCGCATCTCAAAGCCAAATTCTCCACTCCTACTAAAGTTGGTGTGTATAGAGGGGACCAACAATTGGCAAGATTCTTGTATATAATGGTACTATACTAAGAAGAAATCTTTTAAATTGAAACTTGTCTAGAAAAAAATAAGTCAATGTAGAGAATGACGAGGAAGAGAGTGAAGAGATTCCATTAGGAAATGATCTAAGGGGGATGACCAAGATAGGGAAACTATTGCCAATATACATCTGTCAGAGCTTGATTAATTTCCTACAACATAATGCCGATATTTCTGCTTGGTCCCCCTTGGATATGCTGAGTATTCTAAGAGATTTTATTACTTACAAACTTCAAATTGATCCTAATGCGAATGTTATTTAGCAAAGAAAAGGGCATTTTGCTTCGAAATGGTAGGTAGCCATAGAAGAAGAAGTCTAAATGCTGCTCAAGGTAGGGTTCATTAGGGAAGAGCCTTATACAACTTAGCTACCAAACTGTGTACTAGTCAAGAAGTCTAATAGCAAATGTTGTATGAGTATAGACCTCGCAGACTTGAACAAGGCTTGTCTTAAAGACTGCTTCCCTTTGCCAAGGAAAGACCAATCGGTTGACTCTACTACTAGACATGCCTTGTTATCCTTTATGTATGCATTTTCCAACTATAATCAAATTAAAATGGAAGAGGAGGATGAGGTCTACACATCATTCATCACCAACTTTAGGATATATTGTCATACAATGATGCCTTTTGGTTTGAAAAACGCTAGCACAACTTATCAGCACCTTATCACTAAGATGTTTAAGCCCCAAATTCACCATAACATTGATGAATATGTTGATGATATGATAGTGAAAAGTGCATTAGAAGATCGGCATCTTGCTCATCTTGAAGAAAAATTCAGTACTCTAAGAAAATATAACATGAAGCTGAATCCACAAAAATGCATCTTTGATGCAACTTTAGGAAAGTTTTTAAGACATATGGTCACCCGGCATGGTATTGAAGCAAATCTAAGAAAAAGTAATGCAATTAGAAACATGAAGTCTCCTTGTATAGTTAAGGAAGTTTAGGAGTTGATTAGGTGGATAGTTGCCCTTAACAGGTTCGTGTAGAGAAGTGTGGATAGATGTTTGGAATTCTTCAAATTTTTGATGAACCTGAAAGATTTTAAGTGGATGGATGAATGTGAAAGAACATTCGGTGAACTAAAAGAGTTTCTTGCATCACCACCAATACTCTCAATACCTACTTTGGAAGAAAATTTATATTTATATCTATCGGTAAGCAGTTGAGCACTCTCCTCTATCTTGGTTTGGATTGAAGGCAAGGAGCATCAACCTATTATTACATAAGTCATGTTTTGCAAGGACCAGAACACCAATATACAAAAATTGAGAAATTTGTATTGGCGGTAGTTCTCTCGATAAGGAAGTTAAAACCACACTTCGAGGCTCATCAAATTATTGTCCTTACTAATCAGCCCTTACGGCAAGCTTTACAATGGCTAGATTCCTTAAGGAGGATGATGAAGTATGCCTTGGAGTTGAGTGCCTATGAAGTACAATATAAACCTAGAACGGCATTAAAAGCTTAGGTGTTGGTAGATTTTCTAATCAAGTACATAGGTGAAGAGGATAGTGTAGAGATAGACGAGAAGTTGATATGGAATTTATATGTTGATGGATCTTTGACTAAGGAAGGAAGTGGTATGGGTCTTGTTCTGCAAGGATCCTATAATGTCAAGGTTAATTATGCTTTGATGTTTGGATTTTTGGCTAGCAATAATGAAGTCGAATATGAAGCATTAATAGCTGGACTCAAATTGGCAAAGGAAGTAGGCGTTGAGAAGATTAAAGGTTTTTTTTACTTGCAACTTGTTGTGAATCAAGGCAAGGGGAGTTATCCATCAAAAGAGGAAGTAATGAGCAAGTACTTGTTGATAGTATAAATGATCATAAAGGATTTTTATTCTTTTTCAATTCAAAAAAATACCATGGAGCTACAACATTGCAGCTAGCAAATTATCAAAGTTGGCTAGCATGGCATTCCCCGATTTAAATGACAAGCTTTTTGTTGAATTCCTCCCTAATAAGAGCTTACAAATTGCTTAATAAAGTTATGAATTGGCTCCATGCTTAAGGGAGTGCTCTTGGATGGACCTGATCATAGATTATCTAAAGGATGGCATCATCCTTAAATATAAAAAAAAAAAAGGCTTGAAGGATGATCTATCAAGTTACAAACTACACATTAATTGACAATAAATTGTACAAATGCAGCATTTCCCAACCTTACCTTCGATGCCTTCCTCTAAAAGATGTACAATAAGTGTTATCTGAGCTACATAGTAGTATTTACAGCAACTATGTGAAGGGACAAACACTGTATGTTCGTGTACTATGACTCGGCTATTATTGGCATATAATGAAGGATGACGTAAGTACATGTATTCGCCAGTACCCATAATGTTAGAAACGTGAGGCAATGAGCTATGTTCCTCCTACTAAACTGTACAACCTCATTAGTCCTTTGCCCTTTGCCCAATGGGAGTTAAGCATATTTAGACCATTCTCAAGTCTACAACCTAGTAGCAGTTCGCCATTGTTGCCATGGATTATTTTACTAAGTGGGCAGAAGCTGAGGTATTGACGAAAATCATTAAACAGAAGGTAAAGGCCTTTGTTTTCAACTTCATTATATCAAGATTTAGGGTCCCACTCATGACAATTACTAATAATGAACCATAATTTGACAATAATAAATTCCAAGCACTATATAAGAAATATAACATTTGTCTGAATTACATGTCTATGGCACATCTTCAAACAAATGGGCAAGTGGAAGCCATTAACAAGATCATCTTGCATAGTTTGAAAAGGAAAGTCAATCAAGCCAAGAGTAAATGGGTTGACAAATTGCTAAACATTTTATGGGGATATTGGACTACCCATAGGACTGCAACAAGAGAAACACCCTTCAAATTAGCATATGGTACAACAGTTATATTGCTGATTAAATTATACTAGCTCAATATTCACACACAAGACTTCAACATAAAAGCCAACTAGGTTGGTCTTACGGCTAATTTGGACACTATTGAAGAGATAAGAGATGTAACAAGGGCAAGAGTTATTATGTACCAACACAAAGCAATCGAATATTATAGTCAAAAGGTGAAACATAAGGTTTTTCTGCTTAGAGATTTGGTTTGCAAGAAACTAAAGGCAACTGGTGCATGAGATAAACAATGGAAGCTTAGCACAAATTTGAAGGATCCTGTTAGGATCCAAGAAGTAGTTGGCAAAAGCGCTTATGTAAGCCCCAAAGTTAAGCTAAGTAACCGAAGGATTGAACATAGAATCCAAGGTTTAAGGCGATCGGTTAAAAGATCCGATCAAACCCAAATTATAAACTATTGAGAAGAATATTAGTAAAAATGACTCCGTAAACTTAAATTTAAGAAAATAAGTAATAAAATAAGAGCCTATAAAATTTTCAAATTTTAAGCATAATAATTGCTAATTACCGAAAAGACAAAAAGTGTAATCTAATAACTAATAAATTACTAGAGATAGATTATATGTATACTAAAAATTTTAGAATAACCAAAATAATAATTAGGAATGTTCACGTGTACTCTACATGTATTTACGTGTAGATAAAAATACGCGTAATTACCTAAATTGGCCAAAAACTAAGCAAATAATTAAAGAAAATTATAAAATAATTATGGAAAAATCAGAAAAAAATCAGAAGGGTGTGGAATGATGTAAACTTGGTCGTGGCATGTCAGGATAAGGAAAAGAAAAATTAACCAATAAGAATTAGGCAACACAAAAGCCAAATTTTAAGGGATAAAGTAATTGTCTTATCTAATTTAATGCACAATAATTACAGAAAATGTCTATAAATAGCAGAAAAAATCATAGAGCTCATTTGGGCAGTATGGAAAGTGAGAAAATTAGGGAGAGTCGAAAATTGAGAGAAAAATTCAATTTATATAAAAAAGTAAGATTTTCTCACATCAGGGATAAATTCGATACCCTAATTAGGACTAGTATGTACCGAATAGCTTGGAATACTAAATTAAGACCCAATAGGATATTTGGATACTCGAGATTAATGTGATTAACTTCACATTAAGATTCGAGCATGTTTAGGATTTAGAAATCGAACTAAAACCTAATTTAGAAATTGATGCAGAAACCGAAACCGAACTCGAACCTAAACCCAAACCTAGAATAATTATAAATATTAAACCCTAAACAACACATTACAATAAAAGTTATAGGATAAAACAAACTTATAATAGTTATACGAAAAGCTGAAACCACGTTTGTGTTATAGGGATGATCGGCGATGGGCTGAGCAAATCGGACCTCGAGTGAGTGAGCGAGGAGTCGAGGTAAGTTGAGATTAATACGATGCTGTATTTTAGAGGCTTAAGATTATGCTTGGTTGTGCTTGTTAGATAGTTGAATGTGTGCATGTGCTTGATTATGGGTGATGCTATGATTCTGTTTGTTGCTTCGGCATATATTGTATGATTTGTATGTAATGATTGATCACCCTAAATTGGACTTATTCAAATATATGACCAGTAATCATAATCGAAAATGCATGGCAACCCGTTAAGGGAACTTAGGACTCTCCGGCCAAATACCAACCCCTTCGGAAGGGATAGCGTAGGATTGCAAAATGATCCCTTCTTCATCCTCAGTCGAACTAAGTGACAGGAGAGGAGGTCGCGGCGAGGGTGAAGACAGTGGTTCGAAGGTAGTCGCGGGAGGAGCAAGGTCTCCATTACACAAGCCTGGGTTAGGTTATGAGCTGTTGCATTAATGGCAACTCCTCAACCCGGATTAGAGCGGGCACAATTTCTCTAATCTCACGATTGGCCGGACAACGTCGTACGATGGCATTTGCTTGCACATGCATTGCATCTAATAAGTGATTGAAAACCTTGTTGTGTTTCTGGTATAGTTTGAAGTCCTCCGTCCCTACTTACTGAGCTGTGGTTGCTCACATCCCTATAGACATCGTGTAGGTGTTGGCTAAGAAGCGGCAACAACTAGTCTGAAGCTAGCAACTATTGGATCCTAGGGAGTGAGGAAAAATATTGAAGAATAAAACTATTTTTTTAAGGTTTAAGTTTTTACTTTAGAACTGTTTATTTTGAATAATATAACAACTAGGAAATATATTACGGAGAAATATTGTAAACCTTAATTGTAATAACTGTATTATAATTTATATATATATTTCCTCACTTTCTTAGATAAATAATTTATTTAAATTATAAACTGTTTCCTTCAAAGCGGGTTTGTCGTGGACGCCTTATGTAGATCAGGTTTAAGATAGCGGTTGTAAGGCCAACATCTATCTTAGGATGGTTTACACGGCGGGGACTGTTACGACTCTGCCGCTTTGGGGCGTGACAGCTTATCAACTAGAAAGGTTAGATGGAATAATCATCCCTTAAGTATAGAATACCGAGAATTTGAAGCTTTATTTCACTTAGTTCCTTTGCTATTATTTTCCTTTATGAACTTTGTAAGGCAATGGCCTACATCTTGCCTTGATCATAAATGTTCATTTCAAGTTTTATTAGTATCACTATTTTCTGTCATGTATGTTCCTGATTTACATATGATTACCGGATTAATAGAGCTTTAGCTATACGACAAATGAACTTTTCAATTGCAAAAAAATAGCAATGATCTTATATAGTGAATCACATCAGTTTATGTCCTATGTGACCAATGGACTGAATGTTTTTGACAAGACATCTAACATGTATGTAAGATATAACGTGCATGAAATAAAGCATACTAAAACTAACAAATCATGCATAAAAGAAAATGTACATGATATTTATAATACGTGTGATATCAAATGGTCAGTAACTTAATCTAATCTAGTTCATATAACTTGTACAAAAACAAAGTACATTAACAATTTCAAGAGCTCATCTCTTTTTCGGCACTAGTGTTTATAGAGTAGGTAGATGTTTCTTTCCAAACATAAAGGTCTCTTTAGATGATTGTTCTTTGTCATCATGAAGATAGTCAACATAAGCTTCCTTATTATCGCCCTACTCTTGCACATCAGTTCCTATATCTTTGCTGACTTCTTCATCATCACTACTGATATTTTTGTCGTCAACGTCAACAAAGTCTTGGCATAAGAAGTCATAGTCTGGGTGAATTTTCAAATTTTCATTTTACACTTGTTGGGCCCCCTACAAGAGTTTTTTCCTCAACAATTTCTCGTATTGCCAATTGGGAGTAACAATCTCTGAAGCTTCCTCAACTGAAGGCTTCTTCTTTACTACTTCCTTTAATTTGGCAACACAAGACCGTAGTGAGGAGTCTTATCTCTAACTCTTTTATTTGTATCCTAAGCATATCCTCCTCATCGCTCATCAAGCTAAGCATTCGACCTAACCCCTAGCACTTCTCTCATTTCTTGTGGAGCTCCTCTTTTAGATCCTTAATCTCTTTATATAGCTCCTCACTCTTAGCCTTGAGGCCTAAGATTTCATCAGCCATAAAAGAATACGCTAACTTCTCAACCGTTAGCTCTTCTTCAAACCTTTTAGCCTCCGCATCTCGGCCTTAATCCTTGTACTCTTAATAGTAGTAGTTTGAGCTTTCGAGGAATTATAGGCATCCTCAACCTTTTGCATAAAGTTGACAAAGACAAAATAAGGTTTAGTTCTTAATAGAACAACATCTACCTGGAATATTACCTTCTTCATCTCCTTGTCAGCAATGAAACATATGTTTCAAGTAAAAAGAGTTGATTAATACTCACATCATATAGTGTAGCGACAATGTGTGCTTTATTACAGCCTGCTTACCTTATTGGTGTCCTTCTTTGGAATCTCCTTATCCTTAAAGGGAAGGACTCCTTCCACTAAAGCGAGGGATTTTATCTTGTTACCAAGGGCTAAGTTAATGTGTAGGACATTATGGCTCTAGTTCAAAACAAAGAACTCGTTTACCTTGCAGTTAAGGATGAACTTAGCATTACTGATGCCAAGAGCCTTGCTCCTCATGGCTTCCTTCATCTTTTCATCCAAAGTTTTAGATTTCTTGGATGAAGGTGAATTGGCATGCTCCTTCCTACTCCTCTTCCTGGGACTTGGTTCATTATTTGTCTAGGTTGATGGGCCTTTAGCTGCTCTCTAATGAATGTCGTCAATGCCACTTTTATCACTTATCTTTGAGCTTGAGTCTCTCGACGTCTCCCTTCGAAGATTGTTCTTGGCTACTAGAGTAAACTCGGTTTTAGCCTCTATAGTGCTAGTTTGTTCAGTGCTTTGACTTACCTTAGCAGGCTGAACGACCTTTTTATTAGCCGTAACCTATTTCACAACCTTCTCTTGTATGACCTTTTTTTATGCTACTATCTAAGCTATAGGCACCTTGGTGGCTGCACATTTATCTAACTTTAATTTTTTAGCCTTTGCTTAGGTTAGTAGCTTTGCGGGATCAACATCTCTTACACTCATATCTACAATAAATGATAACAATATTAAGAATTGAAGAGGGGAAGATAAATGACTTATGAGACCCATGTCAAGCAATGCCCTAAAGCAATTATTCTCCCCCTAAAGTCATTACAACATCTTTCCTCTTGTAGCTTTACTCGGCACGACAATTATTCTAACACCTACCTTCTTTTTAAAAAAAAAAATTGCTTCCCCACTCCCATAGCACCATATAATCCTCTCGATGTCCTAAAAGAACATCTTGTTCTCCCCCTTTTCTTATATCTTTTTAACGGTAGTAGCATCATTCAGCATTAAGTCAATATCCTTTGTGTGGATAGGTTAGGTCCACTAGGTCTAAAAATTCAAATCTTCATTTAACATAATAGAAACAAACTTATCATGCCACTTATAGATTTTGGATTCCAACCCATCCATAAACTTGCGGCCATGTCGAGAAACTACAAAATACCAATTATCAGGTTGCCTTCTTATTATGAAGAAATACCTTAAAAGCTAAGGTATGGCCCTAACCTTTTCCTTTTCGTAGATGATCTCAAATGCTATGAGAAGCTGATATGTATTAAGAGAAAACATACTCGATACAACTCGAAAGTAATTAAAAAATTGTTTAATGAAAACTGAGAAAGGGAAGTACAGTCCAAAATCAAGGTATTTCAAATACATGCGAAACTCACGCTCCCTTGGAAAACACACTCTTTCCTCTTCCCTTAGTTTACGTAGATTCCATGCTTTAGGAAGATCTTGTCAGCATTTGTTGTACTTTGAGATTGTCATCTTAATAGCACCACTTGCCACTCCATTTAGAGAATCAATGAAATAAACTACATTGTTATACAGGTACCTAAAAACAAACCTTCCTTCCTTATCTTTAGGATAATTGTCTACTGGAAGAGCATTGATGCAAGTGAGTTTCTCCTAATGTTCCATCGTATTGTCGACCGAGCTACTTGAAGAACACGCTGAATCATTCCTTATTTGGAGGGGGCTAGAAGTAGCCTTAGTCTTAATTGCCTCAGAATCTAAAAGAACAAGTTGATGAATGACACTTCAAATTGTACATGATTAACAAACTTTTAGGAATTTGAAGGATAAAGATGATATGTTGAAAGTGGATAAGAACTTATGGGTACAAATGAGAATAAAGCGAAGAAATCTACTTAGCAGGAAAAATCCTTTACATATGAATGATTTCCCCTCGAAACATTAACAAGCTTCTGATGGAAGTGATGTATTTGTTAGGTAATTGAGCATAGATGGATGACATATATCATGAACTAGAGATCTAACTGTTATCATGTCTCTAACAGTTAATTGCCCCTATAGCATAATGATGGCTATGATGATAGCTATCATATGCACTACCATAGAAGAGTGAATAGGTGGAAAAGTTGAAAAGCCATAACCTTTTGATTGGGACACAATCATCCAAGATTAAAAACAGAACTTCTAACATTATTTGGCATTTAGGAAACTCATTTGTCTTTACTCCCATAGTCAAGTTCTCGACTATCGAAGTGGGAGGCAAATGTTGATGGTCGGATTTCACCCTAAAACATCACTTGGCTATTTGACTAATGATAAGTTGAGTGACTTTATTTTCACTTAATACTGACTAAGTTCAATCCAGTTAATGGGACTTGAAGCCTAACTTGTTAACACATCTAATTTAAACTTAAAGGAGTAGTGCGAACAATTATGATATAATATAATCTCATTACATAATTGCCTACTATTCCTATATCTTTGGTATGTGCTTGATTATGAAATCTCTACGTGTCCCACTACTGATGATTAATTACCGTTTCAGATACCCGATCTTCACCTATAAATACGTAGAGGAGGTATTGTAAGAACATTCTTACGACCCTACACTTTGTGCTTATCTTTTTCAAAACATAATTACTAACTTAAGCATCGAAGTGGTTGCATTGAAGTGACTACATCGAACTAGCCCTAGTACGACTTAGTTTTCTATGCTTTTGTAGGAACCAATTCTTCTCCCAAAATCATTCAAAAATAATACTTATGGGGATACCTGCATTATGTTTTCTAGCTAAAATGAGAGAAAGTAAGTCATATTGCATGGGTGATTGTTTATCACTTTCCTATTGGTGTACTACATAGCTTTAGTGAGTAATTTTTATGATAGAAGTTTTCTTGTTTCCTAAGTTCACAAATATAGAGATTGAAATTTCCTTAAGATCTAATGTATTTAAACCAAAAAATGAACTGCATGACGTATTTAACGGATCACATGTCCCTATATATTATAGAATCACAGAAAAATATATCTCAAATAGAATAAGATGATTTGGAAATAGTTAAAGTGGATCTCGATAATAGTTTGAATGTAGCATAAGCTAAGGTGATAGATTTGAGAGATGGATTTGTCAAAAGACATAATATAGCAAGCGAAGCAGAACTTGATACAAAAAGTGTAGTTGAACCTGACTTAGAAAGTTAGGAAGAAAGTTGGAAGTGAACATAAATGATTAACTACTTAACAATAATAATAATGAAACTAATGTAATATTCCTTGTAGATGACGATGTAATGAAGGAAAGAGTACATAGAGTTATTGAAATCTTAATATTTTTGAAATTATAATATTATGTTTGAATTCTAAAGAAGAAAATGATGAGTGAGGATTTGGAAGAATTTAAGGGTGACGAAGAAGTAAAACTTAACTCAAAAAGTAAGGTAGAACCTTACTCAGAAGGACAAGAAATAAACTAGAATAAATAATTTGTTATATAAAAATGCTAAATCTTAGGTAATAATTAGAGATGATAAGCAAGAAGTATATGAAATTAGAGTTATTCGAGAAAATCCTAACAATGTATATTGTTAGATGCAAATTTGGAAGATGAAAGTGATGCTAAAGATTTCAAAGTGTCATACCCCAAGAGATACCTTAGTCATGGTAGTCTGTTGTATACCACCTTAAGTACCTTAGATTAGCCTTACAACTAGTCTAGAACATTCTACACGATATACAAGGTGTCCTCCAATACCGAGTAGCTTCTTAGGTGTACATTCTTAAGTAGATAAGAACAATTCAATATTTAATTACATAACATAGCTAAATATTCATCATTCAAATTTAACATAAGTGGGAATATTAACCTACCAAAAATAGAGCACGTATGATACAGTTTACAAAAATAGGTCCTAGGGTGATAAAGATCTATGGATAAACACACAAACCCAGTATTACACATAACTAAAGGATGGGTCCAAACTGCAAGATGGCTAGAAAAGTAAATAAAAGTTGATGGTTTAACAATCTTGTACATTAACTCTACGAATATGACGCATTGTAGAATCATACACGGACCTAAGTTAGTACCCAATATAACGTATGAACACTAGGCCTAAGGTTGCTTGTCATAATCCTTGCTAAAGGGATTGATAAGAGGGGTTAGAGAAGAGTTTTTCAAGAAAAAAGACTCAAGGATTTATCATTAATGTTACAAATCTATCTAAAACCCTACACATGTATCCTATTTATACATAGTGGCAAAATTGTAAATAAAATGACTAAAAAGATGCCTTAGTAGTATTTCTGTGAATATAAAATAAACATGAGGGTAATTTAGGAATAATATAAGAAATAGAAAGTCTAAATAACACAAGCAAAAATAAACAATCAAATGAGATATCCGAGTAAAGAGCTAATGAGTTTGGTTGATAAGCTAGTAGAGACCCTAAAGACTTGGTTTAGGTAGACTTGAAATCCCGGTCAAACTAATTGAGTTGACTAGTTGAGCTGAGTAGAATTGGTCTAGCAAAATAGGTCATGTCGAGCTGACCAAACCTAGTCGAACCAGTAAGCTATGTTGAGCCGAGAATATCTAGCTAAGTCGACCTGGAAGAGTAGCCTTGGAAGGGCTAACCTAATCAAGCAAGTCTATCTATCCTTAATGTTTTTATCCAAGAAGAGCCCATAAATAGGTTTTCTACACATGTAGAGCTTCCAAATAGGTCTTTAGTACATAAAGGATGCATGAGCAGGTCGCTAACATAGCTTGAAACTTAGAAATTAATTAGCTCGATCCCCTATACCATATCATCCCCTTTCATTTAGAGAAGTTTTGACCTAAAACTTGGCAATTGGTGGATGCAAATCCCACTAAGATCAAATACCAACTTGCAAAAATAAAATATAAGCATAGAAAAGTACTTTAGCTCTTATACCAATTTTATCATCAACCAATGCTCCTTCCATTCATCATAAGCCCAATCAACCTAACTCTTTTTTAAGGATCCTTCCTTTCATTCATCATGTATTTGGTTAACTTTACTTAGGCAGCCCCAACAACCATCAATCAAGGGGAATAACACAACTTTTGATTGAAACATCATGTCATGAGCTCTAGGAACTTAAATACATAAGATCTCAAATTCCTCTTCCACCTAAGGAATCTTTAAAGCTTCATGCTCTCTCAATTTTGGCCTCACAACATCATACTCAGTAGCTTTTACCTCTTTTACTTTCTCACAACTCAATTCTTTCTCCTTGTATATATACACTTAAAATTTTTCCAATGTGAGAGTACTAAGGATAAGAACAACATAACTTAAACAAAAATATCCATCACCATGACCTCAGAAAACACCAATATATAATCTATAGTATCTTACAAGTATAATACTACTACAACACATATTATCTCGAGACAACCCCAACAATGGATCAAGATAAAAGAATTTGACATGGGGAAGATAAATATAGTAACACTTTTGGTGATTGATAGCATCAAGTGTCAATGGCAATGGGATCACTTCAAGAACATGGGCACTAAGTTGCAACTTATCTTGTGCTTCTTATTAATCTCCTTCTCATCTTCAACTACTACTCCTTTTCCTTCTGTTCCCTCCTCATCAATGTTCTTCGATTGAGTAATTCTTTGTTTCCTTCTTTCTTCTCTCATCTCATTGAGCTTAGCAAGTATATTCTCTAATTATTCCAACACATAAGGGAAAAAAAAGATTTGGGGCTTGGTAAGAAAATTTCACCCTTAGGACTCGTGTATTACAATACTTATGTTGAGCTCTACTTGCCATAGCTGATAAATTTTAATTCAATACTACCTCAGCACAAGCAATTACAACTTGAAAAGTTAATACGCATAATGGATAGCATGATAATCAGCTTGGAAATTATTCGCACAACAATTAGCTCAGCAATTCTTGATTCATCCCTACACCTACATGCTGCGCTCGTTTGGCTTCAATTTGCACAGAGCAGGACTTGTTCTACAATTGAACTCCTGGACACTTCACAAAGCTCAGTATAGACACTTATTCACAAGGCAAAACAGCTTGGCAACTGGAAAGTAATTCAGCTCAGCTTCTCGCACAATAGGGGCTCGGATGTGCACACTCCAACGTACACTATTGGAACACTTCAACACTCGGTTAAATCCACTAAAATCAATAGTTCACATCCTATACACTTGCAGCATCGTAATTCCAATTATAGCAGCAGCACTCCATGGGACAGCAGCTTGACAACACTTCTCTTTGACGTGCAGCTCAATACATACACAGAAGCAACAAAGTAGCTCGGTAATTTTGTCTGGAAGGACAACACACTTCAACACCTATAATAGGTTGGCAGCTACGGATCACAATTGCTCAAACACGCAAGCTTAAGATATAAGTGCAGTAGTTGGTTGGGTGAATGACAGCTCGGTCACACAACAGCAACAAGTTCGACAATTTGCCTCACAATGTGACAGCAATTCAGATTAAATTATTCGCAGCTTAGAACATGAAAGTCAAGCAAACACAGCACGGTAGTTAATGATCGGAACAGCACGACAACTTGAAGTAATTCAGCTCGGCAATATAGGACAGCAGCTTAGCTACACAAAGCAGCAGTTCAGTATGTGTCCGTAAACTGTTACAACACATGATCTCCGATCTCTTCTGGATGGTTCAGCGCAAATCATTTACTAGCTCGACACAAGCAACACAACAGCTTGGTCAAATAATGTAGCGGCTCGGATTTTGCATATACACCACTTGGTAATTCTTTTCTCCAACATAATATTAGTTACCCTTGGAATTCAAGAAGCACGGATTCACTTTAGCTCAGACAATGATCACGATAGCTTGGATATGCAAGTTTAAAGTAGCTCGGATCTGTAGCTCGGATCGGAATTCTCAAGTTTAGCTCGAACACCTCTGCTAGATGCAGCAGTTCATCCTGTTCTTAAATGGCTCCGGACATGCACTACGGTAGCTCTGTTGAACACAGCCTCAGCTCGGCACTAATATATAATAGCACAATACTTAGTCAGCTTAGCATTGGATAAAGCTCGCAGCAGTTCAGCAAATCAGTAGCTCGAACTCCTCACTTGTTCAGCTCGATAACTTACAGTAACAGTAGTTTGACACACTACCTTTCACTCATGACTCGCACGCAACAAGGCACCGATCACTTCTGTCCACTCTGGGTCAAGGCAGAACAACTTCGAACACTGCTGCACAACACATCCTTTCTTCAAGCACCAACTACTTGCTCCTCCTCCACTTGTACTTAATGCTTCACCCACAAACTACGATAGCAGTAGCTCCGGTGATGGCGAACTGACAATACACTCTACGTTCTCAATTGCACTATAGTCTACACTGACCAAATGGAGCCCACTCACTCTTTAAGCACTCTTACCCACTATCAACTGTCACTAGCCACACATTGTAGTACGTCCACTTGCTATCCACACAGAAGCTACGACAACTACTGTCACGACATGATGCCACGGTACCTACTAATACCCAACCACGGCAGCACCACTACTGTCGCTCGGTTGCTACTCAAGACTGTGAACGAACGAACGAACGCCACGCTTGCAGTCACAAACTTCCACATCTTCAAAAAGAAACCAAACAACAACCCATAGCTAGCGTCACTACTACACGCCACTGTTGAATATATAACAACTCTCGACACTTGCCGCAGCACCTTCGTTGGCCACCACTACTACTACCGTGGCAACAACACCAAACCACCTTTAATAAAAGCTCCGATGACTGCTACACCAAAACTAGTTGACCCACTCAACAACAGTACAGTATTCTCGTAAAATCGCACCACAATTGGCGCTCCAAGCAACATAAATCACAAAATCCCAACTTCAAACCCTAATTTTAACTTTCCTATCACAGCTCCTCTTTCTCTTCTTTTCTTTTCTTATATATATATATATATATAGATATAATCAACAAGTGCCTAAGTATACTCCAATACCCAATTTTTTTATTTTTTGTCCCCAATATTTTTCTCGACAACGGATAGTAAAGATTTTATGCTCTCTTCTTCTCTAATATTTTAATATTGAACCTATAATGTAAAGGAAGCCCACGTTAAAAATAAAAGAATATTGTAGACAAACCAATCAAGATAGTTCCCTACATATAGAATTCAAACTAAACTAATTTTCCGGTAAACAAATCTTTGATATCACAATGAAACCCAATAAACCAATAACTTAACCAGATTCTTCAAGAAACCTCAAAAGATAAAACCCTAGAGCTCTAATACCAAGATAATACCAATCCATGGATGAACATATAAACCCAGTATTATACGTAACTAAGGGATGGTTTCGAATTATGAGATGGCTTGAAAAATAAATGGAAGCTAATAGTTAAGCAATCCCACATACTAACTCTGGATATAACATGCCATAAAATTACACACAAACCTAAGCTAATATCTAACATGACGTACGAACATTAGGTATAGAGTCACTCACCACAATCCTTACTAAAGGAATTGATAAAAGCAGGTAGAGAAAAGCTTTCTAAGAGAAAAGACTCGAAGGTTTATCATTAATGTTACAAATCTATCTAAAACCTTACACGTGTATCCTATTTATACATATAGCAAAATTGTAAATAAAATGATTAAAAAGATGCCTTAGTAGCATTCCCATAAATACAAAATAAACATAAGGTTAATTTAGAAATAATATAAAAAATAGGAAGTCTAAATAACATAAGCAAAAATAAATAATCAAATAAGATATCCGAGTAAAGAGTTGATGAACTGGGTTGATGAGCTAGTGGAGACCCTAAAGATCCAATTTGAGTAGACATGAAATCCTGGTCGACCTGATTGAGCTAACTAGTTAAGCCGAGTTGAGAAAGTCACGCTGAGTTGAGCAGACTTAGCCAAGTCGATTAGGCCATGCCGAGCTGAGTAGACTTAGCTCAATTGAGCATGCCATGTTGAGCTAAGCATATTTAGTTGAGCTAACCTGGAAGAGTGGACTTGGAAAGGTAGACCTAGCCAAGCAAGCTTATCTATCCTTATTGATTTTATCCTAGAAAAGCTGATAATTAAGTCTTCTACACATATAGAGCTTCCAAATAGGTCTTCAATACATAGAAGATGCATGAGCAAGTTATTAACATAGCTCGAAACTTAGAAATTGGTTAGCCCAATCCCTTATACCATATCATAAGTGTCACGCCCCGAAGCGGCAGAGTCGTAACAGCCCCGCCGTGTAAACCACCCTAAGATAGAAGTTGGCCTCACAACCGCTATCCTAGACCTGATCTACACAAGGCGTCCACAACTAACCCGCTTTGAAGTAGACAATTTGTAATTTAAATAAATCATTTACCTATAAAAGTGAGGAATTATATATATATGTTATCATTCAATTATTGTAGTTAAAGTTTACATCATTTCTCCGTAATATATTCCCTAGTTGTTACATTATTCAAAATGGAAAGTAATTCTAGAATAAAAACTTAAACCTTAAAATATGTGTTTATTCTTCACATGTTTTTCCTCACTCCCCAGGATCCAGCAGTTGCTAGCTTCATAGTAGTTGTTGTCGCTTCTTAGCCAGCACCTGCACGATGTCTATAGGGATGTGAGCAACCACAGTTCAGTAAGTAGGGACGGAGGACTTAAAACTATACCATACACACAACAAGGTTTTCAATCACTTATTAAATGCAATGCATGTGCAAGCAAATGCTATCGCACGACGTTGTCCGGCCCGTCGTGAGATTAGAGAAATTGCGCCCGCTCTAATCCGGGTTGAGGAGTTACCGTTAATGCAACAGCTCACGACCAAACCCAGGCTTGTGTAATAGAGACCTTGCTCCTCCCGCGACTACCTTCGAACCACTGTCTTCATCCCCGCCGCGACCTCCTCTCCTGTCACTTAGTTCGACTGAGGATGAAGAAGGGACCATTTTGCAATCCTGCGCTATCCCTTCCGAAGGGGTCGGTATTTGGCCGGAGAGTCCTAAATCTCCTAACGGGTTGCCATGTATGTTCGATTAAGATTACTGGTCGTATATTTGATTAAGTCCAATTTAGGGTGATCAATCATTATATACAATTCATCCAATATGCGCTAAAGCAACAAACATAATCATAGCATCACCCATAATCAAGCACATGCACGCATTCAACTATCTAACAAGCACAACCAAGCATAATCTTAAGCCTCCAAAATATAGCGTCGTATTAATCCCAACTTACCTCGACTCCTCGCTCGCTCACTCGAGGTCCGATCTGCTCAGGCCATCGCCGGTTATCCCTATAACACGAACGTGGTTTCAACTTTTCATATAACTGTTATAAGTTCGTTTTATCCTATAATGCTTATTGTTAGGTTTTGTTTACGGTTTAATATGCCTAATTATCTAGGTATTAAGTCTTTTATATTTATTCTAGGTTTAGGTTTAGGTTTGGGTTCGGTCTCGGTTTCCGCATCAATTTCCAAATTAGGTTTTGGTTCGATTTTTAAATCCTAAACATGCTCGAATCCTAATGTGAAATTAATTACATTAAGCTCGAGTTTCCAAATATCCTATTGGGTCTTAATTTAGTATTCTAGCTATTTGGTACACGCTAGTCCTAATTAGGGTATCGGATTTATCCCCGATGTGAGAAAATCTTACTTTTTTTTATATAATTACCTAAAATTCAATCTTAATTCAGATTTAATATTATTCTGATTTTTACTCTAATATTATCTAAATAACCCTAATTTTTCCATATTTATTAATTTACAATTTCACATATTACTAATTTCTTATATTACTTACCTAATTTCCTTAATTAACTATACTTAGTACCTAAATGCTAGGATTAGGGTTCCACTGCAGAGATTAACTTCCTTAAACATCTAATTAAGATCCAAATCAGTAATTAACACCCTAATCACCTAATTAACTCCAAATTACCCAATTTATGCCTCTTTTTAGAGCCTAAAAATTATCTAAAAATTTCGAAAATTAATTTTTGAAAAAGGGCTTCATAGCACTGTTTTATGTCACATGAGCATCCTACAGAAAAAGTTTGAGCCCCAAACTACATCCCTAAGCCTATTTAATTTCCGGTTTAATCATGCTCGGTTTTGCACAATTTCTTAGGGACCATATACTACGGAACATAATTTCATCAAAATAATATTTTTCCTACAAACTACATACAAAAATATCTCAGAATAACAAGTTTCATAATTTTCTGGGCAAAATAACTAATTTTACAAAATTATACAAGAATCGGGCTGGAATTTGGACTCATCGGTTCAGGTGGCTCCGGCCACCGCGGGCCGCCGTGGCCTTATCGGCCGGCCTGGGCGCTGCCACCACCGTGTGGTGGTGGTGGCCGTCCACTCCCAGCTCCTCGTTTGGTGTGGGTTCCCTTTAAAACCCCTAACTGTACAGTTTTTCTTATTTTTTTTATTTTTCTGGATTTTCTCTCGAATTTTCGACTCTCTCTAATTTTCTCTGATTTGTATCTGTCCAAATGAGCTTCTGAATTTTTCTTGCTATTTATAGACGAATTTTGTAATTATTATGCATTAATTTGATGGGATTTTGCCCCATTTCCTTGATTTTAGGCTTTTAGTTTGTCAAATTCTTATTGGCCAATTTTTATTTTGCAGCTTTGGACCTGCCACGACCTTATCTTGCTTCAGTTATCCACTTCTGATTTTTTTCTGATTTTTCTATAATTATTTTGTATTTTTCTTTAATTATTTACTTAATTTTCAGCCTATTTCACTAATTACGCGTATTTTTATCTACACGTAAATACATGTAGGGTGCACGTGAATATTCCTAAATATTATTTTGGTCATTCTAAAATTTTTAGTATACATATAATTTATCTCTAATAATTCATTAGTTATTATATTACACTTTTTGCCTTTTTGGTAATTAGCAGTTATTATGCTTAAAATTTGAAAATTTTATAGTCTCCTATTTTACTACTTATTTTCTTAAATTTAAGTTTACAGGGTCATTTTTATTGGTATCTTGTTAAATAATTTATAATTTGGGTTTGATCGGATCTTTTAACCGATCGCTCTAAACCTTGAGTTCTAAGTTCAATCCTACGGTTACTTGGCTTAACTTTGAGGCTTAACTTTGGGGCTTACAATAAGGAGTTTGGCTAAACATTACAAATTGAAATCAAATACTCTTAAAAGAGTCTATACTAAGAAGGATAATAAAATTCTATTAGTTACTCTTCCTTGTCTCATACTTCGCAGCTCCTAATACTAACTTTGGGCATAGTACGCTTTAGTATGAGCCATAGATCATCCTGCATCAAAAGACTAAGAGGGCATAAACTTGCAATTTGCTTAGTGAGTAATTTCCCTTACTATACCTTCCTCGTAATTATCAAATAGTTAAATTATGCAAATGTATGAATGCAAACAACCATATGCTCAAGCAAATATATACAGACAAATCGGTAACTGCATATAGCTTGAGATTTTGCTCTTGAAGCTAGGGTTGGATGTTGGGAGAAATCACAAAAGAAATACTTTTGCTTGTTAGGTAGTATGATGTAAATAAGTGTTGAAGTAGGAATAATGTAGGTATGTGTGAAGGTGTAGCTGCAACTAAGAGGATTGTGGATTGGGTGTTTGGTGGCTTATGTTTTGAGAGGAAAAATGAAGTAGAAGTGTGAAGAAAATGAAGTGAGAAGGAGGGGGAAAATGGAACCGGCGGTAGGGTAAATCTTAGGGTTTCCTTGTCTTGTGTTATAGGGGCTCAAATTGAAAAACTTAGTGACAAGATGGGTAAACAAAAATTTGCCAAGGGATGGGATTTGCAGCTAATTTTAGGGATTGGAAGAAAGCTAAAGTCCTTTCCCATACCGCTCCAAGCAAAGGTCTATAATCCTAGAAAAAAAGCTACACAAAAGTACTCCTAGGTTTCCTTAAATAACTACCCCTAATTCTTGATGTGAAGATGGATATGACAACTTGAAGCTAGCCTACAAAATCTAGAATACAAAAGATATGCTGCAGTACGCTTTGGGGGTGATTTAACTAGGCAAAAGGGGCACAATTTCTTAGACACCTAACATTGCTGTTTTATGTCCAGACCAGATTTTCTCTCTCTCTCTCTCTCTCTTTAGTTTTTTTTTTCTTTTTTGGTTCATTGAAATGTTCATTTGGTAGATGATTCATTAATTTATTTGTTTGTTTACTTATTCATCTTATTTGACCTAAGTAGATACTACTAACTTGTTTATTTAATTGGTTACAAAATTACTGTTCTAAGTAAGGGTTTGTAGAAATGTAAATTTATTCACTTTTTTAGTTGGTATTATATTTTAATTAACTTTCAAATTTTGAGTGCTAAAATATTAAGGATTTGAAGTTTTATAATTGATAAACTTTACTTATGTTTCAGGACTCCATTTGTTACCCTTTTTCTACGATTATGAGTTCAATTTTTTATTGGGCGAATTTTAAATATTTGGCTTATCAACTCTAAGGAATATCATGACCATCTGAGCTCGACTCTAAGTATTACTAAAATTTTACAGAGCTTATGAAAAGGGTAAGTGAATTGAATTTCTTTGTAGGAGTGGCAATGTCTGCTGAATTTAATGAGTACGTAGTTAATAACATATGAAGTGGATGATTTGAGTTGAAGGTTGAGATATATATAATTATGGTTTAACATGGGGAACATGAAGTAGAAGAGGAAGTAGGAATTGAGATAGAACCTTAGGTAGGAGGTAAGACAAAAGCTACTTTAGCAAGCTATGTGTAAGTCATGGGGAATAAAGAAGATTAATTTATAGTAAATTATGAGATTAACCTTGAAGTTGATATAACTAAGGATGATAGTGAAGCACATGGAGTTACAAAATTGTTGAAACTCTTAAATATAAGGTTTTGAGTATAGATTTAGGATTGGGAAATAAGAATATAGATTTAATGGACATGAGAAAATGGTTTCTATTAAAAGACATAGTGTATTTTTGAAGGGTCTAATAGTTTGGAGGGATAGTAGTTAATAAGAGGGAATGATTTCTAATGACCTAATCCTTCAAATATTTGATGTAAACTAAGGAATTAGTCATTTTTGTTATATTTAGTTTCTATGAATTTTTGTTGTATTCTAAAGATTTGATGTACCTTGTAATCTTTTGATGTATTTTAATTTGTGGCACTAGAATGTAATACAAATATACTAATGTTTGTAATGGAATGAAGTTGTAACTAAAAATTATGTACATATGGAAAAAAAAAAAAGGAAAGGAAAAGAAAGTGTATAACCATTTGTTACTTACAACTAAGGTCATGAACGATCTTTTATAGTATAAAGTTTATGTCTTAAAGTAAACTCTTCTAGAATGTAAGGCCAAAGTTAGCTAGTTGTTAATGTATTGTATATGTTATTAAGGAAAGATGTAAATCACATTTTCAATATTAGTTCATTATTGATTTCAGTTAAAACAAATCATATGTAGGAATATTGGAGCATGGACATTATATTTTGATAGGTGATGATTAGTTATGATTATATACACAAGTGAATTAAGGAGACTTTATAGTATGTTTGATAGGAGATATCATGCTATCACTATGTACCTGAGAGATAGAGATATTATGTTGGAATTATATATATAACTGATATTACATTACAAATATAGGTGATAGGAAGCTTATTGATGGTATGTCACTACTAACATATGTACAAGGATAGGATGATTATAGACTACCTATGGATATTGACAAATTAGGTTAGAGGAGTTGTTGTTAACTGTTGCTAATATTGTATGATTAGGGATTACTAACTTACAAAATAGATTTAAGAATTAGCTTAGTATTACAAGAATGAGGGATTATGAATAGATAGAATTAATCAATACCTAGAATTATAACTACCCCCTTATTTCTATGAAATTAATCCAAGAGGAAAGTTACCCCCATATTTGGTGGGTCAATTTAAGGTAGAAACCCATCCCTAAACTACCTATAGAAAATAACCCTATATTGATCTAATAAACCCTTATCTTATTGCACACTAAAATCAAACCTAAAAAATATTTTGATATAATATCCTTGGTTAGGAAAATTTATAGTAGGTAGTAATCTAGGAGGTAACATTAGAAGAAATAACTCTAATGTGATAGCCAGATCTTGATCTTAACAAAATTGTAAGTTTTTCTAATTAAATATTATGAGATAATATTTTTCATATATATGTTGACATATCTCAGTAAAATATAAGGACAATAGCAAATTGATAACCCTTGGGTCTCTTTGATTGACTCTTTTTCTTTGTTATACTTAAGCCATATCTTGTTCTATCAAGTACGAGTTAAATTAGTTTTTGATGTTGTATGAGTCCAGTTGATCAAGGGTTGTATAAGTTCTCATTAATTCATGTCAAGTCTAACTCATTCAAGTCGTCAATTATCTCATTTGAACTCAATATAGAGAAACGTTAAGATTTACCAACTCATTACTATTGACATTTATGTTAGTGACACGAAATGTAAAATCTATAACTACAATAGTGGCATGACGATTGTACAACAAAAAATGAAAACAAGACCAAAATGAATCAAACTTATATTAATTATAAAAGGAATAACATGGATGTGTTTAACCATGTGGAGAACCTAGAATTTGGTTAAGGTAAAAATATCACAAAAGTGGCGATAGAAGGTAAAACAATAAATGCATTAAATTTGTTATGCTAGAACTATAAAATATGAGATAGGATAGATAATGTATTGATTGATAGATGTTGATGTGGGAATATAGTAGTTAGAGTGAAAACCTTATGACCTTATTAGGCAAGAATCCTAGAATTATGAGATAGTGAAAAGTGTTTTTTTATCAAATGGTTTGAAATATATTAGACACAATAAAAAGAGTAAAAGAATTTGAGCCTATTAATCTAGTGAAAATAAAAAATTTATAATTATAATTCAAACTTGTATCCACGACCAAAAAAAAAAAAAAATATGGCTCATAACAGTTTGCTCTTAACTTCTTGTTCCCAATAATTTATATAACACCCATTTTCATCATACGTTGTACCAAACATTGCACCGAATATACTAATTAATGTGTATTAACGAAAAGAATGCAAAATCAATCTAGCATTACTAAATATAAAATTAAGCACTGTGATTGTCCTAATTAACCTCTTGCACTTCAAGAATTATTCCGATTATGCCTAGAATATTGCTTTTGATTCATACATCACCTATCAAACTTTTTAACAAGTTAAAAAAATATTAAAATAGAAGGAAAAGGAAAAGAAAAAAGAAACACAACCATATTTTTTAGAGTCCTCTTAAACGATATCAATTGTTCATTTTCATATACCATCTTTTGCAGTTCCGCGTAGAGCGTGCTCATTCGGAAAGTATCCGTATCCGTATGGTGGTGGCTTAGCATAGTTTCTTTTAGTAAGGGTTTTCTTTCGGCCGGGACAATGTGCAACTGGTTGGCCAGTAGTGTGGGTGCAGTGATTTCCTGGAGAAGGGACTGCACCCTTCTGTAGTGACTGAATTTGCAAGAGGAGTTGATTATGGTCATTCCTTTCCCTAGCGCGTTCTTCTCGCTTGTCAAACCCTAGCAGCCTACATGCCTCGTGAAGTTGGACTTTTGTCGCAAGAAGAGTAACGGTGACAAATATCATAGCTTTCGTTTGAACCTTCATAATTTTTCAACCTTAGTTAAGGATTTAGAATATATATGATGATAAAAATATTAAATATGTGTATGACAAAGGCATGGATTAAGAAATGTTAAACGTTTAACTTGTTAGACGTGTTTGAATATTTGACTAGTTACCAAATTCAAAGATTTGACTTTCATATAATATGTAAGAGTATGATTGTAAGGAAAAAAGATTCAATTATATTAATATATTATATGAATTGATAAGTGATATGTAAGTATTAATAAAAATTTGATACATAATAATGAAAAAACATACCTTTTTAAAAAAATACTAATTATATTTTCATGTATTAAATTTTTATTAGTACTTGTATATTATTCATAAATTTACTTAGTATGTTAGTACTACTATGGCTTTTCTTGTTTATAAAGAATAGTTAACACATATTCTCTTACAAAGTATCTCTTTGGCTTTTATATTTGCATTACATGATGAGGTGCTTATAAGAATTGGGGTACCAATATTTGTACCAATTACACACCGACAAAGTATCTCTTAACACATGCAGCATCTTCTTCTTCCCTTTTTTTTTTTTTTTTTTTAAGAAAAAAACCATAAATGAATAAAGCCATGTTGAACCACATGATTAGGCCGTTTTGGGCATTATCAATTTGTGCCGTTCCACTCATGTACTATTTTACACAATTTAAAGTTTATAATATGAAATATAATATTTTGCATAATAATAAATAAATTAAAAGTTTAACGTGAAATATTAATAAAAAATTTTTATATAATTTAATATTTATCTTAAATAGTTTTTTTTTTGTATTATTTGAAAAGTAACGATAATACGAGACTTGTAAAAGAATAAATAAATTTGATTAAGTATCTTTCTATAAAATAAGAATTGCTTATAAAGACTACTGATATAGTATACTAAGTACCTCCTTTAAGTAATCATTTATAAGCACATACCTGGCATGCATATACAGGGGTGGACACATATTCTATTTCATGCACATATAAGAAGACATAATTTAGTTGAAGGTATCATAACACATGTATTTCCAGAGAATATAAGGAGGGAGGGGTTCATTCCATTATATGAGATACTATAATATATGGTTATAATATATAGCATAACTCTGGATTAAAACTAATGGTCGATATTCTTGGAGATCACATGGTATTTAATTAAATTTATTTGACATTTATTTTTTTCCCAAAAATGTATCTGAAATATATGATGGCCATTTTGAATAACTTTTCACTCAGCCGATATTTTTTTTTATCCATATGGGCAGCTTGTTAGAGAATTATTTCTAAGTGCATGTATTGAATTGACATTAATGACCACCACTATCTGTGTAATATGAATTTTACTGATTCTTCGACGACTACAAGGACTCCTGGTATCTACTCATATGCGCTATTTTCTTTCCGTAAGTATCGAAACTGTAAAATATTTGTATTTTAGACTTTGTGGTCTGCTGTATCAACTGTTAACTCTTGTATTATTGAATATAAGTAAGTTCTAATTTGTGCTTCGGAGCAATGAGGAAAAATTATTTGGTTAAAGTGGTGGCGTTAGTAATGAAGGCAATGCAATTAAGCAGAGGTGGTGAAAAATGGTTGTGATTATAGTCACAACAACCTATAGAAACTAAACCAACTAAATTCAACGGAGAAAGCTCAAATTAGCTAAATAAAGCCTATCCCAAATATAAAACTCATCATATGCCTTTGTTATTAGAGACTATAAGTATTTATATAAGTCACGTATTATGTATATATGGTATGTAAATATCAATAAAATATTTATATATATAATATGTATAAATAATATGTAGCAATTGATTTAAAAATTATTTCTTTCATTATAATTTGTGTAAATATCTTATTGGTATTTACATGTCAAGTGTATATAATAGGTAATGTCAAGTGTATATAATAGGTAACAATGTAATATTTATTGAATTTTTTTTTTATTATTGTAATCTTGCAAACGACATTGCAACGAAAATTTTCATCACATCAGCTTTGGCTTCTGGGCCAAAATACTTCACCTTTATTAAATCATGTACTTTTTAGTACCTAACATATTATGAGATTATATAGTTGATAAGAAGTTAAAATGACCATATGCACTTCAACATGCAACTACCGTGACCACGTAATTGTTAATGTAACAAAATATAGTGCACTAATGCGGAACATAAGAGTAACGAACTGTTTCAACAAAAAAAATAAAAATAAAAAACACAAAGATGATAGGCTACGATGACAAAAGGACAGCCTACCTAAAGGATTTAAACGATTAAAGTCACTTGATCCCCTCCATTTAAGTCGGTATTGATGGGTACTCTACCTAGGAAAGAATTAGAAGGGGCCAACAATACAGACACGTCTATTGACATGTCCTCACGACATGAGCCTCTAGCCCAAGCTCAACCGATCCACCCCGGGCTTTTGAATGAAGGACAAGCAGGAAAGAACGTACTTGATAATAGGGATGTTACTATTTGGTTTGATATAATTCATCACGCTTTATCCAATCGAGCTTAATATAGTGGTTTGAGTATCTATTTTTTTTATTTTTTTATTAAGTTGAATCTAATCATATAGTTGAGTTTATGATTTTTTAAAACTTAAAAGAATGGTTTGATATGATTTGGCTCGTAGTAGAAAATATATTATTTTCTAGGAATTGCAATTTTAGATCCACTGCTCTAATTTTATTTTATCTTTTATTTTTTATTTAGGTTGCCGGCCACTTCGTTATTGTTTGAAAAAACGTTTTCTGCATTGCTTTTTAACCTTTCAAGATTTGTTGTAGTTGAAGTTTCTAAAATAATTAAGCCTGAAATTTGGTTCATCAGTTGAATTTTTCTGTACTCTCGCTTCAATTCATATTGGAGTCCTTTATAGAAGAAAAAATTTAATGTGTATTATACGTCACGTGTAATATATATGTAGTATATAAATACTAATAAGATATTATTATACATAATAAATATAAATCACGATTGGTAATTAATTTAAAAATTATCTATACGATTATTATGCATCTTTACATTGTTGAATCTTTTTTCTCTTTATAGATATCTTTAAGGAATTGGTGCATCAGAAGAAAGAAGCAACTAAATAACAAATACCATAAATAGGGATGAAAAGTTTATCAATAACTTCATCACTTCCAAGTGAGTAGATTATTTCTCATCTTTTTCGTACGAGGCAACATGAAAATTTTAAGCGAATCCATACGTAAGTTTGAAGCTAGTAAAGTAACCATAAAGGGAAATAATTTTTAGTAATTCCAGCTCCAACGGAAGGAAGAAATGATTTTACGAATAAGTCTAAGAGGCCATATGGAACGTCGGTACCATCATTGAGAACAATTTTCTTGTCATAAACCTCTTTTACAACTCTCCGCATGAGACAAACTCCAGACCGATATTATAACTCCAACTATTAACACTAGAAGTGGCTTTAAACTATTAACACTAGAAGTGGCTTTAAACTGAAAATCAAAACGTATGCATTTGAAGATATTTTTATTCCCAAGGTCACTATAACCTAATAACGTTACTACAACTTAGTAGCATCACTACTGATCTTCCTTTTGGATAGATCAGGGTTTGAATTTCTTATTCCTCATTTTATAACATAGTTGGCAAAAATAAAAAAATAAAAAGGAGATATCTTGGTTAGCTGATTTGCTCCATATAGGCATATATATTTATTTATTTATTGTTAATCGGTGTAGTTCAATCTAAAGGACTAAATTGAATTGCGAACCATTAGCACTAGACTATCAACCATTTGCATTAGATTGAACTGAACCATAAATCGAATCAATTGCAAAAATAAAAAAATAAAAAAAAAATAAATAAATAATTTTTTGGTTTGATTTTAGTGTGAAAATAAAAAAGAATGATGTGCTTAATATGTTTTATTGGAATAGTGGAAGACCCTCATTTTATTCAAGATGCAGTAGGTTTATATACAACTAATATATAAGAGAAAATAAGAAAAGAACATTTTATAATTGTATTTATGGTGCAGCAATCAAACCAATAAATGATGTTATAAGACATGTCCTTTGTGATTGGATTTGATATTCTATTAATTAGACATATTGATAGGAATCAAACCCAAGGTTCCATCATACATGCTCGAATTAAGGAACTTAAAAAGCATGGCATGCCAAATCTCTCTTTGATCAAGCTTAGAAGATTCATCCTTATTTCACACTTAATACTTCTATAATTCCTTGAGTAAGAGCTAGTAGTGAGTAATCCTCTTAGCTTAGATGTGCGTCATATTAGCTAGGCTATTAAGTTCATGTGAGGTGGTTGCAGTACGTCATATCTACACACTTGTATACAAATGAGCTTACCTTTGACTTTCATTTATCTTTGTGCAATAGCTTTGTTTCAACCTATTCCCAATGTTCCTTGATATTGCTACATGTGTGGTTCTCTATACCACAATATATCATCTTGGTATCAAAGATTGTAGGTTATAGAGAGGGAATAGTAGTGTTTAAGTGGCTTTGTCATGCTATATCTATCAAAGTGTTCGTACAAAGTATGTTACTATTACAGTGTGTCTAATGAGTTAGGTTTTATTGAGTCTTTAGGTATTTTATTGTAGCTTTTAATCTTTGTAAAGCATTTGAACTTGAGAGCTTATGGGTTTTAATGTTCAAGTGTATGCATGCTTTGTCTTTGTTTTAAGTTTGTTGAAGTCCTTATGTCTACTATTAGTACTATGGGTTGTCATTGTTTTAGGTTTTAGCTATTGAAGTTGAGTTTGTGGTGTTTTGGAGTAATTATGGAGTTACGTAATTGAGTTAATGAAAGTTGTTTATTTAAAGCTTTTGTGAAGGTTTGCTATGAACATACTTGACCCTAGTATGAATGCAATGGTTAGAGGCTATGAGAGTGGTGTCCAACATTGTAGCCAATAATTTAGACTACACTTAGGTTAGTAGATGAGAGATTCAATGAAATGTTATTTCGCCACAATCCAACCTATTGAAGCTACCCCTCAAGTTTACTAAGTTGATGTTAGTGTAAGAGATAGAAGGAATGAAGCTCGAAATGAGAAAAAGAACTACCCAATTTAGAAAAGGAACTACCCAATTCAGAATGACCAAGAAGGTGGAGTGAATAGATGATTTTGTAGATGAATTACTTTAGATGATGCAATAGAAGAAGATAAAGATGGTAAGGAGTATTATGAGTCCAAAGAGATAGAACGTTGAGCACATTGAGGTGTAAACAATGTTAAGCTACATATTTCATCCTTTAGTGGTACTGGGGGTTCGAATGTGTAACTCAACTAAGAGGAGAAGGTTGAGAAAATTTTTTCATTATCAATACAATAGCTATGATAAGGTGTGTTTGGTCAGCCTAAAATTCACTATGTATGTGGCCATGTGGTGGAAGAGCTTCCTTGCCACCAGGAGAAGAAATGGAAACCAAGATGTGAGAACATGGCCTAAGATTAGAAGGATCATTCGAGCTAGATTTATCATGGACACTTATCTATAAGACACTTTTGAGAAGTTATAAGAGTTGGAGCAAAGACCTCAAATTATTGATGAGTATGTGTACGAATTCCAAATATTAATGATTTGCATTAAAGTGGAAGAACTAGAAGCTTGTACTGTCACTAGCTTAAGGCTTGTAATTCAAAGTGTTGTTGAGGTGCAAAGGTTTACCACCCTTGAAGAGGCCATCAAGATTGCCCAATGTATGGAGAGGTAAAGGAGAAACAATCCTTATCGAGCTTAGTTAAGCTGACTTGTTTTGTCTACTCAACCTAGCTACAATAGTGCTAGAAGGCTAAATAGTTAGACTAGAATAAGAGGGAAGGACATGTAACTTAAGTTGATGAGGTCAGATCAAGCAAAAAGGAAAGGTAGAAGGATCAAGGAAGTTCAAAAAAGGTTAGATGTTAGGAAGAAAGACTAGTGAGATCAAGTCCTTTAAGTGTGAAGGTTTTCAACATATGGCTATCTAATGTCCTAACCAATATATCATGGTCATAAAGGGAGAAATTCCAACCTTTGAAATAGGTAATATCAACAATAAGCTAAAGGAGGAGGACGAGATAGTATCAACAATATACCCTATAAATGGGGACCATATGAGTCTAGTAGTACACAAAGTCATGAGTATGGCACCTTCTATTGAATGAGCAAAGAGAAAATTTATTTCACATAAGTTGAGAGATGAAGGACTAGCTCTGTGCTTTGATAGTAGATAGTAAAAGCGGTACCAATGTTGCTTTTGCAAGTATGGTATGGAAACTGAAATTGTCAAGCATTTTACATTCAAAACCTTACAAGGTGAATTGGTTCAATGAAAAGGGTGCATTGCATGTCACCCATTATATCTTACTACCTAGATCAGTTGGATCTTACCAAGATGAGATTATATGTGATGTTTTACAAATGTGTACATCACATTTACTTCTAGTTCGTCTACAGTTGTTCGATAGGAGAGTCATGCATTATGGGTTCCATAATACATATACCTTTGAGGAAGATGGGAATATCACATTGAACCTTATGACCCTTAGTCAAGTAAGCAATGTGCAAGCAAAATTGAGCTGAGGTTAGAAGAAGACTCTAGGAATGAGCCAGTTTGAGGTGGAAGAGAACTATGGTCAGATGCTCTAACCTACTTGCTAATCTAAAGACTAATGGAACTAAGAGAGTAAGTTGAACTACCTAAGGAAGTTCAAAGGCTAAATGTCGAGCTTGATTTTTTTATTTCTTTTATTTAAAATTGATTTCTTATTTTCTGATTAATACTAAACCTCAACACATTTAATATTAATCCTCGACTAAAGAAATTAAGAAATTCTGGTTTTTTATTGAAAATTATTTTTGGGGTTGCCACCCGACCGAAGTCGGGAAAAGAAAAGAAACCATAACCAATTGGGTGGATTGATTACGATTTGGCTACCAGTCTTTGATTTCAATTTGAATGAAGAACCAGAGGGTTCCAAATTCGGGGGCTAACCTATTAAACCCTAACGGGTACCACTATCTATTTACTGAAATTAAGATTATTCTTCTAATTATAATATTTAAAAAATAAATAAATAAATAAATAAAGGGAAAAGAACCTAAGTTTCTACATATTTTATCGTCGCCCCGAAGGTGTCTACGTACCCACTAGCTGGGATTAGACGATCGTAGTTTTTTCCAAAAACTTTAGTGTGTTGGTTCTTTTTATAAAAAAAATAATTGGTTAAATTTGTGTTTTTATTAACCATTTTATTTCTATTAAGAAAAATCCTTAGAAGCCTAATTTTTATTCCTAATTAAAAAAAAGACCTAAAAAGCTAATTTTTGAAATGTATCAAATTAAGATTTTTATTTAAAAACAACTAAGTGATAATTTTTTTATTTTCAAGTAAAACCCTAAAGACCTAAAAATGTAATTTTTATAAAATATGCAATGTTCTACATGATGAATCTTTTATATAGAAAAGATGCTTAAAACATAAAAAAAAAAAAGAAAAGAAAAGAAAAGAAAATTTTTCTAATCATAGAAAAGACATCTAAACCATAGAAAAGACATCTAAATCATAGAAAAAATATCTAAACCATAGAAAAAATGTCTAAACCATAGAAAAGTTGTCTAAACTATGAAAAAGATGTTTAAACCATAGAAAAAAAATCTAAATGATAAAAAAGATGTTTGAATTATAGAAAAGAAACCTAAACAATGGAAAATATATATAAACTATAGAAAAGAAGCCTAAATTTTGGAAAAGATGTCTAAACTATAGAAAAAAAATATAAATTATAGAAAAGATGTTTGAATCAAAGAAAAGAAACTTAAACAATGGAAAAAAAAATCTAAATTATAGAAAAGATGTTTGAACCATAAAAAAGATGTTTAAACCGTAGAAAAGATGTTCAAATCATAGAAAAGAAACTCAAACGGAAAACAAGTCTAAATTATGGAAATGATGTCTCACTGTAAAAAAGAAGTCAATTAAAGATTCTTTTTTTATTTTATGAACATCAAAATGATTTTTTTTATCTAGAAAACCCTAACATGTCTAATGCAATTTTTTAAAATTAATACAAGATGCAAAGAACGAGATTTTGTAAAATATGAGATTTTATAAAAATGTCATTTTGAAAATATGAAATCTAGAAAAAATAAAAATTTAACTTAATATATGTTCACTAGACACTAATGCTATAATTAATTACTAGCAATTAAAGACATGATAAAAATTAAAAAAAGTAGTATAAGTTTTAAAAATAATTGCGTATATACTAAGTGAGATAAAAATAAATAAATAAGACAAGCTATAGACAATAATTAAAAACCATTATTATGTACCGGCAAGGCAAAGCATGCAAAGCAAACGAAAGGGAATAGATTGGATCCCTAATCTTATCGCACGCATAACTATAGAATTGGTTTAAGAAGTGGGTTTGAGTGTATTTTTAACAAATGTGTAATTGTTCTTTTAAGCTCGCACCATGCAACCCTTATTTATAAAACTCGAAAACAAATATTTTGAATCGAATCGAATCTAAATTGATAAAGATCCAAAATAGATTTGAATCGTACAAATCTTAATTTTATTAGATTTAACGTCATCGTATCAGATTTGTTTTTATTTCGACAACTATTAAGTCAATATTCTATCAAATTAATTTTTTTGAATTTTTTCATTTTTATTTATTTTTCCTTTTTTTCTAATAATTTTCTATTTTTTTGTCTTTTTTATCATTTTTCAATTTTTTTATTATTTTCTAAATTACGACCCTAAAAACAAAAATTATAACTACTATGGACAAAAATCAAGTATTTACACTAATTGACAAATTCTGGGATCTCTTTCCTAAGGAGTTGCCTAAAGAATTACACCCATTTTGAGGCATTAAGCATTACATTAACTTGCAGTATAGGGCCGACTTACTAAACAAACTAACCTATTGGATGAATCCTGAGCAAGTAGTTAAGCTTCAAAGGCAAGTAAGTGAGCTTCTAAAGAGTGTATATGTTTGAGAATCCTTAAGCTTGTGTGTTGTACTGATCTATTAGTGCCAAAGAAAGATGAAAGTTGGAGGATATGTGTGGACAGTCAAGCTATTAACAAAATTATCATCAAATATAGGCACCCATCCTAAGGCTCAATGATATGTTTAATGAATTACCCTAAACTAAGGTATTCTTTAAGATTAACCTTAAGTGATAAGGCTAAGTTTAAATTATTGGGATTGATTATTGAAATTTAGTAGTCCTTCAAGTTTTATTATTTAACTATTCTAAGGACATTATAAAGTTAAGGGAGAAAGGATAATTTTTTAGAGAATTGCGAAGCTCTTCGATTTGAGAGTGCACTTTTCTAAAGAAAATTTGATAATCATATCCTTAAGATATAGTTGTTTTAATATTTCAATTGTTTTGCTTTAGAACAAGCAAAAGCTTAAGTATGGAGAAAGTTGATAACACTCATTTAGCATATGTATTTTAGAATAATTTTGCATAATAATCAAGTTAGTTTTACAATGATTTGGAACATAATTTGTTAATATTTCATTTCTAGGGACATTGAAAATGTCCAATTAATTTCTAGAGATTTTGATGAAGTTTTAAAGCTTAATTGACAACTTGCATTGATCAAGAATTGAAATGAAGAAATTCAAGCCAAGAATTAAGCCTAAAGAGCATCATATGTAGACATCATGGCCATGATCTTGGTTGTGAACCTCTCATCCTCAATTTCTAACGAATTTGAAGATTTTTATATGAAGTGCATGACCATGCCTATACTCTAGGCCATGATCCTAGGGTGTAGTGATTCTATAATTTGTACATCTTCTAGTTTTGATAAGTTTTCATTATAAGCCTAGGTTTAGTGTTTACAAATGGGTGTTTAGATTGCAAAGAGAGCCCTTTTGGAGAAGAGTTGGTAAGCTAAAATATACGGGGTTTCTCTATTTTCTTTTTACCTTTTTTCTATTATGTCTTAATTTTCATTATTCTTAGTAAATTGTTATTGAACCATAGATTCTAATGTGACTATTGATATTTTTATAATGATATTTATTTGTTTCAATCCATAATTTTGCATTTTGTGATCTAATTATATCATATCATGTCGTTATTTAATTCAGTTTTATTAGTGATTAAATTAATGTATGATTTTGCTACAGAGTTCGCAAGATCCTATAGTATGATTGACTAATATAATTAGAAGGAATTGATTGACTAAAACATTTAACTAGTTGGTTTCTTCGAATTAAGGTAACTTAATAACGGGATTTAAGGTCATAATGCAATCTTGAGATACTCTATTACATAAGCAATTCCCGTAGAGTATACTTTAGATTAGGCATTAATTAGAGATACCAATCTGATTAGTTTATAATAAGAATCTCTATAGTCTAATATTGCAATTGAGATTGAAAAGTCACATAGAATTAGGTAAGAAATTACATAAGATTTACCAAAGATTATACTTCTTCTTAATTTTAATTGACTATGTTATTAGTTCTATTATCTTAATTATTATTTTTATTATTGTAGCTTTATTTTGTTATTATTTCTTATTTTATTAATTGTTTAATTACACTTTCAATTGTGAAAGTTAAATAATTCGGAATTATAGGAAAACATTGCTAATTAATTAGGAATTGCTCATATTTATGGTTTCTTGTGAGATCAACACTCAAACTCAATGCATTTACTATGTAATAACTTGATTAGGTACATTTGCCTAGTACCACTTATGTCTGCATACCATAAAGCCAATGTGAGCTGCTTAGTAGATGTAGCACACTACTCAAACACTTATGGCCAATTACTTAAACGAGTAAAATCTATGTTACAAAGTAGAGATAAAATAAAGGGAAATTTTGTATATAGCAAAAAAGGGGATATTCAATGTTAGGTGGTAGGAATGTGAGTCACGATACACATAGACCTCAAAGAGTGACTATTAGATGCGATGCACAACAAACCTTAAGGCAAAGAGGTAAGGTTGGCACTTAAGCTGGCATGGACTTGGTGATGGGTTATAGGAGACTGACCGAGCAAGCATGAACTCTCATGTTGTCTACTTTGACTGTTTTGCCTTACTACTCTACTGTCCTCACTTTGCTCTGCCATTCTTTTCTACTATATTCTACTTTGCCTTGCTGTGCTGTACTATTTCTACTCGATCTCGATCGGGTTAGGTTAGCTCATCCAGGATAGTGGAATTTCAAGATTACTTACTTATGTTTTCTTTACTAGATTACCCTAATATTTCATTTTGTACTTATGGGATTGCCACTAGGGTATCCTTTACTTTGTTTTATTTACAAACTTGCCACTATATATAAATAGTTCATGTTTGTAGGGTTTTAGGGAATTATCACACCTATGAATTTTCAATGACAATTTCTTTGAGTATTTCTTTATGACAACTCTCTTATCCTACTCTTATCAATCCTTTTAGTAAGGATTGTAGTGAGTAACCTTAATTTATACTTTGTGTGTAATATCAAAGTAGAGATTAGGTTGTGTAGTGTTCATTTGATATATCATATCCTTATGGAAAACTCACGAATTCGCTAAACTCGATCCCATCTTCCTTTCTTTAATCTCTTAATGGACCTATTTTGGTCACTACAGTAAGAACTAATGATCACTAAGCTTTTAGGTACATTATATATTCTTGGTATTAGAGCTCGAGGTTTTAAATAGGGCCATTTAGTCACCTTATTCTATGAGTACGTATGTTGTTTTGTATTTAAGAAGTATTGGTTCATTGGTTTACAATTTGATATTGAAGGTTTACTGAATAGGTTTATTGTACTATGAGTTTTGGGTATCATTGCTCCTTCGTTAGCCTATTAGGATTTGGGTATTGAATTCAAAAGAAGTTATACTATCAGCAAACTCAAGGGTTAGTTACTAGAGGTGTGAATCAAATTTCAATAGTGGTTTAAAGTTCCAAATTAGATTATATATATCTACATAAAGTGGCAATAGGAAAATTAAGAATTAGGGTTTTGAAATTGGGATTTTGTGAATTATGCTGCTCAAAGCACCAACTGCATTACTATGCTTTGGGAGAGTACTGTACTGTGTTGTAATTTAGGAATATACTACAAAAGTAAGGTTATGTTGGAGTGTGTAAGGAGACTAGTGTTGAATCTGTAGTAGCAGACTAGGTACTGTCACATAGTAGGTTACGAATTGTGTAGCTATATGGGTTCTGTTGTATGGGTTTGTGTGTTTATGGTGTACTGGTCCTTTAGGTTATATTAGTCATGGTTGTGTTGTGACTATAGTTGTTGATGGTTGTGCTTGCAAGTTGCATTCTGCGAGTAGGTCATAAATGAAAAAGTCTAGGTAAGCTTGTTGTGTTTGAAGTGTGATAGAAGTGTAAGTGTAGTACGATAGTGAGTTCATTGTGCGATTAATGTTGTACTTGAGACAAGGTCGACGTAAGGTATTTGTTGGTGATTGACCTGTCAAGAGTGATCGTGACTTGGTGTAATGCTACAACTTTGTCCAGCTAGGGGGAAGTTAAGTTGAAGTAGTGCATTGTGTGTTCTTAGTAGATTATCTTATGCATAGTGGTTAGAGGCTATCGGCATGTTGGTTCTATATAATTGCCTAGCTGAACTACTAAAGTATGGAATCGAATTGCAAGTTATCGAGCTATGGTGACAATTGCTGAGCTACTCTATATAATTGCTGCTAAGCTATGATTGCACTAATCCAAGATTGTTGTTATGTGTGTTAAGCTTGAAGTGAAAGGTGAATAAGTGCGGAGCTATACTCTTAACATTATGTTGAGTGTAGAGATCAAGTATAGGGACTACACTGAGCTAATTATTAAGGCAACTATCGAGTTATTGCAATTAGCATTGTTGAACCATTTGTGCACTGTGTGTTTATTGAGCTACACTTATAAATTTTCGTTGGTTGTGAGTCGGTGTCACTGTGTTTAAGTTTGCCTTCGAGTTGTTGACAATCGTATATTGTGTTGCTTTGTTGATTTACTGTCGTTTTGACCCAACTATTGAAGTAGTTTTTTGTATAATTCAATTGTGGATAGCTATTGGATTATATTAGTTAATGCCTAACTGATTCCTACAAATTAGAGCCGAATAAGTGTAGCGTGTTAGTAAACGTATGATCCAACTCTTTAGCTACTGTGTACATAACTAATTGTTCTAATGTGTATAAACTAAGTGTCAAGATTGTATGAGTTAGTGCCAAGGTGTTTGCACATGTCTTTGAGTTAGTTGCATGTATAAGTGTGATCGATGCTACTATCCATTCTTCAAGAAATTGTGTGTTTTAAACAAATTTAATTGCTGCTAAGCCATTGTATTGTATAAGTTTATATGTGTACCAAATTAGAGAGAAGTTAGCAAGCTAAGATTACATGTTTAAGTTGTCAAGTTTGAGTTAAAGTCTTATAGTGTCTAAACTGTAAGTATGTGTAGTTAGGTGCTGTCATTGTCAAGCCAAGATTTTACTGTATGTGAGTCGTGTCTTTTGTCTCAATCCCTTTAACAAGGATTGCAGCGAGCAACCTTAATTATACTTTGTATGTAATATCAAAGTAGAGATTAAGTCATCTACTATTCATTTAGTGCACCATATTCTCATGGGCAGCTTATGAATTTGCTAAACTCAACCCCACCTTTCTTTCTTGGATATCTTAGAGGACCTATTTTGATCATTACACTAAGACCTAGTGATTATTGAGCTCCTAGGCACATCACTTGGGGTAAGGAGTAGTCTTAAGGACAAACTAGCATAATTAGTGTTGAGCTTATGGATGGCTTGGCTTAACCTTAGTCATATGTGAAGAAGAGGTTGAACTTATGTTAGTTCAGGAGCACGTCTATATGAGGACGGCATAATAAGTTGGTTTCTTCTAAAGAAAGGTAATGGTTGAGAACTTGGTAGGCCATGTTAGCTAGCCCTCTTGCTTAGAGGTAAGTAAGGGAACCTATAAGCTAATTCCTATCATATAAGTCATAATTATAAGAGCTTAGTTATGTCTTAATCTTAGGATTCATTTGATCATATGTGTGTTTAAAACTTACATCTACAGTAATCCTTACACTGATGACTAATGCATTGTCATGGGGCTTTTAGATGCCTTTGTAATATCTTTTTGAAAAAGAGATTGAATTGTCAACTCTTAGCTTTTTACCTTACACATTACAAATATGAGCAAAGGTGTTAATCGAGCTTGAAGGGCAAGACCGGCCTAAATTGCAAGGTCCACCAACTATGGTGTTGATAACACCATTTAATGTCTTATGGTTATTGTTGTTACCATCTTGTCTTCTATTTCTTCTAGCCTGAAAAAGCTACTCATCTCAATGCTAATCGATTCTCTATCGTTGGGTTGGTCTCTCAATTTTCTCTGAATCATGCGTTGAAAATTTCCTCAAATTGCTTTGTTGGATGGCATCTTCAATGGCATTATTCAGTTACATACACTCATTGTTATTGTGGCCTTTAGTATGGTAAAAGTCACAATACTTATTCAAATTCCATCTAAAGGGATTCCCACATATGAATGGAGAAGGTTGGAATTCTTAGTATTTTCCTATCTCCATTACTTCCCCTAAAGAATGAACATCTCGACTTCCTAACCGTTCTATCATGCTTGAGCAAATCTTATCACTTTTTGAGTTGAATCTACTCAGATCAACCCCTGTTGAACTTTGATATTATCTTCCTACTTGAGGTATGATGTTGCTTGGCATGATAACCCCGAGGTTTTAAGCTCTTAAATTTAAGGCATTGTTCATTATTGACCTAACAAGGTGAAATTTTATGACTAGGCTATAAAAATTAGAATAAGTTATTTCATGATGTTAGACCGCTAAAATGATACATGCATAAGAAACAATTAAGTAATGTCTTGGGTTAACCGAAAATCGAAAGTCATTTAAATAGTGAAGCTTATGACTAGGCTTAAAATATTATTCAAAGGTGATATATGCTTGGAAAATATAATTTATATAATAAATACATATAAAATAAGGAATAAATATGATTGGGAATATAACCTTATAGAAGGTTATGTTTATGAAGGAATAATATAGAATAATTAACGAAATAAATAAATAAAATATCAAGGTGGTTTTGTGAAAACCTAAGTGTCGTATATGGAATTGAAATTCAAAACCATAGACACCTATGGTTTTAGGAGACAAAACAAGAGGTGACCATGGTTTCATGTACATGGTTTTTAGAAACCACTTGACACATGGCAAGTTTGTCCCCTATATCACCTATTATATAAATACTAAATCTACTCATTTCATACTCTTTCAACATATTTAGATCTTAGAAAAACTTTGGAGAAAAATTTGGAATTTTTGGAAATTTAGGACAAATAATAGGAAAATTAGAAAATTAATGTGAAAATTTGGTTGTGTGGAGAACTACCATCAAGCGACAACCTGCCACCACACCACCACCACCACCAGACTTCGATAAAGGAGATAGCGTTTGGGGTTAATGACAAACCCTTATGGTTAGATGGCTGCTGGAGCAATCTACACTAGTGAGTTTCTTTTTATGTCTAATATTCAATAATTTGTCAAAAGTAGTAAACTAACTTGGAAAATTATCAAAAATTTTATTTTGAAGTTATCTTTAGTGTACTTTTATGGAAAAATATTAGTTTTTAAAAATATATATGTTCTACAAATCACCTTTACGAAATGGGCTGTTTTGAGCAAATTTTTTATGCGTATCCAAGGTCAGACATACGAAGAGACACCGTAACGAAACAAACCAAAACAAATAGGGAAAAAGGTTAACAAAGTCTATGTAGTTATCAAATGGATATGATGCACCATTCGATCCTACTTAGCCTATAATCTACCGGATATAACACACCGGTCTAATCCTTATTAAAGGGTTACTTGCCACTACTCTTTATTAAAGGGAATAGATAAGAGCTAAGAGATAACCATAATACTAAGGTTACTCAACTGAATAAATCTGTATTGAAAGTTAGATCCCTACGTACAAGGAAGTGGGGGCTTATATACTCATCCACTGGATTACTTTAGATGTATAAAAAGATAAAAAGGGTATTTTATACTTAAGCTATATGAAACATACTAAAAGGGTTAAAAGAGACAAGGAATATTCAGTGTGGAAAGAAAGAATCATTTTGAAATATTATGTTAGAAGACATGTATCGCTTGGTAGTTGGTTGTTAGGAATATGTTACTAAGTAGGGAGAAACAAGAGGACGTTATAGTCAGAGGCTGAGCTGATCTAGTTTAAGTTAGGGACTTATTAGTTTTGAAATGAAGTTAGCTTACTTCAGGGTCAGATGCTTATGGTCTGATTAGGTGCTTACCTTAGCTATTCTTAGGTTATCTCTTAAGGTAAGGTGTTGCTGCTGAACAGGGGCAGATCTGATGCATGTGAGGATTTGATAGTCAGGTCAATTGGAGGTCAACTCGGGGTAGGAATCCCTATCTTGGCTATGGCCTAGAGCTAGAATCCTCTAAGCGAGTCCCTAGAGTCCTCTAGCTTGGCTGTACGTGATTGATTTGAGGGGTTAATTCCTATCATCTGCCTCGAGGTCAAAAAGATTTGTCCTCAAATCTGGAGTGGTTTCTACTCTTTCTTCCAGGACGTTGCTGAGTCTTCTTCTATTAGTTGGTGAAGGATCAGATTGGACACATTGAAGGTAGAAGAAACTCTATAGTCATTAGGCAACTCGATTTGATAAGCATTGCGGTTGATTTTCCTTAAGACCTTGAATAGACTATCAACATGAAGAGATAGTTTGCTTTGTCTCAAGTGTCGGAATCGCTTATGGCTGAGGTGAATCCATGCTAGATCTCCAAGCTAGAAAGAAACAGTTCAGTTGCCTCAGCTACCAATCTCTCATTGTTTCTAATTGAACTTAGTGATCTTCTTTGTTATAGATTGGTGTAGCTCATGCAATTCTTGGGCTTAATCCACTTTGGATGGACTTTCTTTAGTTGCTATTAGGGTATCGATCATATCCAGAGGAACGATAGGGTTAAGGCCATAGACGACCTCGAATGGGGTCTTCCCAGTTGTGTTATGGACAATTTGGTTGTATGCGAACCCTACAACCGGTAGGTATAGATTCCAATCCTGTAAGTTCTTTCCCATGATAGCTTTGAGTAGATTACTTAGCGTCCTACTTACCACTTCAGTCTAAGGGTGGCTACTAGAGTTGAATATAAGTTTAGTTCCAAGTCCTTTCTAAAGAGTCTTTCAAAAATAGCTTAAAAATCTTGTGTCCTGATTTGAAACAATAGTCCTTAGTACTCCATGTAGTTGGATAATCTCCTATAAAAAAAAAAATCAACATTATATAGGGCATCGTTAGTTCGATGGCATGGAATAAAGTATGCCATCTTGCTAAAGCGGTCCACTACGATAAAATAGAGTCCTTTCCTTAGGATGTTTGGGGCAACCTTAGGACAAAGTCCATGGAAAGGTTAGCCTAAGGTAAAGTGAGTGTTAGCAAAGGCATGTACTATCCATGGGGTTCTCTCTTCCCCTTAGCACGCTTGCATACTTCACAACTTCTAACTACCTTATGAATATCTTTGGTCAAACTAGGCCAATAAAAGTTTTCTTTTAACATATTGGCTATCTTGGTCTCCCTGAAACGACTAAATAATCCTTCATTATGAGCTTCCCTGGTTAACAGCTTATGCATGGAACAGTTTGGTATGCATAGCCTTTAGTCTTTGAGCAGGTAGCCGCCATTGAGATAATATCCCTTAATAACAATTCCTTCCTTACATTGTTCTATGATAGGGCTGAAATAAGAATCAAGAGCATAATGCTTGGTAATTAGTAAGAATCCCAATAATTTTGCCTATAAAGTAGTCAGCAAAGTTTGCCATCGTGATAGAGCATCAGTGACTACATTTGCGCTTTCCTTCTTGTACCGAATGACATACGAGAAGCCCTCCATAAACTCCAACCACTTGGGTTGTCTCTTTAGAGTTTGTTTTGACTACCATGATACTTCAATAATTCATAGTTAGTGTGAATAATAAACTCTTATGCTAGTAGGTAGTATTGCTAAACAGTGAGGGCTTGGAAAAGGGAGTACAATTGCTTCTCGTAGATAGAATATTTTGGGGTAGGACCATTAAGTTTCTCAATGTAGAAGGTGACGGGCCGTCACTTTTGCATTAGGACAGTACCAATTCTAACTCCCGATGCATCACATTTTAGTTTGAAGGGCTTATCAAAATCTAGCAGTGACAAGATAGGTGCTGAGGTGGGTTTTTCTTTGATCTCTCTAAAGCTTTGTTCAGCTTAGTCACTCCACCTAAATCCTTCACTCTTCCTAGTCAACTTGATCAATGGGGTAGCTATTCTACTAAAGCCCTTAATAAATCATCTATAGAAAGAAGTTAAGCCATGGAAACTTCGGACCTTAGTGACATTCTTTAGCATTGACCATTCTAGAATAGCTTGGATCTTCTCTTCATTTGCTCGGATTCTTTCCCCTGATACTACAAACCCTAAGAATATCACTTCTCTCTAGCAGAACATGCATTTTTTTACATTCCCATCTAACATCTCGATTTGGAAAATATCAAATACTTTATGAAGATGTCGAACATGGTCGTTAATATTGGCATTGTATACTAGTGTATATTGTCAAAGTATACAACCATACATCTCCCAATTAGAGGGTGCATTACATTGTTCATTAACCTCATGAATGTACTTAGTACGTTAGTAAGCCCAAACTGCATAACTAACCATTCGTAGAGTTCACGCCTAGTCTTGAAGGTAGTCTTCCATTTATCGTGTAGCCTTATGTGAATTTGATGGTAGCCACTCCACAAATCAATCTTTGCAAAATATTTTGGTGCCATAAAGCTCATCCAACATATCATCAAGCCACGATATTGAGTATTTGTAATTGACAGTAATTTTATTGATTGCTCGGTTATCAATGCACATGCACCATGAACTATCCTTCTTCAGAACAAGCAAAGCTAGTTCAGCATAAGGGCTCATGCTCTCCCTTACATACCCTCGTTCTATAAGCTCGTCCACCTACCTCATTAGCTTAGCAGCCTACTCGGGTTTATCTTATATGTAGGTTGGTTTGGGAGGGTAGTGCCTGGCTACAAGTCAATACAGTGCTCTATGCCTTAGACTGGAGGTAATTCTTCTATAAATAAGTTGAAAAACTCATTTAGTAAGCTTTAGATCTCTTTTAGAACATCCTATAATTCCCTCATTTCCAGTAATCTCCTAACCAACAGAAACATGGGTTCATTAGCCTTCTTAGCAGATCGAAGCTCTCTTCAGCTCATCACTAAGGCTTTTTTCTTACTAACTTGGGTGAGCTAATTATGGGCTTCAGTTACTTGGGATGGGGTTAGAGGTTGCAACACAATCTTCCTCCCATCCTTGACAAAGGAATGAGTGCTCTTATACCCGTTGTGAGTAACACTTTGGTCGAACAACCAAGGTCATCCAAGTAGTAGATACGAAGCTCTCATAGGGATGACATCACACACCACTTCCTCTCTATATACATTTTCGATACTAAATGGTACATTCACTTGTTCAATCATGTATAAAGCACCCTTATCATGAAGCCAATGCAACTTATAAGTTCGACGATGCTTTGAGGTTGACAGACCCAACCTTTGCATAAAGGATTATACAACTACATTTGTACAACTTTCTCCATCCACTATGATCACACATAATTCACCTTTGACGGTGCACTTGGTATAGAACAAATTCTCTCTTTGGTCCTTTGTAGAGTTTGGCAAGAAACTTAAGACTCGTCTCAAGACTAAGGTCATTACTTCACCCTGGTTGGCATAGACATAGGTCTCCTCTTCCTCTTTAGCTTCTAGTTTTCCAACATCTTCTTGCTTTTCAAGATCGCTCTCATCGATGCTATCTACTACATCTCTTTTGATGAATTGCTGACCATTGGTCCCATTACTCGTGTATGACTCCGATACTCCAATCTCTCACCCAAAGAATTCTTTCTCAGCAACCTGCTAATGATGAGAAACTTCACACCAAAGGAAGGTAACTGATAACTATTATTTTAAATAGATTTTACATGGTGATTTTATAGTATTTCCCTTACATCTTTGGTTTTCTTTGAAGAAATTGATACTTAATTGAGTAAAATTTTAATTTCAAGATTTGAATGTGTTCTTGGATTGACAACGAAGAAAAGGAATCAAGTTTCACTCAATTTGGAGTTCAAATGAATGTGTTATGAAGTTTTAAAGTTACTTAAACAATAGGAATTTTGGTTAAAAAGTTACACAGTCTGGGACACAACTGTGTTCCCAGGCTGTGTCTATCTAGGAAGATTTTAAGTGCCAAGGTCAGTAAGTTACATAACCTAGGGATATAACTATGTCTCAAGTTGTATTTGGTGACGAAAAAAGAAACTTTACAATACATTATAAAAAGACTTACTAAGGTTTCGCACACAACTTTGGACATTCAAAAGAGAAGAGACTTAAAGAGAAGGAGGAGCAAGAGGCAAAAGCAACACCTAACTTTAAGATTGAAGAGATTTTTCATTAGCAAAAAGGGGTTTTTCATGTTTTATTTCTTAATTTTGTTGCAACTCATTTTTAGTTTTATTATGATAGCTTAAGATTCTTGTATTTAGAATTGTGGAACCTAGGGTTTCATGTGACTATTAGATTTATTGATAATTTTCAATAAAGTTTCTATCTTTTCTTGATTCAATTTTAATTGTTAATTGATATTTCTAGAGTATCAATTTATGATATTATGCATGATGATTGAGAAATCATATGTGTAATGGGATCTTGACATAATTGGAGAGAATTATATGTGTACTTAGAGACAAGATACATGTTTCTTCTGGAAAGCTGTTCTTTTGTGTGGGAATTCATTATACATTAATGCGATTCTAAATTATATTACTAAGTGAAGAGATTCCAATAAATAATTTAGGATTAGGGTTAATATGGTTGAGAAAGGTGTTAACTTTAATTGTGAATTCCTTCGATCAAGAATAATAAAGATTGAATTGGATACATTTTAAGTGGTCACATGTTAAACACTAGGAGAAATAATTCCTAAATATATTATTTGCCTTCTTGAAATCGTTCTTAGTTTTATCGTTTTCTAAATTGCTTAATTAAGTCTCATAATTAGGTTAGTTTGTTAATTTTAGTATTTTTAATTCATTCAACTCATCACAATTTTCCGGTTAGATAATAGAGCTAAGGTTAATATTAGTACTTGAAGTCTTTGAGGGATTGACTCGGACTCACATCCACTGTATTGAAATTGATAGGTGCATTTGCCTTGTATCAGTAGCTGAACTCCTTGAGCTCCTTACATTGTTATACATTAACCTACATTCTCGGTTGTGATGATGCTGACTATTCCCTTACCAAGGACCCTATGCTGACTAATCTAACCAATTGTTGCTAAGAGGTTCTTACTGAATGATGAGAGACTTACTTATCGGTCGAGTGGTTTTCTCTTAGCCTGTTACCATTTCTCTCATCACCCCCTTCTCACCTTGGCCCCCTTTATTGCTGTAACATTGTGATCTCTCTCACCTACTGTGTTCAGAGAATCTTCGTACTGGACCAATGTTGTACTGCCACCTGTCCACCTCATCTAACATTATACTACTTTTCCATTTTTGTCTTTTGTCCTTTTTGCACTTTTTCATATGTATTAGGAATCCCCTTTTTGTATATATTTTCTTATAATTTTTTTATTTGTAATATTGCCCTAAAGACTTATTATAAATAGTCTATTTCCCTTGTAAGTTGTAGATAACTTGACAATTAGACATTGAATATTATATTCTTGAGAGACAACCTTCTCCAAGTTCATATTCTATCATACACTCTTATCTAATCTTACTGAGTAACTCAAGATTAGTAGTGGGTAGACCTTGACATCAACTTGTGCATCATATCAAGTAAGGTATCAAGTCGTATTGTGTTCATTTGTGAGTCACATCCTCTAAGCAACTTTTCGTCATCTACTCTAATTTGTCCATGGACCATTTCCTTCTACTTCGATATTTCGAAGGACCCAATTAGTTCATATTTGCTACGATAAGTCCTAGTGATAACTAAGTTCTTAGGCACACCATATAATCCTGGTATCAAAGCTTGAGGTTAAGACTGAGAGTTGTGTAGTGATAGTTAGTTTACTGTTTGAGATACTTATGTGTGTGTTGAAGGCATCCGTGTGAAGTGTATTTACTAAAGCTTTGTGTTGAGAATGTCAAATCCTATTGTATAGGGAGAGATTAACAATGCCAAGAGTGATGCTTATGGTCATGGTTAAGTTACCCAACAAACTCTACGTACTACTGATGAATAGATATGGGATCTTACTACTATTGTAGCTAACCTAGTTGTCTCAATAAACAAAGTCTTAGAGACTGGACCACATGAGAGAGTTGTTGAGTCGAGCTGAGAGATGAGAGATAGGCCGAGAAGGCATATGAACAAGCGAGCTCTAGAAGCCTTTCTAGTGAACCAAACACCACCTCGATGTGCCGATAGAGTTGTGAGAAGAAGGTTGGAGATGGATGAAGTGGAAGAATAAGAAGATCAGTATGTTAGGATTGATGAGCGTGAGTTTAGGGTACTAAGAGGTGCCGAACATTTTAAGGTACAGATTCCGAGCTTCAATGGGTTTAGTAGTGTTAATGACTACCTAGATTGGGAAGAGAAGATTGTAAAGATATTTGACTTCTACAATTATGAAGATGTTGTCTGCATTAAAGTGGCCACATTAGAATTTTCTAGATATGCAGCAATGTGGTGGAAGAAACTATAGTATGTTCGCTTAAGGGCTTGATGCGAAGTCTGAACATAGAACGAGAAGAAGAGAGTTCTAAGAAGTAGGTTTGTTCTTAAACATTACAAACAAGACACTTTTCAACGACTCTAAGACTGGAGGCAAGGTAACAAATCCGTAGACGACCATGTCCGAGAGTTTCGGTTGCTTATGATATGATGCGATGTCGATGAACTTAAGACCTGAACTATAGCACAGTTCATCTCTAGACTACGGGCTAAGATTGGTAACATTTTGGAATTGCAGAACCTCATAACTCTGGATGAAACCATTCGTGTGGCCTATAGAGTTGAAAGGCAACGGTGAAACTAGGTTAATGGGATGTTGAGTAGTTGAACATTAATGTCGAATAGAAGTGGCCACAGAGCTGAGTAAGGGATGATAGATCATCAAACAGTTTTGAGGTGGAGCGCTGAGGTTAGATGCCAAGTTGACCAGAAGAAGGAAGAGGTAATAGCAAGATTGAGGAGCCTGAAATTCAAAGAGTTCTAGGTCGAAGTTCAGGAAGGGAAACCCAAGAAATCAAATGTTTTAAATGCCTTGGCTATGGATACGTAGCTAGTCAATATCTAAACGATTGAGTCATGACCATAAAGGGAGATAAGCCCCAGCTTGAAGTAGAAAGTGTAAGTGAAGGAGAAGAAGAAGTAGCAACCAATCAGATGCTAGAAGAATTTTAGAAAGACCCCGATGCCGAGATACCTCCTGAAGGTAGAGCCAAGTATTGCTTTTTTGTTAGATGATCTCGTAGTGCTTTATGGTTAATGAGAATGAGCAAAGAAAGAATCTCTTTCATACAAATTGTTGGGTGAATGACAAGCTATGTGCCATGATCATTGATGGAGGGAACTATACCAACATCATCTTGCAAGGGGTAGTTAAGGCCATGAAATTGCTAACCCTTCCATACCCTAAGCGATATAAGATTCATTAGCTGAATGAGAAAGGAGGACTATACATTGCTAAGCAAGTTAGAGTCTCGATTACTATTGGTGATAAGTACAGGGATGAGGTGTTGTATGATGTCCTTCCCATGTGTGCTTCTCACATATTACTCAGCTGACTATAGCTATTTGATTTGAGAGTGTTATATGATGGGTATAGAAATACCTACATGTTCTAGAAGGATGGGAAGAAAATTATGTTGATACCTATGAGTCCTAAGAAAGTGCAAGAAGCTCAAGAAAAGGTTGTTAGACCCCTATAGTAGAAGTCTTTAGTGATTTCCCGAGCTTAGTTTGCACGAGAAGTTAAGGCCGAGGACTATGTGCTTCTTTTAGTTAGGAGATTCTTAGTAGTTAGAGAAGATAAGAACTTACTTACTGAAGTGCAGCAGCTACTTTAAGACTTTGTTGACCTATTCACTATTGAGATGCTAAAAGGTTTACCTCCCTTAAGAGGTATTGAGCATTGCATCAACCTCCAACCAAGAGCTGCTTTACCAAACTAACCTACTTATAGGCTCAATTCAGAGCAGGCAGCTGAACTAAAGAAATAGATGGATGAGTTTATAGATCTTAGACTTGTCCATAAGAGCATCAGTCTTTATGCCATACCTGTTGTACTTATGTCGAAAAACGATGGGATATGGCGAATGTACATTGACAGCCAAGCTATCAATAAGATCATTGTCAAATACAAATACTTGATCCCACGACTTGATGATATACTTGATGAGTTACATGGCGCCTGCATCTTTTCTAAGATTAACCTGAAGAGTGGCTACCACCAGATATGAATGAGACTTAGGGATGAATGGAAGATGGCCTTCAAGACAAGGGATGGTCTATTCAAATGGTTGGTGATGCTGTTTGGTCTAACTAATGTGCTGAGTACATTTATGCGACTGATGAATCATACACTCAGATCATTGATCAGTAAATGCATTGTGGTTTATTTTGATGATATTTTGGTCTATAGTGTTGACCTCGTCGTTCATGTCACACATTTGAGATTATTGTTTAACATGCTCCACACTGAGAAATTATTTGACAACTTAAAGAAATGCGCATTTTGTCAAAGTGAGGTTGTATTCTTTAGATATGTCATTTTAGGGAAGGGAGTTTGAGTTGATGAGGAAAAAGACAAAGCTATTAATGAGTGGCCTATGTTGACTAGTGCCACCGAAGTTAGGAGCTTCTATGGACTAGCCTAATTCTATTAGAGATTTATTCGCAACTTTAGTTCCATGACTACACTATTGACTAAATTGAATAAGAAGAACGTTGAGTTTAGATGGACATAAAAGGCTTAGAGGAGGTTTGAAGACATGAAGTCTAAGTTGACGTTTGCTCCAATACTCACCTTACCAAATTTTGAGAATGTTTTTGAGGTTAAATGTGATGCATCTAATGTCGGCATTGATGTTGTCCTTATTCAGGAACGCCAACCCATTGCCTATTTTAGTGAAAAATTCCAAGGTGCTACCTTAAATTACTCAACCTATGACAGGGAGTTCTATGCCTTTGTCCGAACACTCTAGAACTAGTAGCATTATCTATTGTTGAGAGAATTCATCATCTATTCGGATCATGAATCTCTCATGCATTGTCACGTGCAATAGAAGTTTTCTCGGTGTCACGCCAAGTGGGTCGAGTTCTTGGAGACCTTTTGCTATGTCATTAGATATAAGAAGGGAAGCACCAACACAGTAGTTGATGCACTTTCTCATCGTCGTACCCTCATCACAACGTTATAAGTTAAGGTGATTGGATTCGGCCCTTTACTTGATCGATATGCACATGACCTACATTTTGGAGCTTTAGTAGCCAAATGCAGTATTAAAGGAGCTAAGGAAGGGTTCTACTTAAGTGAAGGATTCTTGATGAAGGGCAAGCAGATTTGTGTGCGGAGTAGTTTTGCAAGGGAGCTACTTGTTCAAGAAGCTCATGCTGGGGGTCTGGCTGGCCATTTTAGGGGAAAAGAGGACGATTGAGATATTGAAGGAGCATTTTTACTAGCCTGGGATGATGAAGGACGTGCACCAAATACTTAAGAGGTATGAAGTATGTAAATATGTGAAGGGGAGGAGAGAGCCCTATGGAGAATATACACCCCTACCAATTCTAGAGCGGTCGTAGACTAATTTAAGTATGGATTTTATCCTCAACCTTCCCCATATGTTGAGAAGACAAGACTTAATCATGGTGGTGGTTGATCAGTTCAGCAAGATGGGCTACTTCATTCCCTGCCATAGAACTAATGATGCTTTATTCATTGTTAACCTCTTTTTGTAGGAAATTGTGCGACTATATAGAATGCTGAGGAGTATTGTGTCTAATCGTGATTCAAAATTCATGAGCTTCTTTTCGAAGACCCTATGGAGGAAACTCTATGCTAAGCTTTTGTTCAATACCTCTTGTCACCCCCGATAGATGGCTAAACTGAAGTAGTGAGCAGAACTGTTGTAACCTCTTGCACGTCACAGTTGGAAAGAACTCTTGTGACTAAGATTTATGCCTACCCATCATTGAATTTGTCTACAATCGCTCAACTCACAGCTCAACTGGAACATCACCATTTGAGGTTGTTTAGGGACTTAACCTAAACCTAACCTTAAATTTAATTAACAATTTGACTATACAAGGGGAAAATCAATCTAGCCTACAGTGTGCCGAGGAATTCTAGAGGTTACATTGAAAGATTGCTAAGCAATTAGCTAAAACTATAGATCGATAGAAGGAATTGGGAAACCATGGAAGGAGATGAGTCGTTTATACCCTTAGGGACCTTGTCTGGGTCCATCTTAGCAAAGAACATTTCCCTAGCAAAATGACCAACAAACTATCTCTTAGAATGGATGGACCCTACAAGATCCTAAGGCTCATTAATGATAATGCCTATGAGATTGAGCCATCCGAAGGTTTCGGCGTATCTACCATATTCAATGTTGCCGATCTGACTCCCTATGTGCCCAATGATGACAAAGACCAAGATTTGAGGGCAAATCTTTAATAACCCTAGGGAACTAATGAACTGCCGACCATCGATCCCATTACTCATGCATGACTCCAAGGCCTCCAATTCCTCACCTAAAGAATCTTCTCTGAGCAACTTGCTGATGACGAGAAACTTCACACTGAAGGAAGGTAGCTGAACTCCTTAAGCTCCCTACATTGTTATACAATGATTTATACTCTCGGTTGTGAAGATGCCGACCATTCTCTTACCAAGGACCCTATGCTAAGTAATCTAACTAACTTTTACCAAGAAGTTCTTATTAAGTGAAGAGAGACTTACTTACCAGCCAAGTGGTTTTCTCTTGACCTGTTACCATTTCTCTCATCACCCCCTTCTCGTCTTGGCCCCCTTTATTACTACAACATTGTGATCCCTCTCGCTTGCTATGTTTAGAGAATCTTCATACAGGACCAATGTCGTACGACTACTTATCTACCTCATCTAACATTGTACTACTTTTCCATTTTTGTCTTTTGTCCTTTTTGCCCTTTATCATATGTACTAAGAATCCCTTTTTTGTATATATTTTCTTATAATTTCTTTATTTGTAATATTGCCCTAAGGACTTACTATAAATAGTCACTTTCCCTTGTAAACCATAGATAACTTGATAATTAAACATTAAATATTTTGTTCTTGAGAGACAACCTTCTCTAAGTTCATTTTCTTTCATATACTCTTATCTAATCTTGCCGAGTAGCTAAAGATTAGTGGCGGGTGGACCTTGACATTAACTTATGCTTCATATTAAGTAAGGTGTTAAGTCGTGTCATGTTCGTTGGTGAGTCACATCCTCTGAGCAGCTTCACCTCAACTACTTTAATTCTTCAGTAGACCATTTCCCTCTACTTTCTTCTATATTTTGGAGGACCTAATCAGTTTGTATGCGTCGATTCAAACACTCAACGACTATATGTCTAAAGCCTAAGCATTTAAAGCACTTTACCTCACTAGTCTTCCATTCGGAAGTTTTCCCTTTCTCATATGTCTTCGGGGTCGGCCTACTTTCAGCTTTACCTTGCTGGTTTCCTTGGCTATCTTCAAGTCAGTCATTCCTATCCTCGGTCCTATATGGCCTCCTTGGCTTGGCTTGACCAGATTGGTGTAGTGCTAGTACTAGTGATAATGTTGTCCTAAGTCAGCTCGAAACACTTCTTTTCTACCTTCCGACCCTTTGTGCTATCTTAATAGCCACATCCATTATATAAAACCTTTGTATTTCTATGATATTACATATCTCATACTTGAGCCCGAAAACAAACCTTAATATTATATGGCCCTTTGGTTCTTCTACGCCGGCTTACATCATTAGCATTTGGAACTCCATAACATAGTCATCAATAGATTGGCTTCCTTGGTAAAGCTCCTATAATTTTGCAAATGTATCTTGTAGGTAAGTTTTGGGCATAAATCCGCCTCTTAACAATCTTTCCATTTCATCCCAAGTTCTAACACCTCATCTTTTATCTCTTGCTGTAACTGCATTCAAATTGTTCCACCACATAGTGGCATACCCTTTAAATTCCAATGTAGTAAGTTAGACTTTGACTACATCCTCATATCCATAGCATTCAAATACTTTCTTAACCTTCTCTTCCTACTCTAAGTATTCATCCGCATCCCCACTTCCATTGAAGGGTAGGATTTTTCACCTTAATGTTATCTAGCCCTCGAGGAACCCCACATCCTTGTCCCTACGCTTGGTAATAGTTTACCTCTTCTTCACCAAACTCTTCAACATCTAACTCATTATCTTCCCTAATCTCCCCCCTACCTCTAGTCTTTGTCTAGCAGCTTGGTCTACTACTCCTCTAGCTTATGGCGGTTAAATTGGGTGATTGGCTCGATTGCCTTGGCTATAGTATCTCTCCGAGACGTCTTCTTATGGGTTTTGTTGCTATACACCTTAGGGTTGTTGTCTGTTAACTAGCATTGCGGTGACTAGACTCTCAACAAGGTTTGTGAGTCTATCAAGTTTGTCGTCAACTAATACTAAGGTGTTACTACCATTATGACCACGACTAGGTTAAGTACTACTGTCCTGGTCACTAATAACTCCTTGAACACTTGAATCGGATATGGTACAGTACTTCTCAAATGAATTAACAACTCATTAACAATTGTAATACATGATGGCCACACAAATATAATAAAAAAAAACTTGCTCTGTTTTCGTAATGGGAAATAAAGTAGAAATCGAGTAACAATGAAACTACACTAACTGTCACACAAACACATTGTAGTAGATATGGAAGGAACACAACAATAGCTACGAAAGGAATATAGCAGCTACTAATAGTAAAATGAACCAAAACCTTACTGCTACTTTACATACTCCCTTACGAAACCATACTCTAATACCAACGAAGCTAATCTATCTTTGAGGTCAGTCACTTAGAGAGACACTACAACAAAACAAACCAAAACAAATAAGGAAAAAGGTTAGCAAAGTCCGAGTAGCTACCAAATAAATATAATGCACCACTCGATCTTACTTAGCCTACAATCCGTTGAATATTACACACTAGTTCAAACTAAAAGGTCACTTGTCACTACTCCTTGCTAGAGAGAATATATAAGAGTCAAGAGATAATGATAACACTAGGGTTACTTAACTGAATAAATCTATATTGAAAGTTGGATCCTTGCGTACAAGGAAGTAAGGGCTTATATACCTATCTACTAGGGTTATTTTACATGTATGAAAAGACAAAAAGGGTATTTTACACCTAAGTTACATGAAACATACTAAAAGGGGTAAAAGAGACAAAGAATATTCAGTATGAAAAGAAAGGATCCTTCTAGAATATTATCTCAGAAGACATGTGTTGCTTGGTGGCTAGTTTTTAAGAATATGTTACAAAGTAGGTAGAAACAGGAGGGCATTGCAGTCAAAGGTCAACTTAATCTGGTTCAAGTTGGGGATCGATTAGTTCTAAAAAGAAGTTTGTTTGCTTCAGGGTTGGATGCTTATAGTTTGATCGAGAGCTCGCCTCGGCTATTCTTAGGCTGTCTCTCGGGGTAAAGTGTTGCTATTGAACAAGGGTAGATCTGATGCATGTGAGGATCTAATAGTCAGGTCTATTGGAGATCTACTCAGGGTAAGAATCCCCATCTTAGCTATGGCCTAAAGCTAGAATCCTTCAAGCAAGTCCTTAAAGTCCTCTAGCTCAACTACACGTGATTAGTTCGAGGGATTGATTATTATCAATTTTAGATTTGATTTTAAAAAGGGTAAGTGATGTTGTTTTAAGTTTAGACATTTTCTATAGGCTTCATACAATATTTATTTTTGTGTTATGCCAAAAGTTTTCCCAAATATTCTTGGTAGATTTTTGTTAATTTTGATTTTCTAAAAACTACTAAATTTGGAAATTTTAGTAAATTGATAAATTTCTATTAATATTTGGTCTTAAAATAATATTTTATATGGTTACATAAGTTTTTAGAAGAAAAAGGGGTCAAACATTTGATGTAAAACTAAAACAGTAATGTGTTAAAAAGGAGTTTGCACGAGTTGTTATAAAATTGTCCCAATCTAGAATTCATCTTTAGAATTAGACAATTTTTTGGTTTATGTTCAAAGTTGGTAAGTCTTAATGGTTGTGTGGAGTTTTAGTGAGCTTAAGCATTATTTGGCCTTATAAAATCTTTTGTAGAAGGTTGCCTAAGAGAGCATTAATGTAGTAGTTAGCAAAAGCTTATATAAAAGGTATTTGGTGAGATATCAAATTGAGTAAACTAAAATAGGTATAAGTAAAGGTGTAAGTAGAAGGTTTCTTGGTGTAATATAAAGTAAAAACTAAAAACTAAGATGGATATTTAGTAGAAGTTTTCATAGAAGCTTTCTTGGTCATTAATCTTAAGACTAATCTTAAGTAGAAGGTACTACTAATGAAGTAAATAAAGACCCCACCCTAGTAAAAGGTTGCATAGAAGGTAAGGACCTTAATGAAAGGATCACGTGGAAGGTTGTTTAGATGGTCCTAGGTATTAATAAAGTGTTCTTATCTAAACACTTAAAGTGCACATCTTTAACTTACAAAGATACTTCGAGATTAATTAAAGCACTCATGAAGCTTAATCATAAACTAAATCATGAACTTCAATTATAGGTCACCAAGTAACTTAGAACTCAAAGATGATACTCGACTCAAGGAGCATTAGTTGTAGGTAAGTAAATATTGTGTGTTTAGGGGTGGACTTTTGTCTACTTGTTAGATTGCAAGTTTGTCTAATTCTACTATAATGTGCTTGGTTATCTAGGTTCGATGCTTTATCTTAGAAATATTGTTTGCTAAATATGTGATGATTCTGTACTTGGTTAACTCAATTTGGTTGTGAAGCTTAACTGCATGATTTTTTTATTATGTAAGAAGTTACTACTAGAAAAATACTAGGAAAATGGTTCGACCTTTAATGTGCTCACTTAAGTGAATCTGACACAAGTTCTAGTTACAATGATGAAGTATACCAAAGAAAGATTAGGTTAACTAGAATAACATATGATATGAAACTCAAATGTGTTGCTTAGTATTGTATGAACTTACTCCTTAGTACATTCATGGCTTGACATAGCACGAATAGCATCTATAGGTTAGATATTTGAAAGGAAAGTGTTTTGTAAGCAAGTACTTGGTTTGGAAAAAACTTAGTTTTCTTGGTTTTGAAAAACTCAATTTTCAAGCATATAGAAATGCATTTACATGAGCCCTTTAACCACTCCTTGTGATCAATTGTAACTAAAAATTTAGGGGTTCCACTCCTATGTAGCTTCTTATTGCTCATTTAGTTATTGGACATTGTATTCAGATGCTTGCTTGAGTTGACTAATTGAATGAAAAGCTCGAAAGCACAAATAACTTGAAAATTAGAAACTAGGACATCGATACTGATGCATTTGACCACATGCATAAACATTGCATGCATTACATTATCTAACATAGCTTGGTACTATTTGTTGTGTCATTAAAGTATCCATGTGTTGGCTTGATCATTGTTTCTTAGAAATGTTTTATGTTATGCTATGTTTGTTATCCACTATCACTTAATTCATAGTGAATTGAGCCGATATGTTTTGTATCTATAGGTCAAGGTAAAGCATAAGAAGGGCGCCACCACCATTGGGAGGAAAACTTTTTGAGAGCGCTTAGGTTGGAGTTAACTATTTTAGAAGAATCTTTTGTTGATAAAAGAAATAAGAAGGTCTATGTATATATGTGGTAAATAGAAAGGACTTATATGATGCAAATAAACTTGTTGAGGTTTGGACCTTTGTTGGAAAAAGAAAAAAAAATTGAGATGTAACATTGAACTCCAAGTGTGATATTTTTTATGAATAACTTCATTTGTGCAAATAGCCTTGTTCTCTATACTTAAAGCAAGTTAGTTGCGAGTATTGCATTCATAGCTAAGGAGGGATGTGACACTTTATTTAGGGGGTATTAGGGCATGTTTGGGGGCCACGAACTATACATGTGTAAAAGGTGTGGGCTAGCTAAGAATTAAGTTGTTTTAACCTTGTTTGGGGAAGGTTGTTGTGTAGAAATTAACTAAGATTATTACACCCAATTGTCAAGAAGATGGTTCAAACAAGTGTAGGAGGAGATCTTAGTTTTTTATTTATGCAAAGGATCTGAATAAGGGAAGATCCTTGTGTGACCCTTGCCTGACTAAGGTCAACCTTAAGGACCCTAGCCTCGATAAGCTCAACCCCCGCAAGCTATGGACATGGTGTAATAGTTTGTGATGGCATTAGCAAGATTGGAGAATTGAATGGGGATAAGTTAGGTAAAGTTTAGTATATTGTGAAGCCATATGATGGGCATAACATTGACCCCCTAGTAGCAAAGGAATGGATTAAATCACTAGAAAAAGATTTTGAAGTACACAAAGTTGAGGATAATAAGAAGGTATAGATTGTTGCTATCTTATTTGATGGAGATGCAAATAATTGGTAGAAAGGTAAAAAGCAATCGCTGATGGTACCCATAACTTGGAATATATTTAGAGACTCATTTTTGGAACAATACTTCCCTAAATATGTGTAAGAAGTATTATAATAGGGTAGGACGATTGAGGAGTATGAAAGGGAATTTGATAAGTTGCTGAAATTTTCCCTAGAGGTCGTGCAAAAAAATGAGATGGCTAAAGTTAGTGGGTTTAAAGCCTAATTGGATCTTTATTTTTAAGTTGAATTAAAAAAACTTGGTTGGTGTGAATTGTAGATATTGTTAATGAGGCTTGTTTACTAGAGTAGGCATGTAATTTGAGAAAGGAAGCCAAGGAAGCTAAGAGTAAGAAGAGGAAGTATGAAGGGAGCTTTAGTCATATGAACAAGTTAGCTAAACAAAAGAGGTTGTACTAAGCCCCAAGAGGTAATAGGAAACCCCAAAAAGAAATGCCTCCTTCTTGGAAATGTAATGGCGGACATCCATCAAATGAATGCATAAAGTTACAAGGAAAATGTTATAAATGTGAAAATGTTTGACATCTAGCTAAACAATGTCTAAACCTAGACCTTAAGAGCATTTATTGTTATTGATGTAATTAAAGGGGGCATACCAAATTCAAATGTAAGGGGTAAGGGTAGCAGTAGGTAGCCTTAGCTTAGAATCAAAACAAAGCTAATTGACTGGAACATGCAAATAGAAATGATAGACTCGGTAGGGCAAGACAGAGGCCTAAGGCCTAAGCAAGAGTATATGTAGTTCAGCAAGAGGAAGTTAGGGATGATAATGTGGTAGTACGTATGAATTCTTGAACCTTTCTAGAACCTTCTTTAATTCGATGAGTAAAGAATAATTTCTTGTAGAAGGTATTGTAGAAATTCCTTTGGATGTGAAATTTCAATTAAGTTTTTGTAGAAGGATTGATAGACAATCTCTTATAATACAACTTTCCATAACGAATTGTAGAAAGTTTAGTAAAATGTTACTTGAACATAAAACTTGTCTTGTAGAAACTCTAATAAAAGGTCACTTGGATATGTTGCTTATCTTGTAGAAAGTTCAATAAAAGGTTGCTTAAACATAACACTTGTTCTATGGGTGCTTGTTTGCTAAATTTTAGTTAATGTTTATGTTTAGTTGTTGAGTATGGTAACATGATTGCAATTAATTGTGTTAGGAATGGTATGTATTGGACATAGATATGCCTATATATTATTTGATATGGGAGCCACTCATTCTTATGTATCCAAGAAGTACGTAGATAAAAATGGGCTCTTGATAGAAACTCTAAGGTATGAGTTAGTGATGTTAACTCCTTTAGGAGGAGAATAGGTTGTACCAAAAAAGTTGAAGAATGGAAGCATGTACATTAGTTTTCGGAAGTTACCTAGAATGTTGATGGTTCTAGCGATGATGGGATTTGATGTGATACTTAGAATGGATTTGTTAACTGTACATTGTGAGAGTATGGATTGTGAAGGAAAGGTGGTGATATTTAAGAAGTAGAATGGGGAGGAATTTTATTTTAAAGGAAATTCTAGGGAGGCTACCCCTTAATTAATCTAAGCAAGTAAAGTGCAAAAGTTGTTGAAATATGGAGGAGTTGGGTATTTAACCACAAAAATGGATGTGCAACCTAGGGATATGAAATGAGGAGATATACCGATGGTGTGTGAGTATCTAGAAATCTTTCTTAAAGAATTGGTTGGATTACCACCAGATAGAGAGAGTGAGTTCACAATAGACTTTATGCTAGGTACTACACCAATATCTAAGACCCTGTACCAGATGGTGTAAGTGGAATTAGTAGAGCTCAAGTGGGGGTTACAAAAGCAATTGGATAAATAGACCTAGTACATCAACATAAGGAGCTCCTATGCTCCTTATGAAGAAGAAAGACAGGAGATTGAGATTATGTATAGATTATCGAGAACTAAACAAAATAATGGTTAAGAATAAGTATTCACTCCCTCGAATTGATGATTTATTTGACCTGCTGAAAGGAGCTATTATATATTTGAAAATAGACCTGCAATTTTAATATCACCATTTAAAGATTAAGGTAGATGATGTACCTAAGACTACATTCAGGTTAAGATATGAAAATTATGAATTTTTAGTAATGCCATTTGGATTGACTAATGCCCCAGTTACGTTCACGAATTTAATGAAACATGTGTTTAGGAAATATTTAGATGAATTTATAGTTATGTTTATTGATGACATCATAATAAATTTGAGAGATGAGGAGGAGCATGCAAGATATTCAAGGATTGTTCTTCAAACTCTTAAAAAGAATCAATTGTATGCTAAGCTAAAGAGATGTAAGTTTTGGTTAGAATAAGTTGGATTCCTTAGATATATAGTGTTTGGTACGAGTGTTGATAGCATTTTTTTAGTAAAATAGGTCATAGACCTAAATCAATAACATTAAGGCTTAAGCCTAACTCCTTTAGTCAATTTTGGTACACAAGTCTAGTCACTTTTTATAAATACCAAACAAAACCCCTAAGTAAGGGGACCCTCTCCCTCATTCTCTTACTCTAATCATCACTTCACAACTCTATTTACGCAACAAAAGGGTTGACTTAGGCATCAAAATGTTTGTGTTGGAACACCCTTTGATGCTCCCCCCATAGCTGTGTTCTTATTTTGCAGGTACTTGCGTACCACAATGAAAATTGACAGTCAATAATTGGATCCGTCTATGGGAATGAAGAGGAAAACAAGATACAACCTTAATCAGTAACAATTCTCCAAAAGAGTGTAGGGAGATAACTCTTCCTTTGATGGATTCTTCTAGATTCGGTTTTCCATGCTTGACTCTTTCCATTTATTTTTAAAATCTATTGAAATCTATTCATAATTGGTTATTGAGTCTTTCTTTTCTCCTTGTTTTAAATTCATACTACTATTTCTTTTTCAAATTTTCCATGATCTTCAATATTTAGTGCAAACCCTTAATTCTTGTAAATATGTGACCATTTGCATCATGAAAGTTGAAAATTACTATGAGTGACTGCCATGCTTTTATACGTTTGAGGAATCATTTACTTATAATAGTTTGAAGTAACGTTCTACTTCGAGAAATTTGAGAAATATTGGTCTTGAATTGTGAACAAATTCTTAAATAGATGCAGTTCCACATTTTATTATGTTGAATAATTAAATTTAGTTTTCACTCCTTAATCTAGTATCTAGAAAAGCATATTGCAAATTTTATGAATAAAAATGAAAACGAAAGAAAAGTGATGAAGTAAAGGCAATTATATGTATAGTTTCTATCTGCATATCTCCTGGAGTTTTGAAGGAACCGACACTCACAAACATTAATTGCACCTTCAACTTGCCATTAGTTTGGCTATGAACTCTATTTGGTAGCACATGTTGTTTTAATTGCCATTAGGCCTTATATGTAGAGACAATGGAGCCAAGTCAACCATCATTATGTAAGTAATGGGTGGCAAAGTGTTTTAGAGCTTAAGATTATCACCACAAGGGTATCCAATGAGATTCTAAGTTAAAATGAAACAAAATCATTCCCACTTTAGTCTACTACCCTCCTCTATGCTTGCCAAGCAATCATAAGTAAATGTGGTCAATGAAGTGTCACTCTAGTGTATACGTGTTTGACCTTATGCTATTATGATTCGAGATGTCGAGTAGCACGATGCAAATATTATTCTAAAAGAAGTCACCAAGCTTCACGTCTCTACAAGATTATGTGAAAGTGGAACCACAGCTACTGTGAAAGTTATTGAATCGAGCTTTGCTACACTAAGTTTGGTATTAAGATCCTAAAGTTTGGGGTCATAGGTAGCGAACACTAAGCTATAATGTCGAGCTATAGTCCAAAAGCCAAGAAATGCTATGGCATTAAGCTCCATGCCATGTAATGACCCATCTCCATGCCAAGCTGTATATCTGAGCTCTTGGCGTATAACAGTTTGTACATGACCAAGTCGAGTTGTAGCATTCACGAGTTCCTATCTGCTTCTGATGAAGTAGACTAAGTTAACAACTTGAGCAAAAGTTGAGGAGCCCTTGTCATCATGCTCTTCACTATAGCAATCAAGCTGAGAAACCCTTGTATGTAGGGCTAATCTGACCTTCAATGTAGGCAATTAATAGAAATGGATGGAAAGGGAATTCAAGTAATTCAAATTCTAAACTGAGTTGAATGCAACGTTATTAAAAATCTAACATGAGTAGTAGATCTAAGCCTTCAATTATGGTGGTTTCTCCTTTGGTTGAGAAGGTTAAATAGCTTTACATAGCTCTATACTTGAGCATGAAGACCTATTGATAACTCTGTTTCTACAAGAGATTTATCCATATTGATATTCAAATGATTCCATCACCGTAACATTAGTGTTTGAATTTCCTAAAGAATTTCATATTTAAACTAAATCCAAGTCTTTTAGGCTTATTGAAGCATCACGCCAAGCTTGGCATCTCCAAGTTAAGCTTCCTTAACCTAGTCGAGATCCAAGCTCCTGCAGCATAATTGAGCTCCATTCAGTAGAACTAGATTAAGTTAATTATCGAACAGTAGCAGTGTATCAAATTGCTCACTCATAACAAAAGTAGATCAACCAAATTGCCAACTTATGCATTTTGAGCTTTTCAATGGTTAAGCTCAATACAAGCACAGAAAAAAATCCTAAGTACGTCAAGCTTCCATGTTCCCAACTATTGAGCTCTTGAATACTTAGTCAACGATTGAAATATCTTAGCAGTCCATGGCCGAGTAATTTACATGCCAAGCTCCACACATTGCTAAATTCCAACTGCCAAGCTCCTTGTTTAAGTATCATTGTGACTAAGCAATTGAAGTTCCATGGTCAAACGACCAGTCTAAATTCTCCATTTGTCAGACTCCCATAGCACTTTATGAATGTTGTAACTTGCCTAATCATGTGCAGCATGGTGCTATAGGATAGCCTTTTATGGATCACATGACCTTAACAATGGTGAATGGAGACTTGCACTTTAAGCCCATGTAAATATAAGTTGCTAATGGGTTACTCCTCAATAGCTATAAGTCCTATACACAATTGACAACATGTTAGTATAAACTCAATGGCTCAGTTTAATAAATAGGCGACAAGCCAATCAAAAACCCTAAACCATTATGTAACGATGAGTAAACTACTCTTAAGTCCAAAAGTTTGCATGGATGATGAGGGAATAAGCCTACATTCTTATACATTAATGGACTAGAGGCTAATGAGCCTATCTTATGGCTCTACTTAGCATAGGTTATGCCCAGCTTGGATGACCTACATGTTTTCCTAGCCTCTTCAAGCACATCAGCCTCTTTAAGCCCTTACCTCTTCAAGCACTTTAGCCTCATTAAGCCTTCGCCTTTTCCAACATACTAATATCTACAAGTGCTCCAACTACTCTTGACCTTTGCCTCTTTAGGCCTTTGCTTCTTCAAGCACTTTAGCTTCTTCAGTCTTAGAATGTAAGCTTTTTCAAAGATCTCACAAAATCAACCTCCTTAAATACTCTCTTTACTAACTTTGTCACTAAAGAAAGTGGGGGGGCAAATGTTGATAGCATTTTTTAGTGAAATAGGCCAAATGCCTAAATCAGTAACATTAAGGCTTAAGCCTAACTCCTTTGGTTCATTTAGGTATACATTAACGTGAAGAAAGTTTTCAAGAACTCAAGAGAAGATTAGTGACAACTCTAGTGTTGACTTTACCTGATGGATCTTAAGGTATATATTGATGCAAAAAGATAGGGTAATCACTTATGCATCAAGACAACTTAGACCCTATGTGTTGATAGTCAATTTTCATCTACCCATCTTACTTGTACATTTGGCTATTGACAAGCCATGTAATTTATATTCTCGACGCTACACCAAGTAACACAAATCCGTTGTTGATTTGAATTCTAGTTTATGGCACAAACAGTTATCACAAGTACGGTTATATTACATAACTATCTGCTCTTCCTACATTTCAAGGAAAGTGTCTAATCAACAAGTTCTATGTATCTCAATAATTATTCCGATAACTACTCCTTCAGATATGAAAATCTTCTATAAATATGAGAATGAAACTCTGTAAGAGAGATTGGATAACTCCTAACCTCTTGACTTTACCTTTCTCATTCCTACTTACTAACTTAGGCATTAGAGTGGCCGTACCGAACTAGCTTCGGTACCAAATATTTTTCTTATCTTTATAGGATATTTCTAATCCCCAAAATTCACTAACAACATTTGGCTCCATATGTTTTTCCTAAACACACCCACATGGTTAAAACTAAAATGATCAATAGTATAGGTGCTGGCATTTCCTCCTAACACCACAAAGGGGGGAGTCGGCATAATGATGAGCAATGATTGGCTAGACTTGAGCAATTATGCCTTGATTTGGCTAAGGAAAACTCAGAGTTAAAAAAAAAAGTGTGAATAGATCCTTAACCTCCTTTACAATAGCATTCATCCAAATCAAAACAATAAGCATGGCGATTATGATGCCGATAATAGCGATAATTTAATTTATTTACTTGAGTTGTAGAAAAAGTAAGTTAAGGTTGCAACAAGGCCCTCGACTTTTACTTTAAAAAAGAATGGCCAAGATGTTTCAAATCCTAGAATTGGATATGATTGTAGCCTTCAATGCTATGATCGATGGAGTTAAGCCCCATGGAGACTTTTTAAAGTCTTTTGCAAAGAATAAGTCAAAAACTTTCGCTGAGTTCAAGGCTAAAGCCACCTCATACATTCATTAGGAAGATAACATAAAGGCTTGGTGAGAGGCTAATTAGAACAGAGGAGAGAAAAAATGACAAGAGAAAAAGTGCAAAGGATAGACTTGGCTTAAATGATGATCAAAGTTCAAATGTCGAGAGAAAGAGACCAAGAATTCTGACATTTTCATCCTACACACCCATCAATTGTCCAATTTCGAACATATTGATGGAAGTACATGGGTAGAGAGGCATTTTACAGTTGCCAAAAAGAATGAGAAAAAATCCCTGAATGAGAAATTCCAACAAGTACTGTGACTTCCACTACAATAAGGGTCACAATATAGATGAGTGCATATAGCTCAAGAGTGCAATTGAAGATGCGATTCAATATGGGCATTTGTAAAAATTCCTAGCACATGATGCCAAAAAAATCCCTAAAGGAGAAATTCCAACAAGTACTATGACTTCCACCACAATAAGGGTCATAACATAGATGAGTGCATATAGCTCAAGAGTGCAATTGAAGATACGATTCAACATGGGCATTTGCAAAATTCCTAGTACATGATGCCGAAAATATTGAGAGACTGTCTTAGAGGAGACGTGAGGAACAAGAGAATGACACTCAGCTAACTTTGGCCAGGAGAGGTACAAGGGATGCAAATCCTAGTAGAGTACCCAACGGAGTGATCAACACCATTGTTGGTAGACCTACTATAAGTCAATCAAGCTCTTTGAGTTTGACGAATACCAAAAATTAAGTCTGCAACATCCAAGGCAAGAAGGTCATGATCGATAACACAATTTCTTTCATGGAGGATGACTTTGAGGGGATATAAAGGCCGTATGATGATACATTAGTTAACAGTGCAAGAGTTGCAAACTTCAAAGTCAAGAAGATTCTTATTAACACAAGAAGTTCAACTAATATCATTTTTTAGCATACGTTTGACCAAATGCGACCCAAGATCAAGGTACAACTATGATCTTACAAGTATGATCTATATGCCTTCAATAACCAACCAATTTAAGTAGTTGAAGTAATTTCTTTATTGATACAAATCAGCGATGATGAGCATGTTGTAAAGGATAAAGTGGACTTTCTCGTTGTCAAATATTAGTCTCCACACAACATGATAATGGGACAGGTGTATCAGCATTTATTTAGCATTGTCCCTTCAACTGCACATCTTAAAGCCAAGTTCCCTACTTCCACAAGAGTCGACGTATGCTAAGGGGACCAGTAAATGGTAAGGTCCTTATATATGAGGGCCTTAAGATGAGATGAAGTATTTTAGGTGGAAACCTATCCAAAAGGCAAGTTGATTGGCATAGATAGTGTCGAGAGTGATGTTGAGGAAATTTCTTTAGGAGTGACCTTGGGAAAACAATGAGAAATAGGAAACCCTTATCAGCAGATATTTGTCAAAGTTTAATTAACTTCTTGCAAGATAACGCTGACGTGTTTACATGGTCTCCTTCAAACATGCTGAGTATCCCAAGAGAAGTTATGGTACACAAGCTCCAAATTGATCCAAATGTGAAGGTGGTCCAACAAAAGAAGAGGCACTTTGCACCAAAGGAAGATGTCTAGAAGTTATTGAAGGTAGGATTTATCCAAGAAGAGTCTTATTTGACTTGGCTAGCTAATTATGTGCTAATTAACAAGTTTAACGGCAAGTGGTGAATATACGTAAACTTCATGAATCATAATAAGGCCTGTCCCAAGGATTGTTTCTCACTACTAAAAATTGATCAGATGGTAGATGCAACCGCTAGATATGCATTACTTTCTTTTATGGATGCTTTCTCTGGTTATAAGCAAATCTAGATGGACAAAGAGGATGAAATCTATAAGGCCTATTAAATGAAAGATATCTCATTTGAACAGTCACATGAGAGAACGCAAGGTACAAAGAATACAAAGCAAATCCTATAGCCTACTCTCAGAATCAATAGAAGTAATTTTTGGATCGGAGGTTGGGGCTCTCTCCGAGTAAGCTTCTTTCTCGACACTTGGAGTCTTAGAGCCATTAGATTACGCTTTTCACTCATAGGGGATTAATTTTGATAGACGTTCTTCATCTTCCCCTAAATCCTCGGCATGAGCTTCATCATTGCCTTTATTAACAATCTCAGCACCTATCTTGTCGTCATCGTCTTCGTCAGCACTGCTGACTTGGTCATCGACATCGGCAAAGTCGAGGCAGGAGAGATCATTGTCAAGCTTGGTTTTTCACCCTCTCAGTTCTTTTTATAAAATTAGGTCTTCTCTAAGCCCATTAGTATTAAACCCTTACCTATTTAATACTAGCCCTCGACTAAGGTTTAAAGAAAACCATTTTTCAACTTAAAGAGATTTGGAGTTGCCACCCAATCGGAGTCGGGAAAAGGGGTTAAGTTATAACCAATTGGGTGGAATGGTTATAACTTAGCTATTAGTCTATCGATTTAAAAAACCAAGTTATAAAATGGCTTTTTTGAAAACTAGAAAAGTTAGATCCGAGGGTTAGGACTTTTAAACCCTTGTGGGTACCATTGATTTTCCAAAATTAACATTAATATTAAAAATATCACCTTTTTTATTTTATAAGATGAAACTTAATTTAACTATTATAATTGGACAAATGAAATAATCTAAACTGAAAAGGGAAAATTAGGTTTTCTTCATTTTTATCATCGCCCTATAAGTGCTTACGTACTCGCCTACATACTCGTTCTTTGAGATCAGACGTATATAGTTATTTTTATGAAAACTTTAGTGGATTAAATTGATTTTAATTTTGAAAACATGTCACATTTTCGTTTTTAATTTGATTTATCTAAACAAATAATGAAAGTTCTAAATTGAAAATTTTATTTATTTATTTTTGAAAAATCTAAAAGAGTCCTAATTTGAAAACGAGTGATTTATTTTTTATCCTTTTTAGAAACTAAATTTTTCTAAGTGATAAAACAAATACTTATTCTTATTTTATTTTATTTTTTTTTTATTTATCGCTAGTTTATTTATTACTTGTTATATTCTATTTATTTTTATTAAACTAGTAAAATAAAACAATACAAAATTACCCTTTTCTTTTTTCTTTTTTTTTTTCTTTTCCTTTCTTCTTTTTCTTTTCTTTCTTTTATTTATTTTTACATCTACGTTTCACATGGATGAAATAATAACAAAATAAAAAAAAATAAATAAATAATAATAATAACAATACAAAATAAAAAAAAAAAAGAAAAGAAAAGAAGAGGAAAAAACAAGTTTCGGACCAGAAATGGAACGTGGGTCGGATTGGATATGGATCGGGTTAGCTACTGGATCGGGTTGCGGGTCAAACCTCCGAGTTGGGTCATATCTTAGTTTTCTCTTCAATAGCTATTGGAAAGGGGTTTTTGTGTGTTTCTAATTGGGATTAGGGAGGGTGGAAGAAATGTCAAGTCTTAGGGTGATCGTTTTGGTGGTGATCGAAAATGTGCCGTAGGTAGTGATGGTGGTATGGCTGCATATGAGTTGTTGGGGGTATTTGGTTGGTTAGGGTAAAGGTTTTGGAGTGTAGGGAATTCGGCTGTGTAGTTGGTTGGTGTCTAAGGTGGTGTTTGGTGGTAGTTTAAGGAGAAAGGGTTTGGTAGTTAGGGTTAAGGTAGCAAGCTTAGTGGAGCTATTAGGTGGCACAACAGTGGTTAAGGATGGTTAGGTTGGAGAGCCTAAGTTAAGAGGAGTTCGGGCGTAGCGGTGATTAGGCTTGGGTTAGAGTGGAGAGAGAGAGCCAAAGAGAGATAGTATGGGTTAGAGAGAGAAAATGGTTGAGAGAGAGAGAGAGGGGTTAGGAGTTGCTCGTGAATGGTTATTCCTGTGTATTGACGTCCCTAAGCCCCTACTTATACTTAAATTTCAACCTAGCAACAAAAGAAAGCTTAGATTGAAGTTAATGTGAATGGCCGAATTTTCAGTTTTTTTCCAATCTTTAAAGCTCGATTTGAATGCGTAATTGACCGAACTTGGAAGCGTTTTCTATATTGATTCATAGTAGGCTATGTCTAGTTTGCAATTTCGCCATTGATTTAGCGAAATTGCAACAAAAAAGAGTTCAAAAATCGTGCTAAAGTGGGCGGTCCGAAGAGGATGGTGCTAGAAATTTAGGGAAAATGAAGGAAGGAGGGGGAAAGAGAAGGGAAAGATAAGGAAAGAGAGGAAAATGAAGGGAAAAAGAATGAAGGGGAGGGAAAAGTGGGTTGACGTAGCGCCATGTCAGTCGTGCCAGCTCACCCTGGCGTATCGCATATCATTTGTAACACATGGCACACCATGTGGATGCCATGTGGCACCATGTCAGCAAGGCTGTCAAATAGGAAGATGTCACGTGTCAGGACATGTGGCGCAATCAAATCTTAATACGCGATAGTTCTTAATATGATTGAAAAAATAAGAAAAAAGGTCTCCCTGCCTTTACTAAGTTTCAAACCCAAGACCTCATGCTTAATGCTAATATTATACCCATATCCTTAACTGTTAAGCTGTTGTCCTGTGCCTTGCACATATGGACTCGTTCAACCTGGGCTAGATTTAAATCTAAACTCAGGTTCAATGGCCTAACTCCTAAACCTAGATTAAAATTACAAATCTATTCTAATAAAATATTATTTTCTAAAATCTTTTATTTTTTCAATTTTTTTGTGATTTTTCAAAATTTCTTATTTTTTGTATTATTATTATTTTGTTTTTTTCCTCTAAATTTCTTATTTTTTGTGCTTTTTCTTCTATTTTCTTATTTTTTTTATATTTTTCTAAAATTCCTATTTTTTTCTAAATTTTTTCATTTTTTTTCTTATTTATTTATTTATTTTTAGGCTTTCTTTAATTTTCTATTTTTTAAACTTTTCCTAATTTATGACCGTATAACCTAATTTGAAAAATAAAAGGGGGGAGTGTAAAAATTGGGTGTCTACAATCATAATCAAGGTGAAGCTTCAGAATCTTCTCTTTTGCTACTTGGACCCCCTCCAACAACTTCTTCCATGGAAGTCTCTCATACTATCGACTAGGAGTGACTATGTTGAGAGCTACTTCAATTGATGGTCCTCTCCTCAGTCTCCTCCAATTTGATAATACGACTTTGTAAGTTCGAGTTGTTGGTCTCTAACTCGTTAATCTATATTCTGAGCTCGTATTCCTTGTTGCTCATCATGCAAAGTGTTCGGCCCAACCCTTAACACTCTTCTTTCTTCTTTTGTAGCTCCTTTTTTAGGCTTTCAAACTCCTTGTACTGCTCTTCCATTTTGGCTGTTAAGATCGAGACTTCATTGGCAGTAAGGGTATGTGCCAACTTTCGGCAGCAAGGTCTTCTTAGAGCTTTCTTGCCTCCATCTCGGCCCTTATCCTTGTGTTCTTAACAATAGTAGTCTGGACTTTGGACGCATTATATTTAATATGATGAGTATTGGAAATGACTCGGCAAAATATACGAAGACTTCTATGGATCTTACCTTCTTAGTTTACTTATTGGCCTAATCCAAAGTCGTCAAAATGTGGCTACTTATCTAAAAAAGAAAAGAAGTATCAACAACTAAGTAAATTCAACAATTAAAAAGATGAATACAAATACTCACATCATATAACTTGGCCATGATATGGGCCTTATTGCAACTGCTGACCCTATTGACGTCCTTCTTGGCATTCTGTTTATCCTTTGGAAAAATAATTCCTTCCATCAAGGCTAAAGATTTTGTCTTGTTGCCTAGGGTTGAGTCAGTATCCAAAACATTTTGGCTCCAACACGAGACGAAATACTTACCAACCTTCTTGTTAGGGACGAATTTGGTGCTACTGATGCCGAAACCTTTAGATTACATTGCCTCCTTCGTCCTCTTGTTTAAACCATTTGACCTTTTAGTAAGTGGTTGGTTGGTGAGTTCCTTTCTTGATCTCTTATCAACATTAGGCATTGCCTCTAGTACCAACGATGACCCCTCAACAGCGGTGGCATCCTCGACCTCACTACCGAGTTGGCTGTCTCAACTTACCTTTCTTAGCTTGATAGAAGGTTGAATATTTTCGACCAGAGGCTCCATAGAACAAGGGACCTCAGTCGGCATTGTTCTCTTACCCTCCTTTTGCTTGCGGATGGCCATGAGGTCTTCTTTTGTATTGCTGCCTGCTTAGATGTGTCTTCTTTTGCCGTTTTCTTAACAATAGTAGACCAAGTTGTAGTAGTTGTTGTAGTTACCCTCTTGTCAGCTTTTGATTTTGTCCCTTAGCTTAGGCTAGTAGCTTGGCAAGATTTATCTCACTAGCGCCCATATCTGCAACATGAGCAAACAAGTTAATATTAATAAGAGAAAAGAATAAATTTACATTCTTCGTGTCGAGCAAGGCTTAGAGGCGACAATGCTCCCCTCCAAGTCATGAGAACGACTTTTCTCTTGTGGCTATACTCAGCATGGTGGTAACTCATTAGCATATCTTCTTTTCAAAAAAGATTGGGTCTCCACTTTCATAACGCCATATAATTCAATTGGTGTTCTAAAAGAACATTTTGTTCTTCCTCTTTTCTTGAATTTTCTTCGTTGCTACTACATCATTCGGCATTAGATCTATATCTTTAGTATGGATTGGCTCAATCCAATGAGTCCAGAAATCCAACTCCTCATCAAACACTATCAATACAAATTTGTCATGCCACTTGTAGATCTCGGACTTTAACCCATCCATGAACTTCCGCCTATGCCTTGTAGCGGTAAAGTACCATTCATCAGGTTACCTCCTAATCATGAAGAAAAATTGAAACAGTTGAGGCATAGCCCTGACTTCGACTTCTTCACAAACTATCTCAAAAGTCACCAGAAGCTAGTATGTATTGGGTAAGAACATACTCGATATGACTCTAAAGTAGTTGAAGAAACCCTTCACAAAAGCCAAGAAAAGGAAGCACAACCTAAAATCTAAATATATCAAGTATATATGGAATTCGCACTCCCTTGGAAAACATAACCTCTCCTCCTTTCTCAGCCTCCTCAAATTCTATGTTCCAGGAAGATCTTGCTAGTATCAGTTATATTTCATGACGAGAACTGTATCAGTAGAACTGGTAGTTCTATTTAGAGAGTCACAGAAGTAGGCTATGTTGTTATTCAAATATTTCGTTGAGAATCTCCCTTCTTTGTCCTTAGGATAATTATCCTTAGTAAGAGCAATTATTTGGGTGAGTTTATCCCACCTTTCCTCAATACTATCGGTCGAGCTACTAGAAGAGCATGCCGCCTTGCTCCTTATTTGGGGGGGAGAAGTGGTCTTAGTTTTTGTTGCTTCGAAATCGGAGAGAACAAGTCGATGGATGATGTTGCGAACCATGCCTAAATGGTTATGAAGAATGGTATCATAGAAGTTGAAGAACCTGAGAGTGAAGATGAGAAAGCAAGAAAATTTGTTCGACTTTGAACAAAAATGAATTTTGATTTTGAAGAGTCCTTTTGATGGGAATCAACCTCTGACAATATCCAAGTCGAGGCTTGTCAATGCTTACTGAGGTCAAGCTATAGCCAAAAGGATGATGGGAAGGAAAATAAACATTCAACATCAACTCTATCGTCAGCTGAGGTGTCAAGAAACCACAAGGCCAAATACTAGAGACCAAAGAACCATTCGGCATCTTACCGAGAGACTCGTGCCAACTGATTCTAGTGTTTAGCAATTATGGGCTGACTTTTTTGGTGTTTCAACCAAGCCACGAGAGACTTTAAGGACTCCTTCCTGAACCTGTACATCCAACTACCGACCTTATTCGATTTGGATACTACTCGTAGGACATGTCAAGTGACTGCATGTCGAATTCTATAAAACATATAGTTTTGCATTCTTGTACATGTTTTCGCTTTATTTTATTTATAGGCCCAATTCCTTAGGGTTTAAGTGTAAACCCTACTTTTAGTGGGCCTAAGATTTGATTAAAAGTACTGCCTAAATGTTCTCAAGGATTAACTAAACTAAAAACTTAAGTTTACATTTAGAAATGAATTAAATTTTTTTCAATTCAAAAGCCAATTATTGATAAAACCCGACCTTGAAGAACTACGAGCTCTAAAGTCACTTAAAACCCTAAACCCTAAAACCATTAAGGAATTTTAACCCTAAGTAATTAATTGATAATTTAATTTGAATAATTTCATTTAACTTTAGAAAATTTCACAATTTTATAAAAATTAAATCATAAATTACAAAACAATGCAAGATGAAAACCTTAAAACAATTTCTTATAAAACCATGCCCTTATCTTCATGTCTAAGCCTTATACATTAATAAGTAGACCAACCAATTACCTTAGATGACTTATCAATTGAGAGTTGGAATCATTTATCAATTGATAACTTATCAAAATCTAGTGAAAAGACATTTTCCTTATCACCTCATCACTTATATTACATATGGACAATTTTTCACAAGAATTCACATGCTTAACTTTATTAAATGAGACAAGACCATTCCATGACCCCAAGGGACACTAAATGGCAGATTTGAACAAGGAGAAAAGGGGAGCCATACTCTTGTCTTTCAACCATCAATCACTTTCTCTTATACACCACTATTCACTCCTTAATGCTTACATCATCAAAAGTTGCAATTGTTGACTTTGTGTAAGCTACAAGACAACACTTTCAAGACATCTTAAACACTCATTTCTCTTATTCCCTAACCGGCCACTCTTCCCATTATTTCTCTCACTTTCAATTTCATTTTGACTTCTTCTTTCTCTCATTTGAAACAAACATAAAAGGAGAAACAACCTTACCTCACAAAATCAACTTTGCCACCATTTTTCCAAACTTCACTCACAGCATTTCCTTCTCCTTTTCTTGTGTCATTTTCTTCCAACATCTAAGCTCTTTTAGAACCATTAGAACTTTCCAAAAACCTCATTCCAAAGGATTAAACAACTCGGGTTTCCAAAAGGTTGCAAAAAGAGGAAGCAAAGTTAAGAGCTTAAGTGAAACCTTTGTGCACAACTACCGTATTTTGCTTTATGGACAAGTAAGTATTTATTGTGATTAGTGGGTTAGTATTTATGTTAGGAGACTTTGATTTCTTGAAGATATAAGTATGATTTAAGTTGTTATAATAGCAAAGACTATTCTAAAAAACAAACTCATGAAACCCCTACATGAAGTTGAAATATGAGCATGCAAAGTTGGTGTTTTGTAAAGAGACTTGTTTAAGACTTTAAATGGAGGATTTTAAGTTGAGAAAGTCTTGAAACAAGAACTTGAATGGAAGATGAGCATGCTAGACGTGAGGGTTCAATAGTCATTTGGATGTTGATTTTATTTCCATTAAGTTAAACATGCTCAAATGTAGACTTAAGTTAAAGAAAAATTCATCACATGAAGTTTTATGAAGAAATCAACTTTGTATGATATGAACTATGATATGGAAGTTGTAATAAGTGTAAGATCTTCTATTTCTTTGTGTGAAGCATGAGTTAAAGAATCATCTTACGGAAGAAAAGTTAAGTTAAGATTTGGATACAAGTAGTTTAAGTGCATGATCTAATACCTAAACTTAAGAAAATGATGAAACAAGTTGAAAAACCAAGCGAGAACCCCTTGGAATCATCCCGATCAGATCTGGAACAGGGTAAAAGATACTTAAAAATATGATAAAAGTAAGTGAATAAAGTGAAAAGATCAACTAAAGCAAGTATAGTAAATGTATAAAGCCTAAAACTCAAAACCGAGCCTAAAACTCTCAAAACAAGCTTAGAACTCTAAGTTGGGCCTTCAATAAAATTCAGATCAGCACTTTAAAACATTAAGAGAGGTTGTTTTGAAGCCCATAAGAAATCCACCTAAGACTTCATAAGCCCAACAAAGTCACTAACTTTAGTTTGAACAAAAAACAAGCCCATTTGATAACTTAAGCCCACTAAATAGCCCATGAAGTGGTTGTTAGCCTTAGGAGTATAAATCAAAGTTGTAAATCTGATCTCAAGGAGTGTTTTGAGCTTAGGATAAAATCTTAAGACCAAGCCCAAAGGATTTCTTAAGTTACTAAAAAGCCCATTTACCAAACAAGGCCCAAAAGCACTTCAAAACATGAGGATAGCTACTGTTCTAACCCATGGATAGATTTGCGTGTCTCATTTCGAAAATCTAACCTCACCACATTAAAGTACATTCGAAAACGATAAACATTGAGTATAAGATCATAAAAATTGGATTTAAAACGAAAAAGTTTTATATGCAATTGAACTTTTAAGTAAAAACTAGGAAAAGTTACGAAAACTAATCAAAAGTATAACTTAAGGAAATTTAAATTAGTTTCCTAAGATTATTTAAATCCCTTATAAATATTATTTTGATGACCAAGGAACACCGTGTATAGAGACGACTTGCCTCCAGATTACTTTGATTGATCTACATGGTAGAGTGAGTAAATTCCCGATGACTCTTTACTTGATTTTGCTTGTAGAATATATGCACCTAAACTTATATATATAAATTTGGATGCTTATGGGATCTGGAAAATGCATGTGTATGAATTTGTGGATGAATGCAATGACTTGTTAATTATATATAATAATGGGAATTGTTTGCACTATATATACATGCGAATTGTATGGAATGAAATTGTCTTATCACCTTAAAAATCGAGTTAATACTTATATGATTAAGAAATCAAAATAAATCATGCATTCCCCATATTGCATGCAGATAACACTGACTGCCGCTTCATGCAGAAGATGGGAAGGGACTTATAGAAGGGTGTGCCTCCTATAGGTTTGGGCACTAGCTATATCATCATATATGTTGAGTCTTTGTTCTAAGTTGATGGGCTTACTAGGCATTGGGAGACGCCAACCATCGGCAAGGGGCCGAGTCTTGTAGCTTTTGCTTAGGGTGTTTGTTTGTAGATTGCGGAGGCCATCACACCGCTAGACTTGGGATTTTAAAAATATGATTCGTTACTTGGTAAAGAAAGTATATATATATACATATAGAGTTTTGTTTTGGCTTAAGCACAATAGTGCAAATGAAATAAAACCCAAGGTCTAAAACCCGGATATTAGTTTGGGTTGATTAATTATCTCCAAACCCCAACTACAGGAGGCATAATTCTGAGTCGTATACAGTTCCTAGGTTACTGCATGTGTTGTTTGGCATACTGATTATTTATGCATTCATATGGTTGTACATTTAATAAATTTTTGCCAAGTGGTACTAACAAGGGTATTTATCTCACTAAGCTTAAGCTTACACCTCGATAGATTTTTGTTTTTGCAAGAAAAACTCTTCACGAATCCGAGCCAAGGCATGCTCGTAGTAAGTCTCGCATAGGGACAGGTTGGAGCGATTAGAGAGCGAAGGGGACATTTTGTAATAGATTTGTAGATATTTAATTACTTTTACGTTTTTGCTCACAACATAGATTAAAATCTCTAATGCAGTTCCATTATGAACTGCATTTGCTTGTAATATTTTTTTGGTGTGAGTCTTACGAGCCCCATACAATTAGTTAATTTATACCATAGAAGTAATTTTAGTTAAATTGCTCTATATTACTCATCTATGGGCCTAGTGGTAGCGTATAGTGGAAGGAGCCTTATGTGTCGTATGAAAGGCCTATGATTAGCAAGGGGGTTGATAATAAACCTTTATACAATACACGACAACCTACTACGACAGTGATACTATTGGATCGTGATATTAAGGCCTTGTACATTATTTACAGTCTTGCTACTAAGGTTTAAGACTAGCTATAAATAGCAACATTTATACTAAAAGAGATATATACTTATATACAGACAGAGATATATATAGATAGAGAAGATATTCCAATATACGGAGTGAATCTTTCTTCTTTCGAGCAAGGCTATACTTAAGTTAGCATTTGCTGGATTATTGAGTATTGATTACTCCCTTTAATCACTCTCGTGTTCTTATCAATCTTATTCTTAGAATTGTGGTGAACCTCTTCATTTAAAGAGGTTAGTGAGTCATATCTAACCTTCATTTGAAACCCCCAAGCAATATTTAGTGTTCGTAAGTCGTATCGAACTCTATTTCAAGCTCAAACCCTTGATTTTTTTTATGTTTTGGTGAGTTCTATCCACTAACATTCCCCATCAAAAACCTTTTTGTTCTTCATACCCATTCTTCCTGTGAATACCCATTCCATATTACCGACCCGCTGCTATTCCATTGATCCTTGATCCTTGATCCTTATCATCTTAGTATTAGAGCTATAGGGAGACAGGCGTGCTAGTATTCTCCAAAGTAGATTTGTGGTTCTAACATTTCTATTAATCATTGTTCTGTAGTGTAGCATACTATTCGTAGTAGTCCTAAGTAGTTGCAAAAGCTGAGTAGTGGTTGTTTCTAGGTTACTATTATTATGTTTTGTTGTTTGTCTAATTCTCTAGTCAATTACTGTACGGACAAGAATGTCGAAGGATAGTGTTAACAACACTGGTGATAGTCTTCGTGGAAGCTTGAGGTGATGTGTTAACAAATTAGAATACCATATCTAGAATCTCACCGACTTTATCAAGAGCTTACTAGGTTAATCAGATGCTGTAGATGTGATGGCTGAGAAGGAAGAAGGGAGCAAACACCTATAAGTGAAAGTGGTTCCAATGAGCTCGATAATGATGAGTGACAGTTGAGAAGAGTTGCCGAGCCGAGGAGAAGAGAAAACTATCTAGTGCTGAGAAGGAGAAATGAAAGGAGTGTTGACTCTGAAACAAATTAAGAAGCCTGGAGAAGAGAGCTAAGGCTGAGAAGGAACATGGTTGAGTAAAGCTCCAATAGAAGTAGCCGAACTAATGTGAATCGACCAGCTCAAAATGCAAAAGATGAACCCTAAGCACTTAGCCGAGGACATGACAATGTCAAGTTGAAATTGCCAACCATCTATGGAAGTAGCCAACCCGAAGAGCTCCTTGACTGGGTTCCCCAAGTCGAGAAGTTATTTGAGTGTTATGAGTGCGGTGATCAAGCAAAGGTTAAGCTAGCTTCATTATCCCTTGTTGAATATGCGAGTCTTTGGTGGGATAAGTTAGTGGCTAAGTGAGATACTGAAGGAAAGGAGCCGATCAAAACTTGGAGGCTCACGAAAAGATTAATGAACCAACACTTTTTGCTAACTTATTTCAAGTAGGGGAATCTCCATGCTTTCCAACACCTGGGACAAGGTCGAAATACTATTGAAGAGTACTTATAGGAGTTTGAGACCCTAATGACGAGATGTGAGATTACCGAACCCTAAGACCATACCATTACTAGATTCCTGAGTGGACCTCAAGATGAAATCGCCAACATAGTTGAATTGAAACCGTTCAACTCCCTAGATGAGCTAATTAATTTGGCATTAAGAGTAGAGAGGTAGAGGAGAAGAAGACATCAAAGGTCAAGTAGCTAACCTCAACAAGGCAGCCCTGAGCTTGAGAGGTATGTCGAGAGAAGGCAAGAAAAGAAGATGGAGAAGGGAGAGCCTAGCTAATTAGCCCATGTTGAGAAAAAGATTGTCGAGAAAGAGAAGGCACTCAGTAATAAGGCCCAAGAAGTGAAATGCTTCAAATGCTTAGGCTATAGACATATTACGTCCCAATGCCTAAATAAATGGTCTTAAAGGGCGAAGGGCTCAAGGCTCAAATCGAAAGTCAGAGTGACAAGAGCTCGGGCGACCAGTTGATAGAAGAAGATATCTATTTTGAGGACCTCGATAAACTCTTAGTTATGTTGATAAGAGCTAACTTGAAGGTAGATCCTAGACAAAGAGAAAATTTGTTTCATATGTAGTGCTTGGTGCATAAGAAGACCTATTCCCTAGTTATCAATGGAGGTAGCTGCACCAACATCGTCTCTGCTGAGTTAATGGAAAAGGTGAAGTTATCAACCTACCCACTCCCCCAACCCTATGGATTGAAGTTGTTTAATGACAAGGGTATGGTCCATGTGCATAAGCATGCTTTGATTACATTCAAGGCAAGATAGTATCAAGACGAGATTGAATTTGATGTGGTCCCTATGAATGTCGCAAATCTACTTCTTAGCCAACTATGGGAGTTTGATTGAAAAGTGATCTATGACGGATTCCTCAACACTTATACTATTTGAAAGGATGGGAAGAGCTATCTCTTAACCCTGATGAGCATTGAGAAAATCTAAAGACACTTGGCACTTATGGTAAAATGAGAAGGGAGAAGGAACTTATTTGGCATCCCGGCTCGAGCTCAATACTTAACGTCGAGGACAACTTCCTTTCAAACCTACAGTAATGATGGGAATTAGCCTCCAACAATATCTAAGCCGAGGCCTGTCAACACTTGTCGAGACCGAGTTGCAACCAGAAGCATAAGGGGAAGGAAAATAAACACTCGGCATCAACTTTATCGTCAGCTAAGGTACCGAGAACTGCATGGCTGAGTACTCAAAACCAAAGAACTACTCGGTACCTTACCGAAAGACTCATGCCGAATTCTATAAAACACATAGTCTTATATTCTTGTACATGTTTTCCTTTTATTTTATTTATGGGCCCAATTCCTTAAGGTTTAAGGCCTTATACATTATTTACACTCTTAATACTAGGATTTAGGACTTGCTATAAATAGTAACATTTGTACTAAAAGAGATATACATTGATATACAGATATAGATATACATAGACAGAAAAGATATTCTGATATATGGAGTGAATCTTTCCTCTTTCAAGCAAGGCTATACTTGAGTTAGAATTTGCTAGATTATCAAGTGTTGATTACTATCTTTAATCTCTCCTATGTTCTTACTAATCTTATTCTTAGGAATGTGGAGAACCCCTTCATTTGAACCGGTTAGTGAGTCATATCTAACCTTCATTTGAAACTCTCAAGAAACATTTAGTGTTCGTAAGTTGTATTGAACTCTATTTCGAGCTCAAACCCTTAATTGTGTTTATGTCTTAGTGAGTTCTATCCACTCACATTCACCATAAAAAACCTTCTTGTTCTTCATACCCATTCTTCTTGTGAATACCCATTCCAAATTACCAACCTGCTACCATTCGATTGATCCTTGATCCTTATCACCTTTAAATATGAACAGTTTATTCTCGTAACTGCAAATTTGTTTCTAACGGTAATGATGAGCTGATTTGATAGTAGCCTGGAATGTTGGTGCGTGTTTTGAGATAGAAATTCGATGGTTGACAACTCTCTAACAATTATAAGGCCTGTGATGTAATGATGATTAAGGCGGCAAGTGTCATACCACCTACTTTTTGGTTTCTTGAATAGGCGGGAATTTGAAAGTCACAACTTTTCAATTAGGATGTGAACCGTTTTGCTTCCTATCTTGCTCGGCATCTAAAGAACTACTCCTTACTCGGCCTCTAAAGCATTATGTATTACTCCCTTTGTCAAATTATCGAATATGAGAGTTGGGGGACAAATGTTGATAGTCAGTTTTTGTCCACCCGTCTTACTCATCCATTTAGCTGTTGACAAGCTATGTAATCTATATTCTCAATACCTCATCAAGTAATGGACATTCTCGGTACTATGCTAAGTAACACAAATTCTTTACTAATTTGAATTCTAGTTCATAGCGGGAACAGTTATCATAAGCATAATTATATTACATAATTGCCTACTCTTCCTACATTTTAGGGAAGGTATCTAATTAACAAGTTTCTATGTGTCTCAATAGTTATTCCAATAACTACTCTTTTAAACATGACGAACTCCTATAAATACGAGAATGAAACTCTATAAGAGAGATTGGATAACTCCTAACCTCTTAACTTTACCTTTTTCGTTCCTACTTACTAACTTAGGCATTAGAGTAGTCACACCGCACTGGCCCCAATACTAAGTATTTTTCTTATATTTGTAGGATATTTCCAATCCCCAAAATTCACCAACAACACCAAGAATGAAATTACCTGACTCATGATATAGAACTTGAGGCTGTATATTTGCTTTAAAGATCTGGAGACATTATCTATGTAGTGAAAAGTATAAGGTGTACATCGATCACATGAGTGTTAAATATATTTTTACAAAAAGAGAGTTGAACTTAACAGAGAGACGATGGTTAGAATTATTGAAGGATTATGATCTTTCAATTCATTATCACCTTAGGAAGGCCAATGCTGTAGCTAATGCATTAAGCAAGAAAGAGTTTGGTAATATGGTTGTACTTATCATAAATAAACCAAAACTAATTAAGGAAATGAAGAAGTTCAACTTAGAGAGTGTAGTTAAGAGAGGTGATCACATGTTAGTTAGCTTAGAAGCTGAGCTTACTCTCTTGGAATGTATCAAGGAAGTTAAGATCATGACATCGAGCTATAAAAGATTAAAAATAACATTGATAAGAATCTTAACTTTAGAATTGATGATAAAAGAGTGTTAAGGTTTAAAAAAAGAATTTATGTCCCAAAAAACTTGAAAATCAAGAAGATAATTTTGGAAGAGGCACATGATTTGAGATATTCCATATACAAGAAATAATAAGATTTTATAAGGAATTGAAGTGGTAGTTTTGGTAGACAAGAATGAAAGGAGACGTAGCACAATATGTATCATGATGGGTAACTTATCAAAGGATAAAAGTGAAGCATCAAAGGCCAAGTGGATTATTGCACCCTTTAGCCATGCTTGAATGGAAATAGGAATACATAATAATGGATTTTATAAGTGGTTTACCAAAAACAAGAAAACAAAATGACATGATATAGGTTGTAGTTGATTGATTAACCAAGTTGGCACATTTCCTAGCTATGAAACAAAGTGCAGCATTTTTACAATTGGTTGAAGTGCATGTTAAGGAGATAGCTTGATTGCATGGAATACTTGTATTAATAGTCTTCAATTGTGACTCTCGATTTATATCTCGGTTTTGGCAATCATTACAAGAGACGATGGGGACTAAATTGAGCTTAGTATTGCATATCATCTACAAAGTAATAGGCAATCTAAGTGAACAATATAGACCTTAGGAGACATGTTAAGAGCTTAGGTGTTGGATTTCAGTGGAAGTTGAGATGGTTATCTACCATTAACGGTATTTGCTTACAATAATAGTTATCATAGTTCCATTTAGATGGTATCGTATGAAGAGCTATACAAGTGAAAGAGTAGATCCCTAATTTATTGTGACAAAGTAGGAAATAAATAGATTATTAGGCTAGTGTTACTGCAAAAACTCAAAGATAAAGTAGAAGTTATAAAAGAACGGTTGTGAGTGGCCCAAAGTCAACAAAAGAGTTATGTGAATGTTAGAAGGAAACAAATAGAATTTCAAAAGGGCAGTGGGTATTTCTAAAAGTATCTCTAATAAAAGGAGTAAAATGATTTAGGAAAAAAGGAAATCTAAACCCTACATATATTAGACCTTATCAGATCAAGAAAATGATAGGAAAGGTGATATATGAGTTAGAGCTACCTAATGAAATGGTAGGTGTAAACACCTCATTTTGCTCCCCTTTTTACTTTTCAAAATTTTTAAAATAAGTTAAAGGCTCCTAAATTAGGAAAAATACAAAAAAAAAATAGAAAATTAAAGAAAACCCCAAAAATAAGAGATTTAGGAAAAAATATAAAAAATAGAAAATTAAGAAATTTTAGAAAGATACAAAAAAAATACAAAAATTGGAAAATTTACAAAAAAAAAAAAGGAAATTTAGAAATATACAAAAATATTTAATTTTGGAAAAACTATATATAATTTTAACTTTATTGAGAGTCGATCATTAGGGGTTTTAATTAGGCTTCAACAAGATTGTTAGTTTTAAAACTAATCTAAGCTTAACTAGTGGTTAAATAATATTCAATGCACATTCATGATAAGAAAAACTTACAACATAGTTGGTAGGGAATATGGATATAGAGCTTAAAGTCCATAGGTTTGACTCTTATAGGATGCACCTAGAGCATTTTTTTTCCTCCTTCTACAACGAGGCGCTACATAGCACAATCTTACTACTGTTGACTAAGTCAACGCTAAATCAACATCTACTTCATGAAATTGCAACAATACGTTACAAACATGAAATGGGACATTTTTCACCCGTTTCTTTTTTTTTTTTCATTTTCTGCTCAATTTTTGGCCCTTTTTCATAAATAAAAAGCATGGATTCAAAGAGGACTTAGAGTAGATTAAGACTAACTCATTAATCATTAAAATCAATAATTAAATGTGTATCAAAATCGGACTCAAAAGTCGGCAAAATTGTTAAACATATCATCTATGGTTAACTAAGAATCATGAATTTGAGCATGTTTTAGTAGGAATTGAAGCAATTTAATGGTGTGATCTAACATTGAAGACATTTCATAATACATTTTGACCAAAGATTTCAATTAAAAACAAGATTTTCGTGGTCAATGGAATTGAATTCTTTTGAAAAACCTATCAAAGAAAAGTTTCAATTTTGGGCAAATAATGGACTTCCCATTTGAAATCAAGGATGCAAAACTATAAATAAGAGTACAATAACTAGTTTGGATAAAGAAACAATTGAATGACACCCATTCAAGCTTTAATGCCATTTTCTCTCTCTCTAGAGTTTCAGCCCGATTTCTCTCTTTAAAATCCACCACTTTTGTTGGTTGTTGAAGTAAACAAACTACACCATGAGTATTAGCAACCCACAAAACCCCTAGCCCACTCATCGATTTTTCCCCAACAACCATCTCTCGGCCTACAACCAATGAATCACCAATTCTAAATTCGTCACCTACCACTGACCTCCACAAAACACCACGTAAACCACTTGTTTTTTCAAAAATAACTCCACCAAAGAGTTCCTTGATCCTAAAAACTTAGGAAATGACTCCTATCTTACTTTAATCTGTAGTCATTTGAGCTCACCACAAATTTTCTCTCTTTAAATCCAATAAGCACCATGCACCACTTTGCACTACGTCCAAATGGCTACCATTGGCCAAGGCATCACTTTTTTACCCTTATTTCTCAATAAAAAACTTATGAAACCGATGTTTCCTACTTGTTTGGAGGTCTAGATATCACCATAGCAAGCTATGGTAGTTGCTTCTTCAACTTCTTCATGCGACTCGACTTGTGGAGCTCTAGATGATACAATTCGATTGAACCATCCAACTTGCTCCAACTCGAGATCCGACCTGGATGACCCAATCTGCATCTCCAAACTGAATCGTATGCACTTTATCTCCTTTGGTCTGGCCTTGTTCTTTAATTTTGGCCTATGCTATTTTTTTTATTTTATTTAATTTAATTTTATATTTTATTTTTATTTATTTCTTTATTTTATTTTTTGTTTATTGTGATTTGTAATAAACAAAAAATCTAAAAAAAAAAAGAAAAAAGGAAAAAGCAAAAGAGAAAAAAGAAAAAAGGAAAAAAAAAAGAGAAAGAAAAAAAGAAAATGTTTAGCTTAATTTTACTTATTTATTTCTGCTAAGTAAAATAATAAAATATAAAAAAGGGGGAAATAAAAAGTAAAATAAAATAAATAAAAAGAAATAAAAAAATGAATAAATCATCTTAACACTTAGAAAAATAAATTTTCTAATAAAAATAAATCAACCATTCTTTCCAAATTAGGGTGTTTTAGAATTTTTTAAAAAATCAAACCAATTTAAGATCCTTAGAAATTTTTCTTTAAAAAAATCAAAATGAGTAAATAATGTAAACCTAACTTTTTTGAACTAAAATTAACTCAACCGCTATGATTTTAGTGAATGAACTATAGAAGTCTAATACCGAATAACAGGTATGTAGCCATTCGTATGTAAGTACGGGAGAACTTAAAATATGGAAAGTTTTTTGTTTTTTCATCTTTGTAGATATTTGTGTAAATTAATTAATTTAGTCATATGTGATATGATTAGTTGTTTAGAAATTAAAAAGGATATATTTGAAAATCAAAGTTAAATTCAAAAAGTTAAAAAAGTGGTACTCATTTAGGGTTTAATAAGCTAACGCTTGAATTCAAATCTCGCATTTTGGAAAACCATTTTGAAATATAGCCAATACCATTTTAAAAAAGTGGTACTCATTTAAGATATATAGCCAATATACCTAATTGGTTATAACTTAAATTTTTTTCCTAACTCCGGTCGGGTAATGACTCTAAAGCATTTTCAAAATATAAAAACCTAGTTTTCTTTAAACTTTAGTTGAGGGACAATATTAAATGGGTAGGGTTTAATATTGAACGGTTTAAAGAAGACCTAATTTATAAAAGAACCAGGAGGAAAAATAACAGGCTCGACAACTTGGTGACTCTATTGGAGACGTCACAAGAGCTAACCACTTAAAAACTTTTTGAAATTAAAATTGCTTTTCATAATACCTATGTTATTTGTTCATTTGTTTATTTATTTGTATGTTTATTTGTTATTACTTTTGTATATATACTTAGCTTTAATTATCATACAACATGCATTAGGACATGGGGGAGTCATCTGTTGCATTAAAGATATAGGGTAGATGCGATCAAACCTAGACTGTATTAGGATCCTAGGACTGGGGGCCATTGTGTAGGATTTAGGTGTTGTAGTGTAACTACCGCTCAGGGTTAATTGTGCCATCCTACTTAAGTTGTAACATGACCAATGAAAGTGTTTTCTAAAAATAAGTGAGGTCACAAAGCTTAAGGACCTTTTAGAACCTACCCTAATTGTATATACTCCCCTCCAAGCTTAAGTTAATACAATACCCTTAAGAAATTGCAATCCTACTAATCATTCAAGAGTTTTGATGTAATCAAGTTTCTAAATATAATAGTAGAGTTGTAACTTAAAGGAGTAATGTATTGACCTAAACAACCCTAACATTTGCATATTTCCATGTGCTTTCTTTTGCTACATTGATGACTAATTTTTGTCCAAAAATTGTGTAGACCTAGAATGGCAAACAACCAAGCAAATGATTACGGGAATGATAAGCTACTAGATATCTCCAGGATTCGTGAACAGATGTGGAGAGATGAGATTGCCTACATGAGGGAAAAGCTCAAGTGCTCTGAAGCTCACAATCGGTCCTTAAAGTCCCTTCTAGCATAGGTCATTAAGGATACCTATGAAATGATAGAAGACCTTAAGGCTCGTATATGAGACTTAATGTAAGGTTTTTCTAGTACACATCTAAAGAGCCTAGAATAAACATTAAATTCTTGAATAAATGTTAGGTTCTCTAACTTTGTTTTTGTATTATGATATTTTTCAAAAAAATAAACCTCTCTTTAGTTCATTGTTCTTCATTCTTTAACATTCTTGACTCTATAAATAGTCTTTCAATAAACATTTATCTAACTACTATTCCTTCTTAGTTAGGGAAATATAAATAAAATCTCAGACTTGTAAATAGCACCCTAAAAAATCACTATCCTTATTTGTAAATAATTTTCCTGTTTTAGTTTTTTTTTTTTTTTTTTTTGTACAATAAAACTTCATCTTTCTCTCTCAAAAAGAAAAAAGAAAAAGAAACAAAATTGAAAAAATAAATTGCTAACAGCTATAAAATCTTTATAAGCTTAAGGAGCTAACACATGCTCAAGCCTTTAGCTCACTCAAGCAACTGGCCTAAACACTTGGTTCCCAACCTACACAAGACCCTTCGATCTATTAAAGAAGGCAACACAAGCCCCTTGGTCCATTTAATACGAGCACGAGTCCCTTAACCCATTTAACCCAAACATGAGACCTTTTAGCCTATTTAGCCAAACGTTCAATCTAAACACCAACCATGGGCCTATTCAAGGCAGTTGACCTAAGCACAATCCTTATCCCATAAAGGTATCCAAGCTAAGCCAAAACCCATGGTTTATTTAGAAAGCCAAGCCTAATCATAAATCAAGCCAAAACACAAAGTCAAATACTAGGGCATGATTCGAAAAATCGAGGTGCAAAGCCAATCTTCACCTTGGGAAAATAAATATAGATTCCTCCTTAAAGAAATCAATAACTCACTGTTGAAAAGTTTAGAATGAAAAGGGACAAACCATATCCTACACACTAACCTGAAACACTTTAAGAGTTAAGTGACATAATGGTGAGGATACTTTGGACTCATTCTTTAAAGGAGGTCTACTTTAAATGTGATACATAGATTGAAATAAAGTTAGGCATTTATTACTAAATCCTAAACACAATTATCTGTTGGTCATCCCGTTGGACCTATTTGGAGAATTTTCAAATTCAAGCCTTGTTAAGAACCATCCTACAATGGGGTAATTCAAAGGTTAAGGTCATTGATTAGAAGATAATGGTAAAATTGGTTTATGCTTGCTTAAGTAACATTAATTCAAAAATGATTTTTATTTTTGATAAATTATTTTTCATTAAAATGAAGAAGAGCCAAATCCTTTATGAATGCCCCAAGCTTATATACACCTCACCTCAAGCCTATATAATAGAGATCTATGGATTTAGGGCCCTGAATCACTTAAAGGGCAAAAACTTAATGATGGAGAAAATCACTCTTAAGGCCAAAAGAAAAGAAAGAATAATAAGAGATAATGGGGGCAAAGTAATGATAGTAAAAAAAAAAGAAAAGAAAAGAGAAAATAAAGAAAAAGGGGCTTAGTGTAAGACAAAAGCCCTAAGGGATTTATCATATCCTAGTAGGGCCAGTAAAACTGAATCAAAAAGTAGGGAACCCAAGCTCTAAAAGGCCTAAGAAAAACAAAGCCCTGAATCACATTCTAAAGCCTAGAAGCCTAAGTCTCTCCTGCCCATATTAAATCACATAAGGCCTTCCAACCCATAATACCACCTTTACACAAGTAAAACCTCTTTTGACCTTAAAAAATAATCTATCTTTAATAAAAGTTGTTTTGAAACTAGGGTAAGCATACTTCTAATTTTTCCCTAAGCTTCTTCACTTATACACCTAGGATAAATAAAAATATTCCTTTCAAAATAGACCTCCTTATTAGTCCTTTTTTAAACCCTTAGACCAATAGTTCGAATTCATAATGATTGAACCAAAAAAGACCTAATGGATTGATCAAAGCATGTCACTTACAAAATGGACTGTAATTTTTAGAACTATAGTCGAGAGCAAAATCTAGATTGAGAGCTAATAAGGGAGCCTTCTTTGACTAAACTAATCATAAGTTACCTTTTCCCTAGGGAAGGAATTTTTAAAATCACAAAGTCCTACAAAGGAGCCCAACGTTAATCCATGTCATCCAAAATTCTTGTCACAAAATTCTTGTCTAATCCATGTCAGCTTAAGTAGCCAAGCTTTCAATCTATGTCATCCATTTCCTTTTCAAGTTAGTCATTTTTTTAAAATTGACCTTAATAGTCTAGATTATTCTTCCATAATAACAATTTTTAATATCCTTCAACTCTTTTTCAAATCAATGGGCCTATCCCTATTTCTTTTTTCATAAATGGTTTTTTAACAATTTTCTATAAATACTTTTCCAAGTCAAGAAGTTTTTTAAAATAGGTTGCTTTCCTTTCTTTAATTGTTTAATCCTTCATCGATTTCCTCATAAGGTTCAAGGAAACTCTTAGAGAACTGTCCCCTTTTCTATTCTTTTTAGGGTTTTAGCTAGCTTTTAGGGTGTTGTCTTGTCTTTCTAGGCTATTAGCTAACTCTTAAAGTCCTAACCTCTTTTCTATTCTTTTTAAAGTTCTAGCCAGCCTTTAGGGCACTGTCCCATCTTTTTAGGGTATTAGCCAACTCTTAGAGTGTTGACCTCTCTTTTATTCTTTTTAGGGTTCTTACTAGCTATCCCCTCTTTCAATTCATTTTTAGGGATTCAACCAACCTTTAAGGTGCTATCCTGTCTCTCTTTTTTAGGGAACTTGCTAGTCTTTAGGGCATCGTTCCGTTTTTTCTTTCTGGGGTGTAGCTAGCTTTAAAAGCATTACCCTTGCTTTACCCATTTCTTTTTAAAGGTCTAGCCAACTCTTAGAGTACTAACCTATTCTTTTATTCTTTTATTCTTTTTACGGTTTTAGCTAGCTTCTAAGGTGTTTTCCTATCTTTCGAGGGTATTAGCTAGCTCTTGGAGCATTAACCCCTCTTTTATTCTTTTCAAGGTTTCAGCTAGCCTTTAGGGCATTGTCTTGTCTTTTTAGGGTGTTAGTTAGCTCTTGGAGCATTGACCCCTCTTTTATTCTTTTTAGGGTTTTAACTAACCTTTAGAGTGCTACCTCATCTTCATTTTTATTAGGGTTCTAGCTAGCTCTTGGAGCATTAACCTCTCTTTTATTCTTTTTAAGGTTCTAACTAGTCTTTATGGTGTTACCCTATCTTCCTTTTTTTTTTAGGATTCTATCCAGCACTTAAAGCATTGACCCCTCTTTTATTCTTTTTAGGATTCCAACTAGCTTTTAGGGCGTTGTTTCGTCTTTCTAGGGTTCTAGCAAGATCTTAGAATGCTGACCCATCTCTTACTCTTTTTAGCGTTCTAGCTAGCCTTTAGGGGTTGTCCTATCTTTTTAGGGTGTTAGCGAACTCTTGGAGCGCTAACCCACTCATTTATTCCTTTTAGGGATTTAGCTAACCCTTAGGGTGCTATCCTATCTTTCACTTTTAGGGATCCTGCTAGCCTTTAGGGCTCTTCTATTCCTTTAGCAAGCCCATAGGGCACTTCCTTTTGTCAATTTCTCTCAAGCATCAAATCCTCTTAGTGAGCCCATAAGGTACTTTGTTTTACCAATTGCTCTTAAGCAAGCTCAAAGGGTGCTTCTTCCCATCATTGATTTCATTTAGGGTTACTAGTCTACCAAAGACACTCTCACCTAGGTTAGTTAGCTCAAAGGAGCACTACTAGATTTCAATTTAGGGTCTTAGCCAACTCTAAGAGTGCTTCACCCATTCGCTTAGGTTAGTGAGCCTAGAGAGGCATGATCGGGTTTTTCAAATCTATCCCAGCTTAGGGTTGCTAGTCCTCGAGAGAAACTTTTGCCTAGGTTAGTGAGCTTAGAAAGGCACAAACAGGTATTTCAAATCAATTCCAACTTAGGGTTGCTAGTATTCAAGAGATGCTTTCGCCTAAGTCAGTTAACTCAAAGGAGCACTACCAAGTTTATCTTAAATTGATTCCAAAAGTTAGGCTTGCTAGTCCTTAAAAGACACTTTCGCTTAGGTTAGTCAGCTCAAAGGAGCACTACTAAGTTTATCTTGAATTGATTTCAAAAGTTAGGGTTGCTAGTCCCTAAGAAATGCTTTCACCTTAGTTAGTCAGCTCATTGGGGCATGACTAAGTTTTCTCATTCCATTTAGGGTTTTAGCCAGCTCTAGAAGCACTTTGCCCACCATGGTTAGTCAGCTCAATAGGGTACTACTAAGTGTTCTCATTTAGTTTGGGGTCTTAGCCAACTCTAGGAGAGTTTTGCTTACCTTAGTTAGTTAGCTCATTAAGATACGACCAAGTTTTCTCATTCAGTTTAGGGTCTTAGCCAACTCTAAGAGTGCTTTGCCCACATTGGTTAGTCAACTCATTAGGCCACGACTAAGCTTTCTCATTCGATTTAAGGTCTTAGCTAGCTATAAGAGCGCTTTACCTACCTTGGTTAGTTAGATTATTAGGGCATGACCAAGTTTTCTCATTCTTTTAAGGCCCTAATTAGCTTAAGGAGCACTTTGCCCACTTAGGTTAGTCAGTTCATTGGGGTACGACTAAGTTCTCTCATTCTTTTAAGGTCTTAGCCAACTCTAAGAGTGCTTACCCATTTCTTTTAGTTTAGGGCTTTAGCTAGCTCTAAGAGCGCCTACACATTTCTTTCAATTTAGGGCCTTAACTAACTCTATGAGTGCTTACCCATTTCTTTCAATTTAGGACCTTAGCTAGACTAAGGAGCATTTTTCTCGCCTTATTTAGTTAGCTCATTAGGGGCAAGACTAAGTTTTTTTCATTCTCTTTAAGGCCTTAGCCAACTCAAGGAGTGCTTTACTCATCTCACCTCAGTTCATCAACTCATAAGAGCATAACCAGACTTCATTTCTTCTTTCAGTCTTTTAGCCATCTCTTAGAGTGCCACCTCTCTATTCATTAAAGTCCCCAATGGATAAGCCCTAAGATAGCTAGTTAGTTGTAGTGCTTCTTAGGATAAAATTTGCTTTTGTGGCAAAGTTTTACTTAAACTTCACTACAAAAAGGAGTAGTTGTAGACACTTCATTTTGCGCCCCCCCTCCCCCCCACCCGCATTATTTTTCAAAATTTTTAGAATAGGTTAAAGGGTTTAAATTAGGAAAAATAAAAAAAAAATAGAAAATTAAGAAAACTCAAAAATAAGAAATTCTAAAAAGATACAAAAAATACAAAATTTGGAAAATTTACAAAAATAAAAAAGAAAGGAAATTTAGAAAAATACAAAAAAATTTAATTTATGAAAATATATATACATATTTTTAACTTTATCGAGAGCCAGTCATTAGGAGTTTTAATTAGGCTTCAATAAGATTGCTAATTTTAAAACTAATCTAGGCTTAGCTAGTAGTTAAATAATATTCAATGCACATTCATGATAAGAAAACCTTATAGGATAGTTGGTAAGGAATATGGATGTACAGCTTAAAGTCCATAGGTTCGACTCCTATAGGATGCACTATGAGCATTTTTTTCCTCCTTTTGCAATGAGGCACCATGTGGCACAATTCTACTAGCTGTTGACCAAGTCAACATCAGATCAACGTCTTCTTCATGAAATTGCAGTAGTACATTACAGACATAAAATGGGACGTTTTTCACTCAGTTTTTTTCATCCATTTTTTGCTCAATTTTTGGCCCTTTTTCATCAACTAAAAAGCATGAATTTAAAGAGGACTTGGAGTAGATTAAGAATGACTCATTAATCGCTAAAATCAATAATTAAATGTGCATCAAAATTGGACTCAAAAGAAGGAAAATTTGTTAAACATATCATCTATGGCCGACTAAGAATCATGAATTCGAGCATGTTTTATAGGAATCGAAGCAAGTTAATGGTATGATCTAACATTGAAGATGTTTCATAATACAATTGGACTAAAAATTTCAATTAAAAACAAGATTTTTCTAGTCAATGGAATTGAATTCTTTTGAAAAACCCATTAAAGAAAAGTTTCAATTTTGGGCAAATCATGAACTTCCCATTTGAAATCAATGATGAGAAACTATAAATAAGAGTACGAGAACTCATTTGGATAAGGAAATGGCTGAATCACACCCATTCGAGCTTTAATGCCATTTTCTCTCTCTTTAGAGTTTCAGCTCGATTTCTCTCCCTAAAATCCACTACTTTTGGTGCTTATTGAAGCAAGCAAACAAACTACACCATGAGTATTAATACCCCCTAAAACCCGCAACCCACTCATTGATTTTCCCCCAACAACCATCTCCCAGCCTACAACCAATGAACCACCAATTCCAAATTCGTCACCCACCACTAACCTCCAAAAAACACTACCTAAATCACTTGTTTTTGCAAAAATATCTCCACCAAAGAGTTCCTTGATCCCAAAAACTTAGGAAACGACTCTTACCTTGCTTTAATCCATGGTCATTTGAGCTCACCACAAATTTTCTCTCTCCAACTCTAATAACCACCATGCACCACTTTGCACCACCTCTAAACAGCCACCATTGGTCGAGGCATCACTCTTACTCCCTTATTCCTCAATAAAAAACTCATGAAACCAATGTTTCTTACTCGTTTGGGGGTTTAGATATCACCATAGCAAGCCATGGTAGCCACTTCTTCATCTTCTTCATGCGACTCGACCTGTAGAGCTCCAGCTGACCTAATCCAACTAAACCATCCAACCCGTTTCGACCCATGATCTGACCCAAACGACTCGATACGTAACTCTAAACCAACTCGTGCCTACTTCAACTCCTTTGGTTTAGCCTTGTTCTTTAATTTATGCCCATGTTGTTTTTTTTAATTTAATTTTATATTTAACTTTTATTTATTTCTTTATTTCATTTTTTTCATTTGTTGTAATTCATAATAAAATAAAAAGAAAAAAGAAAAAAGGAAAAGGAAAAGAGGAAAAAGAGAAAAGATATAGTTTAGTTTTACTTATTTATTTATGCTAAGTAAAATAATAAAATATTAAAAAATGGGGAAATAAAAAGTGAAATAAAATAAAAATAATGAAATAAATAAAAATGAATAAATCATCTTATCACTTAGAAAAATAAAATTTCCAATAAAAATAAATCAACCATTCTTTCCAAATTATTGCGCTTTAGAATTTTCCAAAAAATCAAACCAATTTAAGATCCTTAGAAAATTTTCTTTAAATAAATCAAAACGGGTAAATAACATAAACCCGACTTTTTTGAACTAAAATCAACTTAACTCGCTATGTTTTCAATGAATGAACTGCAGAAATCTAATCTCGAATAGTGAGTATGTAGGCACTCGTATGTAAGTACGAGATAACTTAAAATATGGAAAGTTTTATTATTTTTTCATCTTTGTAGATATTTTTGTAAGTTAATTAATTTAGTCACATGTAATATGATTAGTTATTTAGAAATTAAAAAGGGTATATTTGAAAAGCAAAGTTAAGTTCAGAAAGTTAAAAAAAGTGGTACCCATTTAAGGTTTAATTGGATAGCTCACGGATCCAGATCTCGCATTTTAGAAAATCATTTTGAAAATTGGTTTTCTTATTAAAACCAATAGCTAAGTTATAGCCAATCCACCCAATTAGTTATAATTGAAATTTTTTTCTTGACTCCAGTCGGGTAGCAACTCCAAAGCATTTTCCAAATATAAAAAACTAGTTTTCTTTAAACCCTAATTAAGTATTGATATTAAATAAGTAGAGTTTAATATTGATTGGTTTAAAGAAAACCTAATTTTAAAAATAACTGAGAGGGAAAAAAACAGGCTTGACAGTAGGTATATACAATGTGTTTCATATGTCAAATCTAAGAAAGTATGTAGGTGATTTGATGAAAATCTTAGATGTGCCACCAGTAGAATTGAAGAAAGACTTAATGTATGTTGAGCTTCCAATTAGAGTAATAGATAAGAAGGTTAAAAAATTGAGGAATTGAAACATTGATTATGTTAAAGTGCTATGGGATGGATACACAGTGAAAGAGGCAACTTGGGAGTCTATAAGTGAAATGTAAATGAAGTATCCTAATTTGTTTGTAAAAGGTTACTAACCTTTTTACCAATGGTTTCAATTAATAGGAATAGGTCATAAAAAATAAGTTATTTACCACTATGTAATGTTCGGAGGAGGAAACTTTTTGTAGGGGGGTAAATGTGATAACCCTTAAGTTCTAAGTTGTTAAATTTAGGGCATTGGTCAATGTTGACCAAACAAGGTGAAATTTTATTCCATGAATTTAGATTGCTAAAATAATACATACATAAGAAACAATTTAATAAAGTCTTAGTAAAGCTTATAATTAGACTCAAAATATTATTTAAAGGTGATTTATGCTTGGCAAATATAATTCATATATCAAATACATATAAAATAAGGAATGACTATGATTGGGAATATAGCCTTGTAGAAGCTTATGTTTATGAGGGAATGACATAAAATAATTAAAGAAATAAATAAATAAATAAAATATTCAAGGTGGTTTTGTGAAAACCCAAGTGCTACACATGGAATTGAAATTCAAAACCATGAATGCCCATGGTTTTTGGAGACAAAGCAAAGGGAGACCATGGTTGTATGTACATGGTTTTTAGAAACCACTTGACACATGACAAGTTTGTTTCTCATACTACCTACTATGTAAACACTAAACCTACTCGTTTCACACTCTTTTGATAGATTTGGAGCTTAGGAAAACATTAAAATAAAATCTGGAATTTTTTGGAAACTTAGGAAAAATAATAAGTAAATAAGAAAGTTAGTGCAAAAATTCGATCAAGTAGAGAAACACCATCAAGCAATGACCTAACAACCCACCATCACCACACTCCAAAAAAGGAGGTAGCATTTGGGGTTATCGACAACACCTTATAATCGGACGGCTGCTAGAGCAAGCTAGACTAGTAAGTTTCTTTTTATGTCTAATTTTCAATAATTTGTTAAAATTAGTAAATTAACATGGAAAATTATGAAAACTTGTATTCCTAACTTATTTTTAGTATACCTTCACGAAAAAAAAAAATCAATTTTTTAAAAATATGCTTGTTTTAAACAAGTCACTCTAAGTGAATTTTTGATCTGATTTTCACAAGGGCAAATAATGTTATTTTAAGGTCAAACTTTTTCTATACACTTCAACCAATGTTTATTTTTGTGTTATGTCAAAAATTATCTCAAGTTTTCTTGGTAGATTTTTGTTAATTTTGATTTGCTAAAAACTACTAAATTTGAAAATTTCAGTAAATCGATAGATTTCTAAACACTATATGTCAAATTTGATTTCAATCCATACTTTTGGTCTTAAAATAATATTTTATATGATTACAGAAGTTCTTAGGAGAAAAAGGGGTCAAACATTTGATATATTGCATCTTTACAAGCTTAAAAATATCATTTTTGTAAAACTGGAATGACAATGTGTTAGAAACAAGTATGTGTAGGTTTTTACAAAATTATACAAATTTGGAATTTGGCTTTGACGTTGGTCAATTTTTTTGTTTGTGTTCAAAGTCACTAAGCCCTCATGATTATGTGGAGTTTTAGTAAGTTTAGGCATTAGAAGCTTTTGTAGAAGGTTGCCCAAGAAGAAATTAATGTGACAGTCAGTAAAAGCTTCTGTAGAAGGTGTTTGGTGAGATACCAAATTGAGTAACTAAAATAGGTCTAAGTAGAGGCTTTAGTAGAAGGTTTATTGGTGAAATATGAAGTGAAAACTAAAAACTAAAGATGGATATTTGGTATAAGTTTTTGTATAAGCTTTCTTAACCATGAATCCTAAGACTAACCCTAAGTAGAAGGCTAACTAGAAGGTATTGCTAATGAAGTAAATGAAGACTCCACCCTAGTAGAAGGTAAGGACCTTAACAAAAGGATCACGTAGAAGGTCATGTAGATGGTCCTAGATACTAATGAAGTGTTCTTATCTAAACACTTATGGTATACATCTTTAACATATAAAGATACTTTAAGATTAAATAAAGCACTCATGAAGCTTAATCATATTAAAAATATGAACTTTAATTATAGGCTACCAAGGTAACTAGGAACTTGAAGATGATACTTGACACAAAGAGCATTAGCTCTAGGTAAGTGGACATTGTGTATTTAGGAGTAGACTTCTATTTACTCATCAAATTGAAAGTTTATGTGAATCTACTATAATGTGCATGGTTGTTTGGCTTTGATGTTGAATCTTGGAAACGCTATTTGCTAAATATGTGATAATTGTGTACTTGGTTGACTGGTTGACTGAACTTGGTTGTAAAGCTTAACAGTATGGTTACTAATTATGTAAGAAGTTACTATTGGAAAAATATTAGGAAAATGGTTCAACCTTTAAGGTCTTCGCTTAAGTGAACTCGATGCAAGGTTCTAGTTATAATGATGAAGTACACTAAAGAAAGACTGAATTAATTGAATAACATATAGTATGAAACTTAGATGTGTTAATTGGAAACTATGCTTGGTATAGTGTAAACTTATTCCTTAGTTCATTCATGGTATGGCATAACACAAAAATGACCTATGGGTCACATATTTGAAAGGAAAGTGTTTTTCTAAACAAGTACTTAGTTTTGAAAAAGCTCAGTTTTCTTGGTTTTGAAAAGCTCAGTCTTGAAGCATGTAAAATTACATTTGCCCGAGCCTTTCCTTGTGGCTAATGGTGACTCAAAATTTGGGGTCCTACTTTTAGTAGCACTTTGTTGCCTGCTCAATTCTTAGACATTATATCCAAATGCTCAAATGTGTCAACCAACCGGATGAAAAGCCTAAAAGTGCATACAACTCGAAAATTGGAAACTAAGATATCGGTACTAATGCATTTTACTACTAGTGATGTGCCCTAGGCTACATGAATTTTTGTCATTTGATTATTTGTATCGAGCTTGGATTTTCACTCCCATTTTTTTAAAATTAATTTTCTTTAAACCGATTAGTATTAAACTCTACTCATTTAATACTAACCCTTAACTAGGGTTTAAAAAAAAAAACCGTTTTTTTTTTTAATTTTGAAAATGTATTGGAGTCACCACCCAATTGGAGTCTAGAAAAAAGTTAAGTTATAACTAATTGAGTGAATTGATTATAACTTAGCTACTAGTCTTAACAAGAAAACCAATTTTACAAAATGGTTTTCTAAAACGAGAGATTTAGATCCGAGGGCTATCTTATTAAACCCTAAATGGGTATCACTTTTTAACTTTCCAATTTTGAATTTGTTTTTCAATAATACCCTTTTTCTATTTCTAAATGACTAATTATATCATACGTGATTAATTTACTTAATTTACATAAATATTTATAAAGATGAAAAAAAATAAAAATTTCTATATTTTAAGTCACCCCATACTTTCGTACGAATGCCTACATACCTGCTATTTAGGATTAGACTTCCAAAGTTCATTCATGAAAACATAGTGGGTTGATTGGTTTTAGTTTTAAAGAAGGTCAAGTTTACATTATTTACCTATTTTAAAGAAAATTTTCTAAGGGTCCTAATTAAGGCTTTATTTTGGAAAATTCTAAATAGGGTCCTAATTTTGAAAAATGATAAATTACTTTTATTTATTTGAAAAATAATTTTTCTAAGTGATATGGTAACTTTATTATTTATTTATTTACTTTTCATTTTTATTTTTGGTTCTTTGGTTAAAATGCGAAAGAAAAAATAAAACTAAACTAAATAATTCTCCCCCTTTTTTTTCTTTTCTTTTGTTTTTCCTTTTTTCAGTTTTCCTGTTCTTTTTTTTTTCTTTTTCTTTCTCCCTTTTTTTTGCTTCTTTTTCTTTTCTTTTTTCTTTACATTTACACTTACAAATAATAATAAAAAATTTCAACTAATAATATAAAAGAAAAATAAATTAAATAAAACAACAAAAAAAAAAAGAAACAACACAAAAATAAAGGGTCGTACCAATAGTTGGATCGTAGGTCGAGTCGTTGGGTCTTGAAGTGGTTTAGGTTGGGAGTTGGGCTCATAGGTTGGATTCAAGTCAAAGTAGTGGGTTGCGAGTTAGGTCATTAAGGAGCTAATGAATGGAGGCGATCCGAAGTGTTTTGATTGGTTTTCAAAGGGGGTAAAGGTGGTTTTGTGGATATTATATTGGACTTTGGGGGTCTAAGGATGATGTCGTGGCCTAAACCCGACCGTTAGTGGCAATTGGAGGAGTAAGGCAATAGTTAAGGTAGAGATCTTGGTTCTGGTTTGGTGTTTGGGGTAGCGGCGGTTATTACTGTTTCGACTCGGGTGAAGGCAATGGAGTTGAGAGAGAGGTGAGAGTGTGTCGGGGATACGGTGGTGTCATGGAGGTCGTGGAGTATAAGGGGTCGTAGTTAGGGGTTATGTGTGGTTTGAGAAAGAGTGGCTAGGTGCGAGAAAGAGATTGAGGTCAGTAGATTCGGAATATGGGTGAGAATCAAATGGCTAGGGGTTTGGTGTTGTAGGTCTGATGAAGGACGGCTGTTCGATATGTTGGAGGATAGAGATTGGTTATGTCAAGTTTAGAGAGTGAGTAGATAGTGGAGCTTGGTCAATAGGGGTCACGGCAAGAGGTTGAAAGGGGTTGTCAATGTGTAAGGGTATAGATGTGTTTGAGAGTGGACAGTGGGTATAGGTCTCAAGGGGTATCGTGTGAGAGAGACTGTAGAGAGGGGAAAGAGTTTGAGAGAGAGGGTTTGAGAGAAAGAGTGATGGTAAAGAGAGAGTGAATTCAGAGAGAAGGTAGAGAGAGAAATTAAGGGTCCAAGAGAGATTGATAGTGGAGAAAGAGAGAGATAGTGGAGAGAAAGTTGGCTATAAGAGGGAGTTGGTGCTAGTAGTGCGGTGAATGGCCGAGAGAGAGATAAGTTAAGGGAGAGAGAGAAGAGGTCGAGAGAAAGAAAGAGAGAGGGTTTGTCTATTTTCAAAGTAGGTCCCCCTTACCTGTATGAGTATATGGGTGGATTCAAAATGAAATCCTTACCCCCCACTTGTGTGTTTGTCTCTTTTTTTTTTTAATTGTTTAATTGCTATTTAAAAACTAGAAAGCAAAGGGAAGAAAAGGAAAGGGGAAAAGAAAATGAGGGTAAAGAAAATGTATTGTCTAAATGAATCACGGAGTGCCATGTGTCATGAGTAGACATGTGGCTTAATGATTCTTTAACATGTAGTAGTACGCAGAGTGTAAAAAAGAAAAAGATAAAAGGCATTTTTAAGCCTCTAGCAAGTTTCAAACCCAAAACCTCAAACCAAACTCCAATGCAAAGTCTATAAGCTTATCTGTTAGGCTATTGGTCTATGCCTTTTCTACATGTGCAATTAAAATTATACATATGGACTAGATCAGCCTGAGCTAGATTTAAATCTAAGCTCAAGTCCAATGGACCTTTATTTAAATTTATTCTATTTCAAGCTACTTGAAAATTTTATTATTTTCTAAATTCTCAATTTTTTCAATTTTTTTCCATTTTTTTTGTATTTTTTTTCTAAATTTCTTATTTTTTGTGTGTTTTCCTATTTTCCTATTTTTTTTTATTTACATGAATTTCATATTTTTGGGTTTTCTTTTTTTTTTATATATATTTTTTCCTAATTTAGGACTTTTTAACCTATTCTAAAAATAAAAAAGGGAGGAAGGGGGTGCAAAAATAGGTATCTACAGTTACTCTTTTTTTGTAGTAAAGTTTGAGCAATACTTTACCACAAGGACAAAAGAGAGTTTATTTTTGTCCTAAGGGTGGATTTTAACTTCAAAAATGTTACAGCTAGCTAGCTATCTCAAGCTTAGTCTACTGAGGATTTGGCGAAGAGAAAGGCAATGCTTTAAGAGTTGGCTGAAAGACTAAAAGAAGAATTAAAGTTTGGTTGTGCTCTTATGAGCTGACGAATTGAGGTGAAATAGGTGAAGCACTCCTTGAGCTGGCTAAGGCCTTACAAAGAATAAGAAAACTTGATCGTGCCCTAATGAGTTGAATAACCAAGGGGGGCAAAGTGCTCCTAGAGCTAGTTAAGACCCTAAACTGAATGAAAAAACTTAGTCATGCCCCAATGAGCTGACTAACCAAGGTGAGCAAAGCACTCCTAGAGTTGTTTAAGATCCTAAGCTGAATGAGAAAACTTAGTCGTGACCTAATGAGCTGACTAACCAAAGCGAGCGTTTCTCTAAGGGACTAGCAAGCCCATGTTGGGATCGACCTAAAGAACCTAATCGTACCTCTTTAGGCTTACTAACCTAAGCAAAAGCGTCTCTCGGGAAGTAGCAACCTTAAGCTAGGATTGATCTAAAAGACCTAGTCATGCCTCTTTAGGCTTACTAACTTAGACGAGAGCATCTCTCGAAGACTAGTAACCCAAAAGCAAGAACGTTCCTTGAAGACTAGTAGCCCTAAGCTAGGATCGATCTAAAGGACCTAGTTGTGCTTCTCTAGGCTCACTAACTTAGGTAAGAGCATATCTCAAGGACTAGCAACCCTAAGCTGGGATCAATTTAAAGGACCTAGTTATGCCTCTCTAAGCTCACTAACCTATGTGGGAGTGTCTCTCGGGGACTAGCAACCCTAACTTTTGGAATTAATTCTAGAGGAAGCGCCCTTTGGACATGCCTAAGAAGAATTGGTAAAAGAAAGTGCCCTATGGGCTCATTTGAGATAAATTGACAAAAGGAAGTGCTCTATGGGCTTGCTACAAACAAGTTGGTGAAGAGAAGCAATTAGTGGGCTCATTAAAAGAAATTTGATGAAGAGAAGTACCATATGGGCTTGTTAAGAGGAAATGGTAAGGTAAGCACCCTTCAAGCTCACTAAAGACCTTAAAGGAGGATGATGAAAGAGGGGTTGAAAGCAACTTAGAAAGAAACATGAGACTACTGAGATCCCTAAAAATGAAAGATGGGATAGCACCCTAAAGGCTAGCTGAATCCCTAAAAGGAATAAATGAATGGGTTAACACTCTAAGAGCTGGACAACACCCTAAAAAGACAACACAATGCCCTAAAGGCTAGTTGGAATGCTAAAAAGATTGAAAGAGGGATCAACACCCTAAGAGCTAGCTATAACCCTATAAAGACGAGATAGTGTCCTAAAGGTTAGCTGGATCCCTGAAAAGAATAAAAGAGGGGTCAATACTCCAAGAGCTGGCTAGAACCTTAGAAAAACGGGACAGTACCCTAAAGGTTGGTTAGAACCTTAAAAAGAATAAAAGAAGGGTCAGCGCTCTAAGAGCTAGCTAGAACTCCAAACAAAAGGAAGATGGGGTAACACCTTAAAGGTTAGCTAGAACCCTAAAAAGAATAAAAGAGGGGTCGGTACTCTAAGAGTTAGCTAACACCTTAAAAAGACAAGACTGCACCCTAAAGGCTGGCTGAAACACTAAAAAGAATAAAAGAAGGGTCAGTGCTCCAAGAGTTGGCTAAAACCCTAAGAGTAATTTGATGAAGGACCTTAGGAAGTAAAGTAAGGAAAATAACCAGTTTTAGAAAACTTATTGACTTAGAAAAGCATTTACAAAGAGATTGTTGAAAAACCATTTATGAAAAAATGCATTAAGGATAGACCCCTTGATTTGAAAAAGAGTTGAAGGATATTTAAAACTACAATTAGTGAAGAATGATCTAGACTATTAAAGTTAAAAAAAAAAAATGACTACCATGGAAAGGAAATAGATGACATCGATTGAAAGCTTAGCTACTCCAGTCGATATGGATTGGATAAGAATTTTGCGACAAGCCTTTACTTTCTCTCTCTTCTCTTTTTTCCTTTTCTCTTTCTTTTTTTGTTTCTAAAAGTTTTGCCAATAAGTATAAATTCTTATTTAAGGAATAATCTTATAACCCCCTATCCTTTGTAATCATATAGAGTTTCCCAATTCCCTTAACCCTAGGGCATTCTCATAGGGCTTTTGTGATTTCAAGATATTCCTTTCTTTAAGAAAAAGGTAACCCATGATCAATTTAGTCAAAGAGGTCTTCTTCGCTAACTTTCGATCTAGATTTTGCTCTTGACTATAGTTTCAAAAATTATTATCCATTTTATAAGTAATATGTTTTGATCAATCCATTAGGTTTTTTCAGTTTAATATTACGAATCTAGGCTTTTGGTCCAAAGGTTCCAAAAAGGACTAATGAGGAGGCTTATTTTGAAAGAAATATTTTATTCATCTCGAGTGTACAAGTCAAGAACCTTAGGGAAAAAATTAGAAGTATGCTTGCCCCAATTTCAAAAACAATTTTTGTTAAAGATAAATTAACTTTTTAGATTTGAAGAGCTTTTACTGGTGTGAGGGTAGTAATGTAAGTAGGAAGGCCTTGTATGATTTAGCATAAGTAAGAGAGGCTTCAGAGTGGATAAAAAGATTTTAGGTTTTTAGGCTTTGGAATGTGATTCTAGGCTTTATGTCTTTAGGACTATTTTGACTATTGGCCTTTTTGATTTGGTACCCCTACTAGGATGTGAAATACTTCTTAGGGCTTTTCGTCTTAAACTTGGGCCCATTTTTTCGGCCTCTTTTCTTCTTTTTTTTTTTTCTTTTTCAATTGCTTTGCCCCATTATCTTTTACTATTCTCATTCTTCTTTCGTCCTTAAGAGTTAATGTCTCCATTGTCGAGTTTTTGCTGTTTAAATGATTTAAGGCCCTAAATCCATGGTTTTCTAGTCTATGGGCTTGAGGTGCTTAAAAAGGAAATTGGCTCTTCTTCATTTCAAAGAAAAGGAATTTATTAGAAATAAAAGTCATTTTTGAATTAACATTACTTAAGTAAGCATAAACCAATCTTATCCTTATCTTTTAATTAATGACACTAACCTCTGAATTGCCCCATTGTAGGGTGGTTCTTGATAGGGTTTGAATTTGAAAATTCTCCATATAGGTCAAATAGGGTGAACAACAGATGCTTATGTTTAGGATTTAGAAATGAATGCCTAACGTCATTTTAATCTACATATCACATTCAAAGTGGACTTCCTTTAAGGTTAGTGTGTAGAATATAGTTTGCCTATTTTCATTCTAAATCTTTCAAAAGTGAGTTACTAATTTCTTAAGGAGGAATATATATTTATTAGCCTTAGGTAAAGATTAGCTTTGCCTCCCCTAGTTTCTTAAATCATGCCCCTGTATTTGACTTTGTGTTTTGGCTTAGTTCATGATTGGGCTTAGCTTTCTAAATAGACCATGGGTTTTAGCTTGGCTACTTTTATGGGTCGAGGATTGTGTTTAGGTTAACTACCTTGAATAAGCCCAAGGTTAGATTAAATGTCTAGCCAAATGGGCCAAAGGCTGTGTTTGGGTTAAATAGGCTAAGGGGCTCGTGTTGGCTATTTTAATAGATCAAGGGGCCTCGTATGGGTTGGAGGTCAAGCGTTTAGGCTAGCTACTTGAGTAGGCCAAAAGACTAGGCTTGTATTGACTCCTTGAACCCATAAAGATTTATAACTGTTAGCAACTTTTCTTTTCAATTTTCATTTCTCTTTTTTTTTTTTTAAGAGAGAGAAAGATAAAGTTCTATTGCACAAGAAATAAGAAAAATTATTTACAAATAAGGGTAGTGATTTTTAAGGTACTATTTACAAGTCTATAGATTTTATTTACATTTCACTAAATGAGAAGGAATAGTAGTTAGATAAATGTTTAGGTAAAGACTATTTACAAAGATGAGAATGTTAAAAAAATAAAAATGAAGAACAATGAACGAAATTGAACTTCATTATTTTAAAAGAGATCAGAATATAGAAATAAAGGTAAAGATCCTAAAATTTATTCAAGAATTTGATGCTTATTCTAGGCTCTTTAGATCTGAATTGGAAAAACCTTACATTAAGTCCCTTATACGAGCCTTAAGGTCCTCTATTATCTTATAAGTATCCCTAACGACCTGTGCTAGAAGGGACCTAAAGGCCCAATTGTGAGCCTTAGAACAGTTGAGCTTTTCTTTCAACTAAGCAATCTCATCCCTCAACATCTGTTTACGAATCGTAGAGATGTCCAATGGCCTATCTTTCACCTGATCATTTACTTAGTTGTTTGTCATCCTAAGTCTACACATTTTATAGATAAGAATCAATCATCGATGCAACAAAAGAACAAAAAATCTAGAAATATGCAGTTGTTATGGTCATTTGGGTTAATACATTCTCCTTAAGTTGCAACCCTACTATAATTTTCAAAAACTTGATTACATTAAAAATCTTGAATGATTAGTAGAGTTGCAATTTCTTAAGGGTAGTGTATTAACTCATGCCTAGAGGGAAGTATATATAATTAAGGTTGGTTCTAAAAGGTCCTTAAACTTTGTGACCACAGTTGTTTTTAGAAAACATTTTCATAAAACATTTTCATTAGTCACAATGAGCTTAAGTGGGGTAGCCTAATTGGCCTTGAACGGTGATTACGCTATAATGCTCGGAATTTACATAATGGGCCCCGAACACTAGTTACCCTGATCACATTTACCTTGTATCTTTGATGCAACATGAACCTCCCCCGCCCACCACCCCCCCACCCCCCCCCCCCCCCCTCTTCCCGATGTATGTGATATGTAAAACATGATAACCAAAACAAAATATAAACATGAAGTCAATAACAAATAAACAAATAAATAACTAAATAACACGGGTATTTTGAAAAGAAATTTTAATTTTGGAATGTTTTTAATTGGCTAACCTTCTTGATGTCCTTAGTACAGTTGCCAAGTTATCGAGCTTGGTTTTTTTATCTCTCGGGGTTTTTTTTTTTAACTTAATTTTCGCTAAACCAATCAATATTAAACTCTACTCATTTAATACTGACCCTTGACTAAGGTTTAAAGAAAAACGACTTTTTTTTTTATATTTTGAAAATGCTTTAGAGTCGCCACCCAACCGAAGTCGAGAAAAAAGTTAAGTTATAACCAATTAGGTGAATTGATTATAACTTAACTACTGGTCTTAATGAGAAAAACAATTTTACAAACAGTTTTCTAAAATGAAAGATTTGGATCTGAACATTATTCTATAAAACCTTAAACGGGTACTACTTTTTAACTTTCCAATTTTAAATTTATTTTTAAATAATACCCTTTTTCTATTTCTAAAGGACTAATTATATCACATGTAATTAATTTACTTAATTTACACAAACATTTACAGAGATGGAAAAAATAAAACTTTCCATATTTTAAGTCGCCTCGTACTTTCATACAAGTGTCTATGTACCTGCTATTTGAGATTGGATTTCTATAGTTTGTTCCTAAAGGCATAGCGGATTGATTGGTTTTAGTTTTAAAAGAAGGTTAGATTTACGTCATTTACATATTTTAAAGAAAATTTTCTAAGGGTCCTAATTAATACTTTGTTTTGGAAAATTCTAATTAGGGTCCTAATTTTGAAAAATGATAAATTACTTTTATTTATTTGAAAAAATAATTTTGCTAGGTGATATGGTAACTTTATTATTTTTTATTATTTATTTATTTACTTTTCATTTTTATTTTTGGCTCTTTGGTTAAAATGAGAAAAATAAAAATAAAAATAAACTAAATAATTCTTCCCCCTTTTTTTTTCATTTTCTTTTATTTTTCCTATTTTCGCTTTTTCTCTTTTTTCCTTTTTCTTTCATCCTTTTTTTAACTTCTTTTTCTTTTCTTTTTTCTTTACATTTACATTTACAAATAATTATAAAAAAAATTACACTAATAATACAAAAGAAAAAGAAATTAAATAAAATAACAAAAAAAAAGAAACAAAACAATAATAAAGGATTGGACCAACAGTTGGATCACGGGTCAGGTCGTTGGGTCTTAAAGTGGTTCGGGTTGGAGTTGGGCCCGCAAGTTGGATTTGGATCGAAGTAGAGGGTTGTGAGTCAGGTCACTAAGGAGCTAATGAATGGAGGCGATCTGGAATGTTTTGATTGGTTTTCAAAGGGGGTAAAGGTGGTTTTATAGATATTATATTAGACTTTGGGGGTATCGTGTAAGAGAGAGATCGTGGAGAGGGGAAAGAGTTTGAGAGAGAGGGTTTGAGAGAAAGAGTGATAGTGGAGGGAGATAGATAGTGGAGAAGGAGAGAAGGTAAATTTAGAGAGAGAAATTGAGGGTCCGAGAGAGAGTAATAGTAGAGAGAGAGTTAGTCGTGTGAAGGAGTTGGTGTTGGTGGTGTGGTGATTAGCTGAGAGAGAGATAGGTTGAAGGAGTAAGAGAGAGAGAGAGAGAGAGAGAGAGGGTCTATCTATTTTAAAGTAGGTCCCCCTTGTGTGTATATGTATATGTGTAGATTTAAATTTAAATCCTTCCCCCCCCACTCGTGTGTTTGTCTCTTTTTTTTAATTGTTTAATTGCTTTTTAAAATGAGAAAGTAAAGGGAAGAAAAGGAAAGGGGAGAAGAAAATGAGGGGAAAGAGATTGTCTAGACAAATCATGGAGTGCCACGTATCACGAGCAAACACGTGATGCAGTGATTCTTTAACATATGGTAGCACACAGAGTGTAAGAAAGAAAAAGATAAAAAGCATTTTTGATCCTTTGGTGAGTTTCGATCCCAAGACCTCAAACTGAACTCTAATGCAATGTCTAGAAGCATATCTGTTAGGCCGTTGGCTTATGCCTTGTTCAAATTGCACATATAGACTAAGTCAACCTAAGCTAGATTTAAATAGAAGCTCAAGTCCAACGGTTCTTTATTTAAATTTAAAATCTATTCTATTTTAAACTACCTAAAAAATTATTATTTTCTAAATTCTCTATTTTTTCAATTTTTTCTATATTTTGTGACTTTTCTAAATTTTTTTTATATTTTTCCATTTTTTTGTATTTTATTCTAAATTTTTTTTTTGTGCTTTTTCCAATTTCCTTTTTTTTTTTGTATTTTCTTGAATTGCATATTTTTAGGTTTTCTTATTTTTCTATTTTTTTTTTGTATTTTTTCCTAATTTAAGACCATTTAACCTATTTTAAAAATAAAAAGAGAGGGTAAAAATGAGGTATCTACAATTCACTTTTTTTTTTTTTTTTAGGATATGAGTCATTTTATTTATCATGCTATCATCAACCTTTTAATATGATAAAAGGATTCCTTCAATATTTGTTTAACCTTATATCATTAAAGTACATGACTTTAATAATAAAACCATGAGGTGATGAGAATATTATTCTAAATTATCCCTAACTGCTTGTTACATTGGATAATAATGAATTAAGACTAGCATATTGGCTTAATGATAATCATGTTTTTCTGATTATAGATATGAGATATCAATTTAGCACATGGTACATGTAGGAGTACATTATATTAGATCAACCTACTTTGAGAATACTGTATGGATCAATTGATAAGTACTACTTGCTGTAGTGTTATTTTAGTCCTTTGACTTGATGATACCATAGATTCTACATAGTAACTTCCATGTTTTGATTAAGTTCTTTATCATTTTTTTAACCGCATTGGATATAGAGTAAACTACGTAGAAGAATATAGTGTTTGTAAAGGAATTTGTCCATCTCATTAATTTGGAAAATATATCTTTTAGGCCCCTTGAAAAGTAAGACTGAGAAATGGTATGGCCATCCTCATATGAATTGATAAGGAGTTATTAATGTCATTTGTTTAAGTCAGTCGAACTTTAGATTTAAGAAACAAGTAATTTAAATGATATAAGAGTATCTTGATCCATACATTATGTTTAATAATTAGAAATCTTATAACAAAGGGACTTAATAACTAATTGTTTAATTTGATTAGACATAATGTCTTATTAGAGGCCACTTATGTCATATAAGTCCAAAATGAGTTTTAAGCTTACTACCAATATTAGGTGAACCTATAAAGTCCCATACAAAGAATGAAATAATTGGGTTATGGGAATTATTGAAATATTTATTATTATTAAATAGTTTAAAAATGATAAATAATGACATTTATTATTTTTGGAGAAAAATAATAAATAATAATATAATATATTAGATATTATTTTTAATATCTCGGAATATATCTCTTAATATCTTTAAGAAGATATTAGTACTCCTCTATATATAGGTAGAGGTGGCGCTCTATTAGGGTCATATTGATGCTTGTCATTGACATTAAACCTATAGAGGAAGTTTGCATACCAAAATAGAGAGAGAAAAACATGAGAGATTATAAGTCCATTCTTACGTGGTGCGAATATAGATTTGCCTAAGAGTACTAGTATGCTCTTGTCTATTTCAATGAGTTTGTTCGTACATGGATACCAATAGATGGTGCTTGCATCTTGCAGCGCCCATAGATTTGCAAATCAGTGAAATTTGAAAGGACTAAGATAAGGGAAATTTGTAGTCCCTTCTTGTTTTAATTGATATGTGTGGGTCATAAGGACTTTAAGGTTAATAAGATCTTTAAAAAAAAAAAAAAAACTTTGTAAATATATGTTTCGTAACCCTAAAATGCATTAGTGGTATCAAAGCTACCTTATGTTAATCAATTAAATCAAACTCTTATATTCTGTCACATGTGATGCTTGTGAACAACTCTTAAAGGATTCATATTGATTAATAATCATTTAATGATTTGATTAGTTGTTTAACATCGTTTATGTAATGAGATTGTAGTAGATTCTATCATGTTTAGTATGATTTAATTTTGGTATAATTGTGTGTCAATGTAGGGTAATCAGTTAGATTGATGAAAGATAGGGTCTTGATGAAAGCCATAAGGATTATGTGCAATATAGCCATAGACAAGGCCATATTGATGACTGTATCGTGTAAGGTTATGTAGTATTAGGGTTCTTGATGAAAACCCTGACACAATGTATTTCATAGTTTAGGATACACAACCTTTGGAAATCTAGAAACCTGAGATCTAATCCTTGGCTGATTTTAGATAGTCCAGAATCTAATATGCTTAGAAACCTTAGATCTGAGGATTGGTTGATTCTGGATAGTCTAAAATCTAGTACGTCGTGAAACCCTAGATTTAATCCATGTTGCATTTTGCATAGTCCAAAATCTTATATGGCATGCTCTTAGAGTATTTCGAAGGAATTTTCTAAATAGAGATTTGAAAAATCATTTAGCAAGATCATCGTGCTTACTTTTCATAGAGCAACAAATATGATTTGGCTAATATGAACCGTTTATATCATGTGTATTATATGATATGTATGGTATATAGCATGGCCTTCTTAGAATTATGTGATTGATAGGTTTTGGTTTTAAACCGGCTTGTATATTGTTATCCTTCGTAATCTATTTATTTTATCAGTTGTACTATTTATTAGTCGTATTAGAATAAGATATAGATTACATGAAAGGTAAAATACAGAGGTTGATTATGTCAATCCAAGAAGATCATGGAGATGATATTTAGATTAAAGATGAAGGTCATGGTTATTCTAATCCTTACATTGGTTGTAAAGATCAACCTAGTTTATGGGCGATGCTATGTCATGTTTATATTTGTGTTGTGTTATACATACATGTATGAGATGCTATGTATGTGACATATGTATGTGATGTATGTACTAATCGAAGTTAGTCTCATAATATATATTGCATGTGATTCAAATAATAAAATCCCTCATATAATATTAAATCATGAAAATGCCTTCCATAGTTCGACACCTATCAAGGCTTTGATTGTAGGTTTTACCAATGCAAGGTTAACAAAGTATCTTAGTAAGGAGAGGTGGATAAATGGTGATATCTACATGTCATAATGGTTATACTTAAATAGGCTATCAAAATGGTTTGGGGCCTATGGCATTAAATGGGATTAGTAGGCTGGAACAGGTGATGTCAATCCCATAACAAGAGTTACATATGATGTAATTGGAAAGGGGTTTCCTAGTAAAATAACTAAAATTTAAGTGTCGTGCCATAGCTGACTTAAACGTTAGTGAAATATGGATCTTGACCCATTAAGAAATATCAAATGTTGAAGGTTTGAAAATTAATATTAGGGGGTTATTAATTTGATAAAAATAGAGGGAATATTTAAAATGGCTCAAATAAAGAAATTAACTTTGCATACCTCTATATGTAGATTATGGCAACAAACAATACGTCCAATCTTACTTTACAATCGGTTCTTAAAAAGGAAAAACTGAGCGGCACTAACTTCCTTAACTAGTATCAAAACTTAAGAATTATTCTTAAGCAAGAAATGAAGTTGTACGTATTAGATAATCAAATCTCTAATGAACCTGCTACTGATGCCCTAAAAGTCGAAAGAAATGCTTATAAGAAACATCAAGACAATTCTATGGATGTGACTTTACCTAGTGGGCTTATTTTAGCTTTAAGTAATTATTACTGTATGCTTGCTATAAGTAGCAACATTATTTTGGTTTCTTGCTTAGACAAGGATGGTTTTAGGTTTATTATTGAGAGCAATACTATCTCCATCTATCATAGAGACATTTATCATGGACTTACTCATTTATTGAACGGTCTCTATGTTCTAAACTTTGATGAACTCGATCATAAGTCCATTTATAACATTAATACCAAAAAATTAAAATCTAATGATTTAAACCCAACCAGATACTAACATTGTTACTTAGGCTATATAAATGAGAAGTGAATATCAAAGCTTCATTAAGATGGGCTCTTGAATTCATTTGATTTTGAATCATATGAATCATGTGAATCTTTGTTTAATGGGTAAGATGACTAAGGCTCCTTTCACAAGACAAAGTGAAAGAGCTACTGATTTATTGGCCTTAATACATACTAAGGTATGTAAACCATTAAGTTCACTTGCTAAAGGAGGTTACTTGTACTTCATTGCATTTATTGATGATTTCAGTAGGTATAGATATGTATACCTAATGAGAGATAAATTGGAATCATTTGAAATGTCTAAAATATTCAAGAATGAAGTGAAAAACCAAGTTGGTAAAAATATTAAGATACTTCAATCAAATCAAGGTGGTGAATATTTGAGCCAAGAATTTTCTAACCATCTCAGGCATCATGGGATAGTCTCATAGTTGACTTGTCTAGGAACACCATAATGGAATAGTGTTTATGAAAGGAGAAATCAAACTTTATTAGATATGGTTTGATCAATGATGAGTCAAACAAATCTTCCAATATCCTTCTAGGGACATGCTTTAGAAACTGTTACGTCCATATTGAATAGAGTTCCATCAAAAATAATTTAGAAGACACCAAACGAGTTGTGGAATGGGAAACCTCCCCATTTGTCTTCTCTAAAGATATGAGGCTATGACATTTAGGTGAAACATCAAATGTCTAACAAATTAGCACTTAGATCTGATAAATGCTTCTTTGTGGGGTATCCTAAAAACCAAAAAAAAAAAAGGATACTACTTTTATAACCCATGAGAGAGTAAAGTGTTTATCACTCGTAATAGTCACTTCTTAGAAAGAGAATTCCTTTCTAAAAGAACTAGTGGGAGTGGAACACAACTTAAAGAAGTTCGAGAACCACAAGTTAGAATAGAATTAATGATGGCTATCCAATCAAATTCATAAGTAAGTGTTAAACCCGAACCACTAACTTAAGGCTTATGTAAGTCTGGTAGGATTCGTCACGAGCCTAAGAGATATGGATTTCTCATTACTAACAATTGTGATGTGATGCTTATAGATCAAGTTGAGCCTACATGCTATTAGGAAGCAATGAAGAGTCATGACTCTAAGAAATGGCTAACAACTACGAAATCAAAAATGTGATCCATGTATGACAATCAAGTATAGACTTTGATTGATCTACCTCATGGGATTAAAACTATTAGGTATAAATGGGTATTTAAGAAGAAAACCAATATAGATGGCAATGTGCATACCTATAAAGCATGACTAGTTGCAAAGGGTTTTAAACAAACTCATGCTATAAAATATGATGAAACCTTTTCACTTGTAGTCGTACTTAACTCTATTAGAATTCTTCTTACCATAGTTGCATATTATGACTACGAAATATGGAAAATGGATTTCAAGACAACGTTTCTAAATGAAACCTCATCAAGGATGTATACATGATACAACCTGAAGGATTTATCGATCTAGAGAATTCACATAAAGTATGCAAGCTTCAAAGGTCCATTTATGGATTGAAGCAAGCATTTTGGAGTTGGAATCTTTATTTTGATAAAGCAATCAAAGAGTTTGGCTTCATCAGGAATGAAGATGAGCCTTGTGTATACAAAGAAGTTAGTTAGAACACAATAATCTTCTTAGTGCTTTATGTAGACAACATATTACTCTTTGAAAAAGATATTCCTACTTTATAGAATGTCAATGTATGGTTAGGAAATTGTTTCTCAATGAAAGACTTAGGCAAAGTTGCCTATATCTTAGGCATCAAGATCTATGGTGATAGATCTACAAGATTTATTAGCTTAATTCAAAGTGCATACATCAATAAGGTATTGAAAAGATTTAGTATGGAGAGTTCTAAGAGAGGATTCTTGCCAATGTCACTTGGAATTCAATTCAGTAAGGCCCAATGTCCTGTTTCTAAGGAAGAACATGAGTGCATGAATAGGATTCCATATGCCTTGGCTATTGGTTCCATCATATATGCCATGTTATGTACTCAACTAGATGTCGCTTATGCTTTGAGCATTACAAGTAGGTACTAGTTTGATCCAGGTGAAAGTCATTAGATTGCAATTAAGAACATTTAGAAGTACTTGTAAAGAGCTAAGGATGTGGTCTTGACGTATAAAGGATAGGAAGGTAACCTCGTTGTAAATGGTTACACACATGCTAGCTTCTAGTTTGATATAGATGATTTCTAATTGCAATTTTGTTATGAGTTTTGTTTGAATGGAGGTACTGTAAGTCGGAAGAGTACCAAATAGCAAACAGTCGTTGATTTTACTACAGAGGCTAAGTATATAGTAGCATCAAATGCAGCTAAGGAAGCTATTTGGATCATGAAGCTTATCAGTAGCTTAGGAGTTATTCTTAGCATCAAAGATCCAATGAACCTATATTGTGACAACAATGGAGTCATTGCACAGGCTAAGGAACCTACATCGCACTAGTAATCTAAACACATACTCAAGCATTATCATCTCATTCAAGAGATTGTTGATAGAGGAGATGTTAAAATATGCAGAATACCAATAGATGACAATGTTATAGATCCACTAACTAAGCTACTCCCTCAGTCTAAGCATGATAGTCATACTAGAGCATTAGGCATTAGATTTACATCTAAATAAGCCTAATGCAAGTGTAAGATTGCTAGTGATGTACATTAGGCTATATGGATTTTATATCATTTGATTATTCTCTTTTCATTACAATATGAGTCATTTTATTTATCACGTTATCATCGACCTTTTAACATAATAAAGGGATTTCTTGAATATTTGTTCAGTCTTATGTTATTAAAGTACGTGACTTTAATAGTAAAACCATAAGATGATGAGAACATTATTCTAAATTATCCTTAGTCGCTTGTTGTAGACAATTTAATTCTTTCCCCCTTTTTTCATTTTTTCAAAATTTTTAGAATAGAATAAAAGGTCTTAAATTAGGAAAAATACAAAAAAAAAATAGAAATTTAAGTGAAACCCCTAAAATTAAGAAATTTAGAAAAATACAAAAAAATAGAAAATTTAAGAAAAGCCAAAAAGATAATAAATTTATAAAAATCACAAAAATATAAAATTTAGAAAAAATATAAAAAAATAGAAAAATAGAGGATTTGGGAAATTTATAAAATAATAAATTTTTTAAATAGTTTAGTAGAATATAATTTAGATAAAGTAAATAGAGGGTTGTTGGGCCTAAACTTAGATTTGAATCTAGTACAAGTTGACTTTATCTATATGTGTAATTTAATTGCACTTTTGAACAAGGTACAGGCCAATGACTTAATGGATTAATATATGGACATAGTATTGGGTATAAGCTTAAGGTCAAGGTTTCAAATCTAATTAGAGGCAGAAACTACATTTTTTCTTTTTTCTACAATACATACACTACACTATTACGTATCAAGGTTTTACTGTGCCACTTGTCCTGATACATGGCACCTTTAGATTAAACAATGCTAACATATTGCCCTCAGATTAGATGACACTAACATAGCACCATGTAGCACAACACATCAATGCTCGTACTACGTCAGTTGCTACGTATCACTATAAGAATACATAGCATGCTTTGAATGGATGATGCGGCTGACATAGCGCCACGTCAGCTATTCCTTTCTCTCCCTTTCTTTCTCTTTCCTCCTCTTTCCCCAAAAATCCTGCACTTTCCTCTCTAGGCCACTTACTTCAGCTCCATTTTCAAGCCACTTTATGTTGCAATTTTGCCTAATTTGTGGCAAAATTGCAATTTAGAAGTAGGCTACTTTGGATTGGACTAAAAAAATTGTATAGATATGTTCGTTTACTTAGTCAAATTGACTTTCAAAGTGGCAAAAAAATTAAAGGCACTTGCCCTTTTCCTCGAAGCTATTGTCTATGATTTAAGCTTAAATAAGTTTTTTTGAAGCTTCTTGAAGACATACTCAGAAAAGATTGAACCTCCGTAGACGCCTTTTGACTCAAGACTACATTTAATCACATTAAATTTGAAATCAAATTAAGCCAAAACCAAATTTTTCAAATTTATTGTGATTCGATTGCTTCCATGTTTAATCCAGCTTTGTCAAGCATAAAAAGAAGCTTGAGATTCATTCTAGGAGGAAGCAATCTTCAAAATACATCCTTACATAACTCAAAGCTTCCCTCTCAGGGTTAAGTCCTTTCTCTTTCTAACTTAGAATTCAGTCTTGGTTGCTTTTGAACAAAACCAACATTACAGTTGAGGTCCCCAAACTCTTAGAATTCAAACCCAACCACTCTTTGTTCGTTGTCGTGGCCGTTAGAGCTTCAACCACTAAAACCTAGCATTACCACCAAGGCTGTAACACCACCCTTTGAAACCATCGATCTAGCTACCTTCGCTCAAAATCCCCACTATGATTGACTTTGTAGTGGTTAATAACTCAATACTCAACTTCTAGTTGAGCTCTATAAGTTATCGTATGCTTTGAGCACTACCATTACCATCGGCCCATATCTAAAACACCACCAAATAGCTACTAACAATTACGATACTTTCCCCATACCCCCTAACCCCAATCAAAAACACAAAAAAACCCTTTCACCCCTTCGATTTGTCATCTAAATCACCATGAATCAACCCTACAATGCTACTGTTGAAGGACAACTTGGAGTCGACCCAAACTTGATCCAAGATTCGAGACTGATTGGCAATCTAACTCGAAATCCGAAGGCCAACCTGCGTGTAGAAATCCAACTCTCAAGTCCAATCCTTTCTTTTTATTTTGTTGTTTATTATTTATTTTGCATTTTTGTATTTTTTTTCTTTTTGTTCTTGTTTGATTATTATTGTAATTTGTGACCAAAAAAAAAAAGAAAATGAACAAAAAAGGAGAAAAAGAAAAAAAAAAGGAAAAGGAAAGGAAAAAGTAAGAAAAAAATATAAGTCTATTTTTTATAAATAAAAATAATAATAAATAACATGTATATAAATGAAAAAAAAATGGTAATAATAATAAGTAGAGGAAAGATAATAAAAATTAGAAAAATATTTTTATTACTTAGGAAAATTCATTTTTCCAAATAAATAAGAATAACTAACCATTTTCCAAATTAGGGTTAGTTTGGAATTTTTCAATAATAGTAATAATAAAAAACCCCCAATTTAAGACCCTTTAGAATTTCCTTAAATAAACTTAATCAATTTAAAATGTAAATTTGACTGGTTTTTAGAAGTTAAAATTCAACTCAACTACCTAAAGTTTTCATTAAAAAAACTACATACGTTTGATCCCAAATAGCGGGTACGTAGGTACTTATGGGGTGACGGTAAAAGACAAAAAAAAAAAAACTATTTTTCCATTTTTAGTTCAAATTACTTAAATTGTTCATTTTGTTAACCAAAAATTGAGTTTCATTTTATAGAATAGTCTTTTAAAAGGTGATTTTTAAGATTAAGGCTAAAATTGGAAAGTTAATGGTACCCATGAGGGTTTAATAACCCTAACCTATGAACCCATTTTTGAAGTTCTTAAAACCGTTTTACAAAATTGGTTTAATCAAGAAGATCAATAGCTAAATTACAACTAATCTACCTAGTTGGTTATAATTTAACTCATTTTCTTAACTTTGGTCAAGTAGCAGCTCTAAAAATATTTTCAAAATATAAAAAAACTAGTTTTCTTTAAACTCTAGTCGAGAGTTAGTATTAAATGGGTAAGGTTTAATATTGATCGGTTTAAAGAAGACTTATTTATAAAAAAAAGGGAGAAAAAAACTAAGCTCGACACTTGTTACATAGAATAATAATGAATTAAGACTAGTATATTAGCTGAATGATAATCAAGTTTTACTAATTATGAACATGATATATCAATTTTGGACATGGATACATGTAGGAGTACATTATATTGGATTGACCCATTATAAGAGTATTATATGGATCAATTTGATAAGTATTACTCACTACAATGTTATTTTACTCCTTTGACCTAATGATACCATAGACTCCTACATAGTAACTTTCATGTTTTGATTCAATTCTTTATCATTCTTTTTAACCAAATGATTATAAGATTGTGATCGGATATGGAGTAAACTACATTAGGGAATATGAGTGTCCGTAAAGAAATTTGTCCATCACATTAATTTGAGAAAAAATATCTTTTAGGCCCCTTTAAAGAGTGAAATTGAGAAAATGCATGGCCGTGCTCAAATGAATTGATAAGGAATTGTTAATATCTATTTGTTAAGTCAGTCAAACTTTTGATTCAAGAAACGAGTGATTAAACAATATAAGATTATCTTAATCCACACCTTATGTTTAATCATTAGATATTGTGTGACAAAGGGACTTAATAACTGATTGTTTAATAAGTAAAGTCAGATCATCGATCTTCACTTAATTTGAGTATGCATAATGTCTTGCTAGAGGCCACTTATTTCTTATAGGCTTCAAAGACGTTTTAGGCCTACTACTAACATTAAGTGAACCTATAAGGTCACATACAAAGAACAAACTAAATGAGCTTAGGAATTATTGAAATATTTATTATTCTCAAATAGTTTAAGAATGATAAATAATGTCATTTATTATTTTTGTAGAAAAATAATAAATAATAATATAATATATTAGATATTATCTATATTAACACTCCTCTATATATAAATAGAGGTAGCTCTCTATTCGAGTTATATTGATGCTTATCATCAATATTAGACTTGCAGAGAAAGTCTATAAACTAAAATAGATAGAGAAAAACATGAGAAATTGTGAGTCCATTCCTACATGGAGTGAATATAGATTTAGCTAAGAGTACTAGCATGCTCCAGTTTGTTTTAGTGAGTTCATTCATGTGTGGATACTGGTAGAGGGTGTTCGCATCTTACAATGCCCATAGATCTATAAATTAGTGAAACTCGAAAGGACTATGATAAGGTAAATTCACAATTTCCTCTTGATTTGATTGATATACATGGGTATTAAGGAGTCTAGTGTTAATAAGATCTTTAAAAAAAAAATGCTATGTAAATCTATGTTTCGTAACCCTAAAATTTAAGATTGACCATGTGCATAAACATGGCACACATTCTGCATTTTCTCACTGATCTTGATACTCTCTGTTTTATGACTAAAGTATCTATGTATTAGCTTGATCATTGTTTCTTAGATATGTTATATGTTATGCTATGTTTGTTATCTACTAGCACTTTGTTCACAGTGAACTGAGTAGATATGTTTTGTACTTGTAGGTCAAGGTAAAGGGCACCACTACTACTAGGTAGGAAGACTTTTTAAGAGCGCATAGGTTGGAGTTAGCTATTTTGAGAGAATCTTTTGTTGATTGAAGAAATAGGAAGCTCTATGTATATATGTTTTAAATAGAAAGGACTTATCGGATGTAAATAAACTTATTGATGCTTGAACCTTTGTTGGGGAAAAAAAATTTCTAGATGTCAAGCTAAAGTTTAGGTATGATATTTTTATGACTAATTTCTTTTGTGCAAAATAGCCTTATTCTCTATTCTCAATGTAGTTAGTTGTGGGTGTTGCATTTAAGGCAAAGCCAAGATATGATAGTTTAGCCCTAAATTTAGCAAACATCTTAAGCTTGTCCTCGGTTAGAGACTTAAAAAGTCTTTATGCAACTTTACTCTATCAATAACTGCATTGAGAGCAACACTCATGTCAAGCTTTAGGATTTGTATCATCTCGATCATAAACCAAGCTAAATATTCCCTTATGGTCTCATCAGGATTTTATTTGATTATGTTAAGGACAAAGGAATGCTTCATTGGAAGTTTACTAGCAAGGAAGTGCTACAAGAACACTTATGCTAGATTGTCAAAACATGTAATGGTGTTGGGCTTCAAATGCTTGAACAGAGTGCTTGTAGCACTATGTAAAGTTGATAGGAAAGCTTGACAAGTAGCTGCATCACTTAGGCTATGTAACTTGACCAAAGTACGGTAGTACTTCAAGTGATATTCTAGATCCTTAGTCCCATCATATCTATCAATTGTACAAGTTTAATGTGTTGAGGAATAACTTCCATCAATATCTCTTAGATGAAGGGACTCTTCTTCAAAATAAATTGCCAACTTATTGTAGTAGGAGCACTGACACGTGACAAACCCACATGATGTGCTTGTTGTGAAGCTTTCCCTTTATCATTTCTCTTGAGAGCAAGAGCCTGAGTTTCTTGAGCTACTCTAACATGGTTGAATTGTTGCTTGGGTGAATGAATAGAATTAATTGAGTTCTCAACACTATTTCGATCTTGCTTATTATTTTAGGTCAGCAACATATTTATACATACCAAATTCAGAATCTTGTCATCTTTCCTTACTTGCTCCTGATTTTCCTTGTTAAGTGGCGCAAAATTGTTCCAATATAGCAAGTCAATCATCTCTTAAGTGGTGTTAACCATTCCTTCATGGTAGCTAGTGGGAAGTAGTAGCACCATACTCTTTGTTATTCTCCCTTTTGTCTACCATGGTAGGAATTCAAGCACAGTCGGTGCCAAGATGTTATTGTTCAACCTTAGGTTGGTGTTTGTGATTTGCAAAAGGAACAAAAGTTAAGCTTTATGAGTACCAATGCTAGTCTAACGTAGCTTCTCTTATACCTAAGTCAGGTGTGTGTTTAAGTAAAAAGGAAGTAAGTAAGCAATTGAGTGAGCATACTACATAGAGAGTTCTTATAGAGGTTGTTCCCCCATATTTATTAACTTATGTTTGATAATCATATTGGAAAGCAATTGAACTACTAATGATATGTGGCATCTCCTAGATTTAGCCATTCACAAATTCTAGGGAGAAGCGAGCATTTGAGCAATTATTGTTTAAATAACTATTGAACTATTCATGCTTAAATTTTGATATTTGAATCTTTGAACTTAATGGGTCAGGCCTTAGTGATTTGGTCGTAGAAAGTGTTGGTCAAGAGAATTGTAATGAGTTGTAGAAGCTCCAATAAAAGGTCAATAGCAAAAGTGTCGAACTAGTGGTGCTAATAAAGCAAGAGCCATAATAAGGCTTTATCTAGAGTGTTATCTTTGTAATTGACGTGAATCCTAATTTAAGATAGGTCAGCATTGCATTAAGAATCTAGCTATAGGGATGAAAATCCACTATCAACAGTAGGCCTATTCAGATGTTCTAAAAACATATACCTTTTAAAGTATAATGCCTACAAACTTGAGCCTTTCTTGTGAAATTTTTTTCACTACTAATGACATGGTTGACTATGGTAACAATAATGTGACATAGATCCTCAAAACTTCATTTTCTAAAAAGTAAGGCCCTTAAGTGTACTCTTGAAAAATAGAGAACCTATAATGCATGTACCCTACAAATTTAGGCTCTTCTATAAGGTGTAAAACAAGCTTAACTCTAAATTTCATCTCATAGAAATAAATTTAGAATGACTTATGCAAAGCTCAAGTGTTGCATATGATAAGTAATACGAATCAACGAGCACGCAACAAACTTGAACCTCAATTAAAACTTATAAGGGTATTCATATTCAAATGGAAATGGGGAAGTAGCAAATGGAATGAGGATTTGAATGTGAGCATGTATAGATATTATACACTAAGACACAAACACAATTGGATTTGAGTTCAAAATAGGGTTTGATACGACTTATGAATACTAAATCAACAATTGGGTTTCAAATAAGGATTAGATATGACTCACTAACTCACGTAAATGAGGGGTCCATCACAATTTGAAGGAGAAGATTGATAAGAACACAAGAAAGATTAAAGAGGAATAACATGCTCAATAATCACTTAAAAAGAGACAAGTTAGAAAGAAGTTCATGAGAGAAATTTTCTTTGAGAAATACTATTAATGGTTGATGATGATCTCTTGTCTGCTATTTACAAAAGTTACTATTTATAATACATCTTAAAACCTTAGTGGCAAAAACATAAACAGAGTACAAGGCCTTAAATCCTAAAGTAGGCCTACAACTAAAGTAAAGGAAAATATTTACAAGTGTACAAAACTGTGTGCTTAATAAGGAGGTTAGCATATGGGTCATCCGAGTTATCCTGGAATGAGTATGATTCAAACTAGCTAAGGTAGGCAGTTGGATGTCCTAGTTCGAGTAAGAGTTGCTGAGGTCTTATAGTGGTTAGCCAAGCTTCCTGTAAGGTCGGCTCATAGTTGCCAAGCTTTAGGATTGGTTGACACTAGTTTCCTCATACCATGTTGAGTTGTTCTTTAGACTGAGGTCCTTGGCTATCTGGTCCCTTGGCTTCTCAATAGATGACAAATCTGATGTCGAGTTATTTCTTTTTCGCCTCTCAACCTTCTAGTATCAACATGGCCTTGAATAGGGGAGGTTAACCTCAGTCTGGAATAGGTTAGCCTCGGTTTAGGATAGGACAACCTCAACTTAGAATAGGTCAGCATCGACTTAGGGATCGTCGTAGGTTGATTCTTATCAATGAGCCTACAATTATTAGCCTAAGTTATTTAGCTAACAAAAGTGTGAGTTAGACTATTATAAGGGCATTCCATCAACCTTGTTCAATGTAATGGTTTTGTAAAAAAAAAACATAGACTCCATTTTGCTTTACTAACTAATTAACCTTCCAAATGGAAAAGAAAAAAAAAAAAAAGAGAGAGTCACCAATGTGTGTCTTAGAGCATGATGCAATGTCATTCACTTTCTAACCACTTGTATCAACATATTCCATATAATAAAGTATGTCTAAGGGTTATTTCGTCTTTATATAGATTTGTTTATAACTTAATTTTGTTTATGTTGTCATCAAATTTATCACATCAAATAATTTTAGAGCATTTTCATTGACTTTGTAAGAGTAGAGCATAATATTCTTTACTGTAGATTTATTTTTTCATTTTGTTGGCTAAATAATTATTTCACAAAATTATCATTTGCTACGAAAAGAGAAATTGTAATTTCTTTTGCAGGATTAATAAAGAGTAGCTAAACTTAGGTCATCTATAATATATTTCTAAATCTACACATGAGGCTTTAAATGAACTATAAGAAATAAGCATGACTTTTTCTATTATACTGTTTAAAGTTTATAGTTTTATTTTTACTTTATTCCATTTTGCAAAATAAACATGTTATGAGAGAATTATGTGTTTTATGATTAACAAAGGATTAAAAAGAAAATGATAACTTAGAATTCATTAGCACCCTTTCAAATGGCATAACATAAATCATCAGTAACTATTGTATGCCTTTACGAGAACCTTTCAAAGTTACTGTGCACTTAAATTGCTTAACAAAAAGAAAAAATATTTTACATTGCCCAAGGATTACAAAGTAGATTAAATTTTATTGTTTTTACAAGTTAAAAAGGGATGCTCTGGAAATATGATGTTGTGAATTTGCCAAATAGTTAAAAATGAACTATATATTTTAGGACCAACAAATAAAATAAAAAAGAAAAACATTACAAGATAAAAGAAGGGCATCAATCTAAAGATAGATCTAAAAGTTAGAAAACTAGTGATAGCTAAATTTAAGTTAATATTTGAAGGAAATTTAAGAAGGTTTGAGAATATTTCTTTTACTAAGATTATTTAAGGTATAAAGCTATGCAACAATAAAGTTAATTTACTACCAAGGGTCTTATAGCTTAGTAGCACAAATGTTGGTTTCCTAATAGGATAGATTAGGTTCAAATTCACCTCCCCCATCAAAGAAAAAAAGTTAACTTAATATTAGATTGATTGCATGTTTTCCTTTAAATTTGAAACGATGCATTTTAAGTTACATCAATAACTACTAATGTTGTAGAGTTTTACATTAAAATTATTATAGAGGCTCCAAATGTGTCTAGTAGAAATATACACCTTCATTTAGGCAAAAAAAAAAAGGAAAAAGAAATATATGCCCTTATGCATGTTTAAAATGGTGAATTACATTTTAGGTTCTCATATTTTCACATATTTTCATTTTAGATACCTAAGTTTTGCAAAATTAGAAAAACCATTGGTTATTTTAAGTGTTGTTACTACTAAAGGAAAAGAAAGAAAGATATGATTTAAGTGGAGTTCTGCTCCTAAACGTGATATGACAAGATGACTTTTCTAGTTTTGCACATAGGAGTGGTGCCATCAAGTTATTTTAGCTAGTTTAAGTTCCAAACAAAACTTTAAAACACAAAAGTTGCATGAATATGATTGTTCATTCACCTTTTTGAAAGATATACCTCCTATTTAAATTTGGGAAAGGGTCGGTTTTGTCTCATGAACCAGCCTAGGCTAGGCTTAGTGGGTTGTAGCAGTTCAACTACCTGTCCAACCTAAACAAAAAAATAAAATAAAATAATAATAATAAATTACATATTGAATTCATTACTGCTTTTGCGGTGGTTAAAAGTCACCTTTTGGTGACAATTTGTGTAGGCCAACTCAATGGCCTTTAGTAAGTGGGTGTTATGGAAATGACTAAATGACTACACCCTGCATAACCACACATTATGTTATGTGTGCATGAGAGAGAGAGAGAGAGAGAATTTCGTAGAGTCACAGTACAAGTGAGAAAGACAAGGTAGGTGATAGGAATCAACCCCTCTAACTGATCATGCATAGCCGAGCTTGAGGACTCCAAAGACTCACTTGGAGGATCTCATGCCAACTTGACTATCAAATCCTTACATGCATCAGATTCACCCCTATTCAACAACAACAATTTATTCCAGGAGACAGCCTAAGAGTCGTAGAGGCAAGCTCCCGATTTGACCACAAGCATCCGACCCTGAATCAAACTGACTTCTTTTTAGAAGAACTAATTTGTCCCTGACTTAGTCCACATAAGGCCAGCCCATGACTATAAGCGTTACTCTATTTCTGCCTACCTTGTATTATATTTCTCTCATCCAGATGCCAAGCAATACGTGTCTTGTAATATAGTATTCCAGAATGATTCTTTCTTTTTTATACTGAATATTCTTTGTCTTTTTTACCCTTTTTAGTATGTCTTAGATAAACTAGTTGTAGAATACCCTTTTGTCTTTTCATACATGCAAAGTAACCCTGATGGACGGGTATATAAACCTCTAGTTTCTCGTACATACAAAATCATCCAATCAATACAGAAATTGTTCACCACTTGAGTAACCTTATTGTTCTATTTATCATTCAACTCTTATCTATTTCCTTTTGCAAGGAGTAGTGGTGAGTGACTCTTTAGTTCAGATTGGTACATTATATCCGATAGATTGTTGGCCTAATAAGATTGAGTGATGTATTATATCCATTCGATAGCTACCCAGACTTTGCTAAACCCTACTACCCCTACCAACCCCAATACCCCCCTTCCCCTCCCTATTTTAGTTTTTTGGTTTGCTTCGTTGTGGTGCCTCTCCATGTATCCAACCCTAGAGAAGCATCAGCAGGTAGTTATAAGTATATACAATTGATGAAATTCAAAGTTGAACATTTTGAAAAGTTGAATGTTTTGAAAATTTGAGCATTGTGAGAAACTTTAGAAGCAATTAACATACCAAAATTTGACAATTGAATGAAGGCAGTGCAATATAAATTCATCTGCTTCTATCATCCACTTCTTCCCCCCCTCACATTCACTCCCATCTTAATACTTTATTGTTAGTTTTCTACAAACAATCAAATATTATGTGCTACTCTCTATATTGTGCTTCCATACTAATTATACCATTATTGTGTGAATTTTTTTTTTGTCCTAATTGCATGCTTTTTTTTTTTCTTTTCTGCTAATTAATAAAAAAAAAAAAATAGAGATTCTCTTTAGGAAAAAAAATTAGTCATTATCCTACTTTACTCTCTTTAGTATCATGCTATACAATAAATTTTTTTACTACTTTTTATGAAAAACAAATGATCGCTTTTTTTGAGGCTCTTCTTCTAGTAAGAAGGTTGGCAAAAGAAGAGTGAAAGACGTTAAAATCAAGCAATTTGTTGGCATAGAGAATTATGATGTCTACTACAACTTCACTAGTGACTAAATTGAATATGTATTTGATAGTCCTCTATCTGCTCCTAGGTTCGAGAGCATAATGCTACATGCCAAGGATGAGGCAATGGAGGACGAAGAAGCTGAAGATACTATAGGAGAGGACATACCAAAGATCTAACATGGTGATCAAAGTAAACCCCATAAACCTGCGAAGTCAAATATGTTTATTAAATATTTCAGCAAAGTTGTAGATGAAAAGGGGAATCCTCATTCGCACTGCAACTATTGCACTTTGAGTTACGCATGGTAAAAGGGGATGGGTACGGTACCTTAATAAGCTACATGCAAAGGAAGCATCCTACTCAATATGGTATTGACAAATCTCAGTAGTAAATTGCATGTGCTAGTAATTTGTAGTCTTCGGTATTATTTTGGTACCATATGGAGAAGCAAAAATTAGCCCTTGGACAATATATTACAAATTTGCACCTCTCTTAGAGTGTAGGTAAGTGCAAGTCTTGATTATGACATGAATAAGAAACATTGAATACAAACTTGTATACTTTCAATTCCAAAACTATGTGCAAAGTCAAGTAGGAATCATAGCACAAAGGTAAGCAGAAGCTAAGAGCTATGTTTATCTCCTTAGATATGTAAGTTTTGATATGAGCGGATATATAGATCAATAGATGGCAAGAAAATTATTACACGAGAATAACCTATCACTAGATGGATGATAAATGGTAACTTAATAACAGTCTACTGACCCTTAAGGTATTCAACAAAAGATACATGACATAAGAAATGTATGTAATTATATATGTTATACTAGATGAGTATCATTTGGCAAGAAAAAAAATTTCAACTAGCTTTGATAATGCTAATACAAATACTACATCAATGGATAAATAAAAAACCTATGCTAACCCATACTAGGTGGAACATTTTTCCATATCAGATGTGCATGCCATATTTTAAATCTTCATGTTAAAAGGGGAATGGTGAGTCTAGAATATAAAGTATCACTAATAAGATTAGCGGTTAAGATACTAACCGAGAGACTTGTTCTATATATAGTGTAGAGGGATTATTGCTTACAAAAAGGTAAAAGGTACAAAAAGATTTAAAAACAATGTGAAGCACCGATGGAATTCAATGTACCAAATATTACAAAGCATTGTAAATTATAAAGAACTTTTATGTAACTTTAATTTGCAAAACAATCTCAAAATTAAAATCTACCTAAAAGATTAGGAAATATGTAATAAGTTTGTGTAAGTATTTAAAGTTTTTAATGATGCTCCTAATACCATTTCTCAAGTTTATAGGCCCATTATGCACTATTTCACCATGGAAGCCATCAATATAACTACGGTTTTACTTGATATACGTGGGAACCCTATTCTCCACAGTTATGTTGTTGACATAAGGGCAAAGTGATTATAGTATTACAAAGAAATTCCTTCTATTTACCTTAGTGCTTCTATCTTAGACTAACCATGTAAAATAGATGTTCTTTAGGATTAGCTAAATATGTAATATCAAATAATTGACAACCACTTTAATAATTAAGATATGTATACTATAAGTGTATCTAACAAACTTCAACGAGCAACATACGAAATGAATAAGCTATTTCAATATTCTTCGTACGTATACAATGGTTAGGCTATAATTACTCCCTCGTCACCACTAATTTCATTTACTCCTCTACTAGGGAACAATTGTTAGCCGAGAAGTTGAAGAGACATAGGTCTAAAAGATTGCAAGCTCTAGTATTAATTCAACACTAACTTTGAGTTCAGTGATAATATTAGCATTAACGATTTCTAAATTCTTAAATGGTGGAAGTTATGCAAAAAGATATACTTAATCATCTGCTGCATAGCTCGATAGGCTCTTGTCACTCCAGCATCAATGGTCATAGTTGAATTGGCATTTAACATCACTAGCATCATTCTTGACTACTATTTGGCCTCCTTAACCCCCATAAATGTAGAAGTTATGGCCTATAACAAAGATATATGAGCATACATAATTATTGTTTGAGTGCATACAAGAAGGAAAAGAAGATAGAAAGAGACTTATTGCTATTAATAATGAATGAGAGAGAGACAAGGACGGAAGCAAAAGGAGGTAGAAAATGAAAGTGACAATTCATTGTCACTTATAAAAGAAAGAGAGAAAGATAAAATGCAGTTATTGTTTACATAAAGAGATAGCTAGGATTTAAATGAGAAAGCTTCCATGAATTTCTATAAATCTAACCCTTATGCTTCTCTTCTATTTACATTACTCGCTCTCATTCTCTACTTCCAACTCTTATGGCTAATTCACTTCACTGAATGAAATGAAGGGGGAATACAATTGGAATTCCTAAGAAATGTAATAAGGGTGTAATACCTATTATTTTTTTTAGTTGGATTTATAAATGATTTAAGAATAGATCATAATAGAACATTAATGACTAAATTAACCTTGATCCATCTTTTTCTCAACTAACCCTAAAGTAATAAGCAACGTTAATAGTGGTGGTGGCAGTGATGAAGGTAGTTGGCAACAACAATGATGGTGATGGTCATGCTGAAGTAGGCAGCAGTAGTAGATGTGGCAGTAGTAGCGGCAACAATGGTGATGGCTATGTTGGTGGTTGTTAAATTGGGATGAGGTTATTTTTGGTAAAAAAATATGAAATTTTATAAGAAATTGTAATTCTTTAGTTAAAGTAAAGAATCCTTATTATATGATTTTAAGCAATAAGAATTCCTATAGAATTATAATTCAGTAACATAAGACAAAGTTAGCACCATAATAAGGAATAAGGAAGGAATAGGATTCCATTTCATCCTAAGTGAACAAGGCATTGGTCTCTCACGTATACTTCTATACACTCATGAAAAAGGAGTAGACAAACATTTCCATTTTGCTCTAAATAAGGAAGGACATGGCATGTACATGGCCCACATTAAGCACTACAACTACTTTAACCTGTATTGAAGAGGAGATAATTACTCAATGGGAAATTTAGTCAACCATGAGAAATTGAAACACAATGAAGAGTATCACTTAGCAAAAAAAATTTTTCCTAGTTAATACAAAAAAATTGAGTTGTCGTATTCACAACTATAGCTCTTATATTTTATGTCTCCTTGTGCATGCATTCTCTTCCTTTTCTGGTCAAAGGCAAATCTAGTTTCATAATGTAAGTGTTAGTTTAAATAATTTCATTATCTATGTCAATTTCCATTGAATACTTACTTCACCTTTTATGTATTTTTAACCTTGTCAAAAATGAGTTGTGTAACTACATATGGTCAATTTAGTATACATAATTTATGTCTACAAGTATACCAAGTAAGAAATAAAATGTGACAAAAAAAATTATTTCTACAAGGAAAGTAAAATACAAATAATTTTGGCATGAAGTTAAACAAAGAAAAAAAGAAAAAATTCATCGGGGGGGAAAAAAAAAAAACAATTCTAGGTGGGTCCATAGGACATGAATTGCCAGTTCTTCGTGACCAAACCAAAACTTGCCTTAAATGAGCTGGTCAAGGTTCAACTAGAAGTTAAATCATGAACCAGTGGTTTTGTTCTAATCCTAAGTTGGTTTTGAACCGGTCTCAAGTTTAAGCTTTGTCAAAACTTGTTTCAATTATTAAACTCATTTCTTCTAACACCATGAAAATATGATTATGTGTTAAAAGAGAGTAACATAAAAGATGTTAGAAAAGGATATCGCAAAATGTTAAAAAATTTCTGTGAGATGAATTGGTCTTGTATTTCAAAATGTTCGAGTCTCATTGTCTTTAGCTATGCAATAGTTCCTCTTCTTTTCACGATTTGTGGTTTCGGAGTTTGTGGATTTCGGAGCGGGGAGTCTGCTTCAGTTATGATTTTTTTCTTTCTTCAGTGGCTTTCTTCTCTTTGTTTAGAATTAACTGGACTTAAGGCAGTTGGGTTTTCTTAATTTTGATCTAGTCACATTGTCTTTAGCAATGCAATAGTTCCTCTTCTTTTGAGGATTTGTGGTTAAGGAGTTTATGGATTTGGGAGAGCGGAGTCGGTTTCAATTGTGTTTTTTTTTCCTTCTTCAATGGCTTTCTTCTCTTTGTTTAGAGTTAATTGGACTTGATAAATTTAGTTTTTCTTAATTTTGCAAAACCCAGCTACCTTAACTATAGAAATAGAGGCACAGGTATACAAATAAAAAAGTATAAAAATTAGTATCTAATTTAGCCTATTCAGAAATAAAAGCTGTACAACACATAATACCGCACGGTTGAGTATGGTAACAGTAATTTGATGGATCGGAGATCCTTAGATCTTTCCGATCATATAGTTCGAAAAATATACATCTTATAATGCAACCTGCATATGCCCTGTAAATCCAACCTCTCCTCCTAAAACGTATCCCATATTTACTCCAAAAGAGGATGGAAAAACAAGCTTGCTCCAAAATTCATCTAAAGAATTAAATTTACGATTAGTTTACAAATTTCAAGTATTAGATCATGATAAGCCCACAGTTATTGGCCTCAGTTAAATATATATATTGTCGCTAATGATGGCGCCACTGACAATACCATAAGTACATTCTATCAGCTTTCTTTGTAGAGAAACGATGCGCACACTCAAATCTTGCATTACAAATTTATTAACATTCAAATTTCCATTTTGGAAAAAAAAAAAAAAAAAAAAGAAGACAAATCAATCGTTAAATTAAGCACTAGAGATGGACCATTGAATCTTTTTCCTAGAGATGAACCCTAGTTTTCCTCGCACATCTGACTTTTTTTTTTCAACCCTAGAATCCCCACGTTATTGCATGCAATCTTCACTCTTAAACATCATTCTTTCAATATTAAAGAATGGAAAGAAAAGGAAAAAGTAAAATCAAAAACCCATTTTATATTCCGATGATTTATCTTCATATACTATCTCCTGTAATCCCACGTTGAGCCTTCTCATTTGGGAAGTAACCACATGGTGGTCGCTTGGCATAATTTCTTGTATTAAGGGTCTTCTTTGGGTGGTCCCGGCAAGGTGCGCCTGGCCGGCTTGGTGTAAACCCGCAGCTATTTCCGGGAGAAGGGACTTTGCCCCTTTGCAGCGATTGAAATTGCATGAGGAATAGAGTATTTTCACTTTCCTTGTTCCACTCCTTTTGCCGGTTAAACCCTAGCAACCTACATGCCTCAAGATGTTGCACTCTTGTCACAAGACAGACGATGGTGACTAGTATTATAGCTGTAGTATGAGCCTTCATGATAACTTTTAGTATTTTTAAGGGTTTTGGGTTAGGGGAAGATATCAATATGTATGCAAACGTGATGGATGAAATGATTTATGTATGAAGAAGCATGTTCAAGGTATGAACCTATTTATAGGGCAACTTCGTTTCATGACTTCAGATGTAGAACTTGTCAGCCGTGTTTTAATACTAGACCAGCTAGCAAGTTACCAATTTCTAGCTTTGACTACTGTTTCATGTATATGGTTCAGGATGTAGAAAATCATACGCTTGCATACACTCGCGTCACTTCATATTCTTATATAATAAATATAATGGGATAATATCAAAGAAACTGGTTTTATAATAGGATAAATTATATTTGATTTTCCCCTTTCCAAAGAGTTAATATGTGTAGTTGATAAAAAAGAGAGAGAAAAAAAGATAGTAGTTTATGTATTTTTTCAATTTTATGCTTAAAGTTTAAAGTTATTATATATTATATATCTAACCAAAGTTTCTCTTGTCATATTTTATAACTAAGTTAGAAATTAGTAGATATTGAACTTAATCAAAATTTTACCCATCACATTTACTACTTTTTGTTATCTTGACAAAGATATCATAACAAATACTTATCAATGAAATAATATAGTTATAAGTAATGGGAGGTATCATATTGAAGATTTATTTAATAAGTAAAAAGTTGAATAGAAATGACCTCTAATAACTTTAAACCTTAAGTATAAAATTGAATATTTACAAAAAGGTTCACGACATAATAATTTTGATATTGTCTCAAAATAGGAATGAAAAGAAGCTATTTAGAAGAAAATATTCAAATATATGCTTATAACATTGTACAGGAGAACACGGAATTAAGAACGGAATCACCCTTTGATCATGTGTTTCCGAAGGGGTCGGTGTTCTCGGAGAATACACGGTTTTCAATTAAATCTTTCGTAGTGTTTGACCCATTTGCAACTTTCCCCTCACGGCTATCGTATTCTAGACCGTTGTTCAAAGGACAAATTTTACAAATAACGTTGTGGATGGAATGTCTTGCTGACTTCGACCACGCCACTATCAGTATTAAATTATATAACTTCTCGGGAAACAAAATACGAGGATTCTTCCGCGAAATTTAGACGTAAAATCAATTAAATTTTTCATTTTGCATGTTAGCTATACCGTATTAAAATGTTGGTTATTTTCATTCTCATTTCTGCTTTGTACAATTCGTTGACGAACTGATTGCACGTCGATAATTTTTTCGGGACATCATGAAAATACGAGGGTGCTCGATGGAAGTTAACGTGTAAGTAATAATGCGAACTCTATGAAGTTAACAAGTAAGGTCTAGCAAATGGACAATTGTAGGAAAAAAGTGTAGCATCACCCTCTATTGAGAATGTCGTACATAAAAGCAATGGAACTGTGTAGGTTTTATTACTTTTATGTTTCATACCCTCAATGAAGTGTATTTGATAAGACATATAAGTAAACTTGTGATCCGCCTATATATTGCTCATAATTGAATCGTTTTTAAAGAATAAAGTTAATCCAAACCTTTATTATTTTCTTTTGGAAAAATTATACTTTTAGAGTCCTCAAATTTTGCCAATTTTTTTAAATGAGTTTTCGAACTTTTATATTTTCAATTTTAGTTCTTAAACTTTCTACATGTTTGCAAAAAAGTCATCCGTTAATGAGCCATTAGATTTTTCATTAACAAATGAATCCTTTTTGAAATTACAAAAAATTTGAGGACTGAATTTAAAAAAAAAAATGTTTGAAGAATCAATTGGAAAAAGTAATAAAGTTGGAAGACTAAAAGTACGAAGTGTACTTTTTCTTTTTCTTTTTTTTTTTCTTTTTCATCTATTGTTAATTTTTCTAGTAAAAAACATTGGTTATAAAATTAAACGTGATTTGATTCTATTAAGAAAACTAAACGTGATTTAATTGATTATGTGAAGTATTTTTTAACTGAAATGGAAAATTCACATCGAAAGGACCAATATTTTTTTCTTACCATTTCCATTTTAGGATTTTATATTTTCATTATTTTTATGCTTTTACTATCACCTAAGATGTGATATTACTGTAATATAATATTATGTAGCTTTAATTCTTACATAATATTCTTCATTTTAAACATTAATATTTGGTTAAAAGTTTCAGAAACTATTAGTATCATCAAATATAACGAAGTACTTTTAAAAGTAGTTCGAACAAAATCGAATAGAACCAAACCGAACTGAACTGAACCACATTTGAAGTAGTTTGGTTTAGAACCTCGAACTATTAAAAGTGGTTTGGTTCATTAAAGATTTAAACTAAGTCCTTTCAAATGTGGTTCGACCTTTGAATGGAACCGAATCAAACTGAACCAAACCATGAGTATCCCAACTTAAAAATGAACAAAATTAGTATTTTACCTTTTTTTTTTATGTTACAAGTACTATTAAAAATCATGTCCTAAAGGAACAAATATGTATATATATATATAGGTTGTAAACAAAAAACAAATAAATATATAGTTCCTAAAAGAAAAAAAGGGAAAGGGAAAAGGAGATGGAAATTACACTTTACACTTTTAGTCCTCAAACTATACTACTTTTTTTAATTGAATTCTCAAACTTTTATTTTTTTGTCTATTTTAATTCTCAAACTTTTCAAAAGTTTACAAAAGAGTCATTTGTTAATGAAAAAACTATTAGTTCACTAACGGAAAACTTTTTTGCAAACTTTTGAAAAGTTTAATGATTGAAATAAAAAAAATAAAAGTTCAATGACTCAATTAGAAAAAGCGATAAAGTTTATTGACTAAAAGTGTAATTTTTTTTCTTTTTTTTTAATGAATAATAATGAAAAAGACGAAAGTGAGATCTGAATTTATAATGACAGAATAGGACATTATTGATACTAACTGAAATATAAACTTTAGCGAGTTTAACCTACTTAACTATTGTGGTTACGTCCTCTATGATTTCAAAATGTTGCCCCTCTGCAACCCCTATAAAATAGTACAATTGATGATTTTAAACTCTAAAATTTCCATTGTGTGAGCAAAACACTTAGTAGATTGTCATTGAGCTTTAAATAGGTTAAATTATTTTTCAAAGAATGTAAAAATAGTTAATTGAAATTCTATATTTAAGGTATCACAATGCCATTAGCCTAACAAATAATGAGATAATATTAAATGTACTATTTCTTACTTTGAGATAGAAGTATTTATGCATTTTTGAATTTTTCTAACTTGGTTACAAATGAAGGAAGGCTACTTATTTGTCAGCATTCTCCTCTTCAATAGATTGTAGAAATCAACTTGATCCAAAGGTTACAAATTACTATCTAGAAGGCTTCATTTATCATCTGGAAGATTACAACTAGTCTCTAGAACGTTATATGAAAATATATAAACTAACATGTTCTAGAGACTCCACCTAACGTTTTTTTTTTTGGAATATGGTTGATATGATGGACTTGGACTTGAAATGGGCCAAAGTGTATCAATGTTAATACTCCTCCTTGATACACTTCAATATAACTCTAAGCATTTTTCATAAGATCACGAACCTTGCTCATAGGAGTGCCTTAGTAAAAATATCTGCTACTAGATCTTTCATCTTACGATGATTCATGTTGATTTCCTTAGTAGTAGTAGCCTCTCACCAAAAAAGAAAAAAAAAAATGATACTTAACTGCAATGTGCTTCATTCTACTATGATGCATTGGATTCTTTGCTATTGTAATAGCTAATTTGTTGTCACATAATATGGTAGTTGGATCTTCTTGAGGCTTACACATGTTTTCTAGTAGTCTTCAAAGCCATACTGCTTGAATGGGCAGTTGCTACTACTATAATATACTCGACTTCAGCAAATGATTGTGCAAATGTCTCTTGTTTTCTTTAATGATCATGAAAATACTTTTAATCCAAGATTGAATGCATAACTTAATGTACTTTTCATGCCATCAATAGATTCTACCTAATCGTTATCTGTGTATCCTATCAATTTATAGTTGCTTGTTTACTTATACCATATACCATAGTCTTTAGTACTCTGCAAGTACCGTAGAACTCACTTTGCTACTCCAAAGTGCACCTTACTTGGATACTGCATAAACCTTGATAACAAGCTAGTAACATACATTAGGTTTAGATGAGTCATCATTAGGTATAGTAAACTTCCTATGAAGATTCTATATCCGGATGCAATTATAGCTTGCGATCTATCCTCTTTCTACATCTTCTCATTTGTTACTAATGGTGTAGCCACTGCTTTATAGTTAATCATGTTAAATTTCTTCAATAGATTTTTAGTATACTTCTGTTTATGGATGAATATCCCATCATCTTCTTAATAGACTTTAATACTAAGGAACACTGCATCAAACCTAGGCCTATCATTTCAAAGGTCTTCATCATGTCTTCCTTGAACCATTGAACCAAACACTCATTGTTACCTATACATATGAGATCATTTATATATAAGGACACAATAGGAGTATTGTTATGTTAGGTTTTGATGTAAAGAGTAGCCTCATTATAGCTCCTCTTAAATAATTGTTCAATAAAATATTGATCAATTCTACTATATTAAACTCATGGTGCTTGCTTAAGGCCGTATAGTGCCTTCTTTAGTTTAAGGACTTTGTCATCTTCACCTTTGACCCCAAACCTTAGAGGCTATTAAGTGTATATGTCTTCCTCTAGATAGCCATCCAAGAATGTTGACTTTATATCAAGCTAATATATTCTCCAGTCTTTCTATGCTATTAGTATTATTAAAGCTTGAATGGCGTCTAGTTGAGTAACTAGAGCAAATGTCTCTTTATAGTTTACTCCAGGAATCTAAGAGTAACCCTTTGCTACCAATCTGAGTTTGTACTTCTAAATTGAGTTGTCAAGGTTAGACTTTACTTTACAGACCCACTTGACTTTAATGACATCTTTGTTTGATGATGGCTTTAAAAGCTCCCACGTCTCATTTTTCTTAATCATGTTTATCTCATCTTTCATTGCTGTAACCGATACAACTTGTCTCATTGCATCTTTGAAGCTCTATGGCTTTATAGCTACAAAGTAGCACGTTACATATATTTTTGAAAAAAGCCTTGACTTTCTAGGAGATGATTTTAAAGATGATTCTCCTTCTGCTCATGAAGTTGATGCTACAAGTAAGTTAGGAGTCCTCTCTTCCTAATCATTAAATCTAGGAGAGAATTCCATTCTTAGCACTAACGTGCTTTCTTTCTTTCTCTTTATTCCAATTCTAGGTAGCACATTCATCAAACTCAACATGCTTGTTGACGATAAGTTTCTTGGTCTTTAGACTGTCGATTCTATATCCTTTAGATTGTATACTGTAGCCCAGGTAGATGCCCTTTTCAGTTTTCTCTTCCAACTTATGTCTCTTCACTACTGGGATATGTACATAGCAAATACTTCTACGTATACAAAGATGTTGTATTGATAGCTTTTGTCCACTCCAAGCTTCAATAGGTATTTCATCTTGCATTGCTCTAATTGGACATCTGTTAAGTGGATAGATTGTTCTATACACTACTTTAGCCTAAACCATCTTTGGCATCTTCTTCTCTTCTAGCATAGATCTGGCCATCACCATAACTGTGTGATTCTTCCTTTTCGATACATTGTTTTGTTTCAATGGATATCCAATTGTAAGTTGGTATTTAACTCCTTCATCTTCATAGAATTTACTAAACACCTTTGAAATATATTCTTTACCTCTATCACTTCTGATTGTTTTGATATGATATTCGTTCTGTTTTTCAACATATCTCTTTAATTTCTTAAAAATCTCAAATACTTCAAATTTTTTATGCATAAAATAGACCAATGTCATATTAGTGTAATCATCAATAAAGAGGTTGAAGTACTTACAATTCTCAAAGGATGGTGTTTTCATAGGTCCATACACATTTGTGTGTATGAGTTCCAGTAGTGCTTTAGCTCTCTATGCTTGACCTAAAGGGAATGATTTTTTATGATACTTCCCAAGCATGTAACCTTCACGGTCATTGGTAAACTTGACATCATGTTCTTCTTTTATAGAATCTTCAACGCCAAGAAGTTGCAATGGCCAAGTCTCTTATGCTAAAGTAATGACTTTTCTTAATTTACTTTCATAGCCACTTGTGTTTTATGGTGCCATTGGATGGGAAAATTTCTTTGTTCTTACATCTTGCCTTTTGCAATCTCCTTGCCTTTGTCTTCTTTATCATATATGGTATAGGAGTCTCCTTTGAATAGTAAGTAGTATCCCCTTTCCATCATTTGCCCAACACTAAGAAAATTTGTCTCTAGACTCGGTACAAGTAAGACATCTTGGATTAGATGCATATCTTTCTTTTTCTCAATTGTAATAGTACCTTTTCCTTCAATAGCCACAAGCTCTCAATTTCTAAGCCTCACTTTAGAACTGACTGATGTGTCTGTCTTGAAAAATGCTTTCTTTGCATGTCATATAGTTGCTACAACCACCATCCAAACACCATGTATCTCCTTTGGTCTCAATAGTAGCATGGCAAGCATAAAATAGATAATCACTTTCTTCTTCAGAGTAATTGGCTTTATACCTCTCCTTAAAATGACAATCTTTTGTAAGATGGCCAAATTTATTACAATTTTGACAATATGGCCTTCCTTTGTATCCACAATCTTTCTCTTGATGATTGGTACTCTTACAAATTTAACACGGTGGGTGCTTTCTTCTTTTTCCTCCACTCCCTTTATTTCTGATTCTTCTATCTTCATTTTTCATCTCACCACTTCTAAAGTTCCAAGACTCAAAATTTAGTTTGCATTGAAAGGCTTTCTCCCATGTAGATTTGTCATGCCTATTCAATCTCTTTTCATATGCTTCTAGAGGGCTAATCAATTCAGTAACTAATAGGGTAGCTAAATCTTTTGTCTCCTCAATAATAGTCACAATTGAATCATATTTTTCTAGAAGCGATTAATATTTTAGGGAAATTACAAATAACCTACTTAAACTTTAACCTAAGTGTGAATTGATCCCCTAAACTTTTAAAGTATGGTTTTTAGTCCCTACACCTTCATAAATTGGCAACTAATCTCAAGAGATTAAGAATAACCCCTTAAATTTTGATTTTAGTGTGTAAACAACCCACTAAACTAAAAGGTTGTTTAAGGGTATTTACATACTAAAATTAAAGTTTAAGAGATGTTTACATACCAAAATCAAAGTTTAAAGGGGTTATTTTTAACCTATAGGAGTTATTTGCCAATTTATGGAAGTTTAGAGACCAAAAACTATACTGTAAAAGTTCAAGAAGTTAATCTGCACTTAAGTCAAAGTTTACAAAGGTTATTTGTATTTTTCCCTAATATCTTTTCTACTACTCTTTTATCAGTTATAGTTTCTTCAAAGGCTCTCATTTAAGTCACCACTTAATTTACTCTAGTATAATAATCATTTATGGTCTCAAAATCTCTCATTCTAATATTTTCAAAGTCCCTTCTAAGAAATTAAAGTTTCACAAGATGTACCTTTTCATTGCCTTAGAACTTCTCCTTTAATGTATCCTATGCTTGTTTTGCATTGGTAACATCACTAATTCTAGGAAAAGTTAGATCCCCCATTGCTAGTTGAATATTATATAACGCATTTCTATCTTTTTCTTTATTGGATTTGAATTTAGCAAATTCTGTCTCTGATAGGTGATGTATTAAGTAAGTGCACTTATCAATTTATAATATAGTGCATTAAGTCTAAGTGTTGATTCCTCAAGGACTCTGACTACTTGTACTCATTAGAACTTTATTATCTAGCCAGTAAATTAAATTTCAAGATACTAAAAGAAGTAAATCTAAATTATTACTAGAAGTAACTTAAAGAAGTAAATCTAAATTATTACTAGAACTAACTTAAAGATTAAGTAAGATGAAATTCAAGAATTAACAAGAAAACAATTCAATTGGAAATTTATTCAAGATTCAATGTTGTACTTAGATTTTGTTTCTCTTAGATCTTGTTTCTCCTAAATCTAACATGTGATTTTCCTAAAGATCATGTAATTTATTCTTTGATCTTTCTTGAATAAGAGAATTCTTTGTTAAATTAATCACTTTCTCAAGCCTATTAACCTTAACTTTAGAATTAACTATTAGAATCTCTTCTCAATAGTATGACCTAAGACTGTATTATTGAACAATGAATTCTCTATGCTTTAATTTGAAATTCTAGAAGAATCTTGCAAATTATCTTAAATCTTGCAACAATCCTCATTAACTATGCCTAGATCTAATCTTATATAAAATCTCTTGATTTTATTATAAGATATCAAATTCTAGATTACTACATGTGGAATTAATAATCTAAATTATGAAGCAAACATAGTTGAATCAAGAAAATAATAAAGAACTAAATTAATCAAGTAATAATAGTATCACATGAATAGATCTAAGTTCCACAAAACCTAGATACTAAGATTCTACTCTCTATACATCGCAAAATAGAAATCTAAAAACAAAGTATAGAAAAGAATAGAAAAAAGCATAAAGAAATCCAAACAAAATTAAATCTTGAAATCTTCTCTTCTCCATACTTTATTTATTATTCTTGACTTCAAAGACTCCTTAAAAGTTCCTCCTCAAATAAACCTTAACAAGGCTTTATATATGAAGAGATAAAAAAAATAGGTTGGCTAGAAAAGACACAACCGATGATACAACCATATCTTTTGGTTATGTACTTAACTGTGCTTCACATTTGTTTTCTTTTTTTTTTTTAAATGGAAACAATACGACCGACAACATGGTTGTGTCTTAAGCTATAATAGTTAAAAGTTAACTCCAATTTTGCTTGGAAATGTTATAGTTATGTCATTTGGTTGTATCAATCATCAAACCTTCATAACTTGATCATTTCAGCTTCAACTTAGGTAAAATTTGTTTATGTCTTCTCATTTTCTTGTCTAGATCATTTCAAAACCTAGAAAATAAAATTCTACTCAATTAAGTATTATTATCTAAAAATAAATTCAAATATCAAGGAAAATCATAAAAAATCACTAAATAAAATATGTGCTATTAGGAACTTATCAAACTTCCCCACACTTAAGAAATTGCTTAAACTCAAGCAAATAAAAAAAAAAAATCAACATAAGAATTCTTAAGTAAAAAATAATCACTACCTAGGAAACCGACCAAAATTTACACTTAAACTGGAAAAATTCAACTTGCAAATCCAATTAATTTTCTTTAAATAACTTTCTTAACTCTTATATTCAATCTTTTTTTCCTAATGTCCAAAAGACACAAAGTACTGGAGTTCATAAGTTAATCTATATAAATTAAAGTTTAACTGAATCATTTAATCAAGGATTCCATACTCAAGATTAGATTTAACATTTCACCAATTAAGAAAGAGTCATAAAAATTTTAACCTACTTAACTAAAATATATACAACCTTCTCTTCAATCTTGTTAAGCACTATAACTCGAAGTAAACACATATTACATCCACTCATCCTCTGATCCTTCCCTTAGTTCATGCTTTAGTTGGAAGGCTTCAAATTCATTGAATTTATGTTATTAATTAAGCACATTATTCAAAGACAATTGTATTGGCAGTAGGAAAGGATCTTACTCTTCTAACAAACTAAGACTGATCCATATCGATTGATCCATATCGACCAATCCATTATAATGGTAATGGAAAAGAACCTTGCTCTTCTAAAGGACTAAAGCTGATCCATACCAACTTATCCTTTAAGCTTATTTCAGCATTGGCAGTGAATTTCAACCTCGCTTTTATGAAGGACCAAGGTGAATTCTAACTAATTTTTCCCTTTATATATATATATATATATATTATCACTTTTTACCTCCAACTATTTCAACTTTTCAAAGGTTTCTCAAAAGACAAATTTTATTTGTTTATTTACTAAGAATTATAGGGCTCTAAAGTCATCTAAAAGACAAGTATACATCAAAGTAAGCTTTGAAAATAATCGTAACTAACTCCTAACCATTGATGTTGCTCTAATCCTAAGTACTAAAATCCTAGGCTAAATAGTCCGTAACTTTACTCCACAAAGGATTTACTTATTAACTCTAGCATCATATATATCAAACATTAAAAATCAAGTATTCAAATTGCATTCAACTCATTGGAAGTTATCAATTCCAAATAATTGCAAGTTAATAAAACAATAAAATTGGGTTAAATGTAAAAAAATTGGTCTCATAAGTAGCAAAAGTTTCTATATATTTCTATATCCTCTTTTCCACACTTAAAATCATATATTGTATCCAATGTACGAATTAAGTCACATAATATAAAATGTATCAATCAAAATTGTCATAGGTAAGACGATATAAAAATGGGAAATAAAAACTGCTACTCACTTGAAAATTTAACATAATTCATCAATGTAAGAAGTCTGAAGTCTGAAGTAGTCCAAATCAAATGCAATCTCTAAGATGAGCTTCAGAGTTCTAAGGCATTGACTCCACAATCCTCCTAATCGAAGGCATCATCTATAACTTTATCCTCATCCTCTTTATATTCTTCATCCTCTTGCTCATCATCAACATCTTCAACCAAACTCTTTTCTTAAGTTCCTTCTTCTTAACTTATAATTTAACTCTTAATACCATGTTTCTCTACAAAAGGAAACAATATTTAAGTCAAATTTCTAATACATTAGAGCTTCCCCACACTTAGAATAAAGAAATAGATAAAAAATCATGACTAAGTGTGGAAAATAAACACTATAACTCATAGAGGAATTTTGTCAAAAACTTAGCATGCATGCAAAATGTAGTTATTTTCTTGAGAAATCATTCGTGCAATCCTAGCAACTATTATTACAAAAGAAATTCCAAGCATGCTTAAACTCGCAATTCCTTAAGGACATGATCAATAGCTCTTGTATATTTGATTAAACACTAAATCCCTAAGTGCTAAAATGAAGAACAAGGCATATAAAGTAATAAAATTCAACACTTCAACTCAAATATGCAAGAATCTCATACCTATATTAATGTACCTGTAAGTGATACAATTGTGTCACAACCTCTAATCTTTCACAATCTAATTCTAGTGCCAATTCAAGAACACGGTTATGTTCATCATGTACATCACTACCAAAATACTAAAACAAATAATATCCACCAAAGCAAAGAAATGAGGTCTCCAGGAATGCTCTACCATTCCCATGTTTGATTGACAAAGTTGATGCAATTCTTGATAAATGGATCAAGGACAGGAATATCAAATTACTAAGGGTAAATAAAGAGCCTACCACACAAGAGAAGAATGATCCTGAATATTGCCAGTATCATAGAGTTATTAATGATGCCACCAAGGATTACAGGAATATAAGATGGATATTCCAAAAGAGAATACAAAAAGGTGAATTGGTTGTTGAAGACAACAACATTCGTATGATGGAGATTGAAGACAATGATAGCAAGTAGAGTTTTGTAAAAATATTTGATCATATATTAAAGGTAAAATCTATCCATCATTTGTAATCATCCTCTAAAAGGAAGAAATAAATTCAACTTTATTTATGAAGTGATATTTTCTTTTACCCATCTGTTTTGATTGTTTGTACATATCTTTTGACAATTAGCTTAACCTTAATAAAGGAAAAATTTTTTAGCATCACCTTACCCCTTGAAGCTAGGACAATCCCTTTACACTACGTAGGGCAAACATCGTTTCTATAAGCCCATGATGCATAAGTGTAGCTAATGTCACCCTTTGTTGTCAAGCAATTGAAGCATCCTCTTGACAAGTGTCTTTTAACCACCATGGTATAGCTATCATTGCTACCATGGTGATTTGTTCACAAATATGATTAGGTGTAGCTAAGCTAGGGGTGAGCAAATTAACCGTGAACTATTAACTGAACTATGAACTAAATTAAAAATTTGGTTTTTTTTTTTTCATACAATTCAGTTATTGATTCAATTTGCTTTCAATCAAATAGTTCATGGTTCAATTTAGTAATCCAAATCAAACTGTATTAGTTAGACTTAAAAAAAAATTCCATGAAATTATTAATTACTAGGCTGCAATGTATGTTACCTAACATTAAAAATAAAAGTAAATGTTATTCTTCTTCTAAAAAGAATCAGACTAAAGCTACACCTCTCCTCTTTCCAATTTACAATCACAACATCACCTTATTCTCGTCATCTCTCTCATAAGTCACAAGTCAAAGTCATAATCATTTGTTGCATTATCGATTGCTATAGTCGTGCCATAGTTGATGCTACGTATTGTTATTGTAGTCATCTTAACAATATAATCCATTTAGAGTTAGAATTCTCAAAACTAAAACCTTAGGTTTCCTTTTGAAATTCAAACAAGCCTAAGAGAACTGCCTTGTATGCATATTGGTTGAAGTTGGAATAAAATATATGAATCATATTTTATTGAAAAATTGGACATAATGATATAGATTCCAAATTTAACAAAAATAAAAAAATTAGACACTTCACTCGCATCAAATGAAAAAACAAAGTTCGAACCACGAACCCAATCATTTAATTTTAGGTTCAAAAAATTTACGAACCAAGCTATACGACTAGGTTTGAAATTAAGAAAAAAGAAAATCGAACCATTAATTTTAGGTTTGATTTAGTAAGAGGGGAGGGGGTAACGTAAACCATACCAAATCAAATTGCTCTTACCCCTATACTTAACATTGTCCCCTACTATCCCTTATTAATAATCTCTATAAAACAAAAATTAGTGTAGCTAACATTACCACCTCATTAGGTATAGCTAACATTACCCCCTACTATCCCTTGTTGATCGTCCCTATGAAAACAAAACTAGTGTAGCTAACATTGCTATCTCATCGAGTGTAGCTAGCATTGTCACCTATTATCCCTTATTAATGGTTTCTATGAAACCAAAACTGGTGTAACTAATATTACCACCTGATCTAGTATAGCTAATATTGCCACCACAATCCTAAAACACATAGGTTTATCCAGGATCACTAGCTATGTTCCTTAATTATGGGATTGAAATGATCTCGACTATGATAGGTTAAAGTAATCTCGCAGTAGGCTTGGCAGCTATATTACCTTTCCTTAGAGTTGAGGTCGAAGTGACCTCATCCATGAATGCTTGAAGCAATCAAATCACGATAGCTGTAGTTGCTTAGTAAAAGCATAGGCTCTTGAACATACAGCGAGCAAAATGCTCATTTCTACGACCTTACTTGCAAGATCAAAGTAATCTCAGCTGTAACGGGTTAAAGCAATCTTACAATAGGGCTAGTAGCCATAACACTTTTCTGGGGAGTCGAGGTTGAAGTGACCTCATCTATGAATGGTTGAAGCAATCAGATCATAGTAGTTGTAGTTTCTTAGTAGAAGCATATGCTCTTCAATATGTAGTGGATGCAATGCCCATTTTTGCAACATTTCTCATAAGATCGAAGTGATCTTTCTTGTGAGAGGTTGAAGCAACTCCATAGTAGGCTTAGTAGCCATAATGCCATTCTGTAGAGATGAGGTTGAAGTGACCTCATTCATAAATGGTTAAAATAGTTAGATCATGTTATCTATAGTCACTTGATAGAAGTATACGCTCTTAAGCACATGGCAAACGAAATGCCCATTTTTGCAACTGTATGCAATCATGGAGCTGAAGTGACCTCAATTGTGATGCAGTAGAGCAATAGCATAATACACTTAGCTATTGGATGAGATCAAAGTTATCTTAATCATGAAGGTTTAGAGTGAGACCATGATAGGCTTAACAATTGTAATACCATTTCCATTGAAGTAATCTTGGCCCAATCATTTAATCAAAGCCATCTTAATCATTAAGGATCAAAACGGGCTTATAGAGTTGAAGTAGCTCCATGATATACTCTACTTGATAATTCATGAAGTAAATGAGTAAGTGCAAAAGGATTCACATGATGGGATGAGTTTTTATCCTTCAAATCATGAGTTGCTGCCTCATCATGTTGTGATGCACCATCAACTGGGGGAGAAGAACGATACTTTAACATGTCATGCTTGATTATGAATGATTGACATCATAGCATGAGAACGATTCACATAATAGTAGAGCTTTTGTATAAAGCACTTGAATGTGGAATACGCCTTTAATCATGTTACATAAAAGATGATTGAAAGCTTTCATAAATGGTACTGGTTCTTCAGCTTCTCCCATTCGATGTCCTCTTAGCACTCCATAGTGGTAGCCTCATACAATTGGTGTAGGTGATCATCTATGAATGCTTGATTTCCTTTGCACTTCTAAAAATGTTGGTCTTGCACTTATTAGATACTTGAGTGAAGTTGGTTCTCCTTAAGTAATCTACCCAGCTTGTTGATAATCTTAGCATTTGGAATAGAGCTAGAAACTCTTACGATGAAATCTTATTGTTGTAAATCTTAAACCCAAAGTGAAGTTGGAGTACAATCTTGTGCTTGTTATGGATAGACACATTCAAGTGAGGCATGGTACTCTAAAGCAAGCGCTTACACGTGGGGAAAGCCTAGATAGATTTCTCTCATTAAGATTCTTATAATCCTGATATCCTAAGGCGACATTCTACGGGAAGTAGTTCTCCTTAGCTTCACGGTACTTGACCTCCATTGAATTCTCGCAAACTTTATCCTCTTCAATCGTTGAACAACAACCTTGCATCTAATGGTAGTGACAACACTTGGTTGAATATTGACTCTCTTGAATGATGTGATTCCTTGCTCATTAATGATGGAGCAATTGAATAGATGCTTTATTGTTGAATGGATCCTTAATTAGATTTAGATTCCTGCCTGTCTAGGAAACTAAGTGACAGCACGTACAATAATTGTCACTCTAGCCATAATTACATTGTAGGGCCAATAACTGTCAGAGCAATGATGACAATCATATCCCTATAATAAAACACATGTAAAAAATCCGCATTACACCATCTAATCAATGCGTCATTCCTATCAAAACCATGATAGGGTTACGAAGGGGAAATTGCTCACATATAAGGAAATTTCAATACTAAAAGAAGATTTCCTTACTTTATTCTCATATGTATCCCTAAGCTTTCATCTCATCTTTAACTTCAAAATTCTCAAAAGTTTTGTAACTTCTATCATATAATTAGAATCGGGTATGATTCGAAACATAATTCATCAACTCGTTCTTTTTGATTCCAAAGTGACTGAGATTGAGGCTAGTTCTCTCCCCCAAAAAAGGAATGAGACATCGTATTCTTTGAGTAGCTTAGCTAATAATACGATAGAGTGGTGGGACAAACTCACCCATATTAATTCTCTCGTAACAAATGCCTATCTAGATGACAAAGAAGAAAGATCTACAACTAGGTATTTGTATAATAAAATGGCTTACTTTAGTGATTCTCTAGATAGAGTGGCAAGTGATGCTAATAAAGGTCTTGTTTCAAAATGTAATAAATACTAGCAAGATCTTCCCAAAGTATAGAATCTACGGAGGCTAAAAGAGGAAGAAAGGATATGCTTTCCAAGGGAGCGTGAGTTTTACATTTATCTAAAGTACCTTGACTTTGGACTGCGCTTCCCATTTTCCGCTTTCATTAAGCAATTCTTTAACTATTTTTGAGTTGCGCTAAGCATGTTCTTGATAAACATTTATCAACTGCTCGTAGCTTTCAAGATAGTTTGTGAAGAGATCGAGGTTAAGACTACGCCTTAATTATTTAGGTTCTTCTTTACAATAAGGAGATAGCTCAATGGTTGGTACTTCATAGCCACTAGGTAAGGGTGAAAATTCATGAATGGATTTGAGTCTAAGATCCATCAGTGGCATGACAAGTTTGTGTCGATTATATAAAATAAAGAATTAGACTTTTAGACCCAATGGAATGAACCCATCCATATAAAAGATATTGAGTTGATGCCACATAATGCCACTGCAGCAAAAAAAGATAAAGAAAGAAGAAAAAATAAAATTTTTTTCTAAGATGCCAAGAGAACAATAAAGCAATATAAAAATGTGGAGCCAATCTTCCCTAAAAAAGAAGGTATGCTACTAAGTAATTGTTGTACTGAACTCCATTGTTTAAACAGTGCTTCTACAACCAAGCTGGGCTATATAATAGGAGCCAAGCTCCATTCTTATGCATGATTGACATATACCGAGCTGCCTTTTTGGCCCAAGCAATTGCATGGATCAATTTATAAATAGATGTGCAAAGCCACACATGTACTACCATTGATCAACAATTCAGAACCAACAACTCAAGTTTGAATGATTCTAGTAAAGATGCATTTGAGCTACTATTAATGGCATAACAAATTTAAGCTCTTCACAATCTTATACCCCTATGGCACAGGGCTGAGCTCTTTGTCGGTCAAAGATTGCTTGTCCTTACTTGCTCATACATGTTTTTGAAGAAACTGACATTAAGGACAAATATAGATATCCGAGTCATCAGTAGACCATGTGCCTATCATGTAAGTAAATGATACTGCCCAATTTCACAATGATACTCTACAATTCATTGGGTATTATTTTTTCAAGACATGCATCGTAAAGCTTTATGCCAATTGGTTGTTAATATTTACATACAATTTTTAGGTTTAGTATTAAGATTATATATGATTCATTTACTTCTTGACATGTTCATTCTTACCTTCTTTAGAGATGAGTACAAGAACTTAAAGATAAAAATTGCCTTTCATTTTGAACCCACGTAAGTATAATTTGTTAATGGGTAACTACATAACTACTGATGAGCTAGTATAAACCTTTGTGCTCTATTTAATAAATAAATGTCAAGCTACTTAGAAACCCTAAATCATTAGGCGATGATGGATAAAATACTTTAAGTCATACAACTTACATGGATGACAAGTGAATAAGGCCAAGGTCCCTACGTTAATGGAATAGAGGCTAACTAGCCAATTTTATGGCTTAACTTAACACAAGTCATGTTCAGCTTGGACAACTTGCTTGCTTCCTCACCTCTTCAAGTGCTTTAGCCTCTTTAGGCCCTTACCTCTTCAAGCACTCCAACCTCTTCAAGTATTCACCTTTACAAGCTCTCACTTTCCTAGGTGTTCTAGCCTCTTTAAGTTCTCGCCTCTTTAGGTGCTCTAACCACTTCAAGCCTCTTCTTTTGAAGGCATATCAATATTTATAAATGATCCAACTACTCTTACCTTTTGCCTCTTCAGGCTTTTGCTCCTTTAAGCATTATAGCCATTTCAAGCCCTAGATTGCAAGCTTTTCCAAAGATCTCACAAAATCAACCTCCTTAAATGCTCTCTTTGCTGACTTTGTCATCAAAGAGAGTAGGGGTTGCAAATGTTGGTAGCAACTATAGTAAATGGGCCAATGACCTAAATTGGTCATATCGAAACTTAAGACCAACTCTTAGGGCCCATTTGTATACACGAATCCAATCACCTACTATAAATATTAAACAAGACTCCCAGTTATGGGGACCCTCTTTTGTCCATTCTTTCATTTTCTAACTCTCATAATCATTTTACAATCCCCTTCACATAGTAAGAGGGCTAACTTAGGCATCGAAATAGCTACGTCAAAGCACCCTTTGATGCCCCCTATAGCCCTATTCTTATTTTGTAAGTATTCACATATCGGAACGAAAATCACCAGTCAATACCACTTGCTCCTTAGGTTGATACACCTTTAAGCTTGACAAGTGACTTTTAAAGATGGAGATAACACTAAAGTTGTTCCAATCCTTGTTATGAAGTACGATGCTTAACAATTGGATGATGTGTGACTTGTTTCGATATGAATCCCTTAGATGCATAACTCACTACTTGCCTCTAAGGTAGTAGGATTGGGAATCCACAATAGCACCAGGATTAACCACAAGCTCATTGAGTGCCTATATATCAAGATCTATGGTAATGCCAATGTTAACTAAAGGCTTGCATAAGGTTGATGTTAAGAATCCATGATATCGCTAAGGTTAACTGAGGGCCTGTATAAAGCTGATGTCAAGAATCCATGGTAATGTCAAGGTTAACTGAGGGTTTGAATTAATGATTAGATTTTGGGAATCTAGACTAAGACTTAAAGTGAATTAATGCACGAGTTGTCTTGAAAAGAAAAAAATAAATAAGAAATGGACTATTATCATTATTTAAAAAAAAATAAAGCCTTAGCATAAAATCAAATTTTTCTTGTGAAGATATTGGTCACAAACTGAAGCTCATCACTAATGCATTCATTGGTAAACCTCTATGATTGATGATCGCCAATTGCTATTTGTAGCTAAGTTGATGCCTTCAATATGTTGTGCATTTAAAAAAAGAGGGATAAAAAAATATGGAAAGTGTACTTTATGAATGCACATTAACATGGAGTTTCTTTTGAGAACTAAAAGAGGGCATATATTCTTACTCAAGGGACACTAACGTGCATGAATATGCATGGAAGGGAAGAACCTATATCATGCTCTCTGCAATGAACAACAACAACGTAAATAAAATTAAAAAAAAAGAAACAAAAGAGTAAGAGAAAGTGGAATAATTACTCCTTCGCAAATGTACGTACTATTCGAAGAAGACACCATTCAATATTTATCATAAGGTCAAATATGTATATATATGTATGTATATGTATATATGTATATATGTACATTCAATATTTATCATAAGGTCATATATGTATATATATGTATGTATATGTATATATGTATATTGAATATAACTTGGTACTATGATTTCTGATTGCAAGATACTTTCCAGTTGCACTAGTATGTGATGATGGAATATAAACAAAAGTGTGTATTTGATACACGCGTGAAGGTCTAAAAATGAAGGAGCTTGTAAGAATAGTGGTGTCTCACTCGACATTGTCGCTGCCCATCAATGGGGAGGATTATTACAGAGTTAAAAATGGTAGAATGATAAGGAATTGAAAATAAAAAGTGAAAAAATAGAAAAAGAAAAAAAGAAAGGAAGTTGGAGAAGAAATGGGACACGAGCCTTACTCTACATGAGGTGATTGCCTGCTTTGCTACGCTAAGGATCGGTCGCGCCCTGAGCTAGTTGCTTTCCATAATATTCAAAAGACAGCAAACCAGTGCGATAATTGAGCCATGAAGGATGGATATTACTACACAAATTAACACGATTTAACTCGCTTTAGAAGGAACAAAGAAGGAAGACAACATGAGTGTTAAATCGAAAAAAAGAGTAGAAATGGAAAAGAAACTTGAATCTTGTGGTAGAAGCAAGGTAAGTAATTTAAAGCAAGAGTCTACAAAAGTTATCACCTACCAATTTTCGACCCAATTGTTTATCGAAGAGTTTGTGCCCAACGGTGAGAGATGGACTTGACGATAAAGTGAATCAATGTCTTCTTTTTTTTTTCCTCCATACATGCGAAGCACAAAGATTCAAGCCATGGACTCACTCACGTTCATTTACAGACTAGCGCGTGAAAGAGTTGAACTTATATCAGGCTTAACTAATTTATTATGGTCGAAGTCGGTCGCCACTTTATGCATGAAGGGAATAGCACAGGTCTTGTTGAAGACTTCTATTTATACACTGCAAAGAAATAATGAAAGACATGAGACTAAGAAGTGAAGAAAAAAGGGAATCTCGATGAATTTATGCATAAGAAAAATGGAAGGGAGAATTAAGAGCCTTACCCTATTATTGGTGGTGTCACTAATGCAAAAAGCTTGCAAACATTTAAGAATACATATACTATAACATAGAGCCAAGCTATTCATATACGAAGAAAGGTTTCAGCTAATTTAAGTTATAGATTTGATAAAGATTGAATGAATTTGGCAATGCTTATATTGACTTAATTACAAAAAGATAAGGGATTTGAATTAGTACGGAAAAAGATTCAGAACAAATGGAGATTTTCATAAAGATATAAGTCGATCTTGATGCAGGAAAGATACAATAGGTGGCATGGCTAGAAGTCACGTTTTATAGAATATAAAAAAAAAGAAAAAACGAAAAAAAGAAATGAATGAAAAGAGGCCTTGTGGTCATGATGTTAGAATTCAAACCTAGGTATTGGTGATAAAAGTCATACACATTCTGTTAAATCAAGAAGGATTTCAAGAGGACCATAATTCTATATACGAGCTTTAGTTCTATGTAAGAAGAAAAAGGATACATGAAGGAACTTAAAAGATACCATACCATAATACAGGTGCACCCCTAAGCTATCTCTATGTGGTGCAACATGACTCTTGTAAAGATTACAACATGACTCCACTCCATTCCACTTTATAATAACACTACCTCCATTTACTAGTATAAAAATTATATATATATATATATATATGTACATATAACATGGCAGAATGGAATATTTTTTTGAAGCTTTAAATTTCTATAAGTTCTCCAATGGCTCTATTTTTCTACTAATACTTGTAGAGTAAAGAGGAAATACCGAGAAGAGCTACCTTATCAAGTTTATACAAATGGATGCAAGTCAATATCATGGGAAGAATAAATCATCGTAAAGTGCAATAAAGAAGCATATGGAAGATTGGATTCTACGGTAGTAAAAACAAATACTAGCATATCGTGCTCAGCTTGTTAATGATCTGAAAGAAGCATCAATTCCATTGATATTATAAGTGATCAAGAAAGTGAGGTCAACACCTAGTACATCTACACAACAGTTGAAGAAACAATTTTTATAAATGCCTAAAATCCCAATCAACTATGTTTAAAGAACTTTTGGTCAGGAGGCAAAATGTAGAGGGTCATTTTGGTTACTAAGCCATTAACCCATTTAATGCCATAAATCAATATCTTGGACTGGTAGCAGAGCTTTAGAAATTAGCTCGTTTAGAGATGTTTTAGGGAGATTTGGTTTGATAGGCTTAGAACGGGGATTGTCGAACTAGAATTTCTACTCTCAACCTTACTTAATTATTTTGTGCATGAAAAGTAGACTTAGAAATGGTCCTTTTAGGCTTATTTAGACTTTATTTTGGCTTTTTTTGGTTTTATTAGGCCTTAAGGAGGCTCAGTTGGTCTTTAGGCTTAATTACAATAATAATAGGCTTTCTTTAGCTGCCATAAGCCTTAAGCATACTTGAGCCCATGAAGGCTAAAGGAGAGGATAAGCTTAAATAAAGGAACTTACTCTCAGTCGTCTTCCTAAAGCCATCCCATGAACAAGATTAATCTCCAAACTCTATAAATAGGAAGATTCTCTTCTCATTTGGATTATTCAGAATATTTAGCAAGCTTGAGTGAACATCAAAGATCTACTAAAATCACTCCAAAGAAGATCAAACAAGCAATTTGATTAGGAGTTGTCACGCCCCGAAGCGGCAGAGTCGTAACAGTCCCCGCCGTGTAAACCATCTTAAGATAAAAGTTGGCCTTACAACCGCTATCTTAGACCTGATCTACACAAGGCGTCCACGACTAACCCGCTTTGAAGGAAACAGTTTGTAATTTAAATAAATCATTTCTCTAAGAAAGTGAGGAAAGATATATATATTATAATACAGTTATTACAATTAAGGTTTACAAGATTTCTCCGTAATATATTTCCTAGTTATTACATTATTCAAAAATGAGAAGTTCTAAAGTAAAAGCTTAAACCTTAAAAATATATATTTATTCTTCACATGTTTTTCCTCACTCCCCAGGATCTAGCAATTGCTAGCTTCAGAGTAATTGGTATCCGCTTCTTAGGCAGCAACTGCATGACGTCTATAGGGATGTGAGCAACCACAACTCAGTAAGTTAGGACGGAAGACTTAAAATTATACCATACTCACAACAAGGTTTTCAATCACTTATTAGGTGCAATGCATGTGCAAGCAAATGCCATCGCACGACGTTGTCCGACCCGTCGTGAGATTAGAGAAATTGCGCCCGCTCTAATCCGGGTTGAGGAGTTGCCGTTAATGCAACAGCTCACGACCAAACCCAGGCTTGTGTAATGGAGACCTTGCTCCTCCCGCAACTACCTTCGAACCACTGCCTTCACCTTTGCCGCGACCTCTTCTCCTGTCACTTAGTTCGACTGAGGATGAAGAAAGGACCATTTTGCAATCCTGTGCTATCCCTTCCGAAGGGGTCGGTATTTGGCCGGAGAGTCCTAAATCCCCTAACGGGTTGCCATGCATGTTCGATTATGATTACTAGTCGTATATTTGATTAAGTCCAATTTAGGGTGATCAATCATTACATACAATTCATACAACAGGTGCCAAAGCAACAAACAGAATCATAGCATCACCCATAATCAAGCACATGCACACATTCAACTATCTAACAAGCACAACCAAGCATAATCATAAGCCTCCAAAAATATAGCATCGTATTAATCCCAACTTATCTCGACTCCTCGCTCGCTCACTCGAGGTCCGATTTGCTCAGGCCATCGCCGGTTATCCCTATAACACGAACGTGGTTTCAGCTTTTCATATAACTGTTATAGGTTCGTTTTATCCTATAATGCTTATTGTTAGGTTTTGTTTAAGGTTTAATATGCCTAATTATCTAGGTATTAAATTTTTTTACAATTATTCTAGGTTTGGGGTTAGGTTCAGGTTCGGTTTTCGCATCGATTTCTAAATTAGGTTTTAGTTCGATTTCTAAATCCTAAACATGTTCGAATCCTAATGTGAAATTAATCACATTAAGCTCGAGTATCCAAATATCCTATTAGGTCTTAATTTAGTATTCTAAGCTATTCGGTACACGCTAACCCTAATTGAGGTATCGGATTTATTCCCGATGTGTAAAAATCTTACATTTTGAGATATTTACTTAAAATTAAATATTATTTCAGATTTATTATTTTTCTGATTTCAATTATAATATTATCTAAATAACTTTATTTTTTTAGATTTATTAATTTACATTTTTACATATTCCTAATTTCTTATATTCTTTACCTAATTTCCCTAATTAACCATACTTAGTACCTAAAGGCTAGGATTAGGGTTCCACTGTAGAGATTAACTTCCCTAAACATCTAATTAAGATCCAAATCAATAATTAACATCCTAATCACCTAATTAATCCTAAATCACCCAATTTTACCATCATTTTAGGGCTAAAAATTAACTTAAAATTTTCGAAAATTAATTTTAAAAAATGGCTTCATAGCACTGTTCTACATCATATGAGAATCCTACAGAAAAATTTTGAGCCCCAAACTACATCCCTAAGCCTATTTAATTTCCGGTTTAATCATGCTCGGTTTTAAACAATTTGTTAAGGACCCTATATTTTCAGACATAATTAAACTAAATCAATATTTTTCCCTAAATCTACATACAATAAAACCTCATAATAACAAGTTTCATAATTTTCTGGGTAAAATAACTAATTTTACAAAATTATACAAAAATCGGGGTGAATAAATGACTAACCGGTTCGAAGCTTTTTGGCCATCCAAACCCGGTCCAAGGCTGTCGGCTGGTCCAGGCGGTGGTTCTAGTGTAGGGTGGTGGTGGTGGTTCGGTCCCAGGTGGTGGTAGATGGGGGTTTTAGTTCACCTTGCTAATCTGCACAGTTTTCTTTTTTTTTTTTTTTTCTGAATTTTCTCTCGATTTTTTCAGTGTTTTGATTTTTCTCATATTTCAAACTGGCCAAATGACTTCTGGAATTTTTTTTCCTTATTTATAGACAATTGTAGAATTTAATGTGTATTAATTTGATGGGATTTTGCCCCAATTCCTTCATTTTTGGCTTTTTGTTTGTCCAATTCCTATTGGTTATTTTTTTTCTTTTTCTGTCACAACCTAATCTTGTTGCAACTTATCCTCTTCTGATTTTTTCTTATTTTTCTATAATTATTTTGTATTTTTCTTTAATTATTTGCTTAGTTTTCGGCCAATTTTAGTAATTACGCGTATTTTTATCTACACGTAAATACATGTAGGGTACACGTGAACATTCCTAAATATTATTTTGGTCATTCTAAAATTTTTAGTATACATATAATCTATCTCTAATAATTTATTAGTTATTATATTACACTTTTTACCTTTTCGGTAATTAGCAGTTATTATGCTTAAAATTTGAAAATTTTATAGTCTCCTATTTTACTATTTATTTTCTTAAATTTAAGTTCACGGGGTCATTTTTACTAATATTTCTCTCAATAGTTTATAATTTGGATGTGATCGGATCCTTTAGCCGATCGCCCTAAACTTTGGGTTCTAAGTTCAATCTCACGGTTACTTGGCAGAACTTAGGGCTTACATTCTACCCCCCTTAAAAATAGTTTCGTCCTTGAAACTACTGTATACCTATGTATTGCTTATTTGCTAGGATTGATAGTACATTTAGATCTACTTAAATTTCTAAGTTTAGACTTTCATCAGGTCGTATTTTTACCTACTCCGTGTCTCAACTTTTAGTCTCAACTCTTAGTCTCAACTCTTGAACTTCTGAACCTGATTATCCAGTATTTTTGGGGGTTACTTCATATCCTTAAAACCCACTTTCCATTCTACCGAACTATCTTCAAGTGAAACCTGATTAAGTTCCTTAATTACTTTCTACTTAACATTCCATTTCTTCTCTACTTGGACCTTTGTTCGATCTCTTATTTTTCCTTCTTTTACATTCCTTACCTTAGTATCATTCAGAGCTTATTTCATTGCTGTAGTCTCCTAGTCATATCGTATTATTTTATAACTTAGCTTTACGATCTTGCAAATTTTCTTATTAGTTTATTCTTCTTTTATTCCTTCGTTGATTGTTTCTTAAGTTTTATTTGTGATTATTAGCAGTTCTAAATTCACTTCATATCATCACCTTCCCTTTCATCCAAAAATCTTCCACTCAAATGATTATATCACTGTCGTAGCTTCTCATTTGTTCTTCATACAGCTCAGCATAGGATCAACAGAAGCAAATTTGGCAAATCTTGACGCTTCTCCATCTCGGATTCAAATGAGATGGTTAACAACTCAATTTGACTTGACTTGACTCGAGATGAATTTGACTGTTAACTGATAGACTCAACAAAAGAGACAGTATTAAGAAGGACTGACTACTTGACAAAACATGACACAACAAAATATACTGACCAGATCAACATGACATGAGACTCGATAACAACAATTGGACAATTCAGATTTGCCATTTCCCTGTTGGATTACCTATTGCAATTGCTAATATGAAGTACATTATAGCTTCATAGCTTCTTCGTATATTGGATTACCTCAATGGATTTTTCCTCTATCCATCAATTCAACATTTCTAATATCCACCAAAATACCTTCTACAAATATAACGAGCTTGATGAAAACGTATTCTCTCTTCCGAAAATCACATGTCTTACATTTCAATATACTACTTATGATCACTCAATTTCAACAATGCTATCCACAAATACTTTGTACATTATAATACTATTGTCGGGTACCACCACAAACGTTTCTATATATATAGTTGGCATGTACTTCTTTCTCCCAATTCTATAAATGCAATTACTGCATTAATCTTATCTTGATGCCCTTCTAATCTCATATTAGTCTAAAAATTGATAGTTACTCTTCTAACTCTTAAGGCCTCATTTACAACATTCAATACAGAGTTTTGATCATAGGTTTGATTCTTAATTAACTAAATCATGAAATTCAAATATCCACAAAATGATCTTCAGTGATACATTTGAACCCTTATATGTTACTAGTAGATCAATACTTATTGATATTTTCCTCAATCTTCTCTTTGTGGATATAAATAAACTTCTCATAACTTACCATTAGTAACTTTCCTTTTTAAGTTTTATTTCCATCATATCCTACGATTTTATAGATTAATATCCTTCCTTCAATATAAATTCTAAACTGATAGGTAATAAGAATCTCAATCCTCTTAAATCCTTGTCCATTCACTAGTTTCTAACTTATACGGAATGAATACCTTAATATCATCCTTGTACTTGCATTTCATCCATTTGTATATTCTACGGTGAGGGTACTCATCAACCAATCCTTTTTTATTCATACTTATCATCATTCAACTAAAATCAAGGAAAAGTCTTTCAATGAAATCACTACTTATCTTCTAATCCCTTTAAGCTCGGATCCTTAAATTCTTTCCGTGATTAACATTCCTTATCATAACTAGTTTACTAATAGATAACTACCTCATAAAATTTACTTTCTGAAGGGTTATACCTTTCTAGATTGGTCCTTAAGATAACTAAGTAACTGTTGATCAAAAGTCTTAATCATCTCCAACTTGTTACTTTAATTCCGTCTCCACCGTTACTTATTACTCATCTAATTAATATTTTAGAGTGTTTGGATATTTATTCAATTGTAGTTTACGTAGCAATCTTACTTCATTTATCATGTACCATTTAATAACTATCCATCTCCTATAACCAATTATAATTACCATATAATGATATAACTCCACCTGTCTCAGCACTACATAAAGATCTCATTATCCATTTTGTATTCGTTTAGCTTCACTTACACTTAATTATTACTCCAAACTATATTTTTCCAATTCATGATTCATTAAAGGCCTAAGAATTCTTAATCTGATTGTAGCCTTATAGCACTATTTCTTCTACTATTCTTACACATATAAAGAACTTCCAAGATTGACCACTAAAATACATTTGATTTTTGTTACACTCCTAGCTACAAATATGTCAATTATTATTGCATTTATACATGTCCAAAAGAATACACTTCGTCGAGAAACATAATTACATCCATTAAGAGATCATTATGATATCCACATATATAAATAACTAATGTAGGATCAATTCCAATTCTTAAGAAAACATGATCACCTATCATACCATATCCATAATTCAAATTACTTACAACGACTATTCATTCAACAGAATTCCATCATATTTGTCTTCTAATTAATTTAGTATCTTTTTCACTTGTTGATCTAATACCTTATACTTCTACAAGAAAATCAGAAATAACGGTCACTTCATATACTTTATCATAATTAGACTCTTTAATGTTGTCATCATTTGTCATCTCCTATACTGCATTCTTATTTTATATAAGGTTTACTCCTGAATTAGGTTTTGGTTATATCTCTAGTATAGGTTTTGATTCATTTCTGAATCGGTTTCTAACTTTTCCTTCTCAATGTTTTGTCTTTCCTAAAATCCGCTTCTATACCATGCTTTATTTTACTTCAGATTATACTACCTCATATTTATACTAAGCACCAAAGCTGAGATTATCTCAAAAATCCTATAAGTTTCGGATTCACCTTACTTTTCTATACATATCACCATATCTCTTTTATTCCAAACTTAAATTGCTTTCCATTATGGTTCATGAATCTCATCGCTTCATCACATCACACCGATTACAACATAAATTCATCAACAAACTTCTTAGGGATTTCATCCACAATATTAACATATCCTATTAATCAGTTCTATAAATATTCTTTACACCTTAAATCTATATTAACTTAAAGATTATTCTTCATTCAGCCTAAATCACTTCAATAACCTACTAGTTCTTACATATATATAGAACTTCCAAAATTGGTCACCTAAGACATCCAATCTCCGTTTACATTCTTACTCACAAGTGTATAATACATTTTAACATAGGTACATATCCAAAGAATATACTTCCATCAATGAGTACTACTATACCATCAATAGGATCTTAACTTATTTGAATAACTAATCGTATGATCAATTCAAACTTCTAACAAGAATATAATCAACTATTGTATTCATTATTCAAATTTCCACCACATTCATCTTCCCATTCATTGAGTATCATTTCCATTTGGTGATTCAGGGCGTTATACTTCAATAGAAAAATCAGAAGTAGTAATCATTTCCTATACTTTATCATTACTAAACTCATCGGTACTATTATCAACTATCACCTCATATACTATATTCTCATGCTGTATATGATCTTAACCTACTCCAACTAATCTAAGAGAATGTGAAAGCCATTCAATAAATCTTTGTGGTTAATCATCTAAAAGTATACGATGTACTAATCGCAGTACAAGTCATATTAACAAAATAGGGTATATCTCTTCTATCATTACTGTACATATCTTATTAACGTCGCCTGAGTTACAACCTTTTACTTCCAAATCGTCCTTATTCCACAAATCATATCACATGATCCCTATTATGCTAAAACTCAAATTGATCACCGTTATTGTCCATAAATCTCATCACTTATTATCAATTTCCACAACTCCGCTAACTAGTTCTCCATAATTCAATTCTAAATTAAATCGGAATTTCTTCTTCATTCTACTTGAATCATCTCAACTAATCACTAATTCCTCCATAGGATCCCATCACAAAAGCTAAATTTGATTAACGCCTATCTCAATGTAGTGTTAATTTGTAGTATGATACTTTAATATCCCTTTACTTCTACCCACTCTCAATGTACTCCTAAAATGTCTAATTCATTTAATTGTTTATTTCAAAGCGAGTTCAGTAAAACTACGCTCTGATACCAATTTAGAACTGTCACGCCCTGAAGCGGCAGAGTCGTAATAGCCCCCACCGTGTAAACCATCCTAAGATAAAAGTTGGCCTTACAACCGCTATCTTAGACCTGATCTACACAAGGCGTCCACGACTAACCCGCTTTGAAGGAAACAGTTTATAATTTAAATAAATCATTTCTCTAAGAAAGTGAGGAAAGATATATATATTATAATACAGTTATTACAATTAAGGTTTACAAGATTTCTCCGTAATATATTTCCTAGTTATTACATTATTCAAAAATGAGAAGTTCTAAAGTAAAAGCTTAAACCTTAAAAATATATATTTATTCTTCACATGTTTTTCCTCACTCTCCAGAATCCAGCAGTTGCTAGCTTTAGAGTAATTGGTATCCGCTTCTTAGCCAGCACCTACACAACGTCTATAGGGATGTGAGCAACCATAGCTCAGTAAGTTAGGACGGAGGACTTAAAATTATACCATACTCACAACAAGGTTTTCAATCACTTATTAGGTGCAATGCATGTGCAAGCAAATGCCATCGCACGACGTTGTCCGACCCGTCGTGAGATTAGAGACATTACGCCCGCTCTAATCCGGGTTGAGGAGTTGCCGTTAATGCAACAGCTCACGACCAAACCTAGGCTTGTGTAATGGAGACCTTGCTCCTCCCGCGACTACCTTCGAACCATTGCCTTCACCCTCACCGCGACCTCCTCTCCTGTCACTTAGTTCAACTGAGGATGAAGAAGGGACCATTTTGCAATCCTGCACTATCCCTTTCGAAGGGGTCGGTATTTGGCCGGAGAGTCATAAATCCCCTAACGGGTTGCCATGCATGTTCGATTATGATTATTGGTCATATATTTGATTAAGTCCAATTTAGGGTGATCAATCATTACATACAATTCATACAACAGGTGCCAAAGCAACAAACAGAATCATAGCATCACCCATAATCAAGCACAAGCACATGCACACATTCAACTATCTAACAAGCACAACCAAGCATAATCTTAAGCCTCCAAAAATACAGCATCGTATTAATCCCAACTTACCTCGACTCCTCGCTCGCTCACTCGAGGTTCGATTTTCTCAGGCCATCGCCGGTTATCCCTATAACACGAACATGGTTTCAGCTTTTCATATAACTGTTATAGGTTCGTTTTATCCTATAATACTTATTATTAGGTTTTGTTTAAGGTTTAATATGCCTAATTATCTAGGTATTAAATTTTTTTACAATTATTCTAGGTTTGGGGTTAGGTTCAGGTTCGGTTTTCGCATCGATTTCTAAATTAGGTTTTAGTTCGATTTCTAAATCCTAAACATGTTCGAATCCTAATGTGAAATTAATCACATTAAGCTCGAGTATCAAAATATCCTATTAGGTTTTAATTTAGTATTCTAAGCTATTCGGTACACGCTAACCTAATTGAGTTATCGGATTTATTCCCGATGTGTAAAAATCTTACATTTTGAGATATTTACTTAAAATTAAATATTATTTCAGATTTATTATTTTTTTTATTTCAATTATAATATTATCTAAATAACTTTATTTTTTTAGATTTATTAATTTACATTTTTACATATTCCTAATTTCTTATATTCTTTACCTAATTTCCCTAATTAACCATACTTAGTACCTAAAGGCTAGGATTAGGGTTCCACTGCAGAGATTAACTTCCCTAAACATTTAATTAAGATCCAAATCAATAATTAACATCCTAATCACCTAATTAATCCTAAATCACCCAATTTTACCATCATTTTAGGGCTAAAAATTAACTTAAAATTTTCGAAAATTAATTTAAAAAAATGGCTTCATATCACTGTTCTACATCATATGAGAATCCTACAGAAAAATTTTGAGCGCCAAACTACATCCCTAAGCCTATTTAATTTCCGGTTTAATCATGCTCGGTTTTAAACAATTTGTTAAGGACCCTATATTTTCAGATATAATTAAACTAAATCAATATTTTTCCCTAAATCTACATACAATAAAACCTCAGAATAACAAGTTTCATAATTTTCTGGGCAAAATAACTAATTTTACAAAATTATACAAAAATCGGAGGTGAATAAATGACTAACCGGTTCGAAGCTTTCTGGCCGTCCAAACCCGGTCCAAGGCTATCGGCCGGTCCAGGCGGTGGTTCTAGTGTAGGGTGGTGGTGGTGGTTCGGTCCCAGGTGGTGGTGGTGGGTGGTGGGTGGTGGGTGGTGGTTTTAGTTCACCTTGCTAATTTGCACAGTTTTCTTTTTTTTTTTCTGAATTTTCTCTCGATTTTTTCAGTGTTTTGATTTTTCTCAGATTTCAAACTGGCCAAATAACTTCTGGAATTTTTTTTCCTTATTTATAGACAATTGTAGAATTTAATGTGCATTAATTTGATGGGATTCTACCCCAATTCCTTTATTTTTGGCTTTTTGTTTGTCCAATTCCTATTGGTTATTTTTTTTTCTTTTTCTGTCACGACCTAATCTTGTTGCAGCTTATCCTCTTCTGATTTTTTCTGATTTTTCTATAATTATTTTGTATTTTTCTTTAATTATTTGCTTAGTTTTCGGCCAATTTTAGTAATTACGCGTATTTTTATTTACACGTAAATACATGTAGGGTACACGTAAACATTCCTAAATATTATTTTGGTCATTCTAAAATTTTTAGTATACATATAATCTATCTCTAATAATTTATTAGTTATTATATTATACTTTTTACCTTTTTGATAATTAGTAGTTATTATGCTTAAAATTTGAAAATTTTATAGTCTCCTATTTTACTATTTATTTTCTTAAATTTAAGTTTATGGAGTCATTTTTACTAATATTTCTCTCAATAGTTTATAATTTGGATAGTTTATAATTTGGATGTGATCGAATCCTTTAGCCGATCACCATAAACCTTGGGTTCTAAGTTCAATCTTACAATTACTTGACTGAACTTTGGGGCTTACAGGAATGATCCAAAAACGATAAGTTTGATCCATTGTCACATACTTGCATTCGAGATATCGAGTATGCTCATTCTTCCTCCTACACCTCTTCTTAATAATATCTCTCCACATGTCATCAACTCCAGATGTCTCCTAAGTCAACCGGTGCACCCATTACATGTGATTGGTAAGCTACAGCAATTGCCATCACAGAGATACATTAGGCCACATCAATGTAAGGTACAAAAGGCACCCTATATTGCTACGATAAAGAGGTGGATTTGAAAGTAAATACTTTGTATGTCAATCAAGTTTCAATCATTTACAACCTATCATTCCAACTTTAGTAAGCATATCAAATATAAATTTTCTCTAATTAAGCAATAATCCATCCTCAATTATATAAATTTTAATACTAAGAAAAATCTTGCTAACCCTTGATCTTTGATAGTAAAAGCCTTATCCAAATCTTACTTCAAATGGTTAATATATAAGAGTGACATTTTACCAGTGAGTACCATGATGTTGACAAAGAAAAGCATTTCTATGATGTCATTACCAATAGAGAGAGTGAACAAAGAGTGATCCTAAATGGATTAAATAAAGCCTTGCTGATAAGAAACTTAGAGATCTCAATATTCCATTGCTCAGACACTTGCTAAATACCATAAAGAAAACGTTTAGCATATAAACTTGATTAATACCAACCTTAGAATAATGCGAAGGAGGTAACATGTAATTTTCCTTACCAAAAATCCATGCAAAAAGGTATTGTTGATGTACGCTTGATAAAAGTAGCCAATGTTTCGCCATGGCTATAGTAATGAGAATATAAACAATACTTAGTTTGGCTATAGGAGAAAATGTATTATGATAATCAAATCCTTCTATTTATGTAAATCCTTTGGCTATAAGACTAACTTTACATCTCTCAATACTTCCATCAACTTTGTATTTGCTTTTTTAGATCCATTTTGAATTGGTTGCCTTTTTGTTAAGGGTAAATTAGTTATCTCCCAAGTGTCATTTATAAGGTTGTTTAGAAAGTTGGTTTGGAAAAGTAACATTGAATGTAGGCATTCAGAAAGGTTCTTAGAAAGTTAAAAATTGCAAATTGAGTTGTATTCAGAAACTTATTCAAAAGATTTGAATCGTTTGAAAAAGAGACTAGTTTGAAAATCTTCAAAAAGTATATCAAAAGCTTTTATAAGAAGAATTGATACAGCACGTTAGAAACTTGTTTAAAGACTTAAAAAAAAAAATAGAAAACTAAAAACCTTCATAAGGTTGTTTAGAAAGTTGGTTTGGAAAAGTAACATTGAAATTTAACTCATACCAAATTTGAATTAGACAAGACCTAACTCAATTAGTTTGAGTGTATTAGGGAAATATACATAATTCTGTTTCACTTAAGATGGAATGAAGATCTATAGGGATTATTTTTGAGCAAATTTATTTTTGATAGATCAAGATATATACAAGAATGGATAAGGATAAGGTTGATTCAAATTTTATGGAATTTCAATTTTGAATATGAGGTTTATTTGGCTGACAAAGTAGATCTCTTTGTCAATTTCAAATCTAAAGCTTATTTAAAGGTTGTGGATCAAAGAATATTTGACCAAATCAAGATTAGAAGAGTTGATTTTAAAATTCAAAATACCGAGATCCTCTCAAAAATATCTAAGGATTATCACTATCAATTAAATTTTTGGATAAACATAAAAGTGAAGATAATCTTTAATAAATTAGCCATTGGAATATTTTAGTACAAAAGGAGAAAGAATTCAAAACATCAAGCACATCTATGAGAAAATTTTCATTACATAAAAATCATGATCAAATTCTACCTTTTGAAAATGTATAGAAAGTTTATCAGATACTTCTTCAAAAAGTTACATCAAAGTGAATTATTCATCAATTTTTATTTTTGTTTAGTGTAAAATTATTTGAGACTTGTAATATTGATCTTACTTATAATTTGTAAACTTTTTTTCTTGTTTGAGTGTTTAGAGAAGTTAGATTGTACTCTGTAAGATTTGTATTAGCCTAAATCATGGAAAAGGATAGATAGGTAGAGTGGAGTATTGTGTAAGCCTATGTGTAGTAATTACTTGTAATCTTCTTGTGATTTTGATTTAGTAGATTAAGTAGAACAGAATCGGTGAAGTAGACCGAATCCTTAGTAGCAAAGTTGGAAAAAAACAGTAGTCAAAAAGTCGAAGCTCTATAAATCTTCAGATTGATATTCTCCTTTGTTATTCTTTTAATTTGTGTTATTAATTGTTGTGTGTTGAATTATTAAAATACTATTGTTCACTAATTTAAGTTATTAAGAGGGGTATTTTTTTTTTATATCGAAAAAGTATTCAAAAAATTTAAAGATATCAATTCACTCCCGTTCTTGATATCTTATACTAGACTAATAATAGTATTTGAGCCTCGTTTTAATATCTTATAGAGTTTAAGATCATGGGTGAACCAAGCGGTAGTTTAATAATTTAGCCTAGTAAGGCATCAATTTTTTTTATGGAACTAACTTTCCTTATTGGAAATTTAGGATGAAGACTTATGTAAAAGCATCAAACTATCAATCTTAGCAAATTATTTTTATAGTAGATTTCAAAGTTCTAACCATTGTCACAATAAATAATGATATCACTAAAGCTGAACTCAATTCAAAGGCTAAGATCTTACTTCTAAGTACTATTACACGTTCGGAGTTTTATCTAATTACCTTTTGTGTAACAGCTAAAGATATTTGGGACACTTTGTTGCAAACTTTTGAAGGAATGGAGACAATCAAGGATACTAGAATCAACTCACTGGTTTAACAATATGAAACATTTCAAATTCTTCCCAATGAAAAAATTAAAAACTCTTTTAGTAGATTTGCTACTATAACTAATGAGTTGTCTTCACTTGGCAAAATAATTAATAATATAGATATGGTACGCAAGATGCTAAGGATTCTTCCCAAAATTTGCAATGCAAAGAAAACTATTATAAAGAAGCTTGTGATCTAAAAATATTAACTTTGAGTCAACTACGGCATATGAAACTGATTTTCTCAAATCAGAAAATATTTCAGAAGATACAAAGAAAAGGACTGTAGCCTTCAAAGTCAAAGAATAGATGTTGATTTTAAAAGAGAAGATTCATCTAAAGAAGAAGATGAGAATGTAACACTTCTAGCCAAGAAGCTCAACAAATGACTTTAGAAAAAAGGTAAGAAAACATTCACTAAAAGATTTACCATAATAAAAACCGAACTCTTGATACAGGAAAGGCAATTAAAGAAAAAGAGAAGAAAAAGTTCAAAAAAGAAATTATCTACTATGAATGTAAAAATCCTGGGCATATCAAGTACAAATGTCCCTTGATAATCAAGAAAATGGAGAAATTCAAAAAGAAATATAAATCTTTGGTGGCTATATGGAGTGACTTGGAAGATTCAAAAATTGATTCCAAAAGTTCAGAAGAATGCAAGGAAGCAAATTTATGTCTTATGGCACTCTTTAAGATAGATTCTAAAACTAATTCTGATTCTGACTTAGAAGTACATAATGATATATGTGCTGAAATTAACAAACTACTCAAAACTCTTTCCAAGTCAAGTAACAAGATATATAAGCATGAATTCGAAGTAAAGACATTAAAAAGCGAAAAGTATGCACTTAGTTAAGCTAATCAATTGCTAGTAGATGAAAATGATTTTCTAAAAAATGATTTCAAAGGATATTTCTCATGAAGCCTTAGTCAATGAAAATCTTATTCTAAAAGAAGGAATTAAAAACTTGAAAAATTGTATGGATGATAAAAAAGGCCTCTCCATCATTAGTCTACAAACCGATCATTGAAAGGAATTTGAAAACTTAGATTTTATCTTGTTTTGTAAAGAAAAATGCATCTCTCATAACTTTTCTACACCCTATACTCTACAATAAAATGGAGTAGTTAAACACAAAAACAGAACTATCTAAGAAATGACGAGAACTTTGCTTAATGAAAGTAATATAATAGATCATTTCTGGATAGAAGCCGCCTCAACAACTTATTACATTATAAATTGTGTATATGTAAGATCCTTAACAAATAAAGCTACTTATGAGATCTATAAAGGAAGGAAGCCTACTGTTTCATATTTTCACACATATGGTTGGAAGTGTTTTGTTAAGAAAACAGCAAAAGTTTTGTAAAATTTTGAGGAGAGAGCTAATGATGCCATCTTTCTAAGCTACTCTCTGAACTTAAAAGCATACTGACTATACAATAAAGAAACAAAAGTTGTGGAAGAATCAATAAGTGTTAAATTTATTGAAGAAACAAACCATGCTGAATTGGACGATGAAACTCCAATTGTCTCAAATAAAAAGAATACATTGTGTCTTGATTCAAAAGAAGGGAAGACAACCTCCTTTAAAAGGAACAATAGAAGCTTCAAGGATGCTTGATATATCCAAAACAAAACCTGAATCAAAAGGTTCTTTAGAAACTAATATCAGGTTTGTTGAAACACATCCAGAAGGTAAGTTAGAAGGTTCTGAACATTTTCATACTCCAACTTCATCTCTTAAATTTAAAACTAATCATCCTCCTGAACTTATAATTAGTAATGTTAGATTTGAAATAAGAACAAGATTGAGCTTACAAAACTTTGAAAATCATTTTGCCCTTATATTTGAAGTTGAACCTCATTCAGTCGATGAAGCTTTAAATGATAATAATTGGATCTTAGCTATGTAAGAAGAACTTAATCAATTATAGAGAAATCAAGTTTGGAGTTTAGTTCCAATACCTAAAAATAAGTCAATCATTGGAACTAAATGAGTGTTTAAGAACAAGCTAGATGAATATGAAAAAGTAATAAGAAACAAAGCACATTTATTGGCTAAAGGTTATTCTCAAGAAAAAGGAATAGACTATGATAAAACCTATGCTCCTATTACTAGGTCAGACGCTATAAGATTATTACTTGCTTTTGCATGTTTGAAAAATTTTAAGCTAGATTAGATGGATGTAAAAAGTGCTTTTCTAAATGGCTTTTTAAAGGAGTATACGTTGATTAACCCCTTGAATTTGAAGATCCCTTTAAATCTAATCATGTGTATAAGTTAAAAAAGGCTTTATATGGACTTAAACAAACTCTTCATGCTTAGTACGAAAGACTAAGTCAATTCTTAATTAAAAATGACTCTCAAAGGAGAAAAGCAAACATTACTCTCTTCATGAAACATCATGGAGAAGATATGTTAGTTGTACAAATTTATGTTGATGATATTGTTTTTGGTGCGACTAATGAAAAATATTGCCAAAAATTTCCAAGATTGATGCAAGCAAAATTTGAGATGTTGCTTATAGGAGAATTAAACTTCTTCTTAAGATTACAAATCAAACAATCAGAGAATGGAAAATTTATTCACTAAGAGAAGTACACCAGATAAATATTAAAGAAATTTGATTTTGAAAATACCAAGGATTCTTTAACTATTATGAATATCTCAACAAAGCTTGACATCATAAGTAATGGAAAGAAGATCTTTAAATATATAAAAAGTACTACAAAATTAAGAATTTGGTATCTTAAGAGCCAAATTTTTTATCTCATAGGATATTCATATGCTGACTATACAAGTTGCAAAGTGGATAGGAAGAGTGCTTTAGGAACTTATCAATTCTTAGGAGATAAGTTAATTTCTTGGTTTTCCAAGAAACAAAATTCTATTGCTTTTTCAACTGCAGAAGCTGAATATGTATCTATTGGAAATCATTATGCATAGATACTTTGGTTAATACAACAATTGAATGACTATAGGATAAGTTATAAGAGTATATCCATAAAATTTGATAATAATAGTGCTATTAATCTAATAAAAAATCTAGTTCATCACTCAAGGTCAAAAAATATAGAAATAAGGTACCATTTCATTCATGATCATATAGCAAATAATGAGGTAAGTGTTGATTTTGTTTCAACCGAATATCAATTTGTTAATATATTTACAAAGCCTCTAGATAAATTAAGGTTTGAATTTATTCGTAATGAAATTGGTGTATGTAATCCTTTTTGTTAGATTAGAGAGCATTTTTATTAATTTTCCTATTTTACAAATTTTTGAACACGTGCATGTTTTTCCTTCTTTTTTTTTCCATTTGTTGTATACGAAAAGGAGTGGGTCTTAGTATGTCTTTGGTGGATCCTTAAACTACTTAGTAGTGGGTCCATTAAATCAGCCCACTTTCTTACGGTTGAAGACCATCGATATTGGTGGTTCACTTCTTCTCATTTCATCAAGCTCTTTACATTCCCTTCTCATGTTTTTCTTTCACCTAAAATCCATGGCACCTAGACAATCTATCCGAATTGCTGCAAAGGGGATTAAATCCAAAGTATAAAACGATCCTAGAAATCCCATTGTTCTTTATGGACAAAAAACCAACACCATTATCCCAACAAACCTTCAACCTAGTCTACTTTCTAAAATACATCAAGATTCATCTAAAAAAACCCTAACCCTAGAACTTCGTGATGAACCATCAAAAGAAGCTACTCAAGAAGTGAATCAAAAGAATGGTTTTGAGGAACATTTTGAACCAGTTTAGGAAGTTACTTAAAAGAATTCCTAGGATGTGTAAGAATTTAGCTCATCTGAAGAAGTTGCTGAATCTAAAGGCTTTGATCCCATAGACAAACCATCTAAAAGAAAGTTTAAAAGAAATCCTTCTGAATGACCCTCTGTACCAAAACCAAATAAGACTCCATAAAAATCTAAGGTTGCTACTCTAGTAAAGAAGACTTAGAAATCTTCTAAAAATGTGCAAAGGTCACTAGAAGTAAAGACTTCAATTCCCTCTTCCAAATCAAAAGACAAACCCAAGAAAAGATATACAATAAAAGGTAAAAATCTCTCCGTCAAGGATTCTTTTTATTTAGATTTAGAATTCTTTGACAAGAAGGGTTTTTAGTGGAAAGAGTATTTTGATGGATTAAGATTGCATAGTTTGGTTGATATGAGAGGAATTATATATGAAGAACTGGTAAATGAGTTTTATAAGAAGCTTGATAACAAAAATCAAGAAGTGTGGAAGTTAGTTATACTAAGCTAAAAAATTGAAATAATAAGGAAGGACATTGTAAAATGCTTTGGCATTAAAGAAGTACAAGAAGATGAGAACTTAATACAGATGACTAAGGAGAATTTGTTCATAGAATTGAATGATGGAGTAAAGTCAGGTATAGGAAGGGATATTTTCAATATTAAATTAGAGTTATTAATTAGGATTTTACATAAATTGGTCTACTCATTTATGTTACTTAGAAGGGGCAGTACAACCTTTGTAACAAGAGAAGATGCACTAGTTATTCTGGCAATGCTAAGGAAGAGAAAGGTAAATCTTATGAAACTTATGATAAGATACATATGGTAGCATTTAGATGTTCGGCCATATGGGAATTTGTTAATGAGCCTCTTCAATTTCAAGAAATTGAAAATACCTGGTGAAGTAAGTTGTCCTTTTTATCCTATTAAATTGAGAGAAAGAATTTTTAAGCAGATGGGGATTTATGTGAGTGATAGGCTTTGGCATTCACATAATGGAAGCATTTTTATTTATCCCTCAAATCTTAGAAGAAGGGTAATCATAATTGAAGAGAAGGACAATGAAAAGAAAAGGAAGTAAGGAAAAGAACCTGCTGAGAAGGAACCGAAAAGGAAAGGAAAGTTGGTAAGAAGATCAAGTGGGATAGAATTTAGAGAAGCAATTGGGTTACCTTTAGATAGTGATTAAAAAAGTATAGAGATATAGCCTATTCCCTCTAAACAAAGAAAGTGTTCAGCTTTTGTTGAACAACTCTCTAAAGGAATCAAGGAACTTGTAGGCAAGTTAGTTAAGGATCAGATTACATTAATGAAAGATTTGTTCAAAACTTAGGACAAAGAAACTGTTACAGATTCCAATCTCTCATCCTACTGATCTTTCTTCTAAACCCTTGAACATACCTAACCAATTGAACCATCTAAATCTCAAAACCTCACCTCACACCTATTGAACCATCTATTCCTGTCTTAGACCCTCACCTCACACCAACTGAGTCTCATCCCCCTATGATTTCTACTCAGCTAACTGATCAAATTGATCCAATACCTACTCTAGCTTTTGATAAAACTATTATCATCTCCCCACAATCTCCTAACAAAACACCTCAAATTGCTACTTCTGTTTTGAATCCTAAAGAACAAACACCTTTAGAAGGAAACATAGAAGACTCTGCACCAACTCCAGCTCAAATCACACCTACATTTGACAAAGAACCAACTTCCTCTATGGCAACATCATCTGAAGCAAATCCTTCTCTTAGTAAGGTGCTTACAACTTATTCTGGAAGATTTAAACTTTGTGTTAGGAAGAAAACAAAGAGATCTAAGAAATGATTTTCTTTCTCTTTATCTAGTATTTTAGTTTTAACTTTGTTACGATCTTTTGTTTTCTAATGAAAAGTCCTTCTATGGATTTATTTTGTTATTTCTGTTATTTAAGGGACTTGGTTATGATCTTTCTTTTAATCAATGAGATCTTTTCATTTTGTGCATTCTATTTGTTTATAAAAATTAAGAGGAAGTTAATTAATGATTTCACAATATGTTAATCAATGATGATAACAAAAAAAGGGGAGAGAAAAACCAAAAACATTTGTAGTTTACACTCTACATGACATGTTGTTTACATGATTGCGAATTTTTTTTTTTTACTATTTGTTGGATATCAATTTAGTTTGAGTTTTGTTTTTGGCTCTATAAAAGTGTTTTTATTATCATAAAAAAGGGGGATAATGTTAGATAGCTTTCATATATTTTGATGATAGCAAAAACACATAAATGCTAATGAATCATCAAGAATGCAAGTATTTAGAAGGGTTCTCAGAAAGTTCAAAATTTCAAATTGAGTTGCATTTAAAAACTTATTCAAAAGGTTTGAATCATTTGAAAAAGAAACCAGTATAAAAATCTTCAGAAAGTATTTCAGAAGCTTTTATAAAAAGAATTGATATAGTACGTTAGAAACTTATTTAAAGACTTAAAGAAAAAATGAAAACTGATACTCTTCATTAGGTTGTTTAGAAAGTTGGTCTAGAAAAGTATCATCAAAATTTAACTTATATCAAATTTGAATTAGACAAGATCTAGCTCCATTAGACTAAGTATATTAGAGAAATACATTTATTCTCGTTTCACTTAAGATGAAATCAAGATCTATGGGAATTATTTTTTATCGAATTTTTTTTTATAAATCAAGATATATACAAGAATGGATAAGGATAAGGTTGATTTGAATTTTGTGAAATTTCAATTTTGTATATGAGGCTTATTTGGAAATTGCTAATAAAGCATATCTCTTTATCAATTTCAAATCTAAAGCTTATCTAGAGGTTGCGGATCAAAGAATATCTGACTGTATTAAGAGTAGAAGAGCTTATTTTAAAATTTAAAATACCTAGATCCTCTAAAAAATATCTAAGGATTATTACTATAGATTAAACTTTTGGATAAACATGAAAGTGAAGATAATCTTCAACAAATTAGCCGTCGGAAGATTTCAGTATAAAAGGAGAAAGGATTCAAAACATTAAGCACATCTATGAGAAAATTTTTGTTACATAAAAATCATGATCAAATTTTACCTTCTGAAAAAGTACAGAAAGTTTCTTAGATACTTCTTTAGAAAGTTTCACTGGAGCGAATTATTCATCAATTATTATTTCTATTTAGTGTGAAATTATTTGAGACTTATATTATTGATCTCACTTGTAATTTATAAACTTAGTTTATTGTTTAAGTGTTGAGAGAAGTTAGATTGTACTCTATAAGATCTGTATTAACCTAGATTATGGAAAAGCTAGATAGGCAGAATAGAATATTGCGTAAGCCTATGTATGGCAATTACTTGTAATCTTGTTATGATTTTGATTTAATGGATTAAGTGAAATGGTACTAGTGAAATAGATTGGGTCTCAACAGTGGAGTTGGAAGAGAGTAGTAGGTCAAAGGCTAAAGCTCTATAAATCCTCAGCCTGATATTCTCCTTTCTTATTCTTTTAATTTGCATTATTAATTGTTTTGTGTTAAATTATTAAAATACCACTATTCACCAATTGAAGTTGTTAAGAGGGGTATTTTTCTTATATCAAAAATGTTTTCAAAAAGTTTAAAGATATTAATTCACCCCACCACACCCCTTCCCCACTTCTTGATATCTTATATAGGATCAACAAAAAGGATAACCAATATTGGAAGGAAGCAATCTAGATGATTGGCTAATATGTGTAATATTATCAATTTTAGAGAAAGAAGGCATAGGGAAAAATGATGAAGAAATGGAAAAATAAGGATTAGAAGAGGCAAACCTTTTTTGAGAAGGAAAAACAGACTTACAAAGTATGATATCTCGGTTAACAATTATTTGATTATTTTGCTTGTCAAAAACTTTGTAACCTTTTTAGCCAAAAGTACATCTAAAGAAAATGCATCTAATGCCCTTTGAGTCATACTTATCTTTGTATAGTTTATTTACATAGTATAGCACAAACAACCTATCGTTTTTTATTGACCATAGGGTAATTTCTTGTTGAACAAAATTTCACATGGATATTTCCAATTCAACTTGGAAATAGATATTAGATTAATGAGATAGGTTACAATGAGTATACATTCTCTTCAAAAGTGTTTAAGTAAGTTTACATAAGCCTTAACGCTTTACTAATCTTAACAAGATGCCTATATTTTCTTTCTACCCTCTTATTTTACTGTGGAGTATAAGATATGGTTTTTTGGTGAATTATTCCAAGATCATGAATCAAAGATTGACATGCATGTAAAAGAAATCATAAACCATTATTGGATCTAATAGTCAAATTTTGATTACAGATCAATTTAATGAACTTGTTAAGACATGCAACAACTTGAGACTTATTATTAATCAAATAAGTCTAAGTACAATAAAAACAATCATCCAAAATAGTAAGAAAATATCTGGTAAGAGTGCTAGAAGGAACATAATTAAGACCTCAAACATCAATATGTAACAAATGAAATAAAGTTAATGATCTATGATTACTTCTTTGAAAGAGAAGCCTATGTGACTTAGATGTAAACAAGATTCACAAATGAAATAATTCAATCATAGATGTTTATAAGAATCTAGATGCTTTAATTTAGATAGATAAATGCCTTAATCTATTGTGTATCAAATGAAGATTTGCTAATTTATTAGATGAAAATTTGATAGGAATCAACTTCTCAAACCAATTATACATAACTAAGCTAGAGGACGCCAAGACTCACATAGAGGATATTAGCTCGAAGCCCTATCCAAGACGAAAACTCCCATTTTGACCTCTATTTTTCACTTTATTGCCAACTCGAACACTGATCTCTCATAAGAGCCATTATGATTTCTAAATAGATGTGCTGACCTACTAAGCATACCAACCGACCTACTGAGCAATCATACCATGACCTAAACAACGTTTGAGCAAACCAACCTTAAGCATCTGTTAGGACTAACTAGCATTCGACCCTGGTTCAAGCCAAGCTGTAAGATACCTAATCGTAAATGTATATTCTCGTAATGGAGTCTATTTTCCATTTTGGATATTAAAGCACACATTTTCTGAGATAAGTATAACTTGTTATAAATTTAATTATCTTGACTTAAATGTTTTTATTTATTAATTTTTGAGTTTTCTTCATTATTTTATGACTTAATTAATTTCTAAATTTTATATTTTTGTGCTTTCTTATTTTTAGCTTTAATTTATATGGTAGATAAGATTGAATATAGGATTTAGTGATTATTTTGATTATTTCTTTGAAGTTGATTATATCTTTAAATTTGAAAATTCTTTTGTCTTATTCTGCTAATTCTATTTCCTAAAGATGTAGGTTGAGCATTGTCTAATTCTAGTAAATATTGTCTAAAGGAAATTACTAATAATGAATAAAATCTATCTCTAAGTATAAATCTTTCAACAAATACATTTTCTCTTCTTTCTTCTTGAATATTTCTATGTTGTTCTATTTCTAAATATAAAACATACCTAATAACAGATCTTATATACTCTAAGGCTAAACTTTCTATAGAATTGATAAATTCATTCATTTTAATTAATTTCTTCTTAAATATATGTCATATAAATAAAATCTTTTTCTTAAAATATTATATTCCCAAATTATATATTCTGAAAATTCTATAACATTTTTTATATAATATAAAAATTCTACAAGATCATTTTTATCATTATCTTTGACTCTTTGAGATATTATTAACAATAAACTCTTGATATTTTTTTATGATAATATTTTTCTAATCTCTTACTAGCAAGCGATCTTTTTTCTTCCTCTTCAACTAAGTCTTGATAACATTTCAAACTTGCTTTTAAATATTTATCTTGGGCTTCTTTTTTGTTAAGATTTTCTATAATATTTTGTAAATAATCAATTTGATATTGTATACACTTTCTTTTGAACTTACAACTTGTAATTTGATTTTTGTAATAATTGATATAATTTTTTAGATTATACTTAGTAAAAGTAAAAATAATAGTAACAAAATAACAAAGATAATTTTGATAAACAAGTAATAAAAATTTACAATATTATTGAAAAAATTATTTGATACAAGGTAGGATAGAACGAGAAATTACAAGAGAAAACTTGACTCGTTGAAAACGTGAGTGTGTAAACTGAAAAGTGTATCAAGTTGTAAAGGTAGTACAAACGGTGAGTTAAGATCGTATTCCACAGAGAGCTAGGTGCTAAGTACTAAATTATCTAAGTTTTTCCCAAAGCTAAGCTATCAATAATTGAATTAAAAGTAATAGAAAACTAAATAACATGATGAATACTAAATCAAATATTCTAGATGCACTATGAGGGTCCCAAGTCTAGGAGATAAAAAGGGTCAAACTAAGATTCGTAAATTTATTCTCATTTGAATCAATTTAATGTCTTAAATAGATATTCAAAATTGACTAAAAGGGGTTTAACTAAACTCACTAGAACTCACTTACCTCCTAGAGTAGTGAAATTCTAATTAAGCATAAATTCATCCATTAAGATGATTTATCTATAATTATTGAGTAAATATTAATCCGCTCACATTAAAATTATTATTCTAATTAGAAATATGGTTTAAGCATGTCTCTATGACTCGAACTATACTTCTAACCATATTAAGTGCGTGAGTTCATGAATTTAATTAAAACTTACATGTTCTTGTGACGAGCTTTTTCAAAAATTCAAGCTATATTCAACATAAATTATCAAAACCCTTCTAAATATCCTCTAACTTTATTTAGCTAAAAATCAATAGTCATGTACTATAAAACTATACAATAAACACAATAAAAAAATACTCAAACACTCAATATCGGTATTAGAATAATATACAAACACGTCAATTCATTAAATCCATCAATACAAAATCCAAATAGATTAAATACTAAATTATATTGCAAAACCTAAATAAATCAAGATATATCTAAATTGAAATAATAAAGAAAAGAAAACACTTCGATGGATATATTCAATCCCGAAACTCAATACAAAAATTAGCATATCTTGATACATTTGGAATCTAGGATAATCTTCTAATGAACTAAAACAAAATGATTTAGAGTTCTAAAATTAAAAATAAAAAAACATATTCAAATTAATAAGAGAATTCTGTTCTTCACCATACTAAAAGAAAAAAAAAAAAAAAAAACAAAACTCCAAAATCCCTAATCTACTATATATCTCCTCCTTGTTTTTGGCTTCCTTCTTCTACGACTCTCCCGTTCTATTCTATCTCCCCGTTCTCTTCCCCTCTGTCATCTTGCAAAAAGGGTTGTATTGTTCACACATGGGCTTGACTTGAATTTCAACCCCTAATTAAATTGTGAAGCCCATATGTATTTTGTCTATTAGCTAATGTAAGCAGCTCTTTTCATTGAGTTACTGGCTTCATGGAGAGCAACTAAAGAAGGCCCTTCAAGAAAATTAAAATTCATTACTCTATGGTGCTTTCCACGTGTAGGCTGCTCTTGTCATCACGACGAAAACTGACATTCAATAAGTGTCGAGACTGCATCCTTTGTATATAAAAGAAATGACATTGTGTTGGTTTATCTTTTTTTAATTGCAATCCAGGCTAATTAATTAAATCAGAGCCTAGTTTATCTTCTCGGCAAGTGTGTGCTCTGTTTGTTGATCAGCTGCTGGTCGCGCGTTTGGACTTCGCTCAGTGGCTTCTCTACTACTTGTGAAGTGGATGCCGGGGCTAATATCTGCTGTGGATCTTAGTTACGGTTGCAGCTACTTAGGACAAATTGGAGCTGCTGCTGAAGAGCACCACTTGGTTGCTTAATTCTACAGTTGGAGTGCACTGTCCTGCTGTCATGTCCTTGAAGATTGCAGCATATGGGTTTGCTCGACTTCTAGCTGCTGGCGCTTGTTGGAACTCTCAGCTGGAGTTGCTGCGAGATGCTCAGTTGGTGCTGTAACTTTAAAATTCAAGAACCATGGCTATTGTGGCGTGGAATTCTTGATTGATATGAGTGCTGGTTTCTGTTGTTTGCTTGAACTTTTAAGAGTCGTGGATGTATTCATGTTGCAGTTGCTGAAATTTGATCAACTCGGTGTGGTGAAGCTCAAGCGTGAGTGGATAGCAGCTTAAAAAAATACTCGGCCAGCTACCACACTTCTTTGTGGCACGTGTCCATGGAGCTGCTGCTGTCTTGATTTCTACCAATTAGGGCCATAGCCTACGATAAAAACAATTAAAAATGGAATTCCACAAGCCTAACTCAATTTAGAAATGGAATGCAGATTTTTCTTCCCTAAATTTATTCTAGAGCTCATTTCGACTAGCTGTTGAATTCTTCAGATAAGGTTCTGTTCTAGTTAGGCTCATGGAGTTGCTGCTGTCAGTCCTTGCTTTGTTCGTTGCAGTTGCTGTGTGTTTCTTGAATGTTTGATTTGCTAGAAAGGAGATCACGGCTGCTCAATTCTAAGTCCACGGCCTGCTGTTAGTTGATTCCCGTAGCTTGCTGCTGTCTTGTTGAATTCGGCTTGGTGTGCGCAACTTTGAAACTTGGAGCTCTTGGTTAGAGTTGCTGAGCATTATTTGAAGTAAATGCAGCTGCTGATTGAAGAAGTTGCAGCTACTGTCACTGAAGTCGAAACTTTCGTTGACTCGGCTTGGTGTGCTGTAGCTATCCAAACTGCTGTGAAGAGGACTACTCAATTGCTGCTCTAAATTTTAGATCTGTGGCATACTGCGAGTTGTTCGGTGGCTGTGAATTGTTGAAGATGCACGGCCTGCAATATGAAAAGAAAAAAAATCAAAATGAATTCCTATAAACTCAACATATTGAATTGTTGTTCTATCTTGATGCTTGGAATATTTGACTGGTAAACTTCAGGCCATGCTCTGTTCAATTCTGTGAGTGTTGCTGATACTGTTATGCTCAATTCTTGTTCTTCAAGAGTTGTTCAGATCAGCTGCTCATTGCATGGAGTGTTGGAACACCAAGTTGACTTACTACAACTGAAATTGGCTTGGCTGTTTGGATGAGCGTGGAGTGCTTTATTCAGTTGTGACTGACCATAGAATTCATCAAGTTGCAATTGCTGTGCTTGGTTGTAGAGTGCCATCAGGCTGCTGATATTTCAAGATGGCTGGTACTTGATCAAGTTATGGAATTCCCAAGCTCAAGCAGCTGCTACAGCAGGTTGATGTCACATGGTGGTGCTTACAAGCTGCTGTTTAAATGTGTGTCTTGCTTCATGGCTGCTGTGAAATCCTCCAAAGTGAGTAGAGGCTTTCAATTTCAAATCCTCAACTTAGTCATTAGGCTGAAATACTTGTGACTCAATTCATTTATCGCTTGATGAAGAATTAGTGCACTTAAGGTTCACATGAGATGAAGAATCAGCAACTCAGTTTGCTCAAGTCAGCAAGTTACTGTAACTGGAGTTCACTGCTGTCCCCAATCTCCTTTTCTCCAAAAGAGTTCCTAGGTCTGGTTATGATTGCTTCAATTGGTTGTTGCTGTCATTTGGAGTTCTCAACCTACTGTTATTCTTGGATAAGAGCTGTTTGGGTTTGGTTTGCTTGGAAAATTTGCTGTAAACATAGTAACATGGAGAGAACCAATAAGCTCATTTTAATGAAAACCAAACATAAACAACTGATCTAAGTGTGTATCCCTATGAATAGAGTGAAATAGCTAATTGAATGATTATTTCTTTTATAAATTGCTTAAACTCATATATATAAAGCCATATAATCATGATATGAATACATGAGTTTATAATAGCTATTTGAGTCATATTTTGATTCTTTTTTCTCGTTATTTATGCAACTGATTAAGAAAATTGTATTTTTCATAATTTCTAAGCATAACTCACAATAAAAACACCATGAAATACATAAATGTGCAGTAATTAAGCGAAGAAAAATGTGCAATTTTGCACATTTATCAAATACACAAGATTCTTTTTATATATAGAAAATAAGAGAGGATATGCTAGAGGCTATATCGGAACACACTTACAAATACTTAAAAAATATTTAGAATACTATGGGGATCTTGTGATGGATTTTTTCAGGATATTTTCAAATGCTTTCAAATGCTTTGCCTCATCTACTTCTATCTTTATATATATAAGTATGTAAGTGCTTGCTGAATTAAGCACTTACATTTTATTTTAAATTATTGTACTGCTTTTATTTATCTTAAACAATTGCTTATCGACCACTTTCTTGAACAGTTGACATGATATACTGCTTTCATTGAATAGTTGAGTCTTAATTATCAATCTTTAATGCTTTGTCTTTTGTCTTGACTTTGAAAAGTCAAAAGTTGCACAGTGTTTCGTCTTATCATAAAAGTTTTCAATTGCCAACTTTTATCATTAATTTATTGTCCTTTGAATTTTTTTGTCTAAAAGTAAACAATGAATGACAACTTCTTTTCCTTCATTTGAGTACTTTATCTACCATAGTAAAGAATAGTTGATGATGACATTTTAATTTGAAAGTTTCTTTTATCATAACTTGGAGCAATCCTTATACCTGCGTCCTTTTGATTAAAATATCTTGAAATTTTCTAATATTGAACAAATATGTTTTTGATTGAACAAATCACATAATAAAATCCTCACATATTGAACAAAATTAATTATTGAACAATTTAATCTTATTAAGAAAGATTAATTCCATAGCAATTATCCTCATTTTGATTTGGATCATTACTATCAAAACTATCTTCTTTTGATAGCCTTGAGGCTAATTCACATATTTTTCTTTTATATTTTGATGAATCTAAGGTCTCTGCTAAATTGACTTGAATTTAACTTTTTCTTTTAGAAATTTGCTTGTATAAGTAACACATTTTTTCTGTTGATCAAAGTATGCTTGAACAGTTCTTGTATCTGCCATATTGGTATTGAACTTTTCCTACCACTTAACTCTATAAGCTCTTAAAACATAGGGTTGACCATATTTTTCTTTACTAATAATGTAAGTCCACGTTGTTATCTAACCTATATTGGATTTTGCTAAGAACATAAGAAATTTGAAAAACTTGGATAGATTAGTATTGTTACAATATATCTCTAGTCCTTGAAATATTTCATTTGGCAGAATTTTTTCTAATGGAACAAAATATTTGAACCAATTTGCAAACCGTACTGGAAAGTCTTCTTGAGTAGCTTGAATTGAATGAATTATGAATGGGAATAATTTTTTACATAGAAAATATTTTCCCAAGCTTTGATGTAATCATAATAGTCATATACTAAAGGATCATATGATCGAGAAAACATTTTGGTATTCTATGGAGCTAAATTCCATTGCTTTAGATGAATAACCCATTGGATTTTACATTTTGAATAAGTAATATCCTTATCCTCTTCTTGATGGATTAACTCGATACTATCAATGTTAACCAAAATAAATTCGTTTAATCTTCTATTTTTCTTTAGATGGGTTGGTTAAAAATAAAAATCTTTTGGAAAGTATTTTTGAATAATTTCAAAAGAAGATTTTTCATAAAAGTTTTTTGATATCTTTGGTTCTATTAGCAACAATATTTGATTATTTTTCTTTTAAAAATATTCTTTAGTTTGAACATGAACTGGCTTGGCTTAATAGCTAGGATTGAAAACTTGGAAATGATTTTTAGTAGAAAAATCTACTAAAGATGATGATAATGATGATATGTTAACTTTTGCATAAGTGGATGAAACAAGTGGTCTTTGACTAGGTTTTGATAGAGTTAGAGGAAATAATTTGAGCGCATAATCAGATTTTGTCTTGGGTTTTGACATTTTTGCTTTAGAGAAATTCTTTGGATAGGAAATTTGGAAGTAAATTGGATTCTCCTTTAATAAATTCTATATCGAAATCAAAAGTAGATAAAATGGCTTGTCATCTTGCAAAAAATTGTTTTGAAGCTAAATTTTTAACATCTTTGAATAAAATTTCTTTTGCAAATTTGCAGTCAACTCTTATAAAAAAGTTTTTGTCAAAAATATCATTTTGAAATTTAGAAATACAAAGAACAATGGATAAAATTTCTTTTTTGACCATTGAATAATTAACTTGAGCATTTTGCCAAATACATAAATAATATTTTACTATTTGTTCTTAATCATTAATTAATTGTTTTAATATTCTACTATATCTAATATCTGAAGCATCAATTTCTACCATTAACTTTGAGTTTGGATTAACAATATCTAGATAAGGTAAGTATTTTACTTCTTTCTGGATTTCTTAAACAACTTTAGTCATTTAACTCCTAAGTCTTGAATAAAGTCAAATACATAATTGAGACAACTTAAAAATCTTTGAAGTTCCTTTTGTCTTTTATTTTATCTGGAAATTTTTGAGTGAATTCAATTTATTTGTCTATTGATTTTATAATACCTTGATTTATATCATATCCTAAAAATCTTATTTTCATTTAAGGTAAAGCATGACTAAGGAGATTTAGACTTTCTAATTAATTTTTTATTCAAAAGATCTTAAATCTTTTTTTTACAAAATTCTAATAATTCATGATTCATTTGAATTGGCCTAGTCTTAGTAGGAATTCTATCTTCAATAGAGCCTTCAATATATGGTAATTTGACTATATGATTTTTTTCTTAACCAAAAAGTATTTGGAATATCTGAACAAATTTTCTTTGCAAAATTTTCTTGCAAAGTTTTTATTTTTTCATTAGTTTTTGGTTTTTCTAATTGATTAAAAATTCTTTTTTCCTCTAATTCTTCTTTAAGAAAATTAATTTGTTTTAACTTCTTTTTTATTTAACCAATCATATTATCATTTAATAAATTGACTTCCTTTTCTTTCATTTGACTAATGAATTTAAATACTACTTCTTTATTCTTAACTTGAGTTTTTAATCCTTGAGCAGTTATTTAAAATGGAAAAAGCATAGTAAGAAAAGGGATACCTAAAATCACTACATTATTTATTTTTTTTACTAAGATAAAAGATGTTTATTAACTCCATCTTAAATAATCTTGATCCACTAGCTAAAACTAATTTTTCTAAAGTTTTTTCATAAGAATTAATCTTTCTTGAATACAGTTTTGATCATCATCGGAATCTAAAAGAGCAATTACTTCTATTTTAAAGTTATTACAAATAGATAATATTACTTTAACATACCATTTTTGAATATTTATTTTATTAATTAAATTAACATATTCTTTACTTTCTTCTATTGATTCTAAAACTTCTTCTTCTTTTTCTAATTCTAAACTCCTATTTTCATATCTTTCAACCTTTTCTTCTAGATTATTATATTTTATCTTCAATTCATTGATTTCTCCTTTTATTTTATTAATTTCCTCTTAAAGAGTGTTTACAGTTATTAAATATTTTTCTTTTGAAAATTTATTATAAATTTTTTCTAAAGAATAGATTTCTTCAATACTAGAGTTATCACTTTTGTTCATTAGTATCTCTCTAATTTTAAGCAAATATTCACTTTGTTTTTCTAGATCTCTAATTTGATCAGCTACTTCTGAAAGAATTTTTTCTCCATTGATAATAACATTTAGTTGTTTACATGAATAAATATCTTCTTAACAACACTCTAAATTAGATTCTTCTATAGTAGTATTTGAATTATTTTCTAAATTTTAAACACAATCAGAATTTTCATAACTTGAATCATTATCTTCTATACTTTCTTCATTGGTAATTTTATATAATTCATTAACCTTTTTATTTTTCTAAACATTTTGGTGCTATATGTCCTTTTATTCCACATTTATAGCATTTTACTTCTTTTTTGAAAGATTTTCTCTTAGGTTTATGTTTCTTATACCGCCTGTATTCTTTTTTCTCATATGGTTTATTGAATTTATGTTTTTTATATTTCCTTTTCACTTTTAAAGGTGGAGCTTAAATTTTTTTGAAACCATATTGATAACAAAAATCTCCTAATTCCCTTCTAAGGCTTCCTTTTTCCTTTTGAATTTTTGACTTAAGCTTGCATAAGCTTAATTCTTCTAGCTTGACTATATTAACTATTTCACCAGAAGTAATACTTGAATAATCTAAAATAAGATTATAGTTTTGATAAATTCTTTCTTTAACTTTATTTGTAAATAGTTTTGGAAGATTGAATATAAACAGTTCTTTCCAAAAACTGTTATTACAATCTTCTCTTAAAAATACTTTAGCAAAGAAAACATCTTTATACCATCTAAAATCATTGAGAGTTGAACACCTAAGATTTTGAAGAATTTCATCATTTCTCTCCCTAAATCGAATAAGATCTCTGACAAAATGTTTAGTAATAGCATAAATTAATGTTGGAACAACATTTTCTATTTGATATAAAACATTATCTCTCATTACTTCTTTCTTTGCATGTAATATAAATTGGTGTTGGTGATCATCAAGACAATTCTCCCATCAACCTTTGAGCATACTAGTAAATCCTATTACTAAAATTTCCACAATCTTATGATCAGTGTTTCCATATTTTTTATAAGAATTTAATGCTATTATTATTAAATTTAAAATGTCTTAAATTTGATGTTCAGCTTGACTATCTATATTCCACTCATATATTCTTTCACTAAAAAATTTATTTAGATCTACATAAGGTTTTTCTTCATACATAGTCTTTAGAGGTGAGGGTCTTAAATATCATGATCTTTGACTTGATGTAACTCTCATTTTTTATTATATTTTATTAATGTCTAACTTTTGAGAAAATTGACTTATCAAATCTTCAATATCTTCATCTATTGTATTGATGGGTTCCTTTCTTTTGAATTCTAATTTACTTAATTTGTTTGAAATTTCTTCTAACAAATTGTCACTTTTGCTAAACTTAAAATTTTAGATATCTGGAATAAATCTTGGTGGATAAATAGGTTTTGCAATCATAGATTTTGATATACTTAATTCTTCTTTTGAATTTCCTAAAGGAGTTTTTCCCTTATTGGGTCTTTCTACCAATATGTTTTCTATCCTATTAGTTTGTTGACCAATTGTGCGTAAAATTTGATTTGTATAATTATTTTAGGCTTTTATTTTATTAAAATATTGATTTTCTCCTGTAGTTTTCTTAAACAATGAAGCTTTTATTGTCTCATTTTGAAATTTAATATGTACTTCTTGAAGAGTAGGATGAGTTCCTATAGTTAATCTTTATTGAGTTTCCCATTTTTGACTTGATAAATTGACCGTTTGAATATAATAATATTTATTTAGACTAGAGTTTTTAGCAAACCTTTTAAAAAGGGTACACTTTTTCTTAGTCTATTTTGCATATCATTATACCACATGATTCTTATTGAATAAGTTTCTTCTTCTATATAAGTCTCGAAGTATTTTTTTCCTTTTCAATTTATTTCTTTTTGAGTAAAAATCTTTTCTTAAAAATTCTTTGTCTATCGCAAATGGTTTCTCTATACTTATCATATTTAACTCATTGATTTGAAGATAAGTAGGAGAATTTGGTTAAAGTTGATAAATTGGTTTTGGAATAGGTAAGCTAAAATCTACACCTCTAAGTCTTATAGACTCAGTAGGATTTTCTAATTATATATTTTCTCTTTCATTATCTTCTTTGGGTGTTTGACCTCCTTGACTAGTTTTTGGAAAAGAAATGTTCATTTTATTGAAATAATCTTCTATATTTGGAGCAGTTGATCTTCTACCAATTATCTTAGGAAATTGAATTCTAATACTACCATTATCAAATCTTTGAGCAAGAGTTAGTCTAATTTGAGAAACATCTAGTTATGGTAGAAGGACTTCTTCTAAAGTCCATTCCTCTAGCAATTGAATTTCATTCCAACTTAACGACTTTGGAGTAAACACTAAAGATTCTAAAGTATTTTCTTTTAAAAGTATAGTTTCTCCTTTAAGAGATAACTTTTTAACTTTTGGATTAATTTGAGAACTCATAACTTTATACTAGATCCTAAAGATAAGTGCCATAACTTTAGTTTCTTCTATAAAATTATGATTTTGAGATTGAATATGTAATATTAAACTATAAGTAATTTTTGGATCATCTAAACCTATTGAAAAATGAGGAAAACATTAAGTATACCAAGGTCCTTTATGAAAATTAGTTCGAAATAATGACAAAAAGGTTTAATTGAAATTTGAATAAGTCTAATATATAAATATTTATATTTTTCTTTATGTTTTTGAAAGTAATTTGAGAATTTCATGCTTTCTTGATAAAAAAATAGTTTTCTTTACTATTTTGGTTACATAATTATGATTTAAATTAAAACTTCCAATTTCATAAATCTCTTTGGGTTTTTGTAAGGAATTGACCAATTGTCTAAATCCAGTTCAATTTAAGAAATCTTAATTTTAGAAGAGTTATAAACATCTTAATTCATCCAGATCTTTGATTGAAAGAAGAGGAAAACCTTCTTAATAACTTCATTTTTGTTTAACAAAGATTTAATATTTTGCTAAGCAAATTTATATTAATTTATTCACTTGTGAGAACACCCTATTGACCAACGGTCTCACTACCTCTCTAAGGGCTTATCGTTAGGACTACAATGCTAGCTTATTAACACAAGAAATAGAACTATTACAAACCACTTAAATAAGATATTTAACTTTCACAAATTCATGTATGTAGTTTTCACAATCATCTAAATGTATAATAACATATATACACATATAACATGATTTTTAGAAGAAATAAAACCAGATACATTACTTTGATTATATACATACATGAAACTCTTAATACATGCTAAATACATAATAATTTACTAAGTATAATAATATACAAAATACATAAGGAAAATACATAGAACATACCCTACATAAAAGGTTAATACTAATATTATGTAAAGCAAACATAATTACTTGGTTTGATGAAGAATCTGTCTCTTAATCTCTTCCTTTTAGTATTGGAAATTTGTCACTTGGATATTATGGTTCAAAGTGAAAAGAGTAGGTAAGAAAATGGAGAGAAATGGAGGAAGAAGATGATGGAAGTGGTGTTTGTTGATTCTAATTTTAAGAGAAAAAGTAGGTTACTTCTACATGGAAATTAGAGACAAATCAAGAAGGCTAACGAATGTTCTAGTGGGGACACTTATGATTGATGGCCAAGGGAAAAACAAGAAGAAAAAGAAAAGTAAAGGAAAAAGGAAAAGGAAGATAAGTGAGTTTTAATGCACTTGATAAAGACATGTTGACTTGGTCAACTCTTAATATATTACATGTATTATGTATAATTAATTTGGAAATAAAAAGGAATTAGAGAAAGAAAAATGAAGTAAGAGGAAAAATAGAAAATTAAATATAATAAATTAATAAAACTTATATTATAACTTTATTACATATTTTTTACCCTATAAATAATATTTAGAATAATAAGTAATATAACTATAAAGTAAATTATAAATCATGTTATAATATTTCCTACACATTGTCTAAATAATAAATAAATATCTAAATTGATATAATACTAACTTATCTATATAAATATAAGGTTAATATTAATTATAAAATAATATTATAAATTTTATGAATTAATTTAATATTTTTATATTTATGAGCTCTTAGAAATTATCCCTAATTGTTCGCTAGCAATTTTATGTGATTTAGAATACCGTTCAATTATTTGGCTCAATTAGGGTTTTATTGCCTTCATAGCAAATTAGTATATCTATAAGCTTAAAATTTTAGTTTTAGGGTTTTGATCAAGTTTGGGGATCAATCTTTTACAATTATACATATTTAGGATTTAAGGTTTTTGTATACGATTAGAGTTTCAATTAATAAGTTAGGGTTTTTCATACTTGTTTTAAGTTTTAAATTTAAAATTTTAATTGGTTTTAAACTTATTAGCTCAATTAATTTAAAGAAAGCATCTATAGTACTCAAATTCAATTTTATACTTAGAAGGCTAATTGTGAGATTTATAGCCTTCCAATAAGTGCTTTTATTTAACATTGTTAGTTTGATGTTTTCTACTCCTTTCCTAACGTGGTTCAAATCCTTAAGGTACCTTTTTAAAGGATATCTCTTAGAGCTTCCTATCCATCATGAGAGTTAACTATTACCTCAAACGAAGTGTCTTGTGTTGTATATGATTTAGTGAACTAAGAGGCTTTCGTTTTCCATCTCCTTATAATATTCACATGAAGCTCACTATTTCCAACTCTCAATACCATTTTATTATTTTTCATATCTATTATAGTTCCTCTAGTAGATAAGAATATATGCCCTAGGATGATAAGAATTTCCAAATCTTCTTTTATATCCAAGACTACAAATTCCACTAGAAATATAAATTTATCCACCTTTAAAAGTATATCTTCAATCATCCCTTTCAGTCTCTTGAATAATTCATTCCCTAATTGAATTGGCATTTGAATTCCTTTTATTGCATCCTCTAATCATAATTTTTTTACTATGGAGAAGGGCATCATTTTTATACTTGCACCTAAATCACAAAATGCATTCTTAAGATTTTCATTTCCTATATTGAAATCTAAAGTGAATTTTCCTACATCATTTAATTTAGGGAGAAGGATGTTCTTTAGTGCTTTAATGCAAGCTTGGGTCAACATGATTGTTTCTTGAACATTAATTTTCCATTTCTTAGCCATAATTTCTTTTAAATAATGTCTATAGAAAGGTGTTTGCTCTAATAGATTTACTAAGGGAATATTAATATCTAGCTTCTTAAGCATTTCTAGAAACGCCTCACAATTTTCATCAGTTTTTAGTTAGATGTTTTGGAAAGGGTATAGAGTGTACACCTGGTTTGGTAGTAAGTTCGCACTCTTCAAAAATGTGCCTTTGTTGTACATCTCCTTATTTTGATTTTGATGTAAAAGTTAGTGTTTCTTGATGTTCAACTTTTGTGTCTAGCCTCAATTGTATTGCATTGACTTGCTTAACAGAGCAAAAGTCTTCATAATGTCTTCAAATTGTTTGTCCGATCTTTCAAACCCTTTTATGGTCATATTGGCAAGTTTCTCAATTGTTGTTTCCCAAATTGGTTTTTATTTTGTTTTCACCTCTTTTGCTACTTGAATACTACAATCAACTAAACACTGGTCATTTTGGTTTTTTCTCCTCCTTAGTAAGCTTAGGAGGATTTTCCTTTATACCAATAGTGTGGTGGTAAAAAACTTTACTACCTACACTAATTGAGTCTAACCTTTAGATGGTTGAATTCTATCTTTCAAATCTTTCTTCCTACCTTAATAGTTTTTCAATACTCTTTTCTTTTTCTTGAGTTAGGATTACAGGATTAGCAAAGGGAGGTCATTCATCATACTCACAACATGTTACTTTGTTAATTATTTCAATTACTTGCATTACTAGCATGTTCGTCAATGGTACTTCAATCGTAGCTTTAAGCTTGAATTTATCTTGATATCAAATCCCATCATAGAATATTAGCAACTGATTCCAAGTAGTGGTATCATGATATGGGCATCTAGTCATTAAATTGCAAAATCACAACCATGCCTTATATAATGATGAACTCTCATGTTACTTGAAGGAAGGGATTTGAATTCGAAGCTCTACATTACAAAACAATAGAAAAGTTCATACATGATTATCCTTCATGAGAAGTGCTTGTAAAGTAAAATAAAAACAAGCAGTAATTTTATACTAAAAAGAAACTCAAAGAAATAGACAAAAAACAAAAATAAAGAGAAAACAAGCAAGGAAAATAAAAACCTATATCTAGACAATCCTAAATACCAAAATTAGTAGAACTCATTTCCTAGCAACGGTGTCAAAAACTTAATATGCTTGACCAAATCCTACATTTTATAGCAAATAACAAAAGTGCATTTTTACTAGTAAGTGCACTAGGTTGTGTATGTAGTAATAAAACTTATGAGAACCAAATCAAACTCATGGGGATAGCAAACAATACAACATAAACAATATCATAATTGAAACATTTCAATCATAACCAATAGATTTAACTTCACATAAACATAAGCCTAACCAGGCATTTATTGTTAGGAATGTAACATGCTATGCTCATGCACATGGCATGCATCAGTATCAATATCCTATGCCCTCCAATTTTTATCTGGTTAGTCGACATAACTGAGCATTTGAATACAACATCCAAGAACCTATAGGCAATAAGGAGCTACCTAGCTGTTAGACCCCTACCAAATTGGACTACCACTATAGTAGTCTATAATATCAAAAAGGACAACAAAGAGCTACTTGGGAGTAGGACTCCTAACTTTGTTTTATAAACTTTAGACTACACACTGTAATCTACTAAATCTGATTATCAAAATAATCAAGATGTTCAGGCAATACAAATCTATATACTTCCAAAAACTAAGATCATAAAGCCACAATTTTTCCTTGATCACTTAGAAGTCTCATTTTGAAAATCTAACTTGTAAGTCCCTTTTTGTGTCATGCCATGTTATGATATACAATAACAACTTAGGAATATCAATTAGCATAATCAATCTTTAATTTTTATTTAACCTAGTTATCTTATTCTAGTTTTCAAACTCTCCTTAACAGAAATCTAGCATCTTACTTAAGGTTTACTTAGGTGAACACCCAGAAGATTAAGTTAGTAATCCCTTAACTCTCTAAGTTAGTACAATCATTCGTAAACACTACATCAACACTCAACATAACAGCATAACATTTTAACCTAGATATGGCTACCATCATTTAAAATCACCATATCAGCATCTACTATGGTAACATATTAGTTCACCCAAGATATAACCATATCCCATCAGCACAACATCAAACAACACATAAACACATAGTATTATGAGTAGCAATATATATACTTCAAGCATAGGTTAGATCTACTTACTTGGGTTTAGTAGTAGCGCAGAATCCTAAACTTGATGATGTGATCCTTCCTTACTTATCACACCTAAAAAAATATAAACACTGTCTTCAAATAAAAAATATTTAAGATCTAAACTTTTATAAGCTTTTATTACTGTGTTTTTAAACTTCATTTGATCGTATCTTATTCATTCCTTATTCGATTCTAGTGAACCTTATATCGTTATGATCGTTATTTTGAGTACTATTAATATATCTTAAGAAACAAGATTGATTAATATTGATAAAAACCCAAAAATACGCATTCGTATTACCAATTCGATTGTACATTATTGTAACTCCATAATTAACCCGAATAAGCTTTAGTACTAAACTAAAACCCTAAAAATCACACTTTGTAAACTTATCCAATAACCCTCAATGTACCCCAATGTGTACATTTTACGTGAATTTGATAAGTATTTTACTAATACTAATTGCTATATTACATATTAAGTCAATATATAAGCTTATATTAGGAAAATACGTAATAAATAGTATATGAGCACGATTGATTCCATGAAAAATCCTATAGACTTACAAAAATATATAGTTTAATTATTGACCATGAATTACACTAAATTGGCTATTATCTATTTTAAAGAAAATAGTGGTTTTAGCTCGAAATAACGAAAAATTAGGGAAAATAAATAAATTTATGTATAAGATAAAAATTAGGTGTTCTAAACATTATCATAAACATCTAGAAGTCAAAACATATAAGGCTCATTCATTAATTTCATCAAAAACTATTTATTTTAACAATCCGATAAAATTAGTAGTTTTATTCAAAATAATTATAAAAAATAGTAAACATACTTAATTTTCAAAATTATTGTTACCATAATTAAATATATATATATATATATATATTAGGAGTATTATATACAAAAATTGAGCTTGAAACAACATTATCTAATATTTATAAAAATTAGTTTAATTTTCGCTCAAATAGGGTATTTTCTTAAGGACCCTATAATCCCAACAATTATTTAACTAAAATAAAATTACTACATTAATCTACACCTAAAATAACTTCATAAAACCAAATTTCATAACTAATTAACAACATTTGATATTTTTAGAAATTAGAAAAACTAAAGAGTAGAAAATGGGTTTACTTAAACTAGCCGCCTCCGACTACCCTCTAGCTGCCCAACTTTGTTGAAATACCTCTCTTGGTGGTCCTTTCTTTAACCCTAAATGGCTAACACCATAGACTTTTTACAACCCTTTAAACTGGCATAATTAGATTTTGCCCATGTTTTCCTTTTTTTCTTTTTTTTTTCCCTAATTTTCTTATCCGATTTTTCTAATGTTTCTAAATTTCTAAAATAATAAAATAAAGTATAGAAAGCTTATTTATAGTAATAAATATGATGACATGTGTAAAAAATCTAATAATCCTTAGTGTCCAACTTTGCAAGGTGTCATTTCCCTATTTTTTTTAGCTTTTGACTCATCATCCCAATTGATCCTAAGCTACCACATAGGTTTGATGACTCATCCATACATTTTTTTATTTATTTTATATTAATTTCCCTTATTTTGATAATTTATTATTATATATATTTTTAATACATATAATGCATATCACATGTATATTCTATGTAATTTAACTTCATTTATTATTTTTGAAAGTTAATTAACTTATCTTTAATATCTCACTATATCTAAAAGCTTGAATTTTATATTTTCAATATTTATTAGCTTTATCGATAAATTAATATTTTTTTTAACTTAATCTTTTTATATATCTTATTTTGAAAATTGACTTTATTAGAATTACTTCGTTTAACTTTTCTAACCTTACTATAAAGATTGAAATAAAACAGATAATATAGTCCAACACCCTAAATTCAGGGACTTAAATCCTAAGGTTATCGTATTAGCTCGAAACCTTAGGGTATTATATGAATTTTCTTTTTGAAATTTCATTTAAAAAAAAATCCTAATTCATACATATCAAAAGAAACAATCATAAACATATTAAAAATTAATTGATAAAAATTATTAAGTGTTGAAAAAACACAATATTCAATTGAAAACATAACATCACAAGATGAAAGACACTTATTTTTTATATTTTCATATTTTTCATATTTTTTATTCTTTTAAAAACAATGCGTTCAACTAAAATTACTGGAAAACATACCAACAGTTAGCAACAAACCAACGACTGGTTCAGGTGAATATTGACTAGCTCTCGAGGCAAGGCTGAAGGCTTTGAACTCTTAAGACACCTCCTTCAAGATCCCCAACTCAATTTTTGGAAATCCTAGTCAAAACAACTCTTAATTTCTCCAAAAACTTCAAGCTTAATATGAACGATCCCTAAAATCACATTTAAAACATTAAATTTGAATTAGTCAAATTTAAACTAAAATTGAAACAAACCACCTATTGAGCTTTGTTCTAGAATGAATTTAGAATATTTCATTATTTTATCTCAGATTGATTTGCCTTATAATAGAGAAATCAAAGAAAGAGAGTAGATTGGCAATATGAGCATCTAGAGAGAGAAACTATAAATTTCATATATTGTGATGATTTTTAATGCTTGAGATTTAAATGAATGAATAAATGTTAGAGACCTCTATTTATAACTCTAAGTTGGGAGTGATGCCAAAAAAACATCCATGCAAGGGAAAGATCATATCTTTATTAATTGGGGTAAGTTTTTGAATGTATCCTCGATTCTTTCCATTTTTGGTCTAATTTGGACACATTTTTGCACAAAATAATGGAAATTAAAAATGCACATAATTTATGAAAGATATCCTTGCTCATTTTATTTCAGGTTATATCATTAATTTGCAAAAGAATCACTAATTTTGCTAAAATAAGTAAGGATGTATGATATGAGCATTCATTAGATATCCTAATTTGTTATTTTTATTTCTCATAATTTCCTTAACAATAATTCAAAAAATGTACATTTCCAAAAGAAGACTTCTTGAGCTTTCACTTCCATATTTACTCAAATTTTTCACTTAATAAATAATGCACAAAATTGGTTATAAAAAATTAGCTAACTTTCCTAAAAGTAGAGCTTACAACTTTGTATTCTATTCATTATGGAAACATGAAAGGAGGGGGGATGGTTGTCCTAGTCAATTGGGCTACCATGGGGCACCCCATGACTGAGCTACATAGCTTTATGTTAGTGCCACGTGGCACCCTTAATATGGGTGCTATGTAGCACTTTAAGAGGGTGACATGTGGTGGTATGCATAGCTGCCACATGTCCTCCTCTCTTTTTCTTTTCCTTTGTTTTTCTTTCCTTTTCTCTACTTGTAGTGACTAATTCCATTCCAATTCCTTTTTTTCTTTTCAAAAAACCCAAAACACAAACCAATTAATTCTCCGACTCCTAAAAAATTATACCACATTTATCGATGAAATATAAAGTCTAATAAATATATACTCAATATATTTTTAAAAATGATCAAATTTGACCAAATTAAGAATTCGATGTTTACTTGCATTCCATTTTTATTTGAAAATTTTAAATGGCCATAAAATATTCATTTTAAGTCTAATTTAGATATAGTTTAAGGCCATGAGCTCCTAAAAATATAGATTTTCAAAATATTTCAAAATGAGTTGGCTAAACCCAAGCTACTAAAAATTTTGTTTTCAATAAATGTCCTTTTTTATTTATTTTTTTATTTAAGATTGCTAATTTGATCAAATCACATATGTTTATTTTGACTATAAAAACTGTTTTTAATCTTAAAAAGTGATTTCCACCCTAAACCTACTTAAATGGATCACTATGCAACACCTTTTTTAAGTTTTCATTTTTTTTAGTTTTTATTTTTATTTTTGGGTTTTCTTACTTTCTTGTTTTTTCCTTATTTGTCAATTTTTTTTATATTTTCTATTTTTCCCTTTTTATTTTCATTTTTTTTCTTTTATTAATTTTTAAATTTTTTGGTATTTTTCCTTCTTTTGGCCTCTTCTAAAAATTGGGGAATTCTAAATTGAAGATGAACCTAGAGAAGGCAAAAATAGAGTATTTACAGCTACTTCTCTTTGTGATAAACTTCGATGAAAACTTTACTATAAAGACCAAAAAAGAGACTCCATTTTTTCCCCCAGGAGGAAGAGAGTTATAGAAAGGTTTTTTATGGTAACTTTTAAGATGTTAAATAGGCTACCTGTAGAATGTACCTCTTTGATGAGTTGTTAATTGAGGAATGTGGAAAGCTTCTCGCGAACTATCTTAGTGAAACCCTTTGGTAGGATATTCTTTCTTAAAGGGAACAATAATACAAATGCTATCTAAGGGAAGTGCTTCTTACGCTCTATCTAGACAATACCCTTTGGCAGGATATCTTATCCTATGGGAATGACAGAACTAAAGTTGCCTAAGGGGTGGAAAGAGCTCCTTATGGTTTATCTTAATGAAACTCTTTAAGAGGATATCATTTCCTAACAAAGTGATGGCACTAAGGCTATTTGCGAGTAAGGTTCATTGCAATCTATCTTAGCGAGAAGATATCCTATCTAATGGTATGATGATACTAAGGTGGTCAATTGAGTAAGCGTTCCTTAGGAATTTTAAAACAAGATAACGCTTATTGAGCAAACAATCTTGAAATTTTTGAAAATGGCACAATACTCTTTTGAGTAAGCAGTCCACATGACAGTGCTTTATTGAGTAAGCAATGCTTAAGAATTTTAGGATAGCGCTCTATCGAGCAAGTGATCCAAACATGACAGTGCTCCACTGAGTAAGTGGTTCACAAGATAACGCTTCACTAAGCAGGCAATCTAAATAAAATAGGATAGTGCTTCGCTAAGCAAATGGTCCATAGGATGGCACCTATTAAGCAAGTGATCCTAAATTTTTCATACAGGTTGATTATAAGAAGATTTGATATCTAGAATGGACTTGAATTTATTTGACATTATTAAAGGAAGTAATTGAAGGTGCTCCCTGATGTGGTTGCTAAGGAGTAAATCCTTGAACAAAATTAACCTTTAGATGTTAATCAGAGAGAGAAGACATTTTGAAGCTGTGATCTAACTTGAGAAGTAATTCATTGAGTTTTGATCAAACATAGAGGATTTGGCCCAAATAGACAAAACTGACCACTGGAGGAACCTAGCTACTAAGGCCATCGCCAAAGGTAACTCTTCAAAAGTGGGTAGCTACCTAAATTAAGCCTATGAGAAGGCCTAGAAGACTCAAGTTTAAGAGAACTAGGAATGAAAAATTCTCTAAACTCTTCATTATTTTGAAATATTTCCTTTTTTTTGTTTTGAAAATTGGGGTTGTTACCCTTATTACAGAAAACCAAATTCTTTTTGAATTTGCTAACAAGTAAAAGGGCCTTACAAGCCATGGAGGTTACTGATAAACGGTAGGCTTGCGTTGTTGCTTGATAGTCATTTGATATTTCACAAAGATTTCTGAAGCTTAAGCTTATACTTGGAAGTTATGGTTAAAGGACCAAATTACCCTCTCATTCTCTTGATTCTATTGTATCGTCAAATTTTTTGGGGCTTCAACTCTTTTGACATGATTCTTTTACGTAAAATTCTTTTCAAAGCTCTATTACCATGGGCTTTGATCTTCATCATTAGGTGAATGGCTTATGTTATCTAAGTTACAAGTCTTAAAACCTTCTTGTCTCGGAATAGGTATCCCACTCATTGAATTGTTTAGTCTAAGAGGACTTTCTTACTCTCTTGGTTTAGATTTCACTCTTAACTCTAGATTCTAAAAATTATGGTCCATCTTGCAAGTGATATGCCTTGGTTAATCAACTAAGCCTTTTTTGGACTTTTACAATGTAATATAGACTTTTGGTTAACAATTTCAAAAGGGATTGATGAATAGGCCTATTTCGAAAGAATTATCTCTTAGACTCAAGTTTACAAGTCAAGAAAAAACCTAAAATGAGCTTGTCCCTAGTTTCATGAGTAATGATAATCCTATCCCTTTAATTGGAAGAGCCTCTTAAGGAGGGTGGTGTACATTGTGAGGGCCATAAGTTGTAAGCCTTGCTTTTGAGTTTCTACCTTAATTCTTGATGTGCTTAAGCTTCTTCAGGCTTTAAAAGTAGTCTTTAGACTTTGTGCTTCAATCATTTTCTAGTGTTTGTTTCGAACTTATAACAACTTGATGCCTCCTTCTTTTTCCTTTGTTCTTTTTTTTTCCTTTTTCTCGATATTCTCTCTCTTTGGCTTTTTCCTTTCTTTTTATTGCCTTTTACTTTCTTTTTATCACTTTTTCCTTTCACTCCTTTTGGGCCTCTTTTGCGAGCTTTTGATGAAATGGAGATACCTATTTCCTTTCTCTTCTTAAATGGCTTGTAACTTAAAATATGTAACTCTTCTAGAATTAAGGCCCTTCTTCCTTTCAAAGGGAACGTGTTATCAATGATAATGGTTACCCATGAATTGGTGCAATTAAGGTAAGCACAAATTAGTTTATCCTTTTCCTCTTGGTTGATGGCCCTAACCTCCTAATTGCCTCATTGTGGGGTGGTTCTTAACAGGGTTTAATTTTGGAATTACTTCTTTGAAAGGTTTGGTGGGGTTAGCAAGGGATAACGTGCTTAGGATAGAGAAATGAATACCTACTGTCATTTTGATCTATGTATCAAGTTCAAGTTAGAGCTCCTTTAAGGAATGAGTCTAAATTCCTTTCATTGATGTCGTTTAACTCTTAAGTATGTTTACAGTGAGTGTTTGGGACTTAGTTTATCTCTTTTCATCCTAAACTCTTCAATTAGTGGCATACCTTTACTTGCTGGATCTTCCTAAAAGGTGCCCTTAATTGGATGCCCCTAACTTGATGGATACATGTGCCTTCATATTCTTTTAGAAACTCATATACTCCTAAACTAGTCATTTAAGCTAGACCTCTAATCTTATCAAAATGCTCCTTAATTAACATAAGCTTATTATCTTGGCCACATAATTGCCTTAGACAAATTTACTAGCTTAGGCTTAATTAACTTTCTTTGAGGGTTTGTTGGTTAAGCCCATCCTCTTTATGCCCTAATCATGAAAGATTCTATTATCTTCTCTTGGACTAATTGTTCCCTAAATTCATACTTCGAACTCCAATAGGTTACCCCTTTAAGTAATAGTAGAGATAAGCTTTTGGTTTTGATTTTCTTAGTGGATTGAGAATGGATTTGTCTTCAATATTTTTTAGGGTTGCTCTTGGTAGACCATTTTCAATAGGCTTTTCCTTTTTGCCCCCAAACATCAGATCTTAATAGGCTCTTGGCATGTGGTTTCATGGGCTGAAGTATTTTGTACTTGGAATGTAGTCCATTTTAAACTTCATGGTTGTAAGCAAATGACTACGACCTTTAGGTTGGGCCAATCATTGAAAAGAAATCTTTAAAGCCTATGAGGATCTCTTATACATTAGTAAAAACCCTTTTTTATTTTTCTTTGTTTTCTTAAATCCTAAAGGAAGAATAAGATTAGATAGCAATCGATGAGCTAGCTAAGACCCTAAAAGGTGGTGGAGGCAAGGAAAGCGTTTGAAAGAATATGCCAAAAGACCCATAAAATGGGGAAGCATTAGCTAGGACCCTAAAAGAAACATGAGACAAGGTAGTGCTTGATGAGCTGATTAGGACCTTAAAAGATGACTAAGAAGGGAAAGCACTATGTAGGTTGGCTTAAAAGCTTAAAAAATGATAAAGGAAGGGAAAGCACTATATGGGTTGACTTAATACCTTTAAAGATGGTTAAAGATGGGAAAGCACCCTATAGGTTGGCCTAAAACTTTTAAAGACTATTAGAGATGGGAAGGTGCTTAGTAAGCTGGCTTAAAACACAAAAAAGTTCGTAAAAGATGGATAGCATTCCATGAGCTAGTTAAAACCTTAGAAGATGACTAAAGAAGGGAAAGCGCCCTATAAGTTGGCTTAAAGCCTTAAAAGATGACTAAGAAAAGAAAAGCATCCTATAGGCTAGCCTAAAACCTTTAAAAATGATTACAAATAAGAAAGCATGTTATAGACTGGCTTAAAGCTTAAAAATGCTTGTGAAAGAGGAATAATGCTCTAAAAGTTGGTTAAAACCATAGCAAAAGTGGAGACTATTTGCAAAGGGATCGCAATCCTAGAGAAAGTGACAAACTTAAGAGGTGACATGATCAATGATTAAATTACAAGGGTAAGAATAAAGGACGTTTAGCCTCATTGAAAGGTAATAAATTGCAAGGATAACCAAGAGGTGATAATTATTGATAACCTAGAGAAGAGTTTAAGGAAAGACTTAAAGATTATTTTTTTTTTCATGTTTTTTTTTTTTTTTCTGGAGAAGCCCTAATAACTACTGATTAGAGGTAATAAACGGTGTTAGTTTCTAAGGGGACAATGATTATTTAGAACCTAAGGACCGAATAATGACTCTCATTTTAAGATTCTTTTTTAATTTTTTTAGTTTTAATTTTCAAAGAGTCATTCACAAGTCAAAAGATAGATAGGAAAGAAGCAACGATTAATGATGCTAACAATGTAATTACTAAGAGGAGGAAACAAATGTGTTAGTGATGATGAATAAGTAGTGGTGACTTAATCTTAAGTTTCTAAATTGAAGGGCAATAATTATTTACAACTTAAAGTAATGATAAAGGTATCTTTTTTGTTTTTCTCTTTGAAACTTTTTTAGCTTTTCGATTGTTTTTTTCTGCTTCTTTTTTGTTTTTTAGTTTCCTTTTTGGTATTTAAGATCAGCAGGTTGAATTAATTATAGGACCCTTTTAATTTTCATATAAAGTATTTACAATTTGATCTAATGGAGAGAAGGTCTAATTACAATGGTGATAAACACTATTTACATAACTGGTAAGTTATAAAGAAACCTATGGGTGGCAATAATCTAAAGATTTGGTTAAGTATACAGTGGCAAATAATAACATAAAGGATAAGAAATATTTACAATTTAGGAGAAGAATAAAAGCTTCTTTTATCTTTTTTTTTTTAATTATCTTTTCTAGTACTTTTTCTCTCTCTTTTTTTTTATTTTATTTTATTATTTTGAGATAAAGGAACAATTACTTAGATATGGAAAAAGTTAAATTTATTGCAAATGTGACAAAATGTTACAACTATTAATAAAGAGAAGCTCTAAATTTGCAATGTGCAACATAGCTAAAAAAAAATTTTATTTACAAGGTAGGTTACAAATATTTGATAGGGAAACATTATTTTATAATTTATTCACAAATTTAATTGTTTATTATTTTTTAAATTTTAATTATTTACAAGGACTTTATGAGAGTGGAACATATTTTGTTATAATCTTGATGGTTTTAGGGATTACTTTACAAGTTCTAAATGTCTCCTAGATTAGTTATTACTTTACAACATAGTAGGTAAAAGAATATTTACAAGCCATGGAAAAAATGATTGCAATATTTACAAAGACTCTATTTTTTCGAAAAAATAAAGCTACAAATACTTATAAAGTAAGTTACAACTATCTAAAGTTTACCTTTTTATTTTTTTTATTCAAGTGAGAAATAGATATACATAAACAAGGAAATAAATAAAAGACCCCATAATGAATGAGAAGCACATAGATGCAATGGTGGGCAATTGATATGAGGCCTTAGTCCTCAACCAATTATCGATGAGTCAAAGTAGTAGCACATTTCGAATAAATATAGAACTTAGAAAATATAACTTGTGAAGTGATGAAATAAAGTGGTCGTAAGCACTATGAGTTACAAGTATTATTACATAAAATAATTGTAGTTGCTTAGAATCGATAAATTTAGGTTCTAGAAAATAGTTTCGGAATTAAATAAATTTTTATCATAAGCTGTAAAAAAGTTTAAAGAAACACTTTAGTGAAGTTTATTTTGTAAAACTAAGTTAGCAAAATATTTAATTTAATAAAAATGTACTTTTATCGATAGTGAAAAATTAGTGTTGTATGCATAGAACACAAGACTATATTATAGCAAGGCCTTAAAAATAAAATTATCTAACTTATAAAAATAATTATTTTAAGTTTATTGAGAGTAAAATAACTAGTATATGTGTTGCATATATAGGTGTATACTTGAAATAGGAGAAATAGTTATATATTATATAATATACTTAAAAATAACACCATAATTAAGCTAAGTAAAACAAAAATACATCAAAGACAGCTAGTGGACATGGGAAAATAAGGAAAGGGCGATGGCATGCAATTGGAAAAAGATGGAACTTACTTTACAAGTGTAGTGCTAAAAACCCAATGCATGAAAATTAAGGGAAAAAGAGACTTTTAGCCTTGGAAAAATTCATCAACTCAAAGAGCATTTTCCTAAAATCATAAAAATACTTTTGAAATTTTGTTTACACAATTTAGGATCTAGAAAAAATACTAGAAAGCTTAGGAAGCATCAATAAGGGTTTTCGCAAAAATTAAGTAAAGAAAGGAAAAATTTGGAGGAATTTTGAGTTCCCTAGGCTAAAGACTACTTAGAGGTAAACTCCACCACCTAAAGATAGAGGAGGTGGTGCCAACTTGGTAAGACAAAACCCTACCCCCAAATGGTGGCCAAAGTTGCAAGTAGCAATGAGTTTGTTTTTTATTCTATTTTTCTAAAAATAGTAAAAAACCTCTAAAAATTATGATTTTTAGTTTCCTTAGGTGATTTTTTGCATAGAATCTAAAAAATTGAACTAGATTTCTCAAATTCCAATTCAAAATATGTGTTCCATAAGAATTTAAGCCAAAAAATGAGCCTTAATTCCAATTTTCAATAGCCGCAATGATGTTTTCATCTCTAAACTCATGTCCAAACATTTCAACACGTCTACTTCAATTCCATGAAAAGAGATTTCGAAAATTCCAAAGTTAAATTTTAGGGGCTTTTCCTATTTAGCATTCACATGGTTGAAATTTCCTAAAATGGGTGTTTAATTGACTAATGAGGTCTTCAAGTCTTAGTTTATTACTATATTTGAGGTTTGAAATGTTGGATCAAAGTGTCAAAGTGAGGAAGTAGGGGTATGGATGCTAAAATTGTGTGATTTGAGGATTCAAAGAATGTTCTATGTAAGTTAAAGTATAAGTTAAAAGGTACATCAAAAAATATATTAGAGGGGAATGTGAACTAGTCTATGTATCGAATGTATGTGAGAAGCTGATGTAGGGGTAGATTGGATATTGGATATGTATAAGTATTTTTGCAGTAAGTTTCTATGTCCTTTAGGTGTGATTAGTGAAATAGTTAACCTAATTAGTATAAAATAGTAAAATGGATGTTTAATAATTGTTGTATTAAAGCTTATATATGAGAATAAAAATAATGTGTTAAGGAAAGGAGATACAACAATATCTATGTAATGTTGATGAACTCAGAAACTATATCAAAAAGTTTGCTTAAAGGGCCTTATGTATAGGATATAGTCAAAAACTGGATTAGAAATTCAGTCAGAAAGTAGTTAAGATTAAAGTTGTCTAAAAAAGAATAATACTAAGCCCTGGACCATAGGTGTAAGTAAGTTAGTAATTTTGTTTATACTTGATATATATTAACTTAAATATTATGTGTCGTTTTTAGGAGATATGTGCATGGAAAGGTCTTGGGGACAAGAGTAAGACTAGAGGAATTTTCTAAGTGGCTTAGCTAAGTAGATTGCTTGTGTTCTAGAGTAGATTTTATCTATTCTTAACTTATCTAACTATGCTGCTTGAGACTAATTCTATGTGAATGAATGTGACATGTTGATTATTGAGTCATGAAATACCTTGTGAACTCCTTGGTATATGGTCTTAGATGAATTGAGTGTGGCTATTGACTAGATTGACTTTAATTGTGTATTGCTTGGTTATAATTGATGTTGTAGATCTGTAGATATAATTGTTGCTTTGAGATTTGAATTAACTTAAATAAGAATCTAGGTGTTAACTAACCTAACCTCCTAAAGTGTTCACTTAGGTGAACTCAATGTCGAGGTTTTAGAAATGGAAACATAAATGAAGTTAAGTGAAATCTTAGTTAATGAATTGATTAATAAGTCTTCTTGTGCTTCTTGGAATTACTTGATCTTTCTTGGTATGCTAGTAATGCATTCATGGCATGGTATAAAAGGACTTATACATTAAGTTTTCTAAACTGGGATTTTACTTGGTTAAGTTCTATCTTGAAAACCAAACTCTTATTAAGAAAACGATTTAGTTTCTAGGAGCATTTTTTGTAATACAAATATCTTGATTTACAAATCGGTTTTCAAAAGCATTTAGAATTGCATTGATTAAGCTAAGTAGAGTTTGTTAAACTCTATTTTAGGTTCTAAAATTAGATAATTCAGATGCATGACAATGTTCACTACCTAGATGATTAGGTCTAAGGTTGGGACTAGACTAAGATATTGATGCCAATGCATGTCACTGTATGAGCATGACATACGTGTGATTCATTTGCATTGCTTAGTTGGAAAGATTTGTGTTGCATAGATTTTTATGTGTTTATAACGAGATACTATTTTGTGTTATTGTTAGTCTATCTACTCTCGCCCATCTTACAATAAGTTGAAGGGATAAGTTTTCTTATCCTTAGGTTTTGAAAGAAGCTTGCTAGGATTGCACTTCATTGAGGCAAAGAGACTTTAATACACTTAATTGGTATCTTTAAGGTAAATTGTGAAGAAAAATGTAAGTTAGAATGTTGGTTAGAAAGTGTGTTGGAGAAAACCCTATATAGCCAAAGGGAATCAAAAACTAAATCCAAACACTAAGAGGAAGCTCTACAAAAAGATTGTCAAGTTGTGTACAAAAGCCTCAAAGGGAGATTGTAAAAGTGATGTGTAGATCTTCTAATGATATTGTATTATATACGTATATCTTAATGGGAGATATGTATTGCATAAGACCTTATAGTTGTGATACTTTGGATTTAGTTCACACTTGAGAAAGACTTCCATTGTTGTTTATTATATCAGATGAGAAGTGTTTCAAGAGTAGGAGTTTCATCTTGTTATATGACAGGTATAGTACAAATTTTGCCTTAACCTTAACTAAAGGTTAATAGTAACGAAACATCTTTTGGTACTAAAGTTGAGAAATTTTTACGTAAACACATGGAAGGTGAGGCATTACAAGGTTATATCAGAGTATGGTTGGTAAAATGAGCCTAAAAGTATCACAACTTGCTTTTGGGATAAGGATTGGATGAGTGATGGATTGAAAAGTTGAGGTATATATGTGGATTTAAAGAATCAAAGTAATTTTTGAAATGAGACTTAAGGCATGTTAGGGAACATGGATCAAGATTATTTAAGAAGGAAAGATAGCAAGTATGAGCTACAGCATGGAATAAAGTAAGTTTTGAGCAAAAGTCTTATGGAAGTTGTTGACAAATTGGTGGACTTGAGTTCGTGTCAAGGAGGAAATCCTAGTTAATTGTTAATAAATTGGTGTATTGAAGAAATTGAGTGGAATATTTATGGATATATAATAGAATGAAGAAAAAAAAGGCAATTGAGTTACATTACGAGTTAGGAAAACTCTATAAAAATGAGAATATGGTAGTTAGATTGTATGCATGAGGTTGTCTAAAGTAGTTAGATTAGCTTAAGAAAGCAAAAGAATAGTATCCTTGTATAGTAAGAATAAGTTAAGGAATGAGTGGAGAAATCATACATTCCCATCAACTACCATTGTAAGAAGAAAAATAAATAGATATAGTATGAAGTGTAGTTCAACTACTTGGAAATGGCATTCTTCATATACGCTTTAGCGCACATGAGTAAGCTTAGAAGGAAATGACAAATCTATGACTCTAAAGTTTCTTTTGTTTAGTTCTCTAGCTGTCATGACTTAGATGTCTCTCATGTTGAGTTTCTATCTTTACTATTGATCCAGTCATGTTATGTCGGTCATGAGCCCAATAATTGTTTAGTTTCTTCGTATGTCTGATTGGTCTAAGATTTATGTCAATCTTGTTTAATGCAAATGGAATCTAGCTAGATCTAGTTATTTTCTATCTCATTTGAGTCTAAGATAATGAAAAGCTTAGATTTTCTACACTCATACTTGATATTATATGTGTACCAACTATATAAAGTACTTAACCCTTTAGTAAAGATCGAGGTGTGATACTTAGAGAGTTATAAAAAGTAAACATGAGGAAAGGAATTATTCATAAGTTACATTTAAATGACAATATTGTGATGACTAGCCCTCAATAGAGATAGGAAATGAGAAACATACTAAGTGGTAGAAATTGAGTCAAAAGGTATATGAAGGTAGAATCCTATTTAAATTAAGGGTCAAAAGATAGGTCAGAATGTGTCTTGCCACAATAGCTTGAACTTGATATGATTCATAACCTACCTCAAAAAGTATTGTGGCTTGGAAAGTAAGAGAGTATATCGACTAAGAACCTAGGTTAGAAAGTACAAAAAGTAGGATTGAGTTGAAATGATATTATAGACACACCATTTTTGCCCCTTTTATATTTTATTTTATTTTACTTTTTTTTTTAGAATTTTTGGAACAGGGTAAGAGATATTAATTTAGGAAAAAATATCACAAAAAATAGAAAAATTAGAAAAATAGAAAAAGACAGAAGATTTAGAAAAATAAAAAAAAATAGAAAATACAAAAAGATAGAAGATTTAGAAAAAATCACAAAAAAATAGAAAAGTCACAAAAAAGTGGAAGATTTAGGAGAAAATTAGAAATTAAAAAAAGGTATAAATAAATAAATAACAAGAATAATAAAATTTTTAGATAGTAGGATTTTTAGTTTTAGTGATTTTAGAGCCTTAAATAGGAGAGGGGCATTTAGCTTATGCTTAAATTCAAATCTAGTTTAGGCTGACCTTATTCATATGTGCAATTTGATTGCATATATAAATAAAGTACAAGCCAATGACTTAATAGCAATAGACTTAGACATTATATCAGAACTAGCTTGAGGTCCTGAGTTCGAATCTTACCAAAAGCATTAAAATGCTTTTTATTTTTCACCATAAGACACTTCACCACATGTCAAGATATCATTGCGCTATGTGTCCGCTATGGGACATGTGGCACCATTACATCACCTACACTACAGATACGTGTCAGCCATGTGGCATAATACATATCATATACATGTACACCGTATGAGTACGTATTGCCAAGTGGTATGACATGTGTCACACACGTATTAACCATGTACTTGACAAGTCATTGTCCATGTGTCTTTTAGGACATGTTGCACTTTCTCACTAGATGACATGACTAACATAAAGTTACATAAGTATCCTTTCCCTTACTTTCCTCCATTTTCCTTCTTTTTCCCTAGAAATTCTACACATTCCTCCTTGGTTAGCCAATGGTGAAATTGTAAGCTAGACATAGCTTAGTTTTGCATCTACCTATTTTCTTATCTAAATTTGATTGATTACGTGGAGAAAATTGAATTAAAAGTTGGAAAAAAGTTCGTTTCACCGATCAAAGTTCATTAAGACAATTAATTTGATTTCTAAACTTTCTTAGCTTAATCAGTGATAGACTAGTATATAAGGAGGTCGAGGATGAAGCTCAAGGGATGAATTGAATAACAATTCAAAGAACTCCCTCTCTCTTCCTCTCAAACTCTCTTTCTCTCTCTCTACAATTTTTTCTCTCTAACCACTTTTGACCCATACCATTACCCTAGCCAATTCCTCCTTAGCCTAGACTCTCTAACAACATTAAGCCCATCCACTACCGTAACTTCTAGCTACACCAATATCATTACCACCACTAAACCTTAGACAATCGAAACCCCCCACTCGAAACCACCACGTCTAGTAACCATTGAGTGAAATTAACACCACCACGAGTCTCACCACACTCTAAAGCTTAAACCCCAACCAATCACTTGACTCCAGTAGCCACCGAACAATGTGGAGCTCTACTATAATTGACTGCCACTTTTAAATGCCCTAAAAAACACTACTAAACTCTGTGGCACCCTTGTAATCCCCTTATCATCAATAAAATACACATGAAAGTAGGTTTAACCACTACAAAGACCATCAAGAACTGCCCTTATCAAGTGCCTTCACTGCTGCACTCTTCCCCTTGAGCGACCCAATTGCCTTCTCCTAACTCGGATTCGAGCTTAACCCATGATCTAACTTGAAACCCGATTACTAACTTGTGCATTGAATTCTTAAAGTCTAGCCCTTATCCTTCTTTTTTTTTTTTCTTTTGTATTTATCTATTTATTTTATTTTTTTAGTGTAAATTCCAGTTGTATTGTAAATGTAAATAAAGAAAAATAAAAGAAAAAAGGGAAAAACTGAAAAAAAAAAAAGAGAAGACAAAAGAACAATAAAAAAGAAGAAAAGAAGGGAAAGTCTCTATCATCCTTTAAGCTTCTATTAAAAACAATAAATAAAATAAAAAAGATAACAATAAAACGATAAAAAATAGAAAAAAAGGGGGGTTTTTCACTTAGAAAAGATTTTCCTTCCAAAAAATAAAAATAAATGAATCCTCCCATACTTAGGGCCCGTTAGATTTTCTCAAATAGTTAAAATTTAGGACCCTTTTAGGATCTTTTCTAAAATGAAACCAAACTAGCTAAATAATGTAAACTTGAGTGTTTTCTCAAATTAAAATTAACCAACCCACCAACATTTTTGGAAAAGAACTATGTATATTTGATCCCGAATAACGAGTATGTAAGCACTTTTAGGGTGACGTAAAAAACAAAAAACCTTATTTTTTTCCATTTTAGTTTAAATTATGTAAATTGATTGAATTTCAATTTATAGGGTAATTTTGAAAGATGCTTTCAAGAAGTTGAATCTAAATTTGGAAAATTGATGATACATGTAAGAGTTTAAAAAACCTATCCCTTGGACCAGTTTCTCTGGTTTTTTCCTACACGAACTAGGGTCTAGATCAAAACTAAATATACCTGTTTGGTTTTAACCTAAACAATTTCCTGACCTTGATCGAGTGGCGACTCCAAACTTTAAAACTAAAAAAAAACTAGTTTTCTTTAAACCTTAGTCGATGATCAAGATTAAACAGGATAAGGTTTAGTATTGATCATTTTAAGGAAAACTTACTTATAAAAATTGAGAAAAAATCCAACTCGATAGATATCATCTTCAAAAACTTGGCAACTTGAAAAATACTTATATAGTAACAAATAGATTTGATGACATTCATAGCTGATGTTCATACTAAAGACATTAAGCGTACTACAGAGGGTTTGTGGATGAAGTGAAGTTTACTTTAAAAAGAAGTAATCTAGTGATATGGGATCAAAATAACAAAGTCAGAACCTAACTCAAAAAGTAGGTTAGAACCTTAGTTAATTAAAATCCTATATTAGACTAGAAGTTAAAGTTAATTCAAAGGAATTGATATAATGAAATTATGAGATAATTTGAATAGTACAACGTGAAAACTCAAATGAATGGGCTCCATGTAGCTAGGTATGCATACCTCAAACTCAAAATGTTGAATCTCAACATGGCACTAATCAGGAATAACAATGCTAGACCTATGTATGAGGGTTTGTGGATGAGAAGAGAGGATATATTCAGTTTGTAAGGTTGGAAAATGGAATAGAGATGGAGGCAATGGCTACTAGCCCTAATAAAAATTACTGAGGGACAAGGGAAGTGCAAGATGTCATAGAGGTTGAAGCAAGGGATGTTTAGAATCAATTGTATTAAAGTGATATTATAACAATTATGTAAAGGTAGGATTAGGTTAACCATGACAAGCATTAAGGCATAAAAAGTAACACGAATGTAGTATAGCTGCACCTTTAGCAATTATGTGAAGTTATGAATGTAAAGAAAATAAAGAAGATGATAAAATACAATTCTTAAACTATAAGCTTGATGCTTAAAAAGTTGGGTAGAAGGTCTTGGTAGCATGTAAAGTATTAGAAATTTTGTAAAATGAGTAAAATTAATGTTGCTACTTGGACCTCCACAGTATGGGAAGAGTATAACAAGATGGGGTATATGTGTACTGGAGTTACAACCTTAACAAAAGTTAATGATTGTGATGTGATGTGAGAATCAAAGTTCTACAATAAAAGTATAATAGTAAGGATGAAATTGTATTGTTTTAGGGTGTGATAGTTTCGAGGATGAAACTTTTTACAAGAAGGGTGGAATGTGAGACCTCGGTCTTAAACCAATTATCAAGGACTCGAAGTAGTGGCACATTCCAAATAAATATAGAACTTAGAAAATATGACTTGTGAAGTGATGAAATAAAGTAGTCTTAAGCACCATGAGTTACAATTATTATTATATAAAATAATCGTAGTTGCCTAGAATCAATAAATTTAAGATTCTAGAAAATATTCTCAGAATCAAATAAATTTTTAATATAAGATCCAAAAAGTAAAGAAAAAAAAAACACTATGGTGAAGTTTATTTTGTAAAATTAAGTTAGTAGAATATTTAATTTAGTAAAAACGTACTTTTATCAAAAGTTAAAAATTAGTTTCATATGTACACAACGAGAGATCGGATTATAGTAAGGCCTCAAAAATAAATCATCTAACTTATAAAAATAATTAATTAAGATCAATTGAGAGTAAAATAGCTAGTATATGTATCGCATATATAGGTGTATACTCAAAATAGGAGAAATAGTTATATATTATATTGATAACTCTGATTTTAAACATATTTCATATGGTGATTTTATAGTATTTCCCTTACATTTTTGGTTTTCTTTAAAGAAATTGATACTTAATTGAGTAAAATTTTGATTTCAAGGTTTGAACGCATTCTAGGATCGAAAACGAAGAAAATGAATCAAGTTTCACTCAATTTGGAATTCAAACGAAGAAGTTTTAAAGTTTTAAAGTTTTGAAGTTATGCAGAAAAATTTTGCCTTGGTACAAAAAGTTACACGACCTGGGGACACGACCATGTCCCAGGCCGTGTCTGGTGACGAAAATAGAATCCTTATAATATATATATAAAAGGATATCTGAGGGTTTAGAAAAAAAAGAGACATTAAAGAAACGAACGAGACACGAGAGAAGAGAAGAGACTTGAGGAGAAAGAGAAGAAAAAAGCGAAAACAACATCAACTTCAAGATTAGAGAGATTGTTCATTAATTAAAGGGGTTTTCCATGTTTTATTTTATGCTTTTGATGAAACTCGTTTTTAGATTCATTATGATAGCTTAGAATTCGAGTATTTAGGATTATGGAACCTAGGGTTTCATGTGACTCTTGAGTTGATTTATAATTTTCAATAAAGTTTCTATCTTTTCTTGATTCAATTATATTGTTTAATTATTGATTAATAATTCTAGAGTATCAATTTATGATATTATGCATGATGATTGAGAAATTTCATGTGTAATTAGATCTTAGCATAATTGAAGAGAATTACATGTATACTTAGAGATAAGATACATGTTTCTTCCGGAAAGTTAACTATTTGTGTGGGAATTCATTATACATTAATGCAATTTTAAGTTATATTACTAAGTGAAGAGATTCCGATAAATAATTTAGGATTAGGGTTAATATGCTTGAGAAAGATATTAGCTTTAATTGTGAATCCCTCCGGTCAAGAATAATAGAAACTGAATTGAATATATTTTAAGTGGTCACATGTTAAACACTAGGGGAAATAATTCCTAAATACGTTATTAATTTCTTGAAGTCGTTCTTAGTTTTATTGCTTTCTAATTTTCTTAATCAAGTCTCATAATTAGTTTAGTTTGTTAATTTCAGTATTTTTAATTCATTCAACTCATCACAATTTTCCGGTTAGATAATAGAGCTAAAGTTGATATTAGTACTCAAAATCTCTGAGGGATTGACTCGGACTCACATCCACTATATTAAAATTGATAGGTACACTTGCCTCATATCATATATAATATATATAAAAATAACACCCTAATTAAGCTAAGTAAAAAGAAAAAAAAAAAAAAAGAAATCAAGGATAGCTAGTGCACATGAGAAAACAAGGAAAGGGGTATAGCATATAGTTAGAAAAAGATAGAGTTTACTTTACAGGTGTAGTTCTAAATACTTAATGCATGAAAATTTATGGAAAAAGAGACTTTTAGGCTTGGAAAAATTCACCAACTCAAAGAGGAGTTTCTATAACCACAAAGCTACATTTAAATTTTGGTTTACATAATTTAGGATCTAGGAAAAATATTGGAGAGCTTAGTAAACATTAATAAGGGTTTTTGCAAAAATAAAGAATAAAAAGGGCAAATTTGGAGGAATTTCAAGTTACCTAGGCTAGAGACTGCCTAGAAGTGAACCCAACAACTTGGAGATAGAGGAGGTGACACCAACTTAGGAAGACATACGCCCATCCCCAGACGGTGGCCGAGTAGCAACTAGTAGTGAGTTTGGCTTTTTGGCTATTTTTTATTCTATTTTTCTAAAAATAATAAACGAGCCTTAAAAATTATGATTTTTGGTTTCTTTAAGTAAATTTTTATGTAGAATCCAAAAATGCAATCGAATTTCTCAAACTTTACTTTAAAAATATGTGTTTCCTTAAGAAACTAAGCCAAAAATGAACCTTATTTCCAATTTTCAATAGCCTAAATGATGTTATTTTGATCTCAAAGTTTATGTACAAACATTTCAAAATGTCTATTTTGATTTCATGAGATGAGCTTTCAAAAATTCAAAAGGTGAATTTTAGGGTTTTTTTTCTATTTAGAATGCATGTGGTTGAAATTTCCTAAAACGAGTATTTGATTAAGTAATTAGGTCTTTAATTGCTTGTTTATTACTGTATTTGAGGTTTGAAGTGTTGGGTTAGAGTGTTAGAGTGAGGAAGTAAGGGTATGGATGCTAGAGTCGTATAATTTGAGGATTCAAATAATGTTTTATACAGATCAGAATGTAAGTTAAAAGGTGTGCAAGAAAATATAGTAGAAGGGAATGTGAACTAGTCTATGTGTCGAATATATGCAAAACGTTGATGTAGGGGTAGATTGAATATTGGATATGTATATGCGTTTTTGCAGTAACATTCTATGTCCTTCAGGCGCTATTAATGAAATAGTTAACCTAATTAGTATACAATAGTAAAATGGATGTTTAATATGTGTTTTGCTAAAGCTTATATATGAGAATAAGAATAATGTGTTAAGGAAAGGAGATACAATAATATCTATGTAATGTTGATGAAGTTAGAAACTATATCAAAAAGTTTGCTTGAAGGGCCTTATGTCCAGGATGTAGTCAGAAATTAGGTCAAAAAGTAGTTGAGATTAAAGTTGTCTTAAAAAGAATAATACCAAGTCTTGGACCCTAAGTGTAAGTAAGTTAGTGACTTTGTTTATAATTGACATATCTTAACTTAAATATTGTATGCATCTTTTTTAGGGGATATGTGTACAAAAAGGTCTTAGGGAAAAGAGTAAGACTTGGGGAATTTGCTAAGTAGCTTAGGTAAGTAGATTGCTTATGTTCTAGAGTAGATTTTATCTACTCTTAACTTATCTAACTATACTACTTAAGACTGATCCTACGTAACAGAATGTCACGTGTTGATTGTTAAGTCATGAAATGCCTTATGAACTTCTTAGTATATGTTGTTAGATGAATTAAGCTTGGCTATTAACTAGATTGGATTTAATTGTGTATTGCTTGGTTATACTTGATGTTGTAGATCTATATATTGTTTAGATATAATTGTTGCTTTAAGATCTTAATTAACTTAGATAAGAATCTAGGTGCTAACTACTAACCCAACCTCCTAAGGTATTCACTTAGGTGAATCTGATACCGAGGTTTTAGAAATTGAAACATAAATGAAGTTAAGTGAAATCTTAGTTAATGTATTGATGAATAAGCTTTCTTGTGTTTCTTGGAACTGCTTGATCTTTCTTGGTATGCAAGTAATGCGTTCATGGCATGGCATAAAAGGAGCTATGGGTCAAGTTTTATAAACTGCGATTTTATTTGGTTATGTTCTATCTTGAAAACCAGACTCTTATTAAGCAAATGATTTAGTTTCTAGGAGCTTGTTTTTATAACACAAATATCTCAGTTTACAAATTAATTTTTGTAAAGCATTTAGAATTGCATTGCTTAAGCTAAGTAAAGTTTGTTATACTCTATTCTAGGTTCTAGAATTAGATAATTCATATGCATGGCAATGTTGACTACCTAGATGACTAGGTCTAGGGTTGGGACTCGACTAGGATATCAACGTCGATGCATGTCACATGTATGAGCATGACATACGTGTGATTCATTTACATTGCTTAGTAGGAATGAATTGTGTTGTAATTAGAGTCGGTAAATTTATATGTGTTGATAATGAGATATTGTTTTGTATTATTATTATCCTATCAATTCTTATCATACAGTAAGCCGATAGGATAGGTTTTCTTATCCTCCAATTCTAAAAGAAGTTAGTCAAGATTCCACTTCATGGAAGCAAAGAGACTTTAGTACACATAATTAGTATCTTTAGGGTAATCCATTAAGCAAAAAGTAAGTCAGAATGTTAGTTAGAAAGTGTACTGGCGAAAACCCTTATATAGCTTAAGTGAATCAGAAATTGAATCCAAACAATAGGAAGAAACTCCATGGAAAGATTGTCAAGTTGTGTACATAAGCCTCAATGGAGATTATAAAAGTGATGTGTAGACCTTCTAATGATATTGTATTATATACAGATATCTTAATGGGAGATATGTATTATATAAGAATTTATAGTTGTGATACTTTGGATTTAGCTCACACTTGAGAAAGACTTTTGCTGTTGTTTATTATATCGAATGAGAAGTGTTTTTGGAATAGGAGTTTCATCTTATTATATGATACATATAATACAAATTCTACCTTATCCTTAACTTGAGGTTGGCAGTAATGAAACATCTTTAAGTACTAAAGTTGAGAAAAATTTTTAAGGGACACCTAGAAGGTAGGGCATTGCAATTGAATAATAGTATGGCAATTATATTAAGTTGTAACTTTATTATTATATAAAAGGGATATAAAATTGGTTAGACCTTTAATGGACTTGCAACCCTTTTTTTTTATAGTTATAACTTTTATTTATTTATAAAAAGCCATACTATTATTCATTTGCAAGTTTATGAACATGAATGCAATTAAGTGATAAGTAAAAGTTCCCAAGTTGCAAAAGGGCTGACTTAGATCACAGCTCATTTGAAACTTGAGAGGGCTTGGCTAATTTGGCCTCGAACAATGGTTACAAACTTGAGACTTACATAATGGCTCTCATTTTAGGTTCTTAGGACCATCTAGGTTCGACTATATCTAAACATACATTTTATGAAAACAGACTATGCCCCAAAATACATTTAGCCATTCAGCCTTCTTTTTTTGTATTCTATTCCTGCATCACTAAAACAAGAGTTAGTATAATTATTTGGAAATAAATAAAACAAGAAAGAAAGACCAATTAAGAAATAATAAATCAAATAGGGGAAAAGCTAATCACTTTTGCAAAATCAAAGCCCTAATTAATTTCATAGACTTCTTATATGGCTAGCCTACAAACTGTTCCCTAGTTGAGTCATTAAGTTGCTGAGTTAAAAATTTGGTTTCTCCTTTTCTTAGCTCGATTTATGTTAAGCCCAACCTACTCAATATAAAATTTTCAACCAAACTAAGAAAATTTTTTATAAAAAAAATGAAAAAAAGAGTCGCAACTCAATCGAAATTGAGAAAAAGTGAAATTATGGCTTATAGGTGGATGAAACCTAATTGTAGAGAAAATATGAGCTCAAAGGCTACCTTATTAAAACTTGAAAGTTTCCATAAAAGAGTTCATCAAATAATTAAGTAGGCTTTTGATTTTATTTTCAAGTAAAATGAGCTTGCTTTTATTTTTCATTTGAAAAAAGGGGAAAAATAAATTTTTTATTTATTTTGGGTTGCTCAAAGTGCCTATGTACTTACGAAACAGGATCAAGCCTATGTAATTCTCAATTTAAGAAAACTTCAGTTTCTTGGTTGATTTTATTTTTGAAAAACTCTTTTCACTCTAAGTCCATCAAGTTTTATTAATTTGAAAAAAATGTGTTTTTTGGTCCATCTTTAAAAGATCCTAAAGAAATCCCTAAGTTTTGGAAAAGACCAATTTATTTTTTTATTTATGAAAAACATTTTATTATGAGATAAAATACTTATAGGTAAAAGCCATTTTATTTGAAAGTTCCTTTATTCAAGCAAGGCAAAATACATATGCAAACAATTATCAAGACATATAGTAATTAACATAATCATGTGAACTAATTATAGTTGACCATGTATCATAGAAGAACAACCAATCAAAATGCAAAACAAATATCAATTATAATGTGCAAATTTATTAACCTATCTTACCAATTTATGCTAAACATGTTAACTAAATTGTCATGCAAATCATTAATTATTTACCAACTAATCAAATTCTTTATTAAAGCCACTAGCAAAATATTATTTACTAATTCAATTAAACATACCAAAAAAATTCAAACCAAATATGTCCATTATTTAATCCAACATATTAACAAATTTATTCATGAAAACTAATTATCAATTAAAATCTAAACATGCTAGTTATTTATTAAAATTAAGTCTAAGCAAGACAATTCTTCATTAACACTAACTAATCATGTGATAAATAAAAAACACATTATATAAATATGATCATGACGAAATAGGATAAAAAAAATTATTTTTTTTAGAATTTTCTTTGTAAAAGAAAAACTAATTCATATATTTTAAAAGAAACAATAATAAACATATTCAAAATTAATTAAGTGTTGCAAAAACACATTATCCAATTCAAAACATAACATCACAAGGTCAAAGACACCTATTTTTTATTTTTTCATATTTATATATATATTTTTAAAATTTTTTAAGCAAATAATGCGTTCAACTTCAAGAGTTAGAAAACTTTCCAATAGCAAGCAACGAACCATCAATCAATATGGGTAGATATCAATCAGCTCTTGGGATAAGGCTAGTGGCTTTGATCTCCTAAGACACCTTCCTTTGAGACCCTCACCTCAATTTTTGGAAAACTAAGCAACATGACTCCCAATTTCTTTGAAAACTTCGAGCTCAATATGAACAATCCCTAAAATCACATTCAAAACTTTAAATTTGAATTAGTCAAATTCAAAATGAAATTGAAACAGACCACTCATTGGCTTTATTCTAAGATGAATATAGAATATTTCACTATTTTATCTCAAATCAATTTGCTCTATAATAAGAAAAATCAAAGAAAGAGAATGGATTTATCAACATGAGAACCAAGAGAGAGAAACTATCAATTTCATATATTACGGTGATTTTCAATGCGTTGGAGTTGAACATGAATTCTAAGACCTTTATTTACAACTCTAAGTTGGGAGCAATGCTCAAGAAACCTCCATGTAAAGGAAAGATCATATCTTTATTGATTGGCAAGTTTTTGAATGTATCTCGGTTCTTTTCATTTTTAGTCTAATTTGAATGTGTTTTTACACAAAATAATGGAAATTAAAAATGCACATAGCTCATGGAAGATGCCCTTACTTGTTTTACGTCAAGTTATTCCTTCAATTTACAAAAAATAAATAAATAAATAAACCCTAATTTTGCTAATATAAGTAAGGATGTATGATATGGGCATTTATTAGATATTTGAATTTGTTATTTTTATTTGTCACAATTTCCTTTACAATAATTCAAAAACTTATGTCTCTAAAAAGAAAACTTCCTAAGCTTTCATTTCCATATTTTTAAGACTTTTTTCTTAACAAATAATGCATAAAATCGGGTGTAGAAATTAAGTAACTTACTAAAAAAAGAACCCATAACTTCCTATTCTATTCATCATGGAAATAAGAAAGAAGAAGGTGGAAGGATAGTTGGCTTAATCAACTAGGACACCACGTAGCACCCCATGATTGGGCCATATGGCACCCCCTAATATGGGTGATATGTATGATGGATCACCAATCACTCATGCTCGCCTTCGAAGTCTCTAATCTCTCACCAAGAGGATTCTCTCTTGTTAGCTTACTGAGAATGGGCTTTAGTACATGGAAGAGCTATGGACGAACTCTATAAGGGCCTAACTGAAATACACCTTGCTCTACTCAAACTCTTGCCTAGTTACTAACCTACTGAGTGCTGAGTTTGAGGACACTATATGCTAAGCTCTACTCTTTTAGACTACTAAACAGTAACATCATTCAATCACCAACTCCTAACACAGCTCATCAATAGCGGCCCTAACATCAACTTTACTCAACTACAATACCTTAAGATCCCAAAACGCAGACCTAATTATGAGATGGCATATGTCATTTCTTTTTTTGACATTATACTATATTCCTTTATACTATTTGTCTCCTTTTACCCTTTTAACGATGTACTAATATAGTATTATTGTATTAACCTTTATTGTAATTGCACATGTTTCCTTATTGCCTTAGGGACTTACTATAAATAGTCCATTGTCTTTTGTAGTCGAAATCATCTTACAACTTTAGGGTCGTTAAATATACTTGTTCTTGCAAGATACTCTTCTCAGAGTGACATTTCCCCTACACTCTTATCTAGTCTTATTGAATAGCTCAAGATTAGTCGTGAGTAGACTTTAGTATTAGCTTATGAATCATATCAAGCAAAATACTAAGTCATCTTGTGTTCGTTGGTGCATCATATCCTTTGAGTAGTTTCACAGAAGCTTCTATATTTTTGTTAAATTTTCCATTCCTTCATTATTTGATATCTCGAAGGATCCACTTAGTTACAGCTTTTATGGTAAGCCCTAATGATCAAATCAACTCCTAGGAACATCATATAATTTTGGTATCAAAACTTGAGGTTGTGATCGAAAGCTTAGCATTGAAGTATTTCTTATTAGAGTGTGCATGTTTTGTTATACTCTATTTCTCAAGTGGAAAATAGAGCAATTTCTTAAGTCATTGTATGAATTCATATTTTCAAAGTTTGTGAGGAATCTTCTATTGATTACTAAACTTCCTAAAGTCTTGTATTAAGAATGCTGAATCCCAATGTTTAAAGAGAGATTAATGATGATGAAAGTAATGCTTATTGTAAACCTCTAAAATTTTTAACCTAATACCCAAAGTAGACCCTAGTGTGCTTGAAGATTTTAAGAGTTGATGAGGTTAGTTAAGATAAAAACCTTAAGATAATTACAGAAGATTTAATTACGTATAAAACTTTTATACCCTAAATGTATCTAAACACTAAAGATTTCATTCGAAAGTAGTAAAAACCCTAAAACTATAACTTTAAAGATATAAAAGTACTAATTCATGATAACTTACTATATAACCCTAATTGATAATATATCCTTAATATCTTACCAAATCATTAGTAAAAGATCAAAGATGACTTTCAATCATTCTTAAATACGTATAATACTAAAGTAATTCTTTAGGAGCTAGGATATTACATTATAGATCACACCTATCTTACAAATTATATAACTAGGTTAGTATTATATAAAGTTAAGAGCTTAGTTGATGATTATACTACATATAGTAAGTATTAGTATCCTAAATGACACTTTTCACGATAATTACATTAACTAGCTTACTAAATGATTTATATAGGATATAAATACCTAAAGGAAGATCTCATTACCTATTCTTAGTAATCAATTCAATAAATCCCATATTTCCTTTCATTCCAAGTCAAAGGTTGACTGAGTTAACATATTGAAAAGTCAACAAATATGTCATTATCACACTAAAACCTTCCCTTTCTTTCAATTGAATTATTTTCTTTTGGATTTTTTCCCCTTTTCTTTTCCTTCTTGCCGTCCACTTTCCCCTTCACTTAGACCCCACTTGTCTTCATCTTTTCAAACACAAAACAAAGTCCTTTTCTCCACTTCCAAACCGTAAACCCCCTTGCTCCCTTAATTCCAAACACTTTCTCACTTTACTTTCACAATTCCTACTATCATAAACTAAGGAGAAAAAGGTATGTTTTTATATGATCTCTTAGCTTAATTAGTAATTAGTTGTGTATGTTAGGTTAGTTTTGAAACTTACATGTAATATGTACTTTATATGTTGTTGAAGATAGGAATCCTTATACCATGCTTAGAAGTGTAGAAATACTTAAGTATATAGGTGGAAATATATATGTGCATATAGCAAGTGCATCCTAATGGAGTAGTAGTGTAAGAATTTTAGTGAAATACTTACTAAGTAAAAGAATTCTTAGATAAATAGAGAAAGAGCACATATACATATGCTCAAGTATATGTATATAAGAATGTCCTTGATGTACATGTATATGGATACCCTTATACATAAGTATCTTCTATGTATATAACATAAAATGAGGAGTATACTAAGTATACATACATATAACTTTCTAAATAAGCCTATAAGGTGCAAAAATAGGGATTATATCAAGACTTATTAAGGGATTATACAAGGCATATGAAAAATACGTATAACACCATATGTATATATGGGTATATGTATAGGTATAGATATGGTATATGTACAAGTATACTAGTATACATATAAATACATTAGAAGTATATATATACATAACATAAGTATAGGATACATAAGTGCTTAAGTGTAAAAATTATACATAAATAATTTATAACATAATTATTTAAAATGCTATAAGATAGTATAGTAAAACAATAAACTATACAATACATACAAATGTATACATATATGGGCCGAAATCACTTTAAGCCCATAATACACATCTTAAATTGAATTAGCCTTATTTGAGCACGTAAAATAGTAATAATAATGTAAAATCATCTAAGTGTAAGAATTTAATGACTAATTAAATCATTAAGTACTAAATAAGGTATAAAACTAGATAATAAGAATATTCAAGCTTCAATAATTAAAATTTCAATAAATCTAATCCATATCATAAAACACGAGTCGTAACGTCCAAAATGGATGTCACCGAGTAAACGTACATCTAAAAACAATAAAAAATGACTATAAGTTCATAAGTATAAAAAATAAAACGAAAAAGTTACATACGGTTGGTGATAAGGTTCAACCAATTGAAAACTAATAAGAACCTAAGTAGAAATAGGTAAACAAATGCCTAAAATAACCAGTTCATTCAGTTACTTACTATCATTTTTATCTTATAATAATTAGGTAATCTTGACGAGGGTTAGGATCTTCCTGAGGACTATTGCAATTAATGCGAGACATCATAGCCAAGTGAGTACTCCCGATAACTCTATACTTCTTTGTACTTGTAGTTAGTACACTTAAATTGAATATTAATAACTTGATGTATGAGGTTTCAGGATAGGCATGTGCTTGATATTGATTGATTACTATGAGAAATATTGTTAAATACGATAATTGATGATTTGATTGTATGATTGATTATTACATGATTTGGATGGTTTGCTGATATTAATTAATTGCCTCATAATTTGACTTAATTATATTTGGCTTATCTTAAATTAAAAAGGGTCATGCATTATCCATGCATTGCATTACTTATTCAGGCCATCACTTCATGCAGAGGTAAAGAGAGGCCTTTGCAAGGGTTGTTTCTATATATTAAAGTGTTTTTATACGATGCACTCATACAACATGACCTTACCTAAACCTATGGACTTACTATGTGATGTAGACATCGATTGTATAGCTGAGGGTTAAGTCTAGAGACCTCCGTTGTAGGGTGTAAGTGTGGACTGTGGGGGCTACCTCACTATTAGGCTTGGGATTTTGTGTACTATTGGATTTTCAGAAATGAAAATGCATTTTGTGAAATATAGAATTCAAATTTATAGTTAAAAACCCAAGTGCTAGAGCTCGATCGTGATTAGTACCAATGTATCTCCAACCCTTATCTTAAAGGGCGTTAAAATCTGATATTATATACAGCACCGGTCAAATGTATATATTGTTTGGTATACTACGTATGTATGTATTCATATAGTTGTAACAATTCATTTGATAATTTATTTGCTAGTATAGTATGAAGGATATCTCACTAAGCTCTTGTATCTTACTCCCCAATGATTTTTCTTTTATAGGATAATAGATAATCGGACATGGGTTAAGAGCCGAGCATTGAGTGCAAGTACTAAGACATTTTGGAGGTTGGAATTAGAGAGAAGTTGTTTAGTTCATGTGAAACTTTAAATGTAAATACCACTTATGTACTTAGATTTTTCAACCTTATTAAGTTTGAACTTTTAAGTCTACATTACTTGATCTTATCATTTAGTAGGGGATACCAATTTTCTACAGTTCTGAGGAATTGTAAGATATTGAATATCCATAGTTTTTTATATTTATATTTTATAATAAATTAATTACTAAAAAATCAGTAATCTTAATGATTTATCATTTAGAGTCTTATAATCTTTAACTTACAAGGTGGTTTCCTTATCATGGGTGCATACGTAATATAGAAATTTTCAAGCAATCCTACTAGGCCCTCTTTAGGGTCTTGATGCTTATGGTTATAGTCGTGTTACCTAATAGACCCCGTGAACTACTAATGAACAATTGCAAGACCTTTCTACTATTATGGATAACTTGGCTATCTTTGTACAAAGGGTAGTAGAGATTAATGCACAAGAAAGAGTTGATGAATGAGGCTAAGATGTAAGAGACAAGCCAAGAAGGCAAGTAACTGAACCTATAGCACCGAAAGTTGTTAATGTGAACCTAGCTCCACCCCAACATGCTGAAAGGTTTACGAGGTGGAGACTTAAGTTGGATGAAGTTGAAGAATATGGTGAGGAGGAGCAGTATGATGGATTCAAAGCGCGCGAGTTTCGTGCCCCTAGTAGAGCCGAGCATCTCAAAGTGCTAATTTTGAGTTTTAATGGGCTTAGTAGTACTAATGACTATCTAGACTAGGAAGAGAAGTTTAAAAAGTTATTTGGTTTCTATAACTACGATGACTTGGTGTGTATTCGACTAGCTACTTTAGAATTTTCTAGATGCGTAGTAATGTGGTGGAAGAAACTCAAAATATGCATTAGTGTACTCAACATGAAATCGAACTTACAATGAGATGAAGAGAGTTCTAAAGAGTAAATCTATTCTTGAACACTTTGAGCAAGACACTTTATAATGTCTCTAAGAGCTCAAACAAGGTAGTCAATTAGTTGATGAGTACGTTTAAGAGTTCTAGCTACTAATGATTTGATGCGATGTTAATGATCATGAAGTATGGACAATAGCACAATTCATTTTTGGACTAAGATCCAAAATTGGTGATATGATAAAGTATAAAGGCTTAGAAGTTTGGATGAGAACATATGAGTAGCATAGAGGGTTAAAAGGCAAAGGTGAAATCAAATCAGCTAAGTATTGAGCAGCCAACCTACCTTACTAAGCAATACTAGTATGCTAAGCCAACTTGGATATGATGAAGCTTAATACAGTTCTAAGGTAGACCACTAAGTTAGATGCCAAGTAAACCTAATGATGGCCGAGGAAAGACTAAGGTTGAAGAGCTTGAGGTTAAGAAGGACTAAGGTTAAAGCTTAAGATGGAAGACTCGAGAAATCAAACGTTTCAAGTGCCTTGGTTTTGGACATGTAGCTAATCATTACCTAAACCAACGTGTCATGACCATTAAGGGAGAGAAGCCAATAAGGAAGATGAAGTGGGAGTTAATCAACTGCTAGAAGAATTTCAAGGAGACTTTGACGCTTTGACCTAACTTGAAATGGGAGAATACTGTATGGTTGTATGTAGATCTCTTAATACCTTTGCATTTGATGAGAATAAATAGAGAGAGAACCTCTTCCATATAAACTACTAAGTGAATAGCAAACTATGTGCTTTGATTATTGATGGAGGGAGTTGTACCAATGTCATAGCGTAAGGAGTAGTAAAGGCTTTAAACTTGCTAACCTATCCTCATCTTAAGCCTTATAAGATTCACTAGCTGAATGAGAAGGGAGGTCTAGCTATTATCAAACAAGTCAAGGTGCTAATCACTGTTGGTGATAGATATAAGGATGAGGTGTTGTGTAACGTCTTACCCATGTGCACTTCACACATTCTACTTGACCAACCTTAACTGTTTGATTTGAAGGTACTCTATGATGGGTATCGAAACACTTATATGTTCCAGAAGGATAGGGAAAAGGTTATATTAATCCCAATAAGCCCCAAAGAAGTTCAAGAGTTGTAATAAAAGATTACTAGATTGTTGTAGAGGAAGTCCTTAGTGATTTCCCTAGCCCAATTTTCCAAAGATGTTAAGACGAAAAAGTTTGTATTCTTATTAGTTAGAAGGCTACTAGAGTTGAAAGTAGTCGAAGCGTTACATATTAAGGTGCAGACAATGCTATAAGAGGTTGCTGACTTGTTCCCGATCGAGTTGTTGAGAGGTTTGCTCGCTATCAAAGGCATAGAGCATTACATTAACCTCCAACTAGAAGTTACTCTACCTAACTAACCTACCTATAGACTCAATCCTAAGTAGGTAACTAAGTTAAAGAAGCAAGTAGATGAGTTGATTGAGTGTAGATATGTCCAAGAGAGAATAAGCCCCTATAGTATGCCAGTTGTCCTAATGTTAAAGAAGGATTGCTCATGGAGATTGTACACTAATAACAGAGCAATCAACAAAATCACTATCAAGTATCGATATCCGATCCCACGATTGGATGATATGCTCAATGAGTTGAATAGTGCATGAATATTTCAAAGGTTGATATGAAGAGTGGCTATCACTAGACTCGAATGAAACCTAGAGACGAGTGGAAAACTACTTTCAAAACAAGGACAGTCTATTCAAGTAGATGGTGATGCTGTTTGGTCTTACAAACACACTAAGCTTCTTTATGCATCTAATGAATCATATTTTGAGATCATTGATTAGTAATGTGTTATTGTTTACTTTGATGACATTTTGGTATATAATGCTAACCTCATTTCTCATGTCATGCACTTGAGATCTACGGCAATTATTCAACAATTTAAAGAAGTGTGTGTTCTGTTAGAGCAAGGTAGTATTCCTTGGTTATGTTGTTTCTAAAGGAGGTATCAAAGTTCATGATGAGAAAGTTTAAGCTATTCTCAAATGGTTGATGCTAACTAGTGCTGCAAAAGTTAGGAGTTTTCACGGTCTAGCTTCATTTTATCGAAGATTCATTTGGAACTTTAATTCTGTAGCTGCCCTATCAACAAAGCTAACCAAGAAGAACTTTGAATTCAAATGGTCTAAGAAAGCTCAAAGGAATTTTAAAGAGATCAAATCCAAGTTAACTTCTACCCTAATGATAGTATTGCCTAACTTTGACAAGGTTTATGATCTAAAATGTGACACATCTAGAGTCGGAGAGTTATTCTTATATAGGAGCACCAACCAGTTGTGTATTTTAGTGAGAGGCTTAAAGGTACCACACTGAATTACTCAACATAAAACAAGGAGTTTTATGCCTTTGTTTAAGCACTTTAGAACTAGCAACATTATTTACTACGGAGAGAGTTTATTATCTATATAGACCATGAGTCCCTTAAACACCTCTAAGTACAACAGAAACCCTCTTGATGTCGTGCTAAATGGGTGGAGTTCTTGGAAACCTTTTGCTATGTCATCAAGTACAAGAAGGGAAGTTTTAACACTGTGGCTAATACCCTTTCTCATCGACATGTCCTTGCCACAGCATTATAAGCTAAGATACTTGGGTTTGGTATACTACCGAATAAATATGAGCATGATTTGTACTTTAGACCCTTAGTGGCCAAATGCAACATTTGAGGATTAGTAGATGAGTTCTATCTAGGAAAATAACTTTTTAATGAAAGGAAGGCAAGTCTATATACCAAGTGGTTTAGCAAGGAACTTAATTACCTTAGAAGCCTATGTGGACACAGGTAGTACACGGTTGTCGTTAGCTCATGCCATAAGGTGTTGGGTTAAGTCCTGTAATGAGTGTAACCTTCGTGTTTAGTTGCCACCGTTGAGTTTGAAACCCTAAACAAACTACCGGTGATAAGCCGAAGGAAGGTAAGGATGACCTCAAGTCATTATGCCCCTTATACCTTAGGCGACACACGTACTACAATGGTCGGGACAAAGGGTCACGATCCCACAAGGGTGAGCTAAATCTAAAAACACATCCTCAATTTAGATAGCAAGCTACAACTCACTTGCATGAAGCTGAAATCGCTGGTCAAGCATACGGTAGTGAATTCATTTCTAGGCCTTGTATAAACTGCCTGTCACACTATAGGAGCTAGCCATGCTTGAAGTCAATACCTTAACCATAAAGAAGGGGGTACTGAAGGCAAGGCTAGTGATTGGAGTGAAGCCGTAACAAGGTAGCTGTATTGGAAGGTGCGGCTAGATCACCTCTTTTTCAGGGAGAGCTAATGCTTATTAGGTATTTTGATTTAACATTGCTTTACACCCAAAAAGAGGCGAGTTGCATTTGAGTTAAACTTAGAGATGGAAGTCTTCTTTCATTTCTCGACGATAAAGTAAGACCAAGCTCATAAGCTTATTATCCTAGGTTGGAACAAGTTAATAGGATCCCCTTTTTGACATCCCCATGCCCTTCCTGCATGGCAACATAGGGACGAAAAAAGGAAAGAGGGGGATGGGGTTTCTCTTACTTTTGACATAGTGGGCCCTGGCAGGAGGCCCACACAACGGGCTATTAACTTAGTGGTAGAGTGCGCCCCCCATAATTGCATTGTTGTGCTTGGGTTGTGAGGGCTCTCAACCACATGGATAGTTCAATGTACTCATTAGCGCCTGACCCTGAGATGTGTAGATCATCTAAGGCACATTATCATGGCGTACTTCTCTTGTTTAAACTGGGTTTGAAACCAATCCCCTCCTCAGGAGGATAGATGGGGCAATTCGGGTGAGATCCAATGTAGATCCAACTTTCTATTCACTAGTAGGATCCGAGCGGTCTAGGGGGGACTATTATGGCTCCTCTCTTCTCAAGAATCCATACATCCCTAATCATTGTATGGATAGCTATCTCTTGAGCGTAGGTTTAGGTTCGACCTCAATGGGAAAATAAAATGGAGCAACTAACAACGTATCTTCACAAACTAAGAACTACGAGATTGCCCCTTTCATTCTAGGGTGACGGAAGGATCGTACCATTCGAGCCTTTTTTTTAATGCTTTTCCCGAAGGTCTGGAGAAAGCTACAATCAATAGGATTTTCTTAATCCTCCCTTCTCAAATGGAAGAATGTGAAATTCTTTTTCCTTTCTGCAGGGACCAAGGGATTGGATCTAGCCATAAGAAGATTTTAAGACCTTAACTATTAACTACAGATTGGAGCTTTGATAGTAGCTAAGTCTAGAGGGACCAGAAGATTGCTCCTTTACTTTCACTTCAAATCAAAAACTCATAAACAATTACACTAACACCAAAGTGTTATCCATTTGTAGATGGAGCTTCAATAGCAGCTAGGTCTAGAGGGAAATTATGAGCATTATGTTCATGCATAACTTCTATACCAAGGTTAGCATGGTTAATAATATCAACCCAGTTATTAATTACATGACCTTAACTATCAACTATAGATTGGTTGAATTTGAAACCTTTTAGGTTGAAAGCCATAGTGCTGATACTTAAAGTAGTAAACCAGATATCTACTACAGGCCAAGCAACTAAGAAGAAATGTAAAGAATGAGAATTGTTGAAACTAGCATATTAGAAGATCAATCGACTAAAATAGCCATGAGCAGCTATGATATTATAAGTTTCTTCCTCTTGATCGAATCTGTAACCTTCATTAGCAGATTCAATTTCTATAGTTTCCCTAATCAAACTAGAGGTTACTAAGGAACCATGCATAGCATTGAATAGGGAGCCGCCAAATACACCAACTACGCCTAACATGTGAAATGGGTGCATAAGGATGTTATGCTTAGCTTGGAATACAATCATGAAGTTGAAAGTACCAGAAATTCCTAGAGGCATACCATTCGAAAAACTTCCTTGACCAATTGGATAGATCAAGAAAACAACAGTAGCAGCTGCAACAATAGCTAAATATGCAATAGCAATCTAAAGGTGCATACCTAGACAAAAACTAAGTTCCTACTTACGACCTATGTAACAAGCTACACCAAGTAAGAAGTGTAGAATAATTAGTTCATAAGGACTGCCATTGTATAACCATTCATCAACAGATGTTGCTTCCCATATTAGGTAAAAGTGTAAACCTATAGTTGTAGAAGTAGGAATAATGGCACTAGAGATAACATTGTTTCCATAAAGTAGAGATCCAGAAATAGGTTCACAAATACCATCAATATCTACTGGAGGAGTAGTAATGAAGGTGATAATAAATATAGAAGTTGTAGACAATAAGGTAGGGATCATCAAAACACCAAACCATCCAATGTAAAGACAGTTTTCAATGCTGGTTATCCAATTATAGAAATGACCCCATAGGCTGTCCCTTTCGCGTCTCTCTAAAATTGCAGTCATGGTAAAATCTTGGTTTATTAAATCATCAAGGACTCCCAAGCACATGAATTCTCTATAATATAAATAAGAATAGATAATTGAGGGTTTGTTATTCAACAGTATAACATGACTTATATACCCATGTTAACCAATAATCTTATGCATAGATAGATAGAATCTTATCTATGGGAATTCCATCAAAATTCTTTTAATCTGAGAATGAATAGACTGAGTTAAAAAATAGAATACAAATAGATTATTTAAAATTGCGATATATTAATCATAATGGGTTGCTCAGGACTCAAACTTGGAAATAGTTGGATAGAGTAGATAATTTCCTTATTTTTCTTAAATCAAATTTTGATTTTTTTAAAATAAAAAGAGATAGGTAACAAAAATCCCTCCCCAAACTGTGCTCACATTTTTTATTGCACACAGCTTTACCTATGTATCCATCTAAAACTTAGTTTTTTCCCTAGACAAGACTCGAGGAAAAATTGAATAGTTAGGTAATCAACCTTTACTCTTCCTACATAAGCATTTCATATAAAAATGATCTCTTCATCTGATCATTTAGGAGTAATTTACATTTCCATGATCTGATAGGCAATCTCCTTTAGGCTATTGTTGGGCAAAATCTACATCATTAGGATCTCTACCTACCCATCATTAAGTTCATTGATAATTGCTCCACTCATAGCTCAACAAAAAGGATGCCTTTCGAGGTCATCCATAAACTTAACCCGAACTTACCCTTGCATATGATTATTAGCCCAACCTCTCATAGAGAAAGTCAATCAGGCCTATAGTGCATTGAGGAATTTTAGAATCTACATTAGAAGGTTATTGAGCAATTAGTTAAGATAGTGGCCTAACAGAGAGAACAAGGAAGCTGAGGAAGGAGGTGAATCATTTACAACCTAGGGAACCTTATTTAAATCCACCTCAGCAAGGAGCGATTCCTAGGGAAGAGGACAAACAAGTTATCTCCCAAGTCATATGGCCCCTTTAAGATCCCTCACTAAATCAATAACAACACTTATGAGCTAGAACTACCTAATGGCTACAGAGTGTCTCCTACTTTCAATGTTGCCAACCTGATGCCCTATGTACCGAAAGAAGAAGAAGACCAAGGTTTGAGGGCAAATCTTCAATAACCTTGGGGACCTGATGGATTGCTGACCTTTGGACCCATTACTCATACTCCCTGAGAGGATTCTCTCATCAGGAGGATTCTTTCTTGTTAACCTACCGAGAATGAGCTTCAGTACATAGAAGAGCTATGGACGAACTCTTTAAGGGCCTAACTTAAGCACACCTTACTTTACTCGAACTCTTGTTCTATTATTCACTTGCTAAGTGCTAAGGCCAACTTACCATGTACCAAGGTTGACCTACCAAATGCTAAGTCTAAGGACACTATATTCCAAGCTCTCCTCTTCCAACCTACTAAATTGTAGCGTCATTCAATCACCTCAACAACTCCCAGTGCAGCTCATCAATAGCAACCTCAACATTAGCTCTGCTTAACCATAATGCCCCAAGATCCCAAAATGTAGACCCAATCACGACTCTTACATGTCATTCCTTTTTTTGACATTGTACTATATTCCTTTTGTATGATTTGTCCCCTTTTATCCATTTAGCAATGTACTCGGATAGTATTAATGTATTAACCTTTATTACAATTACACATGTTTACTTATTAGCCTAGGGATTTACTATAAATAGTATTTTACTTTTGTAGCTAAAATCATCTTATAGCTTTACAAATATTGAATATACTTGTTCTTGTGAGATATCCTTCTCTGAGTAAAATTTTCCCCTACACTCTTATTTAATCTTACTGAGTAACTTGAGATAGTGGTGAGTAGACCTTAGTATTAACTTGTGCATCATATCAAGCAAAATACTACGTCATGCTATGTTCGTTGGTGCGTTATATCCTCTAAGCAACTTTACAGAAGCTATTGTGTTTGTTGACTTTTCCATTCTTTCATTTTTTGATATCTCGAAGGACCTATTTGATTATAGCTTCTATGCTAAGCCTTAGTGATCAACTCAGCTCTTAGGTACATCAACTTGGTACTCCTAAAGAGCAATACGTAGCAACATGGATGGTCGCCATGTTTCTTCCTATCTTTTTTTTTCCTTGTTCTTTTTTCCTTTCCTTTTCTTTTTCCTTTCTTTTTCTTCCCTTCTCTCTACTTGTAATGATTGACTCCATTCCAATTTCTTTTTTTTTTTCTCTTCTTTATTCTAAAACCTGAAATGCAACCTAATGAATTCTCTAACTCCTAAAAAATCATATTACGCCCTTCAATGAAAGATAGAGTCTAATAAATGTTTACACAATATATTTTCAAAAATTATTAAAGCTAATCAAATTAAGAACCTAGTTTTTACCCACATACACTTTTTATTTGAAAACTTTAAATGGCCATCAAATATTCATTCTAACTCCAATTGAGGCATAGTTTGAGACCATGAACTCCTAAAAATATGAATTTTCAAAATATTTAAAAATGAGTTGGCCAAACTAAAGCCAGGAAAATTGATTTTCAATAAATGTCGATTTTTATTTGAGATTCCTAATTCTATCAACTCATATATGTTTATTTTAACTCCAAAAACCATTTTTAACCTCGAAAAATGATTTCCATCCTATATCGAACCAAATGGACCACTATAGGACACTTTTTATCATTTTTTTTAATTTCTTTCATTTCTTTTGGATTTTTGGGTTTTCTTTTTTTTTTTCCTTATTTTTCCAATTTCTTTGTATTTTCAATTTTTCCCTTTTTTATTTTTTTCATTTTTCAATTTTTCTAGCTTGTATTAATTTTTCAATTCTTTTGGTACTTTTGCTTCTTTTGACCTTTTCCAAAAATTAAGGAATTCTAAATTAGAAATGGACTTATGGAGAGTAAAAATGTGGTGTCTATAAAGAGGTTCCTCTATTCTCTTCTTTTCTTTTATTATGTCTTCACTTTAATTTTCTTAGTAAATTATTATTAAACCCTATGTTCTAAGGTGACTTTTTATTATTGATAGTGAAATTCAATCTTTGATATTTTTATACTATGATCTAATTGTATTGTATTTATTTTTATCTTTAATTCAATATATTAATGATTAAATTATTGCTATCGTCTATTATAGAGCTTGCAAGAGCATGTAATATGACTAACTAATACAATTAGACAAAATTGATTGACCAAAATATTTAATGGTTTAGCTTTTCTAATTAGATCAACCAAATAGTAAGATTTAAGGGTTTCATGTGATTCTAAGATACTCTTTTAAAAAATGATTCAGATAAAGAAGGTCTCAAGATTAAGAATTGGCCAAGAGTCGTGAATCTTGTTAGTTTATAACAAGAATCCTTACTGTTCAATATTGTAATTGAGATTGGATAAGTCACTTAAAACTAGGTAGTAAATAACAATAAAGATTTATAAAGAAATATGTTTTCCCCTTTAATTTAATTGTTATTGTTCTTATTTTTACCCTAAATTTTGTTTATGTTTACATTTTTGTCATTTTAAGTAGCTATTATTACAATCTTTTCTTTACCATCTTTAATTATTCAATTATATCTTTTATTGTAAAAGTTAGGCAATTTGAATAATTTAGGGATATAAATGCTAATTAATTAGATATTACTTCAATATATGGTTTCTTATGGGATTGACACTCAAACTCAAAACCAAATCTATACTATAACTTAACTAAGCACACTTGACTAGATACACTTACCTAACCAAAACTATGCTACAAAACAAAGCAAAAGCAAGGTATCATAGGGGTAAGAATACTCATTCGACCATCATTTATGAATCTCAATAATCCTCAGTAGTGTCAACGTCCTAGTCCAAGTCACTTGAAGAGTGTAATTATAGTAAGTAATAGATATTTACTTTACAATGCTCTAGCTTAGTTCGCTATATTACTCAGTTTTTTTCTTATTTCGTGTTTTTGCCATAACTTTTTTATTTTAAGTTCGATTTTGGTGTTCATATAGTTAATTATCATTTTTAAGTGTGCTATTATGTGATGAGGTCTAATTGAGGAGATTAAACTCAAAACAGTTTAGTTTGGCTCATACAAGTTCATTGGTTAAAGGGCTTATGTTTGGCTCCTATGGGTTTTAGGCTTTATTCTTTTCTTAAGGTTAAGGTTTGGTTATTGGGTGTCCAATATGGGATCTTGGACCAAAATATCATTTAAAGTTTTAATTAGACCTCAAGTTTACTTCTATAAGCCTACATGGTCCCTTTTTGCTAGTTTTATGTAATATTGTAATGTTAAGCCTATAGGGGGTTCTCTAAATGACCTATTGGACCTATTAGGCTTCTTATATATCCTTAAAAGTTTTTTCATTTGATTTGTCAACTTCATTCCATAAGGTTATGGGTTTCATTTTTGGGCCTCTTAATATGGTTTGAGTCTAATTTGCATCTTAAGGCCTCAAACTTGATTCTAACTTACTCCAATAGGCCAAATATCGTGATGAGCCCATTGAATAACCCATTTTATTACCTATTTCAAATCTGGTCATAAGGAATTTTTAGGCTTCAAATCAATTTCTTTAAGTCCAATGACTAATCTAAGCCTTATTTTTCTTCTATGTCATTATTAAGCCACTTAGCTTAATTGTTTTAGCCTTAAACCTTAATTATCACTAATTAATAAAGTCATTAAGGTATAAAACTTAAAACCCTAGCTTGTTCATCATCTCAAAGGGGCGGTCCAAGTAGGTTTTCAAGGGGATTTTAACATACCTTTCATATAACTCATCATAACTCACTTAAACCATCATTATTATGTGTTCTAAGTTATGTCCCATTAAAATAATCATATATAAGTGCAAATAAGATATGGGTATGTACTTACAAGGCTCAACCTAGAACGGGAGTGGGGCTTCAAAACTGATCTTTCTACATTTCTTCAAAGTATCATGCTGGTTCTACTCTTAAATATCATTAGGTATCTACATTGTTTTCACGATACTAGAAATTCATCAAAATGTGCACATGTGACAGACCTTAATTGTGCCTATTTCATAGATAGAGTTTGTATTGCTTTTACAAATGTTTTAGTATAATTTTAGTAAAAACTGGTATTTTATTTTAGCATTTTATTATACTAATTTGTATATTTTAAAATTTTTAATAGGAAAAATGTGTGATATTGGAAAATATACGCGTGATGATGAAAGTATGTGAAATTGTAAGGAAAAGAAATTAAGTTACAAGAGCTTCACGGGCAGAGAACATGAGCGTATTCTCCATTGAACACAGCATAGACTTGCAATAAAGAAGCTATATGCCATGTATTGTATAAATAGAGAAGTACACAACCATATACTTAATAAAAGGGGATGTACATGCCTTGTATTTGCTTTGAAGAAATCCAATACACTGTGTTTCCAATTTGTGTTGCAATTTATAAGTACAAGCTATATACTTACTTAAAATAAAATTATACATACCATGTATCTATCCAATTGCTAGACCATGTATCCATTTCCTTGCACGATAATTGAAGAATAAATTAAAGGAGATGCACTTATATATTGCAAACATACTTTGATATGGGAGTCCTTATAATAGAAATAGTAAGACCTATAAAAGAATATATAAGAAGGAGAACTAACATATTGTAGAGTCCAACTAGTTATTTTTCTCTAATTCAATAGTCTAGGGTTTTAGAAGAAGAGTTTTAATTTCATTTTAGGATTTGACATCGGGAATAATAGGAGCAATATTTGATCTCTAATTAGAGATTAGAACTCTTACATTGGTTTTTTCATTCTTTTTGATAAATTTTTTATTTGAATATTGTCTTCTCTATTATTTCTCACATATGCTTTATTTAATATTGCATATTGATTAATTGAAATTATCAGTTAATGAATTGTATTTATTGTTTAAAGGCTTTAATTCCTTAATTATAACAACATGCATTTTGATTCTATTAGAATACGTATTAATTAGGATTAAGTCATAAGACCATTTCCAATTGTTCATCGTGAACTAGATGATCTAGATTGAAGAAGATATAACGAATGCTTTTTAATTCAATTAAGATTTAGGACTTAGAGAGGATTAATTTAGTTTATCTCTTGTCTAGCGATGAAAGAATAAATCAATTAATCTTGGCTATTCATTTTGTGAGAAGGAAAACCTAATGCTTAATTGCTTTAAAACTAAACTTGTTAAAGATATTTCTAATTATCTGTTTGTGGTTGAATCTTTGAAGATGTCAACTATCTTGATTTAATTGTTTTATTATTTTAGTTTTCTTTGGAATTTAATTATTTCTATAAACCCTTTATTTAATTTGCCTAGATTTAAACAAGACTAAAACTAATAAAAATTAGATGTCATTCCCTATAGGTCTGACCCAATTCTCAATAGTTTTATTGCTGCATACATAATATAGTGTGCTCTTGCTAATAAAAATACATTTTTGTTATTTGTTATAAAAAGTAGAGTTAAGTTAAGCATATCATGTTTTTGTGCCATTGTCAGGGCTAATTTCAATATTTAAGATTGTCTAGAGCTAAGTGCTCTATTTTGTTTATTTTCTTTATTTATTTTTGTTTATTTGTTTCTTTTATTTTAGTTTCTTTTTATTGTCATATTTTTGCTTCTTTTTATTTTATTTTGTAGGTACTTCTTTAGAAGATCATTTGAGCATGAAGTAGTATGGATAATCATATATAATCTTTTCCATTGAGTTGTAGATTCTTTCTTTCCAACAACATGAGGGTGAATCGCTATATGAGTTATGGATGACATTCCGTGGTTTAATAAATAGATGCCCATATCATGACACCCCTACTTGGGATCAGTTGTTAGTATTTTATGATGGGATTTGGTGTCATGGTAAATTTAGAATTAAAGTTGCCATTATAAGGCCATTGACAACAATGCCAGTAATGTAAGTGATTAGAATACTGACAAATTGGTATATTATGAACATGATGAACAATCCTCCTCTATAAATCTTGTGATCTTAGCTCTAAAGAAGACTATTGAAAAATTTTTAAGGGATTTGGAGTAAAAGTGAAAAGAAAGATTTGAAAGATTTGAAAGATAATGTTCAACCATCCAAAGGTTAGAGACTCAATTAGTGTAGGTAATAGAGCTTTTGACCACTATACTAGTGAGTGTAAAGGCAAATCCTTCTAAGTTTGCTAAAGATGAGAAAAACTAGTATGGCAAGTGTTTAGAGATTCACAAATTGATTGTAGCTTTCAAGTAGCGACAAAGGTGAAAATAGAAGAGAAACTAGCCTAGAAAGTAGCAGTTGAGAAACTTGCTAATGTGACTATAGAAGAGTCTGAAAGATTGGAGAGACGATTTGAAGACATTATGATGATTTTTGCCTTTGTCGAGATAGTCAATACAATATATCTAAGCTTAAGCAAGGAGGTTGAAATTCATGAATCACTAACTTCTACATCAAATTCAAGCGAAGAAGAGGTATGACAAAAGTGCATTCTTGAAGATTGTAAGCCCATTAGCAAGCTAAGTATGCACTTTATGCCCTTTCCATAAACAAAACACTGATGAGGATTATAAGTTATTTTTGGAGATGTTTGAGAAGCTAGAAATTAATATTCCCTTAGTAAATCTATTAGAACAAACACTTCATTATAGACGTTATTTGAAAGAAATAATGGCTAAGAAAAGGAAAATTAATGTGAAAAAAATAGTCATATTAACTTAAGCATGCATTGAAGCATTAAAGGACACTCTTCCCCTTAACTTAAATGATTCAGGGAAATTCACTTAGATTACACCATAGGAAATGAAAATCTGAAGAATGCATTTTGTGATTTAGGTGTAAATATTAATGTAATGCATTAAAGGACATGCTTATGATTTTAGCTTTAGCTTTATGTTTTTAAACATATCATTAGGGGTAAATTAGTAATTCCATTAATTTATGACTTTTATTGACTTAATTTGATTAGTTGTTATTATTTGAGAATATCTCTAATCATTCATTATCGAGTTTACGCAATTTTACAAAATTCAACTTAAATATTCTAATTTAGAGTATTCTTTACATTTATGGTTAATATAAGATTTTACGACTCTAGGTTTTAGGGTTTAACATTTTTATTTAATCAAATGTGTTAATTTTTTGTTAGCACGCTTTAAGGTTTTTAATCATATGATTATCATTAAGGTTTTTGAACTTATTGTTTAGAGTTCATTCATTTTATTTAGGGTTTTTGACCATTATCTCTTGAGTGGTTTTGAAGATTATCTATTCGTTCTTGTCTTTGATTTCAAATTCAGATCTAGAAATTCACCGAGTTTACATTCTCCCCCTCTTGCAATATGTTTCATCCTTAAAATTGATGGTAGCAATCTCTCATCTTAGTTATTCTTGTAGTACCTTCTAACTTTGCACATACATGACCTAGATTCTTAGTTCCAAGTTGGGCATTCATAAATAAAGTCATCAAACTTTTAATAATGGCCATACATGGTCCTCGATACTATAAATACTTTTCAATCATCCTAATAAGCTCATAAATCTTCTTTTGAAATACATTGTCCTCTTATAATGATTGCACTTAATCCTTAAAGTTTCTTGAAAGGTCACTTGGTTGTCTCCTATACGACTTACTTTTATGGTAATACATCGCATCAAGGGTAGGTAAGGGTGACGTTATTAAGGTGGATCTAAGCTCATAGAAAGCTCAAAATGTAAGATGATGGACACATGAAAATACAAGAGAACAAGAAAACCTACGAACGATGATGAGGATATGACATACCAAGGAACCTTTGTAAACTCATGGATAAGCTTGATATGATGCACAAATAGTCTAGTGAGGTTACTCACTACTTAGCCTTACTTAAAAAATAGTCTAAGAGTAAATAGAGTAAGCTCAAAGCATCACACAAAAGGGATAGTGTATATTTGATAATTAAGAGGATGATGATTACAGCAACTTACAAGGGGGCATTTTATACTTGAAATTCTAGAGTGACCTACTAAATATGAAAAAGACAAAAAGGGTTATTGTCTAAAATAAATAAAATATAAGATAGACAAAGGGTATAATAGATTTTGCAAAATAGAAGCTTTTTTAGTAGATTCCTCCATACTAATGGTTGGTACATGTGGCAAACAATCACTGAGGAGGTTCTTGTAGAAGTAGACAAAAAGGTACATTCAGCTATCAAGTTAGCTACTTCATCGAATTGCTTATTAAAACTTCTAGGGGTATTTTAGGGTTATCAACCATGGTGGACTACACCACTATTGTCATCTCCAATTCCCACATTTACACTAGACCAATTATCTCCTCTCAACTTAGTCTTGCTCCTACAGTAAAACACAAAGTATTCAAATTCTCACTATTACCTAGAAATAGTATACACTATCTTTAACTAATCAGTCACATACATACATGTACACACAACTTCTTCCACCTAAATACGAAGGTCCAAACATATTATGCTATAGAATACCAATACGACAACTACTTTAATGAATAACAAAAATACTTAGTTAATGGTTTCTCTATTTCCTGTGGCTTGAAATAGAGTAAAATAGAGCACCTTACAATGATTACTAAAAAAGAACAGTGATACTACTTACTAAATCACTATAGCTAACTCTTACACAACCACATAAGCAACAATAGTGACTCTACACACACTTACACAATAGTACTCCAATACGATATAGCAATAACACAACTCAATATCAACTTACTTAATATAAACCTCTACTCTAATACTAAGATGATAGGTTATGCTAGAGGCAGATAAAGGTGATGTTATTGAGGTGGGTCCAGGCATATAAAAAGCTTGAAATGTAAGATGATGGATACGTGAAAATAAAAGAGAACAAGCAAACCCACTAATGATTCTAAGGATATGACACACTAAGGAACCTTCGTAGACTCATGAATTAGCTTGATATGATGTACGAGTAGCTTAGTAAGATCACTCACCACCTAACCTTATTTTAAGGATAGGATAAGAATAAATAGAGTAAGCTTAAAGCTTCATACAAAAGGGATACTATATATTTGATAATTAAGAGGGTGATGATTACAACTGCTTACAAAGGGTATTTTATACTCAAAATTTAAGGATAACCTACTAAACATGGAAAAGACAAAAAATGAGTGTTGTCCAAAATAAGTAAAATACAAGATGGACAAAGGGTACAATAGAAATTGTATAATAGAAGCTTCTTTAGTATATTCCTTCATGCAAATAGCTAGGATACGTAGTAAATAATCAGTAGGAAGGTTCTTATAGAAGTAAACAAAAAGGTATGATCAGATTCAATTGATGCCAAGCTAATTTGTGAGCTCTTTAGAGTTTTATCAGCTTAGATGTACTCTTGGACGCTTAGAACAAGTGTAGCCAAGCAAATCAATGAGTTGGTCAAGTAGTCGATAAAGTTGTCCTCAGGTCGATACGTGGTCATGATAAATAGGAGGATGCTTGGCTCTCATCTACAGTAGGTTGGCAGTCATAAGCAACTTGGAATCTTTAGGTGTAAGTTAAGATGAAAGGATGCACGTTGCCATACTTTCAAGTCCTTGTGCTTGAGTTTGGGTCAAAGGTTGAGTGGCTCGATTCTTATCATAGGGGCACCTAGAAAAAACATGGTTATGATCTCTGCAATTATAGCACACCTTACTGATCATAGGGAATTGTTTATTCATATATCTAGCCTTCGCATATCAAAAGTACTTATGTTGCAGCTACGAACAATCCCTTAGGCAATGCCCTTAGCTATACTTATAACATTCCACTTTGAAAAGGTTTCTTTATCACTGGCTTCCTTATTTGTGTCCTTAGTTTCTCAATTGGTCTTTCCCTTTTGTGGTTTGAGTTATATACATTTTGATATTCTCTTTTAAACTTAATCTAGGTGATGGGTTGAGGTATGGTCCTTTTCCTAGAACTCTACCACACTCTTGCACCATCCTATCATGAAGGTTCCATAGTCATCTTCAAGCATTTAAGGACTTCATAAGCCTTAAATGACATATGAACTCGACCTAACTAGCCTTTTATCTCAAAGGAGTCATTCTTCTTACCTATGAAGAAGCTATTTGCTGAACAAACTATGGAAACTTCTTTCCTGGTGATTCTTTTTCTTTAGGTACATTCTCAAGATGGTTTAAGTGACCTTGATTTCCTGATATTATGTGGTGACCCTGCTCATCTTCATAATCTATAGTCCTAATAAGACAATATTTCTTCATGTTAGTATCATTCAATAATTCATTTATCTAAACCATCTATTATCACATCATTGTACCTACTTTACTAGGTGTCATCATCCTTCAATCAAATTTGATTCCATTCTCTTACACATGTAATGTCTACTTTTCTACAAGTTACCCCATACATTTCAATTTATAACTAAACAAATTTAGGGGTGAGCTTTCTCTTGAACCATCTTAGGAATTCATGCAATTGCTTTCTAATTCTCTATGGTTCTATAATTCCTTTTTGTCTTGTTGGGTGTAAAGGTTTACAGTATTTGGTAGAAGGTTTAGGTATTTTGCGACTCTTTCCTTGAGTTATGTTTTTATGAACACTCTTAATTAGGTTCACTTTCAAGTAAACATAATCCCCTACACTAAACTCTAATGGTCTTCTCTTCATATCTGCCTAACTCTTCTGGTGATCCTAGGCTTCATTTTCTGCTTAATAATTATTATCTCATCTACTGCCTCTTGTACCAAATCTAGCCCAAAGCTATCTTTTCAACATCGTCCTAAAATGACGATGATCAACATTTTTGTTCATAGATGGCTTCATATGGAGGGGTATCTGAATCATCAAGCAATAGTTATTTTTATAAGTGAACTCTACTAATGGAAAATATGTGTTCCACACCCCCTTAAACTCAATTACACATGCCTTTGGCATATCTTCTAGCGTTTAGATGGTCCTGTTGTGCTAAATTGTAGCTTGGCCCCCTTGGTCTTTTATAAACTTATCTAAAACATAAAACAAAGTGAGGATCTCTATTAAGTGTAACACTACTTGACACTTCATGAAGGTGTACTATCTCCTTAATGTACATTTTGACCAACCTTTCTAAGGAATAAGTCATGTAGATCAAGAGAGAGTAGGTAAACATGGTAAGTAGATCCATGACTACCTAAATGGCAATTAAATCCAACTATTATCAAGGGTAATCCACCTATAAAGTCTATAGTAAATCTAATCGCATTTCTAATCTATGACCAATAGAGCTATAATAGACCTCCTAATCTTTGATGCTCTTCCCTTGCCTTCAAGCATACCACATATTTCAGTACAAAGCTTGCCACATTTTGCTTCACGTCAATCCACCAAAAATTCTTCTCAAGATCTTAGTACATTTTGGTCCCTCCAAGATATCTTGTGTAATGCAAGTAATGGGCCTCACTTAAGATTTCCTTTCAGAGTTACACATCATCTAGCATACATAACCTTCCTTTCATTCAAACCATCCCATGTCTATCAATTTCAAAATCTATGTACTTCCCTTACACTCTTTCCTTTCTCACCTACACCAAGGCTAGATCTCTTTGTTATGATTCCCATATCCTTTCCACCAAGGTTGTTTCACTTACCATGTTCAACAATTCCATGTCAATTTCATGCCAAGAAAATTCCAAGTTAAGCCTTTTAAACTCTTTGATTAGTTCTTACTAGTCTATTAAAAGAAAAGTGACTTCTGTATGGTTCTTTTTGCTGGGAGCATCTGCAAGTACATTTACCCTATTTAGATAATAACTAACGCCAAGATCATGTTTTGATCAATTCTAGCTAATGTTTCTATCTCATATTCAACTCCTTCTATGTAAAAGATACTCGAGACTCTTGTGATTAGTGGTTATATTTCACATCTCTAGCTATACAAATAGTACCTCTAAATATTTATGGTAATGACTATTGTTGCCAACTCTAGGTCATGTACAAGATAATTTTACTTATGACGTCTTAATTAGCATGAAGCATATGTAATGACCTTCCCATCTTGCATCAAAACACAATCGAGCTAATTTCTTGATGTGTTGCTATGTATAACAAATGGCTCATTGGTCTTTGGCAACACTAAGATTGGTGCTGACACTAACCTTCACTTAAGCTCCTAAAAACTTTGCTCTCTCTTTTTAGTCCATTCATACTTCACATCTTTCTTATTCAATTGAATAGGTAGCTTGGCTATAGTAAAGAAATCCTTAAGGAACTTTTTATAATACCTTACTAATCTTAGGACACTTTGCAATTTTGTAACTATTTCTAACCTTTTCCAGTCAACCATTGCCTTGATTTCTCAGGATCAATCGTAATTCCATCATTGGATATGACATGTCTAAGAAAAGAGATTTCCGATAGACAAAAGTCATAATTTGATAATTTAGCATAGAGTTTGTGTTCTCTTAAAATCTATAACATAGTTCTCAAATGCTCCTCATGCTGCTTAGGTAAAGAAGAGTACATACAGACATCATCGATGAAAATAATCACATACTTATCATGTAAAGCTCAGAATACACAGTTCATCAAATCCATAAATGTAACTAGTACATTTGTCAATCTAAATGGCATCACTAAGAACTCATGGTGGCCATACCTTATTTTAAATGTTGTCCTTAGAACACCTTCGAGCTTAATTCTTAACTAGTGATACCTTGATCTCAAATTAATGAGAGAGAAAACACTAGCATCTCTCATCTATTGACTATGCACTTTTTATTATAACATACATGGGTAGGATGTGCTCCTAATGTCTATGTCCCTTTTTGGTATTTCACTTTTTTCTTTTCTCTTAGGCAATAGTCATCTCCAAGAATCAATAGTGACAACTATAGGTCTTGGTCTCTATTACACTTTCCTTACTATGTTTCATTGGTACATAATATCTTATTACCATCATTGACATTATTATTAATGTTACTTCTAACATTTCATGTTATCTTAGTAGGATCGCGAGACTCATTTGCTAAGGGGATTCATATAGCAAATATGAAAAATTTTAAAGTGATAAAAAGAAGTAGATAGATATATATAACCCTAAAATCTAAGACTTGTTATTATATTCCTTCTATCCAAGTTTTGCCCTATCTCATCGTTTAGTAGACTAGTCCATTCTTTAACAACCTAGAACTCTTATTTCCTAAAATCTTCATATCATGTATGTACTCATTGATGCGGTAGCAAGTCTCGACAGTGAATGTGTATGGATATCATGTACTAAGACACAAACACAATAAGGGGTTGAGCTCAAAATAAGGTTCGATATAACTCATGAACACTAAATGTCACTCAAGTTTCAAATGAGAAGTTAGATGTAACTTACTAGCTCGCTCAAATGAAGGGTTCACCATAATCTTAAGGATAAGATTAATAAGAATTCAAGAAAAATTAAAGAGATAATCAACACTCAATAATCTAGTAATGCAAGCTCTAAGAGCTCAAGAATGACCTTGCTCGAAAGAGGAAAGTTCCAAGTATAGGTATATTCTTCATTATTTGGTCATCTCTTTTGCTAATTACAAATATTGTTATTTATAACAAGTGTTAAAGCCCTAGTGGCAAAACTATAAATAATATATAAGGCCTTAAACCTTAAAGAATGAGCCCACAACTAAAATAAAAGAAAATATTCACAAAAGTATAAAACTATAAGTTTAGTAAAAGGAGTTAGCATGCAATCATTCGACCTGTTGTGGAAAGAGTAAGATCTAAACTAGGTGGGCTTGATGGTTGGATGTCCAGGTTCGGGTAGAAGTCCTTGAAGTCTCACAATGCTTGGTTGAAAGACTCGAAAAATTGGCCCACAGTTGCCAAATTCTACGGTTAGTAGGCATTAATCTCTTTATGCCGTACCGAGTAAATCTATGGCCTCAAGGCTTCGAATGTGTGGTCTCTCAACTTCTCGACAAATGATAAACGATAAACTTGATGCTGAGTGGCTCCTTCTCTTCCTCTTAGCCTTCTAGTATCAGTTCATTTTTGGTAAGAGTTGATCAACCTCAACTTCAAACAATTTGGCTTCGGTCTAGAGTAGGTCTGCTTCAATTTCTGACAAGTCGGTATCGGCTTAGGATAGGTCGGCCTTAGCTTGAAGATAATCATAGGCTGATTCCTATCATTACTGTGGGCTAGAAAAGAAATCATCCTTGATGCTAAATATCAAGCACAGGCCAGGATGCCAAATAAACTTCTCTTTCCTTTTCTCTTTGCCATAGGTGCTGAGTTGTTCTGGATTTCCTCAACACTCATGGGGGGTCAAGCAATAACTTTTCCCGTCTTTTCAAACTGTTTAAGTGTTAAGGAAGCCATCGTAGATCACTTTTCGATAATACTCCCATGATCAATGAAGAAGTGAATTTGTAGCATTCATAAGGACCACGTTGAAGTCAATCTTGTCCTCATACTATCTTGCCTTGAATGCTAGTCAAGCTCTTTTATCCATATGGACCATACCCTTATCATTAAACCACTTTAGTCCATAAGATCAAGGATGCAGGTAGGTCGACATCTTCATCTTCTCTATTAACTCGGCAAAAATGACATTGGTGTAACTTCCTCCATCAATAACTAAGGAACAGGTCTTCCCATTCACCAAACATCAAATATGAAATAAATTTTCCCTTTGTTTAGGATCTGCCATTAAGTTGGCTCATCATGGCTAAGAGTTCATCCAGATTCTCAACATAGACACCCTCTTCTATTAACTCATCTCCTGAACTCTTGTCGCTCCGACTCTCTACTTGAGCTTCGAGTCCTTCACCCTTTAAGATCATGACCCTTTGTTTGGACATTGAGAAGCAATATGCCTATAGCCTAATGATAACTCTGATTTTAAACATATTTTATATGGTGATTTTACAGCATTTCCCGTACATTTTTGGTTTTCTTTGAAGAAAATGATACTTAATTGAGTAAAATGTTGATTTCAGGGTTTAAACACATTCTAGGCTCGAAAACGAAGAAAACGAATCAAGTTTCACTCAATTCCGAGTTCAAACAAAGAAGTTATGAAATTTTGAAGTTGTGCAGAAATTTTGCTTTAATGCAAAAAGTTACACGACCTGGGGACACGGCCATGTCCCAGGCCGTGTCTGGTGACGAAAATAAAATCCGTGTAATACACATATATAAGGGGATCTTAGGGTTTAAAAGAGAGAGAGACATTACAGAAACGGAGAGACGAGAGACGAGAAGAGACTTAAGGAGAAACAACATCAAGAAGCAAGAACGACATCGATTTCAAGATTAGAGATTGTTCATCAAATCAAGAGGGGTTTTTATGTTTTATTTCATGTTTTTGATGAATCTCGTTTTTAGATTCATTATGATAGCTTAGAATTCAAGTATTTAGGATTATGGAACCTAGGGTTTCATGTAACCCTTGGATTGAATTATAATTTCAAGAAAGTTTCTATCTTTTCTTGATTCAATTATGTCGTTTAGTTATAGATTGATAGTTCTAGAGTATCAATATATGATATTATGCATGTTGATTGAGAAATTGCATGTGTAATTAGATCTTAACATAATTGGAGAGAATTACATGTATACTTAGAGATAAGATACATGATTCTTCCGGAAAGTTGATTGTTTGTGTGGGAATTCATTAAACATTAATGCAATTCTAAGTTATATTACTAAGTGAAGAGATTCCAGTAAATAATTTAGAATTAGGGTTAATATGCTTGAGAAAGATATTAGCTTTAATTGTGAATCCCTCCGGTTAAGAATTATAGAAATTGAATTGAATATATTTTAAAAGGTTACACTAGGGGAAATAATTCCTAAATACATCATTGCATACTTGAAGTCGTTAGTAGTTTATTGCTTTCTAATTTGCGTAATTAAGTCTCATAAGTAGTCTAGTTTATTAATTTCAGTATTTTTAATTCATTCAACTCGACATAATTTTCCGGTTAGATAATAATGCTAAAGTTAATATTAGTACTCAAAATCTCTAAGGGATCGACTCGGACTCATATCCGACTATATTAAAATTGATAGGTGGGCTTGCCTCGTATCAAGTTTTTGGCGCCGTTGCCGGGGATTTTTGATATTAAGAACGCTAGTTGCTTTATTACTTTAACCATTTTTTTTTCTTTATTTTCTTTTGTTTTCATTATTTATTTTTATTACTTAGAGCTACAATTGATTTTATTTCTTGCCTTTGTAGTGCATGACCCGCAGTAATCTGGAAGATTTGGTAGAACTCGATCCTGAAATTGAGAGAACTGCCCTTCAAAATTTGAGATCACGACTAAGACAAGTTGTGGCGACCATAGACGACGAATTAATCGTTGAGATCAAGGAAGAAGGTAAAGAGGCCAACTCTCAATTCATCGAGCAAGAAGATCCACCATACATGGCTAACAACGGGAATGAAGCAAATCGGACCATGTCTGATTATTCAAGGCCTACACTTATTGGAGTTGACTCCAGTATTGCAAGGCCAACCATCGCGGCTAATAACTTCCAAATTGCACCTAACATCATCTAAATGGTGCAACAATATGTTCAGTTTGACGGTCTCCAAGACGAAGATCCTAATGCCCACATCTTTAGTTTTCTAGAGATTTGTGATATGTTCAAAATCAACGGAGCTATGGATGATGCCATTCGACTGCGACTATTCCCTTTCTCCTTGAGGGGAAGAGCAAAACAATGGTTGAACTCCCTACCAAGAAATTCAATCTCAACTTTGAATGAATTGGTAGAGAAATTTTTAGAGAAGTATTTCCCACCTGCAAAGACAGTAAAACTTCGGAATGATATTTCGTGTTTTGCTCAATTGGAAGCAGAGACGCTTTATGACACTTAGGAGCGGTTCAAGGACTTGCTCAGGAGGTGCCCACATCATGGCCTCCTACTATGGATGCAGATTCAGACCTTTTACAATGGTCTCAATCTATCCACTAGACAGATGATTGATGCATCCGCAGGAGGTACTTTGAACACTTAGACACCTGAGCAAGCCCAGAATTTAATTGAAGGAATAACGATGAACAACTACCAGTGGGAAAGCACTAGAGCCAAGCAAAAGGCCATGGGAGTTTATGATGTGGACTTGACCACTGCTCTGGCAGCCAAGGTGGACTTGTTGAGTAAAAAGATTGACGCACTCTCAATTGGCCCTCAACAAGTGCAATCGGATGTAAGTGATTTTGGTATGCAGGGGTATGGAACACAAGAACAACTGGAACAGGCGGATTATCTAGGAAATCCACCTAAGCAACAAAATAACCCCTATAGCAACACTTACAATCCAGGATGGAGGAATCACCCCAACTTCTCTTGGGGAAACCAAAACCAAAACCAAGGCCAGCAAAAGACCAACTTTGGCCCACCTGGGTTTCAACAACCATTCCTACCTCCTCTCCCTCAAGAAAAGAAGCCCAGTGTGGAAGAACTTCTCACAAAATACATTCAAGGCAATGAGGCTCGCTTATCCAACATTGAATCCTCGCTGAGGAATCAAGAGGCTTCAAATCGCAATCTTGAGAACCAAATTGGTCAACTTGCAAAGCTAATCTCTGAAAGACCACAAGGAACACTCCCAGGGAATACAGAGGTCAATCCCAGAGAACATGTTAATGCTGTAACCTTGAGAAGTGATAGAAAACTGCAAGTGGAGAAGAAGGATAGTGGGGAAGCAATTGAGAAAGAAGTGGAAGTCAACCGTAAGGAAGATGCAAAGCCACTAAAATCAAAAGAAAGTATGGAATCACCGAAATTGAAGGAGTACAAGCCTCCCATCCCTTACCCACAGCACCTTAAGCAAAGTTACACTGATCCGAACAAGGAATGTGGTAAATTGCTTGATATTTTCAAACAATTACACATTAACTTACCTCTTGTTGATGTTATCTTGCAGATGCCAAAGTATGCGAAATTTCTAAAGGATCTTCTATCGAACAAGAGGAAGTTAGAGGAGCTTACAACTGTCACATTAAACGAGGAATGCTCGGCACTTCTCCAAAAAAAGCTGCCACAAAAATTAAATTATCCAAGGAGTTTCACTATTCCTTGTATGCTTGGCAATTTGTTAGTAGATAATGCTTTGGCAGACTTAGGAGCTAGTATAAATTTGATGCCATATAAATTGTTCAAAAAGCTAGGGTTAAGAGAACCTAAACCAACGCGCATGAGTCTTCAATTAGCTGATAGGTCTATCACATACCCTAGAGGCATCATAGAGGATGTTTTAGTGCAAGTAGATAAATTCATCTTTCCCGTGGATTTCGTTATACTTGATATAGATGAAGATATTGAGGTGCTGATCATTTTAGGTCGACCCTTCCTAGCCACTGCTAGGGCTAGTGAGCATAAGTTGATATTACGGGTCGGGGATGATGAAATAGTTTTTAAAACTCCAGAGGCAACGAACAAATTTCTTGACCCAAAGGACACATGTCACAATGTTAATGCCACTAATGTTATTATATCTACATGTATGCAGGAAATGCTTGCTAAGGATTCTTCAAGTTATTGCTTGCAAAAGGGAAATGGAAATTTGGTGACCAACCCCAATTGTGCAGAAATGATAGCTCAAGCAAATGTTCATGAATCTGTTGTGGACAAGAAGGGGGTTGATCAACTCCATAAGCCAAAGGATCCTAGGTTAAAATCCTTCAAAGAGAAGCTACCATCTTTGGAACCAAAACTATTAAGAAATCATTTGGAACATGCCTTTGTGGTGAAAAGTTCAAAACTTCCAATGATAACCGCCTCTAAGGTAAAAGCGAACAAGATGAAGAAGTTTAGGCTACATGAATTTGATAAGTGGCATGATAAGGAGAGAAACTATGGAAGTTATGCACCAATTAAATGGAATTGGCAAGGTCGATGGCTTAAGGGTAAATTTACACTTGTATGGAGGGTTCGAAAGCGAGATACAGGAGGAGTCCTATCTCCACCTGGATGAAGAATCATGAGAAGACGTATCCCGTTGAGCTATCAACGTTAACTAAAGCACTTCTTGGGAGGCAACCCATGTCTAACTCTACTTATGCTTTAGTTCTTTAAGTTTTCTGCATTTTATTTTCCGTTTTATCTAACTTTGCTTTACTTCGTATATTTTTCTTTCAATTTTTAGTCATAGTCTTTTCCTTCTTAATTTTAATTTTTCATTTTCTCTTTAGTTATATTATTTCTAAGTTCCTTTTTCTTGATTCAAAAAAAAAAAAAAAAAAAAATTTTGTTACACGGGCGAGGGACACGGTCGTGTCCTAGCCCGTGTCCATCCAGATGATCAAAAATGTCCACCCACAGAAAGTTACACGGGCATGGGACACGGTCGTATCCCCAGCCCATGTCCGCCCAGACTTTGATCCTCGCTATGGGCACAGAAAGTTACACGGGCGAGGGACACGGTCGTGTCCCCAGCCCGTGTGCGCCCAAAATTTTCCACCCGCGAACAGAATGTTACACGGGTGTGGGACACGGTTGTGTCCCAGCCCGTATGCGTCCAGACACCACCTAAAAACAGAAAGTTACACGGGCGTGGGACACGGTCGTGTCCCAGCCCGTGTCCGTCCAATTTTCATACATGGGAAGCACAAGTCACACGAGCAGGGGACACGGTCGTGTCCCAGCCCGTGTGCGTCCAGGTAAGACACGACGACACAGATTGTTACACGGGCGTGGGACACGGTCGTGTCCCAGCCCGTGTCTACCCAGCCCCATACGATTTCGCACACACACTGCACAATATTTTCCAAACACACACACTCTCTCTCAACCACTTACAAACATCTACACAACTTCATTTCACATTTCATCTTATCTCCATCTTCTCCTCATGTTCCCAATCCAAGTAAGTTCTTTTAATTTTTTTTTTCTTCTGTCTTCTCTTGTTTATGCTGTATTTTCCTCATTGTTTAGGCATGTTTAGCTACTCGACGTTTAGGACTTTTGGGAATTGATACATGCATTTTGTCTGAGAGTTTACTTCATTTTTATTCTTTCATGGTGAGGAAGAGGTGGTTGGAGGTCGTGAACAGGATGTTGAGGGCAGTGACGACGATGATGATGCTTCCTCGTTATGAACTTCTTCACCTTATTTTCGACTGGCAGGGAAGTATTAGTTTCTTTTTCAATACATGTATTTCCTTTTTCCCTATGATGGTTTTTATTGTTTCATATCTTGATGTTATGCTTTCTTAGTGATACATTGGGGACAATGTATATTATTAAGTGTGGGGAAGGGATATATATGAATTTGTTACTGTTTAGGAGACCAATTATTCATATTTGACCCAATTAATTTTTAAGAAATCAACTATGTCATCTTGATTATTATTGATCTTATTATACTTTACTAGAATTGATTAGTCAAATTTTTGGAAGGCAATGTTACGAGTTATTTAGCTTAGGATTTTAAGACTTGAGATTGGAGCAACATCACTAGTTGAGAGTTAGTCATGGTTATTTTAAAATTTATTTTTGTGTATACCTTTTTCTTAGAAATTTTTAAGAGTCCTATAATTTTTAACAAACAAACAAACAAATGAAATTCTTCTTTTGAGAAACCTCTGAAAAATCATAATGGTTGGAGGTCAAAAGTAATAATAAGTGAATAAAAAAAAATTGGTAAGGATTCGTCTTGGTCCGTCAAAAGAGCGAGATTGAGCCCCAATGCCAATTCTAATGAAAAAAAATTGATATGGATCGGCCTTGGTCCGTCAGAAGAGCAAGGTTCTTTCCCGCTATCAATATAAGAAATAAGATGGTATGGATCAGTCTTGGTCCGTCAGAAGAGCGAGATTCTTTCCCGCTACCAACACAATTGTGCTTAAATAAGATAAATTCAAAAGACCTCTCAACAAAAGTATGAGCTAGGGTGATGATCAGAGGAAGAGTAGATGTAAAATGTGTTTGTTTTAGATTATGGTGCTTAGTGAGATGGAAGAGAGAATTGTATACATTTTAGTCAAATGGATAAAATTTTTATGACTCTTTCTCAATTGGCGAGATGTTAAATCTAATTTTTAGTTTAAGAATCCTTGGTTAAATGGTTTGGGGAAACATTGATTTTCATAAATTAACTAGTGAATTCTAGTATTAAGTATTGTTGGAGCATTCGAATATGGTCAGATGAAATTGGTTGACTTTATTATTGCAAGTTAGTTGAGAATACCTTTCTTCAGGTCAAGTGTATTCTTTCACCGGTTTCTTAAACAATGATAAATTTTGATTAGTGTTTCTTGTCCTGAAAGTTTTGTTTTGATTTATTTGCTTGAGGACAAGCAAATGCTCAAGTGTGGGGAAATTTGATAACTCTGATTTTAAACATATTTTATATGGTGATTTTATAGTATTTCCCGTACATTTTTGGTTTTCTTTGAAGAAAATGATACTTAATTGAGTAAAATGTTGATTTCAGGGTTTAAACACATTCTAGGCTCGCAAACGAAGAAAACGAATCAAGTTTCACTCAATTCCGAGTTCAAACAAAGAAGTTATGAAATTTTGAAGTTGTGCAGAAATTTTGCTTTAATGCAGAAAGTTACACGACCTGGGGACACGGCCTTGTCCCAGGCCATGTCTGGTGACGAAAATAAAATCCGTGTAATACACATATATAAGGGGATCTTAGGGTTTAAAAGAGAGAGAGACATTATAGAAACGGAGAGACGACAGACAAGAAGAGACTTAAGGAGAAACAACATCAAGAAGCAAGAACGACATCGATTTCAAGATTAGAGATTGTTCATCAAATCAAGAGGGGTTTTTATGTTTTATTTCATGTTTTTGATGAATCTCGTTTTTAGATTCATTATGATAGCTTAGAATTCAAGTATTTAGGATTATGGAACCTAGGGTTTCATGTAACCCTTGGATTGAATTATAATTTCAAGAAAGTTTCTATCTTTTCTTGATTCAATTATGTCGTTTAGTTATAGATTGACAATTCTAGAGTATCAATATATGATATTATGCATGTTGATTGAGAAATTGCGTGTGTAATTAGATCTTAACATAATTGGAGAGAATTACATGTATACTTAGAGATAAGATACATGATTCTTCCGGAAAGTTGATTGTTTGTGTGGGAATTCATTAAACATTAATGCAATTCTAAGTTATATTACTAAGTGAAGAGATTCCAGTAAATAATTTAGAATTAGGGTTAATATGCTTGAGAAAGATATTAGCTTTAATTGTGAATCCCTCCGGTCAAGAATTATAGAAAATGAATTGAATATATTTTAAAAGGTTACATGTTAAACACTAGGGGAAATAATTCCTAAATACATCATTGCATACTTGAAGTCGTTAGTAGTTTATTGCTTTCTAATTTGCGTAATTAAGTCTCATAAGTAGTCTAGTTTATTAATTTCAGTATTTTTAATTCATTCAGCTCGACATAATTTTCCGGTTAGATAATAAAACTAAAGTTAATATTAGTACTCAAAATCTCTGAGGGATCGACTCGGACTCATATCCGACTATATTAAAATTGATAGGTGTGCTTGCCTCGTATCACCTAAGCACTTAAAGCATTTAACTTCTCGGGTCTTAGTGCTTGGTGTGCCTAAGAGCTCAGTTATCACTAAGACTTACCAGGATAGAATTGAACTGAAATGGGTCCTTCGAGATATCGTTGAAAATTAGAGGGAAACAGTCCACAATCTAATAAAAGTAGCTGACGTGAAGTTGCTTGGAGGATGTGACTTACCAACTAATACAACACGACTTGACACCTCACTTAATATGACGCACAAATTGATGTCAAGGTCTACCTGCCACTAATCTTGAGCTACTTGACAAAATTAGATAAGAGTATAAAGGGTATAGGCTTGGAGAGGATTATCTCACAAAAACAGAGTATTCGGTACTAAAATGTAAGTTATCTTCGGCTTATAAGAGAAAAGAGCTATTTATAGTAATTCCCTAGGGTAGCATTACAAATAAAGAAATTATAAGAAAGTATTTACAAACAGCAAACCAGAAATGGAAAAGTAGTTAAATGTCAAATGAGGTGGACAGCTGACAGTGTAGCATTGGTCTCGTACGAATATTCTCTAAGCACAGTAGGCAGGAAGGGTCAAAATGTTGTAGTACTAAAGGGGCCAAGACGAGAGAGATGGTAGTATGCTGAGAGAAAACTACTCGACCGTTTAAGTAAGTCTCTCATCACTAAGCAAGAGATTATCGGTAGTAGTTTATCAGAGTACTTAGTATAAGGTCTTCGACAAGGGAATAGTCAGCATCATCACTACTAAGTATACATATCAATGTATGACAATGTGGAGAACTCAAGGAGTTCAACTAACTCTCTTCAATGTACAGTTTCTCATCATCAGCAAGTTACCGAGAGAGAATTCTTCGGGAGAGGGATTAGAGGCCTCAGAGGCACACACGAGTAGTGGGGTTGCTGATTGGTAATGCATCAATTTCTCAGGGTTGTTGAAGATTTGCCCTCAAATCTTGGCCTTCGTCATCATCAGGCACATATGGAGTTAAGTCAGCGATGTTGAATGTGGTAGATATGATAAAACCTTCGGGTAACTTAATCTCGTAAACATTATCATTAAGGCGCCTAAGGATCCTATAGGGTCCATCTGCTTTAGGTGATAGTTTGTTTATCCTTTTGCTAGGGAAGTGTTCTTTACTAAGATGGTTCCAAATAAGGTCCCCAAGAGCATAAACAATTCGTTTCCTTCCGTGGCTTCACATTTCCTTCTGTCCAGCCACAGTTTTGGTTAATTACTCGACAATTCTTTAGTGTAACTTGTGAAATTCCTCTGTACGCTGCAAGCTGGATTAACTCTCCTTTCATGTAGATGGACCGTTAACTAAGTCTAAGGGTAAGTTCGAGTTAAGCCCATAAGCAACCTCAAATGGTGATGTTCTAATGGAGTTGTGAGTTGAGCGATTGTAAGCAAATTGAATGATTAGTAGGCATAAATCCCGGTCATGAGAGTTCTTTCCAATAGTGGCATGTAGGAGACTACCGATGGTTCTGTTAACTACTTCAATTTGGCCGTCTGTCTAAGGGTGGCAAGAAGTACTGAATAGGAGCTTAGTGCCGAGTTTCCTCTACAAGGTTTTCCAAAAGAAGCTCGTGAATTTCAAATCATGGTCAGATACAATACTTCTCAGCACTCCATGTAGTTGCATAATTTCCTGTAAAAAGAAGTTAGCGATGAATAAAGCATCATTAGTCTTGTAGCAAGGAAAGAAGTAGCCCATCTTGCTAAACCGATCGACCACCACCATAATCAAATTGTATCTTCTCAACGTATAGGGAAAGCCAAGCATAATATCCATGCTTATATCGATCTATTGTCACTCCGGAATCAGTAGGGGCGTATATTCACTATAAGGTTCTCTCTTCCCTTTAGCATACTTACACACCTTACACCCCTTAAGTATTTGGTGTACATCCCCCATCATCCCAAGCCAGTAAAAATACTCCTTCAATATCTTAATCATTCTCTTTTCCCCAAAATGTCCAGCTAGACCCCCAGCATGAGCTTCTCGAACCAGTAGCTCCTTTATAGAACCACTCGGGATATACATCTACTTGCCTTTTATCAAGAACCCCTCACTCAAGTAGAATTCATCTACAGCTCCTCTATCACTACACTTGGCTTCTAAAGGCCCAAAATGTGGGTCATGCTCATATCGATTAAGTAGAGTGACAAATCTAAGCACTTTTGCTTACAACGTCATGATGAAGGTATGACGACGAGAAAGTGCATCAGCTACTGTATTAGTGCTTTCCTTCTTATACCTGATGACATAGTAAAAGGACTCTAAGAACTCGATCCACTTGGCATGGCGCCAAAAAAGCTTCTATTGCCCGCGAAGATGCTTAAGAGATTCATGATTAGAATAGATGATGAATTCTCTCAGCAACAGGTAATGCTACCTATTCTAAAGTGTATAGACAAGGGCATAAAGCTCCTTGTCATAGGCTGAGTAATTCAAGGCAGTACCTCGAAGTTTTTTGTTAAAGTAGGCAATGGGTCGGTGCTCTTGCATAAGTATAGCACTAATGCCGACACCAAACGCATTACATTCAACCTCAAAAACCTTCTTGAAATCTAGTAAGGCAAGCACTGGAGCAGATGTTAGCTTACACTTTAAATCTTCAGAACTCCTCTAAGCCTTTTCTGTCCTATTAAACTCAACGTTCTACTTAGTCAATTCACTCAACGGTGCAGTTATGGAGTTAAAGTTCTGGATAAATCTTTGATAGAACGAGGCTAGACCATAGAAGCTCCTCACTTCGGCTGCACTTTTCGACATAGGCTACTCATTAATAGCCTTGACCGTTTCCTCATCAATGCGAACTCCACTCCCTGAAACAACACATCCAAGGAATACAACCTCGCTCTAATGGAACGTGCATTGCTTCAGGTTGCCGAATAATTTCTCAGCATAGAGTATGTTAAACATCAATCTCAAATGTTCGATATGAACAAGAAGGTCGGCCCTATAGACCAGAATATTGTCAAAATAAACCACAACACATTTTCTTATCAATGCTCAAAGCACATGATTCATGAGTCACATGAATGTACTTAGTACGTTAGTTAAACCAAATGGCATAACCATCCACTCAAATAGACCATCTCGAATCTTAAAGGATGTTTTTCATTGATCTCCCAGTATCATTCGTATTTGATGATAGCCACTCTTTAGATCTATTTTCAAAAAGATGCATGCACCATGCAACTCATTGAGCATGTCATCCAACTGCGGCATTAGGTATCGGTACTTAACAGTAATCTTGTTGATAGTACGACTGTCAATGCACATCCTCCATGATCCATCCTTCTTTGGTACTAGCATGGCTGGGACACACATGGGCTCATGCTCTTACGGAGATATTCGCGATCTACCAACTCATCAACTTGCTTTTTCAACTTGGTTATCTGTTCAAGATTGAGTCTATAGATGGGTCGATTTGGTAAGGCTGATCTAAGTTGAAGATTGATGCACTGCTCAATTCCTTGTAAGGGAGGTAAACCTTTTGTCATCTCGGATGGAAATAGGTTAGGAAATTCCTAAAGTAGTTGCAACACTTCAGCAGGTAAGTTCTCGGCCTCTCTAACCTCTAAGAGTCTCCTAACCAAGAGGAGTACATAGTCCTCGAGTTTGACCTCTCGTGTAAACTGAGCTCGGGAAATCATTAGGATTTCCACTATAAAGATCTCGTAACCTTTTCCTAGGCTTCTTCTACTTCTCTAGGACTCATCTGCATCAATATAACTTTCTTCCCGTCCTTTTGAAACATGTAGGTGTTTCTATACCCATCGTGTAATACCTTTAAGTCAAATAGCTATGGTCGATCAAGTAATATGAGGGATGCACACTTGGGCAAGACGTTATATAGCACCTTATCCCTGTATCTATCACCAATAGTAATCGACACTTTGACTTGCTTAGAAATGTGTAATCCTCCTCTCTTGTTCAGCTTGGGGTGTAGAAGAGTTGGCAATTTCATGGCCTTAATTGCCCCTTGCACGATGATGTTGGTATAGCTCCCTCCATCAATGATCACTGTAATGACTCGACCGGAACTCCTTTCACCGAGGTATTGTCCACTTTGGCATGAAACGCCGTACGGTTTTATCCCTTGGTGCAGCTGCTTCTCAGGAGGTCACCCATCCTGGGATTGCTCTAGCATGAGCACGCTTAACTCCAGAGTTTCAACGTACTCCGAGCCGCTACACCAAAAGGCGCCTCGATGATTAGAGTTTCTCTCTCCAGGCATGTAAGGGGTATTACAATCACAGCGCATAGCTTGCCATTCACCTAGCAATTTGTATGAAAGAGGTTCTCTCTTTGCTCGATCTCATTAGCTACTAAAGTAATGAGAGATTGTCAAACAATAAAGCAATACTAGTACCGCCCTCAAGGGGAATCTAAGCTCCCGAATCTTCCTTAAATTCTTCTAGCATCTGAATGGTTGCCACTTCTTCCTCTCCTTCATTCACACTTTCTACTTCAAACTGAGGCTTATCGCCTTTAATGGTCATGACTCGATGGTTCGGACGTTGACTAGCCACGTGTCCATAGCCAAAACACTTAAAACATTTGATTTCTCGGGTTTTCCATCCTAAGCTCTAACCCTGGTCTCTTCGGATCTCAGGTTCCTCGGCCTTGCTCTTACCTCGACCCTCATTTGGTCGGCTTAACATGTGACCTCAGCATTCAACCTCTGATCTATTTGATGCCCTATCACTCCCTACTCGACTCAATAAGCCATTCCTATTCGACATCATGGTTCTACTACTCGACATTTAACTAGCCTGGTTTTGCTATTACCTTTCAACTCTTTGGGATACACGGATGGTTTCATCCAGAGTTATGAGGCTCTACAATTCTATGATGTGACTAATCTCAGCTCGGAGTCCTGAGATGGACTGTACTATAGTTCGGGTCTCAAGCTTATCGATATCACATCATATCCTAAGCAAATGAAACTTTCGGACATAGTCATCTACGAATCTATTACCTTACCTCAAGTCTTGGAGTCGTCAGAAAGTGTCTTGCTTGTAGTGTTCGAGAACAAACCTACTTCTCAAAACTCTCCTCATCTCGTTCAATGTTTGGACTTTGCATCAAGCCCTTAGACAAACATTCTATAGCTTCTTCCACCACATTGCTGCATACTTAGAAAATTCTAACGTGGCCACCTTAATGCAGATAGCATCTTCATAATCATAAAAGTCGAATATCTTTTCGATCTTCTCTTCCTAGTCAAGGTAGTCATCAGCACTACCAAACCCGTTAAAGCTCGGAATCTGTACTTTAAAATGCTCAGCACCTCTTGGTGCTCTGAACTCATGCTCATCCATCCCATCATACTAATCTTCTTTCTCTTCGTACTATTCCACTTCGTCCAACTCTAACCTTCTTCTTGTGACTTTATCGACATGTCGTGATGGTGCTTGGTTCATAGGAAAGGCTTCCAGAGCTCGCTTGTTCATCTACCTCCTCAGCCTATCTCTCATTTCTCGACCCTACTCAATTACTCTTTTACGTAGTCCAGCCTATAAGACCCTGTTTACTAAGACAACTAAGTTGGCCACAATAGCAACAAGATCTTATATCTATTCATCAGTAGTACACGATGTTTATTGGCTAACTCGACCATGACCATGAGCATCACTCTCAACATCATGAATCTCTCCCTGTATACTAGAGTTTGACATTCTCAATACAAGCTTTAGCAAGGATACTTCATGCAAATGCTTTCTACACACAAATATCTCGAACAATAGACATAGCAGACTAACATTACACAGCTCTTGGTCCCTACCTCAAGCTCTGGTACCAGGAATATATGGTGTACTTAGGAGCTCAGTTATCACTAGGACTTATCGAGGCAAAATTGAACTGAAATGGGTCCTTCCAGATATTGAAGAAAATTAGAGGGAAATGGTCCACAATCGAACAAAAGTAGCTGATGTAAAGTTGCTTGGAGAACGTGACTCACCAACGAACACAACACGACTTGACACCTCACTTGATATGATGCACAAGTTGATGTCAAGGTCTACCTACCACTAATCCGGAGCTACTCGATAAGATTAGATAAGAGTGTAAGGGGTATGAGCTTGGAGAAGATTGTCTCATATGAACAGAGTATTTAGTATTAAAATGTAAGTTATCTTTGACTTATAAGAGAAAAAGACTATTTATAATAAGTCCCTAGGGCAACATTACAAATAAAGAAATTACAACATATTTATAAAAAGTGGATTCCTAATACATACAAAAAGGGTAAAAAGGTCAACAAACCAAAAATGGAAATGTAGTTAAATGTTAGAAGAGGTAGATAGCTGGCAATACAGCATTGGTCCCATATGAATATTCTCTAAGCACAACAAGCGAGAAGGGTTAAAATGTTGTGACATTAAAGGGGCCAGGATGAAAGAGATGGTGGTATGCCAAGAGAAAACTACTCAACTGTTTAAGTAAGTTTCGTCACTTAGCAAGAGATTCTTAGCAACAATTTGTCGGAGTACTCGGCATAAGGTCTTCAATAAGGGAATGGTCAGTATCATCACTATCGAGTGTATAAATCAACATATGACAATGTGGGGAGCTCAAGGAGTTCAACCACCTTTTTTCGATGTACAGTTTCTTGTCATTAGCAGGTTGTTGAGAGAGAATTCTTCAAGAGAGAGATTGGAGGCTATAGAGGCGCGCACGTGAGTAATGGGACCACTGACCAGTAGTGCATCAATATCGGGTACATTCTCCTTCTCTACCTTCCTTGTCTCAACTTGATCTAGTCGGCCAGACTTACCTCTCTTCATCTACTTCTTTAGCCTTCTCTCAGCATACTTCTCAAGTTCAGGGCTAACTTGTTGAGGTTGGTTAGTTGGCTTATGATGCCTTCTTCTCCTTTGTCTTTCTACTCTCAATGCCAGATTGATCAACTCCTTTAATGAGTTAAACGGCTGCAATTCGACTATGCCGGCAATATCATCTTAGAGTCCACTTAGAAACCTAGCAATGGTACGATCCTATGGCTCGACTATCTCATACCTGGTCATCAAAGTTTCAAACTCTTACAAGTACTCCTCGATAGTGTTTCGACCTTGTCTTAGGTATTGGAAAGCATGGAGCATCTCCTGCTTGACATAAGTCGGCATAAAGCGTTGGTTCATCAATCTTCTCATAAGCCTTTATGTTTTGATCAGCTCTTCTCCTTCGGCATCTTGCTCAGCAACTAACTTATCCCACCAAAGGCTTGCATATTTAACAAGGGATAATGAATCTAACTTAACCTTTATTCAATTGTTACACTCGTAGCACTCAAACAACTTATCTACTCGAGGAACCCAATCAAGGTACTCTTTAGGTCGGCTACTTCCACTAAAGGTCGGCAGTTTAAGCTTAATGTTGTCAAGTCCTCAACTATGTGCTCGAGGTTCATCCCTTGCATTCTTAGTTAGTCGGTTCACCTCGGATTGGCTAATTCTGCTAAAGCTCTACTCAACCATATTTCTTCTCGGCCTCAACTCTCTTCTTCAAGCTCCTTAATTCACCTCAAAGTCAATACTCTTGTTATTGCTTTTTCTTGGCTCAAGTTGGTTTTCTCTTCTTCTTGACTTGGTAGCTCTTCTTAGCTGTCACTCATCATTATCAAGCTCATTGGAGCCACTTCTACTAGTGGGTATTTGTTCTCTTCTTTCACCTCAGCCAATACATTTGCGGCCTCTAACTAACCCAGTAAGCTCCTAAATAGAGTCAATGAGATTCTGAATCTGATACTCCAAGTTATCAACACATCGCCTCAAACTTCCATAAGGACTATCACTACTATTATTGACACTATCTTCAGACATTCTTGTTCGTATAGTAATTTCTAGACAAAATTGAACAAACACAATTTACAATAAAACACAACTATAGTAATTCAGAAATGACTACTAAGAACTTCAGATAACATACTATACTACAGAATGACAACTAATCAAATGTTCAAACGATAGGCAAACTTTGAAAAACATTGTACGAATGTCTCTTCAAAGCTTTGATACCAAGATAATATGGCAGCAGGTCTCGACAGTGAATGTGTATGGATATCACATACAAAAACACAAACACAATCATGGGTTGAGCTCAAAATAGGGTTCGATATGACTCATAAACATTAAATGTTGCTTGGGTTTCAAATGAAAGGTTAGATGTAACTCACTAACTCACTCAAACAAAGGGTTCACCACAATTTTAAGGACAAGATTGATAAGAATACAAGAAAAATTAAAAAGTTAATTGAAACTCAATAATCTAGCAATGCAAGCTCTAAGAGCTTAATAATAACTTTGCTTAAAAGAGGAAAGTTCTAAGTATAGGTATATTCTTCACTATCTAATCGTCTCTTTTATTAATTACAAATTTTGTTATTTATAGCAAGTTATAAAACTTTAGTGGTAAAACTATAAATAATACACTAGGCCTTAAACCTTCAAGAATGGGCCCATAACTAAAATAAAAGAAAATATTCACAAAAGTATAAAATTGTGCGATTAGCAAAAGTAGTTAGCATGTAGTCATTCGGCTTATCATAGAAGGAGTAAGATCCAAACTAGGTAGGGTTAATGGTTAAATGTCCAGGTTCGAGTAAGAGTCCTTGAAGTCTCAAAGTGCTTAGTCAAGAGACTTGAAAAGTTGGCCCATAATTGCCAAATTCTACAGTTAGTCAACACTAATTTGTCCATGTTGTACCAAGTAGATCTATGGCTTTGAGGCTTCGAATGTATAGTCTCTCAGCTCTCGGCAGATGACATACGACAAACTTGATGTTGAGTGGCTCCTTCTCTTCCTCTTAACCTTCTAGTATTAATTCTTTCTCGACATGAGTTGATTGGCCTTGGCTTCAAACAATTAAGCTTTTAGTTAAAGTAAGTTGGTGCTAGCGGCTTGAAGATAGTTGCAGGTTAATTCCTATCACTCATAATATAAGGATTGCCTTGTAAGTCAAAGGTTGTAATTCTTTATGTTTCTAATCATACCTAATCTCATTACATACTTTTATTTAATATAAAATATCTATGGTTGACTAACAATCTACCATCCACCAAAATTATAGAAAGTAAGAATCACCCACGAAACAATAAGGAAGGCTATCTAAATTCCAACAATCACAAAGTCACTAGGCTTTTTAAAAGTTTAAATTTGACTATCTTACTTTTCTGAACCTATCCTTTTACTTGATAGCCCGGTAGAGCACTTTGCGCTCGTTTTAGCTCAATCTCATCATTGTATGGCTTACAAAAAAAAAAAAAAATTATTGGGTAGTATGCTATATCTAACTTGCTAAAGAATTCCTCCAATCATACCATCAAGCAATAATAAGTAAGTTATTTATCAAATATACAGTTGATAAGTAATTGCACATAATATAGTTTTTACATCAACCATTGCTCAAGTTAGGAAGTATTTAGGTACATCAAGACCCAAATACCAACATTTGATTCTAATCCAAAAATACATGATCCCTTAATTCTCATACTCACTATCCATGGTAGGTGTGGTTGTGAGGAGCTCACATAGTCTCCCTCACCCCTAAGTAGTAACATGGCTTGGCCTTAAGCAAAGGATAATACTCCTAGAAGTTTCGTAGATCTCAAAGGTCAAGTTAAGAACATACCGTACGAATATGCCATATGATAGTTGTAGACTCTGTAAATTCAACCTCCTAAACATAGTATCGGATTCGAGTGTCGTAGACATTTCTCTAAGTCAATAAAACTACATAAAATGAAAACCGACTAAAATTTTGAACCTGGAACTCAAAACGAACTTGAAAGACCCAATTATATAATTTGGAAACTCTTATCATGCAAGAAAACCACAATCCCTACATACGTGTACTTTAAAAAATATATATAATTAAATTAAAACTCTAAAATTATCTTAACGCTTGAAAAGCCATAAATCAATAAAATTATCATATGATATATATATGTTGCATAATAAAACGATGTTCCTAAATAACTAAGCCAATTGATCCTTAAGCTCATAAGTGTAAGTAAATTATTCCCAAGTTGGTGAAAAACCTTAAAACATACATAATCTCACTCGAACTCTAAAACCTAGGATGATCAAGGACTTACGATCCTAAATAAATAATTAAAAATATATTTTCAATAAATTTTATTTAACTTTAGAAAACTTGAAAATTTCTTAAGAGGCAAATCACAACCTACAAATTAATTCGAGAACCAAACCCTAAAAGAATTTCATATAAGACAATTCTCTTATTTTCACTTATAAGCCATGTTACTCATGGATAAATTGTAAACCCTACTTTTAGCAAACTTATGATTCAACTAAGAACACTTCCAAAATATTCCCAAGGATAAACTAAGCTAAGAATCCAAGTTTACATTTAAAAACGAATTTAATTTTCCAATCCAAAACCCTATTATTGATAAAACTCGAATACGAGAACCATAGACTCTAAACACAAAACCCTAAAACAATTAAGGACTTGTAACCCTAAGCGGCTAATTAAGAATTTAATTTGAATAATTTTATTCAATTCTAGAAACTTCCATAATTTTATAAATGTTAAATCATAACTTACAAATCAATTTAAGAGACAAACTCCAAAAGAATTTCATATCAAACAATCTCCTTATCTTTATACATAAGATTTGTACACATGAATAAGTAAACCAACCAATCATCCTAAATAACTTATCAATTGATAAATGTAAACCCTACTTTTAGTGGGCCCATGATTCAATCAAGAGTACTGTCCGAACGTTTCCAAGGATCAACTAAACTAAAAACTTAAGTTTACATTTAGAAACGAATTAAATTTTTACAATTCAAAAGCCAATTGTCGATAAAACCCGAGCTTGAAGAACTGCGAGCTCTAAAGCTACTTAAAACCCTAAACCTTAAAACCATTAAGGAATTTTAACCCTAAATAATTAATCGATAATTTAATTTGAATAATTCCATTCAACTTTAGAAAATTTCACAATTCTACAAAAATCAAATCATAAATCACAAAACAATGTAAGATAAAAATCCTAAAACAATTTTCTATAAGGCTATGCCCGTATCTTCATGCATAAGCCTTACACATAAATAAGTAGACCAACCAATCACCTTAGATAACTTATCAATTGAGAGTTGGAATTATTTATCAATTGATAACTTATCAAAATCTAGTGATAAGACAATTTCCTTATCACCACTTCACTTATACTACATATGGACAAATTTTCACAAGAAATCATGAGCTTAACTTTAATAAAGGTGACAAGACCACTCCATGGCATAAAGAGACTTCCAATGGCAGATTTAAACAAGGAGGAATGGGGGGCCATACTCTTGTCTTTCAAGCATCAATCACTTTCCCTTACACATCACTATTCACCCCTTAATGCTTACATTATCAAGAGTTGCAATTGTTGACTTTTTGTAAGCTTTAAGACAATACTTTCAAGGCATTTAAACACTCCTTCTCTCTTCATTCCAACCGGCTGCACTCCTCCCCATTTCTCTCACTTTCAAATTCATTTTCACTTCATCTTTCTCTCTTTAGAAACAAACATAAAAAGGGGAAACAACTTTATCCTACAAAATCCATTTTCTTCCATTTTCAAAGCTTCAACTCACGGCATTTTTTTTCTTTGTTCATGTGCCATTTTCTTTCATCATTTAAGATCATCTAAGACCATTAGAATCTTCCATAAACCCCTTTCCAAAAGACCAAAGAATTCGGGTTTCAAAAGGTAAGCAAAAAGGAGGAAGCAAAGTTAAAGGCTTAAGAGGAACCTTAGTGCACAACCACCAAACTTTGCGTTAAGGACGAGTAAGTGATTCTTGTGATGTGTGGATTAATATTTATGTTAGAAGACTTGGATTTCTGGAAGATATGAGTAAGGTTTGAGTTGTTATAGCACAAAAATTCGTTTTAAGAAACAAACCCTAAAACCATTACATGAAGTTGAAATATGAGCATGTAAAGTTGGTGTTTTGTATGGACATTTGTTTAATGCTTTGAATGGAAGATTTTAAGCTAAGGAAATCTTGAAATGAGAACTTTGATGAAGGGTAAGCATGCTGGACGTGAAGGTTCCATGATCATTTGAATGTTGATTTTGTTTCCATTTAGTTAAACGTGCTCAAAACTAGACTTAAGTTAAGGAAAAATCCATCACATGAAGTTTTATGAAGAAATCAACTTTGTATGACATGAGCTATGATATGGAGGTTTTATGAAGTATTAGATCTTTTATTTCTTTATGTGGAGCATGAGTTAAAGGATCATTGGATGGAAGGAAACCTAAGTTAAGATTTATACACAAGTAGTTAAGTGCATAATCTATCACCTAAACTTAAGGAAATGATGGAATAAGTTGAAAAACCAAGTAAGGACCCCTTAGGATCAACATGAACAGATCTGGAACATGGGTAAATGAGGCCTAAAAATATGATAAAAGTGAAAGAACAAAGTGAAAAGATTAACCAAAGCAAGTATGATTAGCATATAAAGCCTAAAACTCAAAACCGGGCCTAAAACTCTCAAAACAAGCTTAGAACTCTAAGATGGGCCTTCAACAAAAATCTGACCAGCAACTTAAAGAACCAAGAGAAGTTGTTTTGAAGCTCATGAGAAATCCACCTAAGGCCCCATAAGCCCACCAAAATCATTAACTTTAGTTTGAACCAAAAACAAGCCCATTTGACAACTTAAGCCCACTAAAAGGCCCAAGAAGTGGTTGTTAGCCTTAGGAATATAAATCAAAGTTGTAAATCTGATCTCAAGGAGTATTTTAAGCTTAGGATAAAATCTAAAGACCAAGCCCAAAGAATTTCTTAAGTTATCAAAAAGGCCAATTACCAAACAAGGCCCAAAAACACTCCAACACATGAGGAACGCTACTGTTCTGACCTATGGACAGAATTGTATACCTCATTTCGAAAATCTAACCTTACCACGTTAAAGTACACTCGAAAACGATGAAGATTGACTGTAAGATCATAAAAATCGGATTTAAAATGAGAAAGTTATACGCGATTGAACTTTTAAGTAAAACCGAGAAAAATTATAAAACCAAGTCCAAAGTATAACTTAAAGAGTTTTAGCTTAGTTTTCTAGGTTTTAATTCAAATCCTTATAGTATCGTATTTGCGATGTCCAGGGGACTCGGCTTTGGGGAGACGACCAATCCCAGATTATTTTGATTGATCCGCATAACTGGGTGAGTAAATTCCCGATGACTCTTTACTTGATTGTGCTTGTAGAATAGATGCACCTAAAGTTATATATATGAATTTGGATGCTTGTGGGATATGGGAAATGCATGTGTATGAATTTGTGGATGAATGTGATGACTTGTTAATTATATCTAATAATGGGAATTGCTTGCATTATATATACATGTGAATCGTATGGAATGAAATTGTCTGATCACCCTGAAAATCGAGTTAATCACTTATACGATTAAGAAATCAAAATGAATCATGCATACCCCATATTGCATACGGATAACACCGACTGCCGCTTCACGCAGAAGATGGGAGGGGACTCACAGGAATACGAGTTTCCTGCAAGATTGAGCACTAGCTATGCCATCCTATATATATTGAGTCTCTGACCTAAGCTGATGGGCTTACTAGGCGCTGGGAGACGCCAACCGTCGGCGAGGGGCCGAGTCTTGTGGCTTCTGCTTAGGGCGTGTTTTTGTGGATTGCGGAGGCCACCACACCGCTAGACTTGGGATTTTGAAAATATAATTTATTATTTGGTAGGGAAAGTATATATATGTGGATATATACTTAGTTTTGTTTTGACTTAAGCACAATAGTGCTAATGAATTAAAACCCAAGGTCTAGAACCCGGATTTTGGTTTAGGTCGGTTAATTATCTCCAAACCCCGACTTCAGGGGGCGTAATTTTGAGTCGTATGCAGTTCCTAGGTCGCTGCATGCGTTTTTGGCATACTGATTGTTCATGCATTCATATGATTGTACATATAATAAATTTCTACTATGTGGTATTGACGAGGGTAATTATCTCACTAAGCGTAAGCTTAC
>JAMXBB010000006.1:71735699-72028868 GCA_024138015.1 Lumnitzera littorea | reverse complement strand
TATCTCTCATGTAATCTTCCCCATCTCAAATGAATCTTTTTTATTTTTTATAAATTTTCATTTATATAAATTTTAATGTTATTTTTATTTTTTATATTTGCAAAAAAAAAAAATGTTACATAAGCACTATGTAAGCGCCACTTGAGTACCATGTATAAGTTAACGGCCACATCAAATCCTTTTAACAGTGTAATAGTGTTCAACTTATGGAACCCCCTATTTGAAATATTTAGTGTAACATTTATCACTTATTTTAATCATTTGAAAATTTGATTCCTTATTTAAATTTATTGCAAAATGTTGATTATCTTTCATGTAATTTTCCCCATTTCAAAATTTCATGGCACTCTACGTGTATGTTCTTAACATAAGATATACATCAATATGCTTAAAAGAATTGACTATTGGACACTAGGGGTAAACATGGTAAGGTTTGGTACAATTTGTGCTACCTAGTAGAATCAAGTTATATATCATAGTTTGGTTATTTTTTAATTCAAACTTAACTATATGATTCAATTTGTAATTTCTTTTATTTAAATTAAAAAAGAAAATGGTTTGATTCGGTTTAGTTTGTAGTTCAAACCATTATCACAATATTATTGATTACTTGTTGAAATACAGGTCAAAGGAGAGATGTTGCACCAAATTTTATACATACTATTGTCATAGAATTGGTGTATGCAAAATAAGCTATTATGTGTAATGCTTATTATGCCTAAGGTTCGATAAAAGTAAAAAGATCAAATCTTTTTTTGGACATACATTCTAACTATTACTCATAAGCCTTTTTAAAGGCCAGCTACACAATAACTAAACTAATTACAAACACAACTGCTAGCAAGCTGACTCTAAGTAAACTCATAATAGTGCCACCCCTAATAGAAATGTCCTTACCCTTAAGGAAAGATTGAAAAAACAAACACTTTTAGCTAATGCTAACTCGATAAACCAAATTAGCTGTTTAGGATACCTCATATTCTTCTCGTCATCTATACTAAACTCCACATCATCATTCAAAGGGAGAACCCGTAAGGATTTGTTAGGATAAACATGATGAAGACAGTAAGGTTTATTGATAGGGCTTATTTAATAAATAAGCCTTAAGCTCAAAACCAACTGGCCCAAGACTTGAGCCTAGTTTTAATATCTAAGTCAGGATATAATTTTGCATCATCCACTATAAATAGCAAACGAACCCCCAAGTGAGGCTTTCTTTAATTTATTATTTCTTTCTCTTTATTTCTTTAAATTTTCATTCTCATAACAAGAGGGTTGACTTAGGCATCAGAATAACCACATTAGAGCACCCTTAATGCCTCCCGTAGCCATTTTCTATTTAGTAGATACCCACGTATCAGAACAAAAATTGACTATCTACGGTTTAGTACTATTTGTAGTAATTGAAAAAGAAAAAAAAGAATAGGTGCAATCATTGTCACGACTTTTAATGATTATCTAAAATTGTGCAATGAGATGTTTCTTCCTTTTATGAATTTTTTCAAATCTAGTTCTCAATAGTTTCCTTTTTCGATTTCTTCTTCAAATTTAGGCAAATCTATTCATAGCCAATTAGTTTATTTTGGTTTCTTGGATGTTTTCTTTTTCCTTTTGCTTTGATTATGGGCATTGGTGCTTCTTTTCTCTATATCTTTATCGCTTGTCAAAATCTTGATTTGAATCGACAATTTCCACATTTCTTAACACCTGTTTGTAAAGTAAGAAAAATGAAAACCATCTTAAATAACTGCCACTACATCATGTATTGAAGAGATTGATACCCCATTTGAAACAACTTTGATCTTGGTAGTATTGCTGTGATTAGGCTATGCCATAGATACAAAGAAACATAGAAGGAAGGTTATTTTGGTTTGGAGATGAGGAGTGTGAAGAAGGAAGATTATTTTAGTTACGCTTGATAACTTGTCATTTTCAAGAAAGGATATTGCTGTATCTATCAATAATTTAGCACCAACGTGAAGGTGTAAGCCATAGTAGATGCTGATATCAGTTACTTTAACATTATTACACTATATAAACGGAAGTTCTCAACACTTGGGAGTTTAAATTTCATCTAATGTTTCTATTCTAAGCAACATCAGGGGAATAATTAGCTTCTATAACACCCCAAAACCTAAAGGCACCACAATCCACCACGTATTTCTACTATTCAAGAATATGTTAAGACTCTAAAATCAACTACTATCTCTATAATAACTTGTAACAATCATTTATCAAATATAAAACAATAATTCTCCTAATATACTAATTTAAGTGACTCACTGGTAAATCACTTTAGTCACAAATATACTAAATAACTAGATCTTAATCTTCCACAATATATAAAACTAACTATCTCTTTTTTCCAACCGATAATAGCAATTTTTATACTTTTAAATTTATTGAATTGATTTGTAGTTTTAAACATAAAAGAATAAACTGAAACCTAATACGGGTGCACAAATACACATAGATACCAAGCCTAAAACATATATGTGCATATAATGTAACTATAACAATATATAAGCATACAACAGTTTAATTATTTTTAATTTAGACTAGCAAATAACACAAAGGTTCTTAGATCTCACTACACTATGATCTTTATCTATATAAATAAGTAGATACAATATAAGTTTTCCTTTAAGTCATTTATACTCAAAGTCTTAATTCCTGAGACTATAAAACTTAAAATTCTAGCTGCATTGTCCTATTTGAAAGTCCATTAAGAAAACCTTGCATATGATTAGTAGTTGCACCTTTAGGGATTTACCATTACACGCCCTTAGAGCGAATAGGTTAAATACAACTAATAACCAAAATTAATTAAGTCGAATATAACTTAATCCAATTTACTTATTAAGTCCTAACATGCATAGGCATAGGCATAAGCATCAAGCAAGTATCACGTATCTAAGATCACTTCTCGATAGTTTATTGAAAATTCACAACTTTAAGCCGTGTATGAAAATACTTAAACAACCCAACTAGAAAAGAACTGGATAACCAATACGAGTTTATTAAAAATTGAGAACAAGTACATATATTAACTTCCGGATGATCAACAACTAACTTTTTACCTAAATATTACTCATTAATTTTTTTATTAATATATTACTTGTTAATACATCTATTTATCAATTCAAATGTTCAAGTAAAATTAATCGAATAGATTTATTAGTCAAAGGTAAGAATTAGAAATAGTATAATAGTATATAATACAATAAAGTATGATGTTAACATATACATATAATACTATTTGTTTACTTATATCGTAAGGGAATAGTATATGAAAGAGAAATATAAAGTATATATATAGCGAGAATGTTAAAACATATAGTTTACTTACCAATATAATAAAAAGAATACATATATTATTAAATAACACTAGAGTTCATATAAATACTTAAAAGAAAAGCATATTAATAAATGGAAATTGAAATGGACATACTACACTATTAATACCATATATTACATAGTACTAATAATAATAACTTAGTAATAATGGAAACAATAGTAAATCCAAGTTATAAATATAATTACCGTAAGCTAAATCAATAATTGAAGTAATACATATATATTGCAAGTATCAACATAAATTCCATATCTAATAAAAGACAATAAAACAACTCTACTTCTATAAATAATAGTAATGCAATCCAACATGTAAAATAATTTATAATAGAAACTTCTATATATATTAATAATAGTATAATACAACATTTGACATAATTTATCATAGAAAAAATTTATATAAAATAATTCAATACCATATATAACGTAATTGATAATAAGAACTTATTATTAATAATATAATTATTTATCAATATCATTGAAAAAATTAAAATAACAAATACGTACACAATATTAAAGAAAGTGACCAAGTTGACTCACTCAAAATATGATCAAGAAAAAAGTAACTAATAAATATGAAATTATTTCTTGATAATAGTCTTACTATAAAATAACTAAATCGGAAATTACATTTTGTCTTACAAAAACCCAAAACAATTAGTTGGAATAGTTTGGAATGGTGGCTGGAAATTCGTTGTCGTTGAGGAAATAAAAAGATCCTCGAATTAAATGGCGAGAATGAGAGAAGGAGTTTGGTTGTTTAAATGGCGAGAGAGAGATTGAGAGTTTAAAGGGGGAGGGGTAGGGCCCGACAGCCTAATATACGGGAGGATAGAGAAGTAAAGGGAGGGGGTTCTAATTATTTAATGAAGGGCAAGGAGATTGAAAGAAAGAAGAATGGGTCCGATCGAAGATAACTGAAGGAGGAAGGGGGTTTGATGAAAATGAGAAAGGAAGGGGATTAGACAAATAGAATAGCAGACCAATAGAGGAAAAGAGTACAGGGAAAGGATGATTGTGGCGGCTAGAGAGATATTAGATAAATAGAATAGCATTTAAGATTGATAGATTATCCTAGAATTTAGGGTAATGAATACTGAGGAAAAATAAAATATAAATAAAAGAAGTAAAGGATAATATGAAAATAGAAAGAGATTAAAAATATAGGAAGAGATACTGTAAATATAAAATAAAAAATATATTTTTTTTATTTATAAAAAAAATTGCCATATTTTATTATTAAAATGTTACTATAATTCATGATTTAATTATTTATAAGATAAAGATTCATATAAGCATAAAATTACGTTAAAATTTATATGTTGAAAATTTTTTTTATTAATGATACGTGTTACAACATATGATTTAAATAAATTTTGTTACTTAAATTGTTATTTTTACTTTCTTTGACCAAGTATTCGAGCTTCTTCCATAGACATTCCATAAATTTAATTATATAAAATGTGAATTGCAGGCTTGATCAAAGCACTCTCATGTGCGAATCGAACTCCTCGTTGACGGCAGGTTTGAGTTCCCTACAATGATGGTCGAGTTGTCCACAAGCCGTTACATCATGCCGAGCTTTTAACAACATTATAAGCCAACCAGTTCTCGAAGTGCTGATCTGATCGCAAAGGAGACAGCAACTGAGTCAAATTCCAGCTCAATCCGAGCTCTACAACCGAGCTCCGAAGTCCTTGCTGAGCTCACCTGAAATGAACAAACATGAATAAAGCTGCAACAGGCTGAATAATTGGATTTTTAGTAGTTGAACTCAGCTGCATTTGGTTGGAGCAACACACGGTAGAGCAGCTTGCTGCTCTAATTTCTTCAAAAATCGAGAATCCCCTCCACCAAACAATACTTGTTGAAGACACTACTAGGATTAATCATTTGCTGTCATCCAAATACAACCAACCTGCTTACCCATGTTATGACGAGCGGCCTTGAACGACATTTGAAGCGAGAGCTGTAACTTCAGCGAAGTGCGAAGCAGCCAATCTCCTTTGATATACCAACCCGACCTTTTTGGTAGTGTACTCCGTGCATCGAGATAGAGATTAATGGTGCCAAGATATTTCTCCAACGAAGCCGAATTCCAATCCTTGCCGAACTCTGATTCGCGCCAAGCTCTGAGTAGCGAAATTCTACCATGATAGCTGCGAGCTGTAGCCAATACGGCTAAAAAACTCCACCCGAACTCCGAGCTTCAATTGAGCTGTAACGAGTTGCTGATTTATGTTTAGCCGAGCTGTCATTTGGAAATTCCGAGCTTCGTACAGTGGACGGCTGCATTATGGACAGCAACAATTCGAGCAATTCAATCTGAGCTATAGGTGCCTCGTAACAGAGAAGCTTTGAAAGAACCATGCCTTGGACATGCTTGCAGTAGCCCCTACTGAGCTCTACTTAAGTTCTCTGTTTTAGGAGGTTACCAACATCTATTAGTAGGTTCAGTTGATTTCAATTGCATCCAAGGTTTCGATGACTGATTAATGTTTTGTTGATGCAATCTCTACTAATATTTCTCATTAGGTTTTAGCTAACATGTGAGATGAACTAAGACCTTGGCATGGTTAAATTCCCAAGCAACTCTCACAACAAATTGGATTCAAATCACTTGGATTGCTTTTTAGGCCATTTACATGCTGCAAGCTAGATGAGTTTTATGAAGCGATTCAGAAGCAATTAATAGGGCCGTGTTTCTAATCGTTTATTGTAAGACTGAGAATTAAGGGAAACAAATGGAGGGAAAAGTCTCAAAACTATACTAATTTTGTTCATCCAGATTAAAGTAGATGAAGGAATGCATGACTGTTGGCCTGGAGAGACTTGAGGAATATTTTACAGTCCCAAGACTTTCCTCGGAATTTGGAAAAAAATTAGAGAACTATAAACACCTCTTTTTTGGCTTTTAAATTTCTTAAAAGATATTATCCTAGTTTCACAGTCGTGCCCCTTAATAGCAACAATACTTGATCAATTCAACCGAGCACTAGAGCTTCAATGCTGATGTGAACAACTGAACAATTCAGCAATTCCAAGCCATCCACGATTGAGCTGTTCGTCAAGTCCGAGCTCTAAGGTCCACTCGGCCAATCTCCAACTTGAGTTTGACAACACCAAAAAGCATGCTTTAAGCTTTGCCAAGCTCTTTTATGTAGATAATAATGAAGATCCGAGCTATCATCCGCACTGGAAAATGAGCTACCCTCTCAAGCAGTAGCATTTTGACCTCAATAGCAACAGCATTCCCGAGCTATGCTTGAGGTCAAAGTAACTTTGCTCCTAACTAAACTGCGATTGGACCTAGAAGCCGAGCTCTTCGTACAAGGGTTTGAGCAGCAGGCAGCTGTAGCACAAAGGGACTGAGACGATCCATGATAGATGAGCAACTCCAAGTGCATGGAATGATCTAGGCAAATCCGACCTTTGAGCTCCGAACAAATCCGTGTTCTCACTAACTGAGTAGAGTTCCATTGATAGCAAATTCGAGTTGAACTAGATAGTACGTGCCAAACTAAACTACAGGCATTCATGACCTTCTTTTGAAGACCGAACTGAGCTGCGTGAAGCCTAGCCAAGCTGCCACAAGTCTGCCCTCCAATCTCTGAGCTCCTTTTCAACCGAGCTTTTGTGCAGATTTGAACTAAGTCCAAGCTGAGATGCATATTAATTATGGGGTGCACTCCTTGCTGACCTTGTCCATCCTTTCTTTGCATGAAATTGAGCACACAAGAGACAACAACAACCTTAATTTTCGAACTATTAACTTTGGCCCCTGCATAAAACTAGATATTAATTGCCGAGTTGTTCGCCTGCACCCATATGACGAGCTAGGCCAGATATAAAGAGCCTTTAACTCCTTTAAGAGCGATAGGCCAGTTGCTTTAAATCTTAAAATAAATATGGACGACGAGCTATTCAAAAGCCTTGAGTCATTAAGTGGCAATGGGTAAAACGCTAGTTTTACAACGAACACAAATGACAAGCTATTCAAAAGCCCTAAGCCATTAATAGGGGTAGGTAAAATATTCTAAACCCTACAACTCACATGGACAATAGGGAAGTAAGCCTAAAGTCCTAGATCATTAATGGACTAGAGACCAACTAGCCTACACCATGACTCCACTTAGCAAAGGTCATGTTTGCCTTGGATTACATGCATACTCTCTCTGCCTCTTCAAGCACTCATCTCTTTAGGCTTTCGCCTCTTCAAGCATCCTGGCTTCTTTAAACCCTTTACAGTAGACTTTTCCAAAGCTTTTACAGCAAAGTCGACCTCTCCATATACTCAGTGCTCCGTTGATCTACTTAGTACAGGTCATGTCCAACTTGGGCATCTCACTTTCTTTAAACCCTTTACAGTAGACTTTTCCAAAGCTTCTACAGCAAAGTCGACCTCTCAATATACTCAGTGCTCCATTGATCTACTTAGTACAGGTCATGTCCAACTTGGGCATCTCACTTTCTTTAAACCCTTTACAGTAGACTTTTCTAAAGCTTCTACAACAAAGTCGACCTCTCTATATACTCAGTGCTCCGTTGATCTACTTAGTACAGGTCATGTCCAACTTAGGCATCTCACTTACCTTACAACTCCAGCTAAATTAAAGCCATAGATCCCTAAATTGTAGATAAGCTTGAGAATGCCAACAAGAAGCTCTTTCTACAATTTTAGCTCAACCACACTTATCAATAGTTGGAGCTAAAGTTTTAGGAGCCTATACTGGTGCTTACTCTTTCCGTCGAACTTGTCATTAAAGAGAGTGGGGGGTAAGTGTTGATAGGGAATTTTTAATAAATAGGGCCTCAGGCTCAAAACTAACTAGCCTAATATTTAAGCCCAATTCTAATATCTTAGTTTAGATATAATTTTGCATCATCTACCATAAATAAGAAAAGGACCCCTAAGTAAGGCTCTCTCTAATTCATTCCTTTTTTTTTTTTTTCTCTTTCTTTCTTTATAGTTTCAATCTCACAACAAAAGAACTAACTTAGGCACCGAAGTAGTTGCACTATAGCACCCTCTAGTATTCTTCGTAGCTATCTTTTGTTTTGCAGGGACCTACGTACTTGAATGAAAATTGATTGTCAACAAGGTTGATCACATCTAAAGCACAATCCCTTATTTCTTTTGTACCAAAATTTCGCATGTGTCATTCTTCTTATGGCATTTGATTTCATTCAATTCCCAACTTTTAACAGCTATTGAAACCATATTTTTTGAAGTAACCCTTAACTATAGATTATGGAGCATTACAAGTTGATGTAATAGGATGAGAAGCGTAGCCCCTATGTTGTATGTTACCAAATGAAGGCATATACCTCTTAGAATGAGAGGACACAAGGCTAGATGGTTACATTCAAACATGACCCCTTATCTGAGATGACATAAAAATCCCATATTGAACTTTTTTTCTTTCATATTATAAGCCAATTTTATGGCTTTATCTAAAGAATGAGGAGACAATGTGTTACTGTACTACAAATATCATCACATAATCTCCTAATAAAGTATCAAGCAATTTCCTTTCTAAAATTAATGGCACTTGAGAAGATAGATGTAAGGACCTGATTAGAACTCCTTACACTAAGGTATTATCCTCTTTGACATAAAGCATTACATAGTTTTTGTCCTTTAGTGCAGCAACTTCCCAAGAAGTCATTTATTTTATGATTAACTTAGCTTAAGTACGCTTAACTTTGGAATTCCAAAGTGCTCTAAACTATAGGACTAAAAGGCACCTAGAGTTTAGTCACCTAGTATTTAAGAGGTATTACATTCCACTCTACCTATAAAATTGAAGTCCTTGTCAATTTTGTTACCCTGGTCTATACCACACTAGGTAAGGATTCTACCTTTCCGAAAAGTGTATTACTTTGACACCACCTTTTAGCGACCTAATTGAAACTCCTCCCATCAAGATATTGTCATATTTGGCATAGAATGTTGTATGGTTTTGTGTTATGGTACATCAGTTTCCTAAGAGGTCACCTACCCTAAGATTGACCTACCCTAAGCATTCTTAACTTCAAAGTTTTGATGAACTCTAAGCTACTATACTAGAAAGCACCTCAATTATTAGAATTCAATCACTAAATATTAAGAGGTATTACAATACAACCCCCTTGTAGAACTAACATCTTTGTCAGTTTTGTTATATAAGTCCACGACTACTACTAAGTAAAGACTTTACCCTTTTGGCTAGTAAATAGCTCTAACACCACCTATAATGACTCAACTGAAGCTCCTCACATCAAGGTATTATTCGCTTTGGTGTAGAGTACTATATGATTTTGTCTCTTGGTACAGCAGCTTCATAAGAGATTACCCTTTTGAGATTGATCTAGCCTAAGCATACTTAACTTTGAAGTTCTAATGTATTCCTAGCCATTACCTTAAAAAGCACCTTGATATTAGAGTTCTATCACCTAGTATTTAAAGGGTATCACATTTTGTTGCAAACCGTGACCAAGAAAAGATAAGGTCGATCACTGAATGGGTCCAAGCTTATCGAAAGCTCAAAAAGGAAGTGATAGAGAATGTGCGAAAGAACAAATGCAAATGATGTAGTAAGCAAAAACCTATGAACAACTCCAATGGATATGATGCATTAATGAAACTTCTAAGAACTCATAGTGTAACTTGATATGACACATGTGATGGTTCGGTGAGGTTACTCGCTACCTAACTTTACTTAAAGATCAGGATAAAAGTAAGATGAAGTAGTGCTTATGAGAGACAAAGGTCTAGTGTATTAATGTTCAATTTGATAATTACAGCTACAAATATAAGGGTATTTATACCCGAGAATTTAGGGCAACATATCTAGAAAGGAAAACATAAAAAGGGTATTACCCTAAAGAAGTAATGTAAAAGGGTAAAAATGAATATTCAAGAAAAGTAATAATTAGTATGGTAGATTCTACATGTGATCTTATACACATGGCAACTATACATTGGCGAGGCCATTGGAGGATGCAGACAAAAGTGTACAGTTTGGTTGCTTGTCCGAGTAAGGGTGGCTAAGGATTAGTCTAATCTCTCTCTCTCAACTTCTTAACAAGGGAGATGCCGAGTCATTAGTCAGTTCGAGCGCGAGTGAGTAATCTACAACTTAGCATACTTCAGAGAGATGGACAATCATTCGACTTAACATAAAGAGTGGCTCGACGAAGAAGTACTTAGCTTTAGTAAGAGTCGGCTGGAGTAGAAGAATCCGCCTTGCCAAGCCTTCTAATCCTCGGGCTCAACTATGGGTCCAAGGCCTAATAGCTTAAGTCCTATCATTCCCTCTAGTTAATTTGGATTTAGGACCAAATCTAAATGGTCTTCGATTAGCTCTCTATCGAGGTGATATGAATTGACGTCAGCAATGTTGAAGATGTCAGAAACTCCATAATCTTTAGGCAAGTCCAATTTGGAGGTGTTATCAATAATCTTTTAGAGGATTTTGAAAGGTCCTTCAGCTCTTATAGATAATTCGTTTCTCCTCTTACTCGGTAACCGTTCCTTGCTGAGATGTAGCCATACTAAGTCTCCTTGCTGGAATTGTTTAACCGTCTTACCCTTGTCTTTCTCTTGCATTCTTCTAATAACTTAGTTGATGTGTTGAGTGACTTTGTCATAGATGTGCTAAAGAGATTGTGCTCTGGCTATTACATTTGGGTCTTCTTGCATAAGCATAGGTATAGGGGTGTGATCAAGGGGCAACTTAGATTGAAACCATAGACCACTTTAAAGGAAGTTATGGTGTCATGCACTGTTCGGTTATAAGCAAATTTGACCACTGGTAAGCAACCAATTGGCTAAGTTCTTGCCTACTATAGCTAGGAGCAATGATCCCAAAGTACGATTAACTATCACTATCTGGCCATCAATTTAGGGGTGATAGGAAGTACTGAACAGTAGTTTGGTCCCCAATTGTTGCCATAATGTCCTCCAAAAATAGCTCAAGAACATTGAGTCTCTATCGAAGACTACACTTCTCGACATGCTGTGTAACAGTACAATCTCCTATAAGAAAAGAGAAGCAATAGCTAAAGCATAGTTAGTTTTGGTGTAAGGCACAAAGTATACCATCTTGCCAAACTGATCCACAACAACCATTACAAAATCTTTGCCACAGGCAGTTCATGGTAGTTCGAGGATAAAGTCTATGCTCAACTTAGTCTATGGTTTTGTTGGAATAAGTAAAGGCATTGCTTCCCTTTTTCAACTTGGCACATATCCCTTTTACACACGACACAACTTTTAACAATTTGGTGCACATCTCAGCTCATCCTTGGACAAAATAATCGATCATTCAGTAATTCATATGTCCTTTTCTCTATAAAATGTTCGAATAGTCCTCCACTATAGGCTTCCCTGATCAGCAGCTCCTATAGTGAACAAGTTGACACGTATAATTTTCCCCTTTAAAACAAGTAGCCATCTTCCACATGGTACTCATCCACTGTTCTTCCATCGACACATCGTGCAAACATGGGTCCAAAGTGTGGATCCCCAAAGTGTTACTCTTTGATGCTTGCAAACCCAAATAATCTAGTCTACAGTTCACTTAAGAGTATATGTCTTCTCGAAAGGGCATTTACAACTACATTACTCTTTCCATGTTTATATTTTATTACAAAATTGATTCCTTAAAGGAATTCAATTGATCTCGCTTGTCACTTCAACAACTTAGTATGACTTCGAAGGTACCTCAAGGACTCATGGTCAATATAAATGACAAACTCTCTCGTTAGTAGATAATGCTGCTATACTTGTAGTACTTAAATTAGTACCAAGAGTTATTTGTCATACACGAAGTAATTTAACTGAGGTCTTTTAAGCTTCTCACTATGTAAGGCAATTGGTTAACCTTCCTGCATTAAGATAGCCCCTTTTCCAATGCCTGATACATCGCATTCTAGCTCAAACATTTTCTCGAAGTCAAGTAGAACTAATATTAGGGCAAAGGTCAATCTTTCCTTTATCTCGATAAAACTCTTCCCCTCTCTTTCTCCCTATCATAAGTCGGTGTTCTTCTTTATTAGCTCATTAAGTGATTTGGCAAGGGTGATAAAATTCCTAATGAATCTTCTTTAGAATGAAGCCAGTCCATGGAAACTTCTCACGTCAACATAAGTAGTAGGAGTTGGCTACTCAATGATTGCTCGAATTTTCTCGTCATCTACTCGTAACCTTCCTCCACTTACTACATAAACCAAGAATACCACTTCCCCCTAGTAAAAGCAACACTTCTTGAGATTATCAAATAATCTCTCGGTACGGAGGATATCTAGAATGGCTTGGAGATGTTTATAGTGACTCGACATATCGACACAATAGACTAGGTTGCTATCAAAGTATACCATGACACACTTCTTAATCAGGTGTCTCAATACATGATTCATTAGCCTCATGAAAGTGCTTGGGGCATTTGACAAGCCAAATGGCGTAGCCATCCATTCATATAATCCATGTCAAGTCTTGAACATCATTTCCACTCATCTCCTAGCTTCATGCGAATTTGATGGCAGTAAGAGTTAAGATCAATCTTGCTAAAAATCTTACCTCTACTTAATTCATCCAACATATCTTTCAACTTCGGGATAGGATACCTATACTTAATTGTAATCTTGTTCATGGCTCAACTATCTACACACATCAGCTAGGTTCCATCCTTTTTTGGCACTAAAAGCGCTGGCACAGCGTAAGGGCTAAAACTTTCCTTAACATACCCTATCTCCAGTAGCTCATTGACTCAACGTTGAAGCTTAGAAGCTTGTTCGAGACTTATTCGATAAGTTGGCTTATTCAATAGTGTGATACTAAGTATTAAGTCATGCAGTGTTCTATACCTCGAATTAAGGGTAACCCTTTAGGTAACTGTTATAGGAACAGGTTAGTATATTTGTCTAGCAACTCTTTTATTTCCTAAGGTAGTTCACCCCACTCCTTCAGCTTCAATGGGTGCCTGACCAACATAAGGGTCGATGTATCAACTTTAACGATCTCTTAGAGCTCGGCTCTACTCATCACTAGAGCCTTCTTTAATCCACAAGCAAGTTTGGCCTGCAGTTTATTAACTTCACTCGGTAACATTGGGTTTAATGCAATCTTCATGCTATCCTTCTTGAATGTATACGTGTTCTAATATCCATCATAGATAACTCTCCCATCAAATAACCATGGTCTCCTAAGTAACATGTGGGAAGCGTACATAGGTAGTATGTCGTAGAGAATTTAGTAAGAGTAATTTTCGATAGTGATAAGCAATAGTACTTGTTGAGTGACTGCAATGCTCCTTTTTCACTCAACCAATGCAACTTGTAGAGCCTTTATAGTGACCCTAGGAGGGACCTAGTAGTATTGCCTAAAATTTCCATATCACGTGTGCACCCATGATAAGAAAATCGCCTTGCAAGTCAGAGATTGCAAGACTCTAAATAGTTATTTGCTAAAGTCTTCAATTTTAGTTCATTGACTCATTATATAATATAAATAATTATGGATACAATTCCTCAGAACCGTAGAGAATCGATATTCCCTACCAAAATAGCGAAATAAGATAGACAATTCTAGGAAATTCTAAACTTACTAAATATACTAAACTTAATTGAGACATTAGTCGTTTTTTGGAGCATTCCGAATTAACTACACAAGCCTTTTCATCATACTGATTCAATGGTAGCACTATGCACTTGATTCCTATCCCAGTCCCAACTATCGATCTACCTACAAGGAAAAGAACTGTCGGGGTGTAAGCTTACGCTTAGTGAGAGAATTACCCTCATCAATACCGCATGGCAAAATTTATTAGATGCATAATCATATGAATGCATGAACAATCAGCATGCTAAACAACGTATGTAGTGGCTTAGGAACTGCATACGACTCAGAATTACGCCCCCTGAAGTTGGGGTTTGGAGATAATTAACCGACCCAAACCAAAATCCGGGTTCTAGACCTTGGGTTTTAATTCATTAGCACTATTGTGCTTAAGTAAAAACAAAACTAAGTATATATCTACATATATATACTTTCACTACCGAGTAATAAATCATATTTTCAAAATCCCAAGTCTAGCGGTATGGTGGCCTCCGCAATCCACAAACACATACCCTAAGCAGAAGCTACAAGACTCGGCCCCTCGCCGACGGTTGGCGTCTTCCGGCGCCTAGTAAGCCCATCAGCTTAGGACAGAGACTTAATATATATGATGACATAGCTAGTGTCCAATCCTGCAAGAAACTCGTATTCCTATGAGTCCCTTCCCATCTTCTGCGTGAAGCGGCAGTCGGTGTTATCCGTATGCAATATGGGGTATGCATGATTCATTTTGATTTCTTAATCGTATAAATGATTAACTCAATTTTTAGGGTGATCAGACAATTTCATTCCATACAATTCACATGTATATATAATGCAAACAATTCCCATTATTATATATAATTTTCAAGTCATCTCATTCATCCAAAAATTCATACACATGCATTTCCCATATCCTACAAGCATCCAAATTTATATATATAAGTTTAGGTGCATCTATTCTACAAGCGAAATCAAGTAAAGAGTCATCGGGAATTTACTCACTTAGCCATATTAGTTAGTCAAAGTAATCCGGAGGTAAGTCGTCTCCGTAAACAGTGTCCCTTAGTCATTGAAATAATTTTTATAAGGAATTGTAGCAAACTTAAGAAACTAAGTAAATTTTCCTTAAGTTATATCCTTGACTAGTTTTCGTAATTTTTCCCGGTTTTTATTCAATGTTCAATCGCTTATAACTTTTTCGTTTTAAATTCGATTTTTATGATCTTATAGTCAATCTTCATCGTTTTCGAGTGTACTTTAACGTGATAAGATTCAATTTTCAAAATGAGGTATACAATTCTATCTATGGGTCAGAATAGTAGCGTTCCTCATGTGTTGGAGTGTTTTTGGGCCTTGTTTGGTAAATGGGCTTTTTGATAACTTGAGGAATCCTTTGGGCTTGGTCTTAAGATTTTATCCTAAGCTTAAAATACTCCTTGAGATCAGATTTACAATTTTGATTTATATTCCTAAGGCTAACAACCACTTCTTGGGCCCTTTAGTGGGCTTAAGTTGTCAAATGGGCTTGTTTTTGGTTCAAACTAAAGTTAATGACTTTGGTGGGCTTATGGAGCCTTAGGTGGATTTCTTATGGGCTTCAAAACATCCTCTCTTGATGTTCTAAGGTGCTGGTCAGAATTTTATTGAAGGCCCAACTTAGAGTTCTAAGCTTGTTTTGAGAGTTTTAAGCTCGATTTTGAGTTTTTGGCTTTATATGTTTACCATACTTACTTTGGTTAATCTTTTCACTTTATTCATTCACTTTATCATATTTTTAAGCTTCTTTTTCCCATGTTCCAGATCTGTTCATGATGGTTCCAAGGGGTCCTTACTTGGTTTTTCAACTTGTTTCATCATTTCCTTAAGTTTAGGTGGTAGATTATGCACTTAGACTACTTGTGTCCAAATCTCAACTTAACTTTTCTTCCATAAGATGATTCCTTAACTTATGTTCCACACAAAGAAATAGAAGATCTTATATTTAATACAACTCCTATATCATAGCTCATGTCATACAAAGTTGGTTTCTTCATAAAACTTCATGTGATGGATTTTTCCTTAACTTAAGTCTAGATTTGAGCATGTTTAACTTAATGGAAACAAACTCAACATCCAAATGACTATGGAACCCTCACGTCCAGCATGCTCATCCTCCATTAAAGTTCTCATTTCAAGATTTTCTTAACTTAAAATCTTCCATTCAAAGCATTAAACAAATGTCTTTACAAAACACCAACTTTACATGTTCATGTTTCAACTTCATGTAAGGGTTTCATGGTTTGTTTCTTAAAACGATATTTGGTGTTATAACAACTTAAACCTTACTTATATCTTCAAGAAATCAAAGCCTCCTAATCATAAACACTAACCCACAAATCACAAGAAACACTTACTCGTCCTTAAAGCAAAATATGGTGGTTGAGCACAAAGGTTCCACTTAAGCTCTTAACTTTGCTTCCTCCTTTTTGCCACCTTTTGGAACCCGAATTGTTTGGTCTTTTGGAATGGGGTTTGTGGAATGTTCTAATGGTTCTAAAAGGTCTTAGATGATGAAAGAAAATGACACAAGAATAAGAGGAGAAATTGCCGTGAGTATGGAAGCAAAAATGGTGGCGAAAATGTTGGGAATTTATGGAGTTAAATTCTTCTTTTGATTTATGTTTAAAGTGAGAGAAAAGGAAGTGAAAATGGGAGTGAAAGAGGGAGAGAGTGGCAGATTTTAAATGAGAAAAGAAGTGTGTGCAAGAAGCTTTATTTGATTGTCTTGTAGCTTACACAAAAGTTAACAATTGCAACTATTGATGATGTAAGCATTAAGGGGTGAATAATGGTGTGTAAGAGAAAGTGATTGATGGTTGAAAGATACGAGTATGGCCCCCCTTTCTTCCTTGTTTAGATCTACCATTTCAAGTCCTTTTTGTCCATGGAATGGTCTTGTCTCATTTATTAAAGTTAAGCTTATAAAATCTTATGAAAATTTTCCATATGTAGTATAAGTGAAGAGGTGATAAGGAAAATATCTTATCACTAGATTTTAATAAGTTATCAATTGATAAATGATTCCAACTCTCAATTGATAAGTTATCTAAAGTGATTGGTTGATCTACTTATTGAAGTGTAAGGCTTAGGCACGAAGATAAGGGCATAGCCTTATAGGAAATCGTTTTAGGGTTTTTATCTTACATTGTTTTGTAATTTATGATTTGATTTTTATAAAATTGTGAAATTTTCTAAAGTTGAATGAAATTATTCAAATTAAATTATCGATTAATTACTTAGGGTCAAAATTCCCTAATTGTTTTAGGGTTTAGGGTCTTAGGTGAGTTTAAAGCTTGTAGTTCTTCAAACTCAGATTTTCTCAATAATTGGTTTTTGAATTGGAAAATTTTAATTTGTTTCTAAATGTAAACTTAAGTTTCTAGTTTAGTTGATCCTTTGGGAACGTTCAAAATTTACTCGTACTCAAATCCTATGCCCACTAAAAGTAGGGTTTATAGTTAGTTTACTTATTCACGTACACAAATCTTATGTATGAAGATAAGGAGATTATTTGATTTGAAATTCTTTTGGAGTTTGTCTCTTAAATTGATTTGTAAGTTATGATTTAATTTTTATAAAATTATGAAAGTTTCTAGAATTGAATAAAATTATTCAAATTAAATTCTTAATTAGCTGCTTAGGGTTACAAGTCCTTAATTGTTTTAGGGTTTTGCGTTTAGAGTCTATGGTTCTCGTATTCGAGTTTTATCGATAATAGGGTTTCGAATTGGAAAATTAAATTCGTTTTTAAATGTAAACTTGGATTCTTAGCTTAGTTTATCCTTGGGAATATTTAGGAAGTGTTCTTAGTTAAATCATAAGTTTGCTAAAAGTAGGGTTTACAATTTATCCATACGTAACATGGCTTATAAGTGAAAATAAGGGAATTGTCTTATATGAAATTCTTTTAAGCTTTGGTTCTCGATTTAATTTGTAAGTTGTGATTTGCCTCTTAAGAAATTTTCGAGTTTTCTAGAGTTAAATAAAATTTATTAAAATTATATTTTTAATTATTTATTTAGGATCGTAAATCCTTGATCATCCTAGGTTTTAGGGTTCGAGTGAGTTTATGCATGTTTTAGAGTTCGAGCGAGATTATGTATGTTTTAGGGTTTTTCACCAACTCGGGAATAATTTACTTACACTTAGGAGCTTAAGGATAAATTGGCTTAATTATTTAGGAACACCGCTTTATTATGCAACATATATATATATATATATATATATATGATAGATTAAGAAAAGGAAATTGCTTAATAATATATTTATATATACATATTGTGGGGCTACTTATGTATGCAAATAAAATAATTTTTGTAAATTTATTAATTTATTCCTTTAATTAGCTTAGTTTTGTTGTTTATTATTATTTGAAATAATCCTTGATTCGTTTGTTATCAGTTTTATATGATTTCCCAAAATTATTGATAATTTCATTGATTTATGGCTTTTCAAGCGTTAAGATAATTTTATAGAGTTTAAAATTTTTTTTTTATTTGACATTTACGGTTTCTATTAAGTTTAGGTTTACATTTTTTTTTAAAGTATACGTATGTAGGGATTGAGGTTTTCTTGCATGATAAGGGTTTCCAAATTATATCATTGGGTCTTTCAAGTTTGTTTTATGTTCCAAGTTCAAAATTTTAGTTGGTTTTCATTTTATGTAGTTTTATTGACATAGGGAAATGTCTACAACACTCGAATCCGATATTATGTTTAGAAGGTTAAATTTACAGAGTCTATAGCCTTGGATGTGAAATAGTTAGCAACTTCAATTTTGTAATGAGGTTAGCTGATGCTACATTGGTGCAGCTACTACTATCTACAATGAGGTCATATACCTAATCATCCATTTTATAAGTGATATGAAACAAATTCTCTCTCTATTCCTCCTTACGTAAGGGTTTCATGTTCATTGTGCGTCAAACTACTATAATCAACTGGTCCAAGTCCTAAGGAAACACATCCTTTAGTTTGGGCACTGAGCAGCCATATGTTTGAACCCTTGGCACTTGAAGCACTTGATCTAGCTCGTCTTTCTATTAGACCCTTATCCTTTCTCATTAGTTCGGGTTAGCACTTAACTATCTGGTTAGCCTTTTAACTTGGTTCGGTCATCCACCTTTCGGCTCGACTTGGTACTTAACTAAGCTTAATGACTTCCCTATCCAGGTCAGCTAGTTAGCATTTTGGTCAGTACATGGCTTCTTCTTTGCCTCTCTATTCGTTGGGCTACTCGGATGGCTTCATTTATTGTTGTGAATCATTAAAGTTTTACAATGTCCTAAATATCACTTCTCAATCCCATAATGAACCTAGAGATTGTTCGTGCTAAGGGCTCCTCTACTTCACATCAAATCATGAGCATTTGGAATTCCTGAACATACTCGTCAATTGTTCGACCTCTTTGACTCAACTCCTAAAGCCAAGTGAAAGTATCTTATAGATAAGTTTCTAGCACAAATCTATTTCTCAATATTCTTTTCATTTTAGGCCACGTGTTAATCTCTCGGTAGCCTTCTTGCCTCCTTATGGCCTAAAAATTCTTCCACCACATGGCGGCATATCTTAAGAACTCAATAACGGCAATTCTTACCTTCTCATAATCCTCATACTAATAATAGTCGAAAACACACTCCACTTTCTCCTCCCATTCCAAATATTCATCAACATTCCTAAATCTATTAAAGCTCAAAATACGAAGCTTCACATGGTCAGATGCTTTAGGGACTCAAGCTCACTATTCTTCAAAATACTCTTCAAAATACTCTTCTTCATCCTCTTTATCTAGTTCTCTTAGGTCTATCCTTCATCTTACTTAGTCACCTACTCCTCTACTTCAAACTGGTCAAGCTAGGTTCTGACCTCTAATGGGTTAAGCAACTTGTGGGTTATTTTACATGGCCTTCGTTGGTCGGCAAGCCAACTCATGAACGACTCAAGTCAAATCTATTAAGAGGTTAGCTACCTTATCAAGTCTCTGGTCAATACTCCTAGGAATTCCTTAAGACTATTGTCCATGGTGGACAACTCCATTATTGTCATTTCTAACACCAATATTTACACTTAGGTTAGTCATTTTCTCCGCAGATTCAAAGCTCAAACTCTTTAAATAGGTGATCTAACAAACACTTCCACAAACCAAAAAAAGTAACAACTAACAAGCACAGCAATCAAACGAGCATAGTAACTTGCTCTATTTCACATACGCAAAAACAAAGTATAAAATAAAAACCTCTGCTCTAATAACAAATTGTTGTGAATCGTGACTAAGAACAAACAAGGTTGATCGTTGAATGGGTCCAAACTTACCAAAAACTCAAAAAGGAAGTGATAGGGAATGTGCAAAAGAACAAATGCGAATGACACAGTAAGCAAAAACCCACAAATAGCTCCAATGGATATGAAGTACCAATGGAACTTTTGAGAATTCATGGCACAACTTGATATGACACACGAGATGGTTCGGTGAGGTTACTCGCTACTTAACCTTGCTTAAAGGTTAGGATAAGAGTGAAATGAATGTTAGCAGAGTAGTGTTTATGAGAGACAAATGTCCAGTATATTAATGTTTAATCTAATGATAATAGCTACAAGTATAAGGGTATTTATACTCGAGAATTTAAGACAATATGCCTAAAAAGGAAAAGACAAAAAGGGTTTTACCCTAAAGAAGTAATGTACAAGAGTAAAAATGAATACTCAAGAAAAGTAACGATTAGTGTAATAGATTTCATATATGGTCCTGTATACGTGGTGGCGATACATTGCAAGGCCGTTGGAGGGTGTGGACAAAAATATATGGTTTGGTTGCTTATTTGAGCAGGGTTAGCTGAGGATCATCCTAGTCTCTCTCTCTTGGCTTTTCAGCAAAGGAGATGCTAAGTCATTGGTCGACTCGGACGTGAGTGAGTAATCTACAACTCAACATACTTCAAAGAGATAGGCAGTCATTTAGCTCGACATAAATAGTGACTTGACAAAGAAGTACTCGGCTTCAGCAGGAGTTGGTTGGAGTAGAAGAATCTGCCTTGTCAAGCCTTCCAATCCTCAAGCTTGATTACTCGTCATTTTTGTTACCTATGTCTAAGATTATACAAGGTAAGGACTCAATCCTTCCAACTAGTGTACTACTCTAATACCAATTTTAAAGACCTAATCAAAACTCTTCCCATTGAGACAATTTTGTCCTATGGTGTAGCAATTTCCCAAGAGGTCACATGTGCTAAGGCTTAGCCTGAGCACAGTTACTTCAAAGTTCCAATGAACTTCAAGCCACTACATTAGAAGATGCTTTGATCATTAGAGTCTAATTACCTAATATTTAAGGGTATTACAATAGAGCATCAAATTCTTCTACATATTGATCAAATGATGATGTTTGTCTTAAGTGAGACAAACTAACATATGGAGTTAAAGCAGTACTCTTATTAAATTGTAGCAAGAATTTTCCTTACATGCATAAAGCAATCGACTTTACTTTCCTATTACTTTCCACCTTACTTAGATCAAAATATTGTTAATAGCTGCTAACTAAGAGGTAAGATAACTTCCATCAAACATTGGTGAAATAAATTTGGAAGCCTAATATTTTGAGATAGAAGAAATATCACCTAAAGATTTTGTATTAGAAGATAAAGAGGAAGTATCTTCCTCAGGTGAACTAGAAGTATACTCATCAACATCACTAAGATTATCAAATAAAGCTGCTCACTAGCAACAATGAGAATGAGTACTATAACAGCTAGAAGAAGCACTAGTAGGTTATTCTTATACAATCAAAACCCTAACTCGACCAAAATACACATGTTTAGGCTGATGAAGACTCATCGAAACTCTAACTTTACCAAAACGAGCAGAAAGTTGAGGAGAAGTAAGCGGATAACAAAAACTTAGAGATCGAGTTGACAAGATGATGAATGGTGTAGTGAGCTACACTTATGTAAGGAAGATGACCGATGGCTAGATCAATAGAATTTCTAGAAGACATGTGATTGAGATCTCTAGTAAGGAGACGTTAAGAAAGAGATCAATGTGCAACACACATATGAGATGTTGGATCAAAATGACAGAGATCACTATTATCTAGCAATGATGTGCAATAATAGTCACTAAGATCTAGCAATGATAAAAAAAAATTTTCAACCAATCGAACATATTTCAAAAAGCTTTGTCATCTTATCATTAAGAATTGAAATTTTCACATCATGAGAAGGGAAGCAATCAATGAAAGTTGCACATTAATGATAAGGATCTATAAGCAATTGCAAATTAACTACTGAAGTTCATATTTGATTTGTTGAATATTGGACAAATTGTTGATTCTCATGTAATTGTATAATCAAATTTGACACAAATTGTTCAAGAGATTGCATATGCTCATCTACATATGTCATCTTTAGTGAGGAACAACTAGATACGGTAGTAAATTGTTATTTCTAGGGTTCGATCAAACCAAAAATATTAAATCTCCATACTAGAATTAGGGCAAAAATAAGGTTTTTATTGATTATGGAAGGAAGTTGATACAAAAGTTATCAAGGGTTGACAACTCCAAGAGTAAGTTGCTCCCTAAATTCTCTCTAGAGATTTCTATAAAGTAACAAATTTCTAAACATAAATCCAATTACTACTCCTAAGGTTATTTATAGGCCAACTACACAATAACTAAGCTAACTACAAGTACAATTACTAAAAAAAAAATAGTATAGAAAACAAGCTAACTTTAAGTAGAGCAAAAATCTACCACTACTATGAAGTATCAATATTTAGTTTAAATTTCCTTTTAATTGTTAGTGTTCTTTAGTAGTCTAGCATCACTCATAGTCATGGGATGCATGCTGTCATGTTTACCTTCCACAATGTCACCTACAAATAAAAAATTTGCCCCTTTTAAAAATACTAGAAAGACTATACAATAAATTGAACTTGCTTGCAATCTTTTAAAAAATATTTGTCGAAACCGTGAACTAACGGTAACTATACCGATCAATTTATAGTATGTGGTCAGTACTAAGGTTGTATTTTGTGGTAAAGGAAAGAATAAAGTTTAAAAAGATAACTAAGTATTAGATTCTACTATTTCTACTCTAATCTAGGCAACTGATTGAGCAATTTTAAGGGGAAGAATATGCAAGTTATCTAAATAGAAGTAAAAACTACAATGGAATTAAGTGTAGATTTTAGCAATTTCTTAATATTAAGATATAAATTTCTTTATAAGAGATGTATGAGTAAAGTGTAAACAATTGTTTAAGATCATTGTGACCATGCTATTAAAGTATTTATGATAGTCTAAATACAGATTTTACTCATACACATAGAATTTATCTAACTCTTATTTGATAAATTCTATCGTGTAGCAAGAGCATTGTATTATCAATATCTTTACAAAACTAATGTCCTCATTAGTTTTGTTACATTGGTCCAAGACCACTACTAGGTAAGGACTTACCTTCTGGCTAGTAGAGTGCTCTAATATCATTTGTAATGACCTAGCCAGAACTCCTCCTATCGGGTATTGTCCGCTTTGATATGAAACACTATACAGTTTTGTCCCTTGGTGTAGTAGCTTCTTAAGAGTTTACCCATCTTAAGATTGACCTAGCTTGAGTATGTTGAATTTCAAAGTTCTAACATGCTTTGAGCCACTACATCAAAAACTACCTTAATGATTTAGAGTTAAGTCACCTAGCATGTAAGAGGCATTACAACCATCACCTTCTAAGATGGGATTTGATGTAGGCTATAGTCTTCTTTAACCTGTAGAAGAGTCTATAAGAGAATGAGTAACAATTGCTCAATAAGTGGGATGAAGATGGAAGTTTACGTATATTATAATGTATGTAGGTTTGTCAACTGGGTTAGTCATATGCAATTCATGATCAAGTAAATGCCATTATAAAATGTTGTCCAATCTACTGTGAGATTAGAGAAATTACACTCACTGTAATCCAATTTAGAGGAGTTTCAGTGTGATGCAATAGCTCATGGTCAAATCTAGGCTTGTACTATCAAGACATTCCTCCTCCTACAGCTACCTTCGAACTAGCACCCTTAAATTTACTGCAACCTTCTCTCTTGTCATTTAATTCGACTAAGGGAAGAGAAGGGACCATTTCAACTATTCTTTTTGAAAGGATCAGTATTTGGTTGGAGAATTTTAGTTGTTCCCTAATGGATTGCAATGCATGTTAAGTTAAAGCTTAAGTTAAGTTTAGGTTAGTCCAAGTTAAGGGTAACCAATGAATTTAAACAATCTAGTAAATAACACTTCACTAAGCATCACAACAATATTTAATCAATAATCAGAGATATAGAGGCATATGCACACAACCAATTAATAACAAGCACAAATAGATACACACTCAAGCTTCGAAGTACCCTAAAACAGTACTCCAAAATGTAGTAAAATATTGATCTCAACTTACCTAGTTCCTCGTTGCTCAATTATCTTAGAGTACTCCTTGCCTAAACAAGTGTAGTTGTAGTATGTCTCTTTACTAGGAATTCTTATGTTATAAATAACATTTGTTAATATTTTTCTAAGTAAAAAATATCATTATTATACCTATTATTTTTTGTGTTAAGTTCTTTATCCTCAACTTAGGAAGCTGTGATATTTGAATGTTCAGGTTTTAAATTCATTTTAGATCAATTCTTTATTTATCAATCCTTTAATTCGTTTTCTAAATTAACCTCTAAAAGATCCTTCAAATTCAATTTATTTTAAAATTATCAAAATATCCTCTATCTAATTATCTAAGCCCAACCTAGTTACAAATTACATATTGATACATTCTAACTTAGCCTTAGAATAAGGTTCCAATTTAGCATTTTACTAACTATCCTCTAATTTATCACCTGATCCAGCCTAAATGGTACGTTTTCAACTAGATTTCCACAACTTCTCCTCATTTCCAATTAAAGTTAGTATCTAAACATTGTTCATAACCTCATTCCATTCCCTAGTTCCATTTTACTCCTCCTTTAAGTAAATATATAGAGCTACATCTTAGGAAATTTGGTATTTAACCATAAATCTAGCATGTTCTTGAAATCAATCACTTTAATTCACTGAAATTCATCCCTAGCTTCACCATTCTTCACCAAACGACGTTAAGATCTCGCTTAGATTAGAATCCAAGTGAATTTATTGAAGTATACTCAACAAACTACTAATTAATTTCACTTTAACTATAATTCATGACCCGCAAAAAAGATTAATAATAAAAATCATGATGGATGATTTGATAAAATATTTTAAATGGCATTGTTCTAGGTATTCAGGATAGGTTAGAAAAACTATAGAACTAAATTGCATATAAAATGACTTAAATTAATGAAAATAACATTTTTCTATGATTCTACATATTAAATAACCAAGGAATAAATTTTCCTAGAATTTCCCTATGTGATTTAGTACTTTAATTTATTAAAGAAAAATCAAACTAGAAAATGGAACTCAATAGCATGGCCATCTCTAATTACCGTTCAATGAGGGGTAGCTATTAGAAAGTCCAATTGATTAGGGCTCTCTCAAAGGAATGTAGTGAGTCCATGTCAAGTGATGTTTTGCCTCTTAAACCACACATTCCCAATTAAAACTCCTGTTTTCATGAATTTTTCTTAAATTCCTCTACAATGTCTTCAAGCTCTCCTTAATACTCATTGGATTTTCAACTATATAAATGAATAGTATAGGAGAATGATACTTATATAATGTAATGGGTCGGTAGAGAAAATTAACCATATGGGTGCAATTATTTTTACACATTAAATGTAGGTGCTAGTAGTCATGTTTTAATTGGTCTGCTCTACACAATGTCATCACATACAAGCAATCTAAGTAATTCATTCCAAATAAGGGCTACATGGTAAGATCATAGGGTTGGAGCAATCATGTCGATTAGACTTCCCATAACCACTTATGAAGTTAACGAGGTCACTCTATAAAAGCATGTACCACCCTTCACTTTTCACGTTTAACAATGTTAACTTCCCTAACTTCCTTGCATAATCTTTAACTCAAGATCCCCTACTTCAAATCACTTCAAGACTTCTCATGTTTTTCTAAGAATTCTAATTTTCCTTTCAAACCATACAATGGCAAGCCATGGTGTTTTTCCATATCTTCCTTTACTTTTCACCTTTGGCATTCTTCACTTCCTTCTCTCCTTAGAAAATTCTCCAACTTGAGGTCCCTGCTTCAAATGACTTCAAGACCTCTTGTGTTTTTTTAGGAATTCTCATTTTCCTTTCAAACTACGATAATGCCAAGCCTTGGTGAGTGTTCAAATTCTAAGTTGTATGGATCTTTCACATGAAACAACTTTAAGTCAACTTAGAGTGATGCGTACATTTTACATAGATGGTAGAAGAGGTAGCTCTTCCTTATACAATGACGAAGATGATCTCTTACATGGTAAAGACAGGCAATTACTCAAGGGGATCGATTAAATATGAGTTCAAGAAAATGAAATGTGTTCTCTTCCTCACGACGAGTATCTAGGGGGTAATGAGATCCCTTACTTCAAATCACTTCAAGACCTCTTATGTTTATCGAACCTTATTTCGATTTTTTGCTTAATTTAACCTATACTAAGCCCAACTTGCTTAATATAAGTTACTCAACATAAAATTAAGAAAAAAATACTTCTCTCCAAAAATATTGAAAAATAATTTGGAAAAATCAATTGGAGTCGCCAACCAATGAAAATCGATAAAAAAGTGAAATTAGGGTTTTTAGGTGAAAAAACCTTAATTAGCTACTTGTTCGCAAATTTTCTAAAAAATAATTTTTTCAAAAAATTAACCAAAATAACTAAGTTCAGAGGCTAACCTATTAAGATCATGCTCACCATGTAAGAATTTATGAAAATCAATTGATGGGCCATTATTTTTGTAATTTTTCTAAAAAAATGTGAAAACATGTAAAAATGAGAAAATGCATCAACATGCATTTCCTATTATTTTTTATTATGAATTTTCCCTAAAAGGGAAAACTAAATATTTTACAAATTTTATGGTTATCTTGAAGGTACCTATATACCCACTAATCGAGATCAAATAGACCATAGTTTTTAATTTAAAAAAAAAACTTTAATGGTTAAGTTTTTCTTTTTTATTTCAAAAATGGACTAGTATTATGTTTGTTAACAATTTTATTTTTGACTAAAAAACACTAAAAGACATAATTTTATTTCAACTTTTAAAAAAACATAATTTTATTTCAACTTAAGATTTTTATTTTAAAAAAAAAATTATGTGATAAATATTTTGTTTTTAAAGAAAACCTTGAAAACCTAAAATGCAATTTTTATGAATGCTTTACAAAATATGCAATTTTCTAATAAAATATGTAGAGATATAAATTTTCCTAAAAATGCAGTAATTTTCATAAAATTTCTAGCACGTATTGAAGTAGTCAACCAATGACAAGGGCCTACAATGACCCATGTTAGTACTTATTTTTTAAAAAATATCCTACACATGCAATTAATGCAATTTTTATGAAAATTTCAAAAATATGCAATTTTAGTGAAATTTCAGTCAAATAAAGATATGAAATAAAATTTTGCTAAAAGTGCAATTTCTAACATTTTTAATTAAAAAAAAAGATGTAATTTTCCCTAAATGTGCTAAAAATGGAATATGTGACTGTAGACCCCATAAATTTAACTTTCTAAACATGGTGTCGGACTCCAGTATCGTAGATATTTCCTTAAGTCGATAAAACCACATAAAATAAAAACTAACTAAAATTTTAAACTTGAAACTTAAAACGAACTCGAAAGGCTCTATTATACTATTTGGAAACCCTAATCATGCAAGAAAACCCCAAACCCTACATATACGTACTTTTAAAAATGTAAACCTAAACTTAATAGAAACTATAAATATCAAATCATAAAAATTTTTAAAACTCTATAAAATTATCTTAATGCTTGAAAAGTCATAAATTAATAAAATTATCAATAATTTTGTAAAATCATATAAACTGATAACGAACAAATCAAGGATTATTTCAGGTAATAATAAACAACAAAACTAAGCTAGTTAAAGGAATAAATTAATAAATTTACAAAAATTATTTTACTTATATACATAAGTAGCCCCAAAATATGTATATATATAAATATATTATTAAGCAATTTTCTTTTCTTTTCTTAATCTATCGTATGATATATATATATATATATATATATATATATATATCTATATGTTGCTTAATGAAGAGATATTCCTAAATAATTAAGCTAATTGAACCTTAAGCTCCTAAGTGTAAGTCAATTACTCCCGAGTTGGTGAAAAACCCTAAAACATACTTAAACTTACTCGAACCTTAAAACCTTAGGATAAACAAGAACTTATGACCCCAAATAAATAATTAAAAATATAATTTCAATAAATTTTATTCAACTCTCGAAAACTTTAAAATTTCTTAAGAGGCAAATCATAACTTACAAATTAATTTGAAAACCAAACCTTAAAAGAATTTTATCTAGGACAATTCTCTTATTTTCACTTATAAGCTATGTTACACATGGATAAATTGTAAACCTTACTTTTTAGCAGACTTATGATTCAACTAAGAGTACTTCCCAAATATTCCCAAGGACAAACTAAGCTAAAAATTCAAGTTTGCATTTAAAAACAAATTTAATTTTTCAATTCAAAAGTCCATTATCAATAAAACTTGACTACGAGAACTACAAACTCTAAGTCACTCAAAACTTTAAACCTTAAAACAATTAAGGACTTATAACCCTAAGTGACTAATTGATAATTTAATTTTCATAATTTTATTCAAACTCTAGAAATTTTCATAATTTTATAAGAATTAAATCATAACATACAAATCAATTTAAGAAATAAGCTCCAAAAAAATTTCATATAAGACAATCTTCTTATCTTTATGCATAAGACTTGTACACATGAATATGTAAACCAACCAATTACTCTAAATAACTTATCAATTGAAAGTTGGAATCATTTATCAATTGATAACTTATAAAAAATTAGTAATAAAATACTTTCCTTATCACCCCTTCACTTATATTATATATAAACAAGTTATCACATTATTTTATGTGTTCAACTTTTAATTAAGTAACAAGACAACTCAATGCCCAAAGAAGACACCTTATGGCCAGTTGAGAAGAGAGCCTAAGGGAGGTCATACCTTATCAACTTTCAATCACTCAATTATCTTACACATCTACTATTCATCCCTTAATTCTTACATCATCTAGTCTTGTTAAAAAGTTAGCATTTGTGCATATTAAAAGACAACCAATTAAAGCTTCTTGAGTACACTTCTCCTCCCATTCAAAAATCTACCACTCTCTCCCTCTTTCACTCTCATTTTTACTTTCTTTTCTCTTACTTTAAATACAAATGAAAAAAAGAAACCTAACCCTAAAAAACCCCACATTGCCGTCACCCTTTTTGCTTTATAACTCACGGCAAAAAAGCTTGATTTTGTTACCTCCTTTTGTCAATTTCAAAAACCACTTTTAGGAACTTTAGAATATCTTCAAAAACCTACTTCAAAGATCAAGACCCTAGCTTTCAAAAGAACTTACAAGAAGAGGAAGGAAGACAACAAGCTAAGAGACTACTTAGTTGTACCACCACCTTGTTTTTGCTTTAAGGACGAGTAAGTTGTTTCTTTGTGTTAGTGGTTTAGTGTTACATATTAAGAGACCATGTTTTCATAAAGATATTAGCATGATCATAAGATAATAAAATAGCTAAACTACCTTAAGAAGTAAGCTTGTGAACTCCTTTACATGAAAGTTGAAATATGAGCATACTAAGTTGGTCTTATGTAAAGATATATGTTTAATACTTAAAATAAAAGATTTTAAGTAAAGAAAATCATGAAATGTATACATGAACGAGGAGACATCATGTTGGACGTGGAGTGTATGTGAGTCATTTAGATGTTATTTCCATTTCTATTAAGTTAAAGATGCTTAAACCTAGCCTTAAGTAAAGGAAAATTCATTACATAAAGCTTTTATGAAGAAACTAACCTTGTGAGATATGGACTATGATATGTAAGTTGTGATAATATAAGATCTACTATTTTCATGTAAAGTATGAGCTAAGTAATCATCCCATGGAAGAAAATTTAACTTAAGATTTAAATATAAGTAACCTAAGTTCATGATCTAACCCTTAAACTTAAGAAAATGATGAAACAAGTTGAAAAACTAAGTGAGAACCCCTTGGATTCAGCACGACTAGATCTAGAACATAAGTAAAAGCCACTTAAATGGTAAAACCAAGTGAACAAAGTGAAAAGATCAACCAAAGCAAGTATACAAAACTTAAAACTCTCAAAATGAGCTTAGAACTCTAAGTTGGGCCTTCATTAAAATTATGACAAGCACTTTAAAATATTAAGAAAGGTTGTTTTGAAGCCTACAAGAAGTCCACCTAAGACTCCATAAGCCCAACAAAGTCACTAACTTTAGTTTGAACGAAAAATAAGCCCATATGATAACTTAAGCCCACATAAAAGCTCAAGGAGTTGTTGTTAGCACTAAGAGTGTAAACCAAAATTGAAAATCTGACCATAAGGAGTATTTTATGTTTAGAATAAAGTCTTAAGCCCAAGCCTAAAGAAATTCCCAAGTTATCAAAAAGCCCGTTAACCAAACTAAGCACAAAAGCACTCCAAAGCATGAGGATCGCTATTGTTCTGATCTATGGGCAGTTTTACGTGCCTCATCATGAAAATATAACCTCAGCACATTAAAGTACACTCGAAAATGATGAAGATTGACTATAAGATTATAAAAATCGAATTTAAAATGAAAAAGTTATACGCAATTAAACTTTAAGTAAAAACTGGGAAAAATATGAAGCCAAGTCAAAAGTATAACTAAAAGGGTTTTAGTTTAGTTTTCCAAATTCTATTTCAAATCCTTATAGTATTATATTTGCAATGTCTAGGGGACCCAACTTTTGGGAGATGACCTATCTTGGATTATTTTGATTGATCCGCATGGCTGAGTGAGTAAATTCTTAATAACTTTTTACTTAATTTTGCTTGTAGAATAGATGCACCTAAACTTATCTATATAAATTTGGATGCTTGTGGGATATGGGAAATACATGTGTATGAATTTGTGAATGAATGCTATGGCTTGTTAATTATATAATAATGGGAATTGTTTGTTATAATTTATACGTACGATTGTATAGAATGAATTTGTCTGATCACCTTGAAAATCAGGTTAATCACTTGTACGATTAAGAAATTAAATGGATTATGCATTCTCCATAATTGCATTCGGATAACACCGACTGCCGCTTCACATAAAAGATGGGAAGGGACTCATAGGAGAACGAGCCTCCTGCAGAATTGGGCACTAGCTATGTTATCATTTTTATTGGGTCTTTATCCTAAGCTGATGGGCTTACCAAGCGCCGAAAGATGCCAACCGTTAACGAGGGGCTGTGTCTTGTGGCTTTTGCTTAGGGCATGTGTTTGTAGACTGCGGAGGCCACCACACTGCTAGACTTAGGATTTTGAAAATATAATTTGTTGTTTGGAAAGAAAGTATATTATATACAATCTACGTATATATATATATATATACATATATATATATATGGTTTTGTTTTTTACTTAAGCACAATAGTGCAAATGAATTAAAACCCAAAGTCTAGGACTCGGATTTCGGTTTAGGTTGGTTAATTATGTCCAAATCCCGACTACAGGGGGCGTAATTATGAGTCGTATGCAGTTCTTAAGCTACTATATGTGTTGTTTGGTATACTGATTATTTATGTATTCATATAATTGTGTATCTAATAAATTTTTGCCATACGGTATTGATGAGGGTATTTATCTCACTAATCGTAAGCTTACACCCCAATAGTTCTTTTCCTTGTAAGTTGACCGATAGTTAGGATAGGGATAGGAATCGAGTGTAGAGTGCTACTATTGAATCAGTATGATGAAAAGCTTATGTAGTTAATTCGAAATGCTCCGAAAAACGACTACTATCTCAGTTAAGTTTGGTATCTTTAGTAAGTTTAGAATTTTTTGGAATTGTCTATCTTATTTCACTATTTTAGTAAAGGATACCAGTTTTTTGCGATTTTGAGGAACTGTAGAAAAATGGATATCCATAATTATTTATATTATATAATGAGTCAATGAACTAAAATTGAAGACCCTAGTAAATAACTATTTAGAGTCTTGCAATCTTTAACTTGCAAGGCGATTTTCTTATCATGGATGCACACGTGATATGGAAATTCTAGGCAATACTACTAGGCTCTTCCTAGGGTCGCTATAGTGACAAACATGTTAAAAATACACATAAATAACCAACCAACAGAAATTGACTAAAAGAATTAAGGACTTTCATAAACAAATGAACAAAGTTAGTGTAGATTTTCATTAATTTTATCCATGCAAAAAAATAAAATACTAGAATAAATAAATAGAAACAAAGAAAAGTAAATAAATAAAACATAAAACCACCCTCTTATCCTCTATTATAGTGCTAGTCAGGTCAAGAAAAGAAAGGGGGCACAGGGGTTAGATTGTCGAGTCGGGTTAAACTTTGGGCAACAATTTGAGTCACATCTAGATCCTAGTCAAAACCAAAAATAGCAATGCAACTTGCTACTCATGGGCATGTTCAATGGTTGTTTCATGTAGGAAATCAAAGTTACATAAGGTTTTTATTGATGAAACTTTGATTGGGAATGGCCCCTCGATTTGTAGTAGCCATTTTGATGATTTTAGAAATCGAAAGGTAGTGGTAGTAGTGAGTTTTGTACCTTTGCAAGGTACTTTGCAAGAAAAAAAAAAAGGACGAAAATGGGGTAGTGATGAAAAATAGTGTACAAGTGGTGTGTGCCTGCCTTCCTTGTGTGACACTTTTTTTTGTTATGTGCATGCCTTCAATACAAAAAAATTTTAACATATATTTTCTTTATGCCTTCAATTAACTAAGAAGGCGTAAACATGTTATACGCCTTCTTTGTCAACTAGAAGGCACAAATCATTCATGCACCTTTAGCACCCATATAAATAGCATAAATTTTCAAGATCACCATGCGTTCTTGCATTCACGACTTTTTAAAATCTCTCAAATTCTCATATTTCCACTCTCTAAGTAATAATGTAACCCTATTTTTCTTAATCGATTTGTAAGTATTAGACATCTTTCCTTTTTTCTGCATTTGTTTATTAATATGAAAATTACAATATTAATATGGTAGTATTTATATTGTCCATGTGAATTATAGTTAGATAATAATTTGTTAAATATTTATATATTTTTAATATGCAAATTATGCTTAGTATGTTATTCATATGCTAGTATGTAGTAATATAAATCATACCAGTAATGTAAGAAAATAGGGATGCCACCCTAATCACGCATCCTTTGTTTTGTATCAATAAGGAAGGCACGTCTCTTATATGCACCTTCCTTGTTAAGATTTTTTCGTATTGAAGGCACATGCATAGCACACAATTTCAATATAAAAAAGTACCGTTTAAGGAAGGCGCACACGTAGCATACACCTTCCCTACACCACTCTTACACTATTTTTCACGCCCATCCCATTTTCATACTATTTTTTGCAAAGTACCTTATAAAGGTACAAAACTCCAGTGGTAGTTGGATGTTGGCACTGTTGGGTGGGTTCACATAAATAATGGATCAGTTGGAGTTTGTTGGGTAGTTCGGTGGTTATTAGCTGTGTAGTTAAGTTAGGTCTCATGCTAGTCGTTACTAGGTTATTGCAATAGAGTTGCATGAGTATGGCGTATTGCTGGGGTATGGCGTAGGTGTAGTTTAGTATGGCTATTACATGGCTAGATGAGTGTTTAGGTCTAGAGGGTTTTGTTCATTGAGTGGCTAGTGTGGTAGTGAAGGGGTTGATGGGGCTAAGTACGTGTATTTGTGAGGGAGAAAGGTTGGATGAATATGGTTAAATGCGTCGATCATACGTATTGGGTCTACTAAGAGGTCGGATGAGGATAGGACATCGCTAAGTTTGTTGGATTGGAGTTCAGGTTGTAGGTGGGTTTACGTTAGGGTAATAGGCAATAGCTAGAGTTAGGTCTATTGGGGGTTTGATTGTTGGACTGTTGATTGAAGGTAGATGTTAGTGTTGGATGGTCATTAGGTGTTGGCTATCGCAGGGTGTTTCACCCTGGGTTTGTGGCGAAAGGAAGAGCTAAGCGTATGTGGGTCTTGTGTATATGTGTCGATGGTGTGACAATAAGGAGATTGATTTGCTGGTGAAGATGGATCAATGGTGTTGTGAATGGAGTAGGTTTCTTAGATGGATTTGTGACAATTGTTCAATGGGGCTGTGCACTCCTCTTTTTATAAATTTGCATCTTCATATCTAGTTGAATCTTTTGATTTCTTTTGATCTATCATGGATAAAGTTTAATCCTAAGTTGGATTTTAACAAATCTATTTCTTAATAAGATTTCATGATATCCTTTTTGGATTTGTTAGTTTCTTCAATAATTTAGTCATGATTCTACTTGAACTACAAAAAATAAAATAAATAAATAAATAAATCCAAAGATCTAATCATATCCACTCTTAAGATCAAGTTCTAGAAGCTCAACATTTTCTTCTCTTTCCCTATCATTTCTTATACTAGGAAAAAAAAAAAGAAGGAAGGGGATAGTTACATATATTGTACATAACCCTTTTAAAAAATTTTGCCTACTCCTTACAAGTCTCAAACTAATGACCTTTGAATCCCCAACATGCTTGTGTCCATGTACTCAGCCAACTAAGCCAAACATTTTTCTTATTATTTTATTCAATCCATCTATACTTAAAACATAAAAATTGGGACCTTAATTTTACTTTCAAGTCTAAGCCCAAGTTAACATAATTTGCCTTAAAAGGATCCAAACATATTAAAATAGCCCCAAGACATATTTCAACACTACCTAATAAGTTTAAAGTCTTACCTTAAGTAGTCTAATTAAAATATTATTATTTTTTTAAATTGGATAAAAATCCATTTTAATATTTTACTAGGGTTATTTTTCCAATAAAGCCTAAAAACTTTAAAGACTTCTAATTTATTAAATTACATGCATTTTTCCAACTATTGCTTGATTCGACCTTAAAGACTGATTAACTTGACTTGACTCGACTTGACTTGAACACTTTTAATACTATTTTTTTTTTCAATTTTTCAATATTTTTTTTATTTTTTTATTTCTCAATTTTTTGTGCTTTTCCAAATTTTCTAATTTTTTGGATTTTTTAATAAACCTAACATAAAAAAATAAAAAAAAAAAACTAAAAATAAAAATGGTAAAAATAGAGTGTCTACAATCACTTTTTTTTTTTAGGAAGTTTGGTGAAAACTTTCCTACAAAGGTAAAAAGACATGCCAATTTTTGTCGAGTCTAGGCTTGAATTGGCAAGTAGAAACGATTCAAACTTGAAAAGGTCTTGACTTGAGAAGTTGGGTATTCTTAAGATGACAAATCTCTTTAAGAATCAGTTGGTTGAAAGGATAGATCTTTTAAAGATAAAATAGGATGATGCTCTATTGGAGACAAAATAGGACAGCGCTTGTATGAGTAAGTGATCTGACAAAATATTGGATGTCGCTCTTATGAGTAAGCGATCCTTTAAAAGATTAAATGGTGCTCTAATGAGCATGTGATCCAAGAAAGATTAGGATAGCACTCTTTTGAGCAGGTGATCTAAGAAAGGATTGGATGGCGCTACAATGAGCATGCGATCCAATAAAGAATCAAATAGCATTCCCTTGAATAAGCGATCCTAAAAAAGACTAGATAGCACTCTACTGAGCAAGTGATCCAACAAAGAATAGGATAACGTTCCTTTAAGTAAGCAATCTTAGAAAAGACTAGATAGCATTTCATTAAGCAAGCAATCTAAGAAAGAATAGGTTAGCACTCCTTTGAGTAAACAATCCTAGAAAAAAAAATGGATGGTGCTTTACTGAACAAGGGATCCAAGAAGGAATAAGACAGTACTCCTTTAAGCAAGCGCTCCTAGAAAGGATTGGATAACACTTCATTGAGTAAGCAATCCAAGAAAAAATAAGATAGCGCTCCTTTAAGTAATTAATCCTAGAAAATACTAAGTGGTGCTCCATTAAGGAAGCAATCCAACAAGAATAAGGCGGTACTTTAAGCTAGCGATCCTAGAAACGATTAGATGTGGTCTACTAAGCAAGTGATCCAAGAATTTCAAAGACTTCAATGAGTTTTGACAAATTGATCTAGACTTAAGCTTAAAGGATTATAATTTAAATAAGACCTTGCCTTGACAAGCCAAAGTAAAGGGGTAAAAATAGATATTATGCTAAAGAATTAATGTTCTTAAAGGAAAAATTGGATTCTCAAAAGGATAGATTTTTCAATGAAAACAACTTAACAAAAAGGTTTTAAAGGAATGGCTAATGTTTTTTATCTTTAGGACAATTAATGTTCCTTAATGTAAGATGATAAAAATTTCTATAGTAAAACTTGCTAAATTCTAAATACAGTACAACTAAAGTTCCTAAAATTCCTAAGATACCCTAAGCTCTTAGTATAATGACAAAAGCTCCTAAATAATCAAGCTTTCTAACTAAGGATGATGAAAGCTCCTAAAGTTTCTTTTTATAAGATGGCTAAAGCTCTTAAACATTCTCACAACATAGGATATTCAAAGCTCCTAAGTTAATTAGCGATGACTAAGATTCATGACTTATAAGATAACTGAAGTTCCTATGAAAAGATAACTAAGGTTCCTGAATCATAAGATTACCAAAGTTCCTAAGATAAGGATAACTAAGGTTCCTAAGTAATAAGATAATCAAAGCTCCTTAAGGATAATAAAGACTCCTAAAATGTCATATGATGATCAAAGCCCCCTAAGGATAACTAAGATTCCTAAAATGTTATAACATGATCAAAGCACCCTAAGGATAACTAAGATTCTTGAAACATGAGATAACCAAAGTTCCTATATTTAAGGATAACTAAGGTTCTTGGAATTGCCTCGAGGGATCATCAAAGTTTTTGGCTTGAGGATGACTATCGTTCACGTTGCAAATTCTTACATTTTTCGCTTTTTGAAGGAAAAAATGTACCCTTGAAATAAAAAACTATTCATCTTTTTCTTACTAACAAGTGAGGAAATTATACCGACTCTAAATATTACAAATAAGTGGTATTCTCATTCTTTTAGCCCATTGGCCATTCATTCCATATCCTTGATTGACTATCAATTGTTGATATGAGAATAAGAGAGCTTCCATTAAACACCTTGTTTTTCTTACTATAAGGGATCCCATTCAATTCTAGGGCTAAGTGCTTCCCTTTCCCTTAGGGCATGCTTGACTTTTGCATTCATGAGTTTCATATATAAGAAAGTATCTCAATTATTTGAGTTATTTAATCTAAGAGAACTTCCTTACACTCTCATATGGCTTATTTTCACTCTTGACTACTATTCTAAAAATTATAATAAGTCATGTAAGTAATACACTTTGATTGATTTGATAGGTCTTTTCCTCAAGGTTGCAATGTAAACTTTTCGTCATTGGTTTAAGCAAAATGGGATATTAATGCGTTGTCCAACTTTGAAAAATTAACATCTTAACCCAAAGTTACAAGTCAAGAACCTTAATGGGAAATTGATAAGATGGGCTTGCCCCAGTTTCACAAGCAATCATTGTTGAAGATAAAATCAACTTCTTTCATTGAAAGAGTTTCATTAAGGGTAGTGGTGGGTATAGTAGGTTGGACTACTAAATTAGAGTTTCATTCCTTTAAGCTTAGAATCTATTGCTCAAGTTTGTGCTTTGAAGTGTCAAGGAATAGTTAAGCCTATTATCTTGGAAACCATGGGTTGAGCTTTTTAATATACTCAAGCTTTAGGAGTTTTAGATTACCCCTTAAGATGTTATCACCTTGCTTTTATTTCTTCTTTCTTTCTTTCTCTTTCTTTTTCTTTTTTTTTTTCTTTTGCTTCTTTTTTCTCTTTCTTTTTCATTTTTTTTCCTTTTGTAAAGATGATCACTCTCCATATGTCTAAGTTTCCATTTGAGAAGATTCAAAACCATGGGCTCAAAGTATATAAACTTGGTGAAGTGTGAATGGATTTGGAGTGTATTGGAAAAATCCATGAGCTTGAAGTGTTTGAATGAATGTATGAGCTTAAGTGAAGTGTATACAATTTGAAACTATTCTTCATTCTAAAGAAATCGAGTTATCTATATCAATTATTGCTTATGAATTGATACTACTGAAGCAAGCACAAGTTCATTTATCTCTCTTCACCAAATCAATGACTTGAACTGCCTAATTACCCCAATGTAGGGTAGTTCTTGATACGATTTAGTTTTCAAAAGACTTCCCTCAAAAGCTCTAAGGGGGTAACAATGGGTAAAAGTATTTAGGGTAGTGAAATGAATGTCTATCGTCCTTTCAATCTACGTATCACATGCAAGATAGACCTCCTTTAATGAATAAGTCTTATCCTTACTTTTAAGTCTCTTAGCTCTCAAAGTGTTTAAGGTTAGTGTTTAGGAGTAGGGCTTGCCTCTTATCACTCTAAACCCTTCAAATAATGAGATACTTTCATTAGTTTAAGGATGAGACATTTTATGTTTATTTGCCCTCTCTTGCCTCAATCTCATTTGATAAGATTGGATAATTTGTGATGTCCCAACAGGTCACATGCCTCTCTACTTTTAAAAGATTGCCACATTTGTTGCCTCGCTAGCCTAAGCTCATTAACCAAGCTTAGGTTAATCCTAAGTTACCAACAACTTGGTAAGAAAGCTAATTTGAAGTGAGAAAGTAATTATAAAACAACTCTATTTAGTTAATTGAATAAGGTGGCCAATTAGGTTATGCAATAGTAGAAGTTTTAGAAAAATCAAATATGAAGATGAACCCACCACTTATATCAAATTTCCTCATCAATTTGAATATATTTGAACTAAATCCAATAGTGATAACTTAGTTGACTTTTCACTTGACAATTTCTATAAGTATGAGATAAGCCAATTTTCATCTCTTTATATATTTTATACTACTTATAGATAAGTAAACTAACAAATCAATTATTTAAGGTGTAAAAGTAAAATAATACGATAAGCTCCTATGCCTTAAAGGACATAAGCCATGTCATTTGGAAGAGGAAGTAAAGGGCATGCCATACGTTGTCATTCCAACATCCTTTTACTTGTTTTGTCCCAATCACTATTAGTCCTTACATGCTTACATCACGTAATTATTACATGACAACTTATGCATTAAAATTGGAAGCTAAAAAAAAAAAATTAAAATTTGGATGCATTTGCACTATTTCCAACTTGATACTTCAACCTTAATTTTCCTTCATTCTCTCTCATTTTGCTAAACATTCTTGACTTACAAATAAAGGGAAAAACCAAGCCCCACTTCCACCTCATCACTACCCTAAATACCCCACTTATGGCATAAAAGCTTGCTTTTGTCGCCTTTAATATTTTTAGTCTACTTGAAAGAACAACTTTAGAGAACCTTATACACTCCATTTAAGAAACTTTGGAGCATCAAAACTACCCTCAAGAACTTATACATTAAGACTCAAGAAGCATACGAAAAGGAAGGGGGAAATAAGGAGCTAAGGATGACACTTTAGGCACAAATCCATCATTCATCTCATTTGGAAAGAAGTAAGTTTTAAACTCAAGTACCCTTAAAATACCATGCCTAAGAGATTATACATGTTCATGAGGATGTTATTATGTACATAAGATGATATCTTAGTTAGATCATACTAAGTGTTAAGCTTCATGAATCTTTTACATGAATGTTAGAATATGAGTAGGCTTCCTTTGTAAAATACTTACCTAACACTTAGAGTAGAAGCTTATGACTTGAGAAAATCATGAAACCAAGTGCATGAACATCTCATAAAATGCTAGACATGGCATGTGTGAAGTATATCTAAGTGTTATTTTTACTCATCTTAAGTTTTACATGCTTTAGAGTAGCCTTTGGAACAAGAAAAAACAACATATGAAGTGTTAGAAAGGATATGAACTTGTAACTTAAAAGAGGATTAAAATAAAACCTAACAAACCAATGAAAGCTTGCTGGATGTGGGACAATTTAGGATTATTCCTATGTTCTTAGTCTTATTCTTGTTGATTTAGCTTTAAAAAATTGCCTTATGTCTCCTTTTATAAGTATATATGTTCTTTAGACAAAAATCTTGGGAAAAATGTCCATTTGGAACCATAACAAAACCTTTAAAAATTTGACCACACTTTAAGCTTCACTTATAATAATGTTTTAGAAAAGGTTAAAGTGATTTAAGACTCCCTAAAATAGTGTAACTATCATACAAAGACATTAGAAGGCAAAATTAAGCCCAAAAACATGTTAAGGGCTCAAAATTGACTCTAATAAGCCTCAAAAGCATCTTGGATAGAATTGGAATCAACTTGAAAAGGTACTTAAAAACATGTTTAAATAATTTTTAGACCTAAACAAGCATAACAAGCCTAGGTCATAAGCCTTAAATGGCTAAAATGGGCTGAAAACTACAAAACAAACAAAACCGATAAAACTTTGAACTTAAAAGAGTTAAGAAGCCAACATTTCTAGATTTTATAAATAATATTTAAGGCACAACTTAATCAATTAAAAAGCCTAAAAGAGCAAATAGAAAGCCTAACTTAAGAGGCCTTAGCAACAAGGCTTAAAAGCCTTACCAAGAGACACCAATAATAGAAGACTAAAGTTAGATTAATAATCAAACATGGACCCATAAAGAATTCATCTTAAATACACCCCAAGGCCCAAATAAGAATTTAGAACCCACTAAGAATTGGAGAAATAGAAATTAAAGACCAAAATCATGCAAAATAGAACCAATAAGCCCAATAATTAAGAGGTTCGTAAATTTTTGGACCAGTACCAAAAATTACAATTGTAATATGTCAAAATGGACCACACCATGATAATCTACATCCGAAAAGAACGGAAAATGACTATGAGAACATGAAAATTGGAGTTAAAATAAGAAAGTTATGATAAAAATAGGTTTTAGTGATAATCGAGAATTATAGCGAATTTGGGCAATTTAATAGGTAGTTGTTCAAACACTTATGGGTATTCTCTTCTATTAATATCAGGTAATACTGATCTTAACACAGACTTACTCTTGGATTATTACAACTATAGAATGACCTGACTAGGTGAGTATTACAATGACTATTATACCTCATTATGCTTATAAATTAGTCGCGCTTAATTATCTAACTACCATTAAATGGTTGCATAGGGAATTGGGAATCATACATATGATTGATTGTTACTTACCTTGATTACCAAAATATCATAAGAAATATGACTAAATTGAGTGGCAAATTAATAGTATCTTTTTAATATGATGATTGTTGCAATGATTATTTGGCCACTTTAAAATGAACCTAATTATATTCGACTCAATAAATTAAATGGTTATACATACCATGCATTAGCAAAGACTTATTGACCATCACACTCTGCGTATGGGATGGAGGGGTCTTGCGAAGGTTGTGATTATTATATTTAAGTTTTCGCATGGCGTATAAGTACAACATGACTTCGCCTTAACCTACGAGCTTACTAGGCACTAGAGATGCCAACTGCATTATAATGGGCCGAATCTTAGAGTCTACTACTTAAGGGTTAGTATATTGCATGTGTTACTTGCATCCACACTTACGGCATAGGCTAAATTAAAAAGAAAAATAAGAGAGAAAAATATTGATTACCATGTGAGGCTATTTGATGGATTAGATGCTAAAGTGATTAAAACCTAGGTTAGACAGACCATCATCTCTAACCTTAGCTACGGAGGGCGAAAATCCAAGCTATATACAATTTTCAAATGGCTGTATATACATGGTTGTTGCATTGCATACGATTTCTTTGCATTCATATGGTTGTTAATTTAACTTGCTTGCTTTTGTTTGAAAGATATAATAGGAGGAATATCTCACTAAGCAGAATATAATTTACCCTCGTATAGTTTCTTTTGCAGGTTATCCAAAAGCTAAGATTTAGGTTAGGACTCGAATGTAAAGTATTTTAGCTAGTAGAATAATAGACAAGTAGGAATAAAAAGATAACATATACAGCTAGATGATACTTTTATAATTGATATCCAATAGAAGAATTTGAAATTTACATATCACATCTCATTGTTTAGTAGGAGATATCGATTTTTTGCGGTTTTGATGGATTGTGGAATATTAAGTATCTGTAAATATTTATTTATTTTTGTTAAATTAATAAATTATGCATAAAATCCATAGTAATTAATTAGTTAGAGTTTTGCAATCTTTGACATGCAAGATAGTTTTCATATCATTGTTACACACGTGATATGAAAAATTTTAGATAATCCTACCAAGTCCCTTTTTAGGTCGTTACAAGTATAAAAATAAATATACAACTAGAATACAAATAAAGTACATACATGTAGGTGTAAGGTTGGTAACTGAATAATAATGCGATAATTTCTAAAAAAAATTTAGGGTTGCCACTTTATTATAACCCTACGATTACATTGATTTAGTATAAATGGGCTAGACCTTTGTTGGGTATAGAATTTTTCTACAAATACAAGGAAAATTTTACAAAAGGAAATATAATTTAATAAGTTATAGGGAAATATATTTTGTACATAAAAAAAAATACATGGAAATATTGTATAACCACTATATCACATGGGAAAATAATAAAATTGCAACTCCTTGCTCATAATATATTTTTTGAAAATGTCACACTAGTATTTATTTGCTTGCCCATAAAAAATTGTATTACAATTTAGTGGGTTCAATTTTAAATCTTGTTGTACCACCTTTTATTTATAAAATGAATAGAAAAAGAAAAGCAGTATGTAATACCTATATTACAAGATAATACATGGGCAATTATATAATACAAAAGAAAAAACATATCTTAGATAACAATATATATACAACAAAGTATAGTATAAACTTAATGCAATATGCTACATACGCATGTGATGCAATAGGATTAGTAATTAATAAATTATAGGAGTGGAATTATTATAAACCCACGATTAATATTCATCTACACTTACATATATAAGTGCATAAATTGCTAAAATAGATTTTTTTTTTTTTTTTCAAAATGAAGTTCCTTAACACTTACATATAAGTGATGAATAATTTTATTTCATTTTTGAAAATAACATCCTAATTAGTCATAGGTATAATAATTCTCTTATAACCCTTATGAATTAAAAATTACTAACCCCTTTTTATTTAGGGTGACGTAAGAGAGTAGGAACTACAAGTCTTAAGTTCTATAGTTTTAAGCATTTTCAAAGAAATGCTTAGTGGGCTATATTGAAGTATGAGTGGGTTTACCTAGGTAAAGACCCCAGTTATCTAAGAGTTATAAAATGGTGGCCTATCCTACTTTCTTAAGGTAGACAAGATCTAGCCACATTTAATCACACATATGATACATATTGATTTTCCTTAATTTAACTTATATTATGCCTAGTCCACTTAATATAAATTAGTCGACATTAAATTAAGTAAAAACATTTTTTTATAAAAAGCGTTCAAAAAAATATTTTTGAAAAGTAATTGTAGCCACCAACTAGTAAAAACTAGTAAAAAACGAATTAGAGTTTCATAGTGGAAGAAACCTTAATCAAGTCATTAGCCCACTAATTTTCTAAAAAAATATTTTGTACAAAACCTTAAACCAAATAATCAAGTTCGAAGGGTAATTTATTAAGACATAGTTTCTATGTAAAAATTAAAAAAAAAATTAATGAGCCTTTATTTTTATAATTTTACTAAAAATGTGAAAACATGCAAAAATATGCTAATGACAAGAAAAAATGATTTTTATGATTTTTTTAATTACGAAATTTGTAAAAAAACAAAAATTTTTATTTTTTAACAGTTGTCTCGGAAGTACCTATATACCTACTTAGTTCTCATTTTCTATAAAAACTTTAGTGGGTTAAATTTTTTTATTTATGAATACAAGCCAATTTTGTATTTTTAACTAATTTATTTTATTAAAGAAAGTCCTAAAAAAACCCAATTTTTATTCTTAAATTAAAAAATCTAAAAACCTAATTTTGAGAAAACCCCAATTAAGACTTTACTTCTTTTTCCTTAAAACATCTAAATGAAAAAACAATTTATTTCCTAAAATACCTAATTTTTAAAGTGAAATTTTCTCGTAAATCTTGTAAAATATGTAAATTATGCAAATTTTTAATAAAAAGATAAGAATTTTTCTAACAATGTAATTTTTATTCAAAAATATTGAAAAAAATGACAATATGAAAAAAAAAAAAAAAACCGACCATTAAGAATTGACACAAAGACCTAGTGACTGTAAACACGTGGGTCGGAGCAGGAGACTGGGTCAGATTTTGGATCGCCAGTCAGGTTATCATCTATGGTGATCTATGGTGAAGAAAATGCAGATTGGGTCCGAGTCACTCCAATGGTCATGTACAGATTCGGATTGTAGGTTATCTCCAAGCGACATCACCATCTAAGCTTGCTATGACATGATTTAACCACCAAATCAATAGGGAGACAACACTTTGATTACAAATTTATTAGTAAAATTTGCATTTGGAGACACACCTTGGGTAGCAGTAGTTGTTTGGGTTGTTCCGAAGTTAGGCGATAGCATAGCGTTTCAAAGAGGTCAATAGTAGAGTTTTGTATTTCTATAGTACAGATTTGGAAAAAATATACCAAAATAACACGATCCTATATTGTAGGAAAGGCGCATAGAGGGATCGCGCCTTCCCTACAACAAAGAAGGCATGAGGCAAGAACACACCTTAAGTGTTGTTAGTAAGGCGCGATTCTCCTACGCACCTTCCATTTAGTATTTATACCCTTTTTCCACCTTTAACCTTCATTTGCACTACTTTCAAACATTAAAAACCTTAAAAACCTTTTATATTTTGCCTTAAAAAGCTATTGCTTGGCCTTATTTTTCCTCTTCGAGTAGTAGTGTTCTCAGTAATATTATATGTAACTATCTACCATCTTTGTTTCGCAATAATTTTTTTTAAATTATTAATTACGTTGTATTTACAGCTATATTTATGTTGTGTATGTAAAATGTAGTTACATGATAATTTTTGTAGTATTTATATATTCGTAATATGCATGTTTAATTGTGTTTATTATTCTTAATTTTATGTTATGTATAATTTTTGTAGTTATATACGTTATGGCGGTTACGTATAAATATATATATGTGATTCTTATATGATATGTGATTTTACCGATATATTAGTTACGGTACATTGAGAAATGAAATCGTATAGAAGATTATAGTTATAATGTGAGATAAATTGGTCTATGTAAAAGTGTAATTATGTAAGTACGATAATATGCCCTACTGAGATGAAATTATGTGTGTGTGACTAGACGCCCCGCCGAAAAACGATGTCGTGTGGGACTGCATAAGTTATGGTATGAAGTTATAGAGTTTGATAAGATGCCCCACTGAAAAGTTAAATTATGTAGGTGCGATGAGAACCCCTGCCAAGATGAAATTGTGTAGGTACGATGATACACCCCACTGAGATGAAATTATGTGGGTGCGATGAGATATCCCTCTGAAAAACACAGCCATGTGGGAGCTTACAGTTATAGTATGAATTTATAGAGTATGATAAGATGCCTCACTAAGAAGTAAAATCGTATAGGTGCGATGATACGCCCCACTGAAAAATGAAGTTGCGTGGGAGCTTACAGTTATAGTGTGAAGTTATGATGCCCTATCGAGAAATGAAATTATGTAAGTGCTACGAACCATGCAAAATCGTATAGACTTTACTGATTTTGTCATTCATGATTCAACAGGTTGTTAATGGCTGATTACATGAAGATAATTGTGTATGCGGGTGGGAATATTGTAAATGGAAGTAACGGTCCACACTATAATAGGGACCCAATAAAAATGTTGAAAATGAGGAAGGATTCTAACTACAACCATTTTCTCTAATAGATCTGTACAAGTATCGGAGTTAATCCTTATGAGGTTAAGCTTGTTCATCGACATCCTTGTTATTATGAGGGAGGTGTTTCATATACTCTGATGGCCATTATAGATGATAATAATGTAGAAAACTTTATAGAAATGGCTGACGCATTTGGAGAAAACTGGATATAAGAGATATATGTTAGGTTTTTTAGTTAGCCTAGCAGGACTAATGCCGATAGAACTTTATGGGTTGGGTCTTCCAGTATTTCTCAACCTCATGTGTAACAAACCAATGAAGATAACCTTATGTATGACGAATTGAAAACTTATCCAATTGAAGACCCCACTTTTGGTGAGGGTGGTGTGGATGAAGAGGCAAATGATATAGAAATAAGGTCAATCTTATAAGATGACCCGAGCAATAACCTTGTTGAAGATATGATTCCAATGGGACTTAGAATTGAGGTTAAAGGGGAGTACGTAGGGTTTGAATATGAAGTAGATGATGGAATTGTAGAGGTTGAAAACAGTGTAGATTATGCGGCCATGTTAGAGTATATATTGAGCAGCATTCCATCCGTACTTCAGTTTACTACTAGCCAAGGGATTGGGACAGTTCCCCAATATAATTAGTTTAGGATGCCGACATCCTATGTTAGAGATTCAATTCCATATATGAATATTAGTGGTGATAGTGGTTACGTATTGATTTATTTGTCAAACAACGTTTCAGTATGAAGGATGAGCTTATTGACACCATTAAAAGATATCACATTAACAACAATTGTGACTACCACATTAATCAATCAAAACCGAACCTATGGGTTGTTTATTGTAGAGTGAAGGATAGTGGATGCAAGTGGAGGCCAAAGGCATTGTATAAAAGTTTAATAGGGTTATTCGTTATAACAATTCTTAAGGGTCCACACACTTGTGTCAACCTCGATGTAATGCAGGACTACAGAAAGATAAATAGTAGACTTATGGCTAATTGCTTCATCACTAATGTTAAAGAGTATCTTGATATAAAGATTGCAGACTTGTAAGCAAACATTTTAAACATGTTTGGTTATAATGTGACTCGAAAGGGATGCAAAGAAAAAGGCCATAGAGATGGTATATGGCAATTAGGAGAAAGCACACAACGAGCTGCCTATTTTGTTAAACACAATCAAGATATCAAATCCTAGTACTAAGGTGGTATGGGGATGGAAGGGATCCCTTGAGCCTGGTGTTTCGATAATGAAGTGGGTCTTTTGGACATTTGGTCCATGCATACACACATTCAGGTATTGTAGACTAATGGTTTGTATTGATGGCACATTTTTGTATGGGAAGTATGGTCATGTACTATTGATCACTTATTTTATAGATGGAAATCACTGTATTGTCCTTTTGGCGTTTGCACTCGTTGATATGGAGTCCATAGAGACTTGGGCTTAGTTTCTCTAAAGATTAAAGCAATTCGTTGTGAATGGTCGAGAGAAGACAATTTGCTTAACTACAAATAGGCACTCAAGTATCGAGAATGCGCTTAACAAAGTAGAAGTTGGCTAGAAGGAACCATTTGCGGTTTGGAGATGGTGCATATAGCATATCACCAGCAATTTTAATAAGGCACATAAGAACCAATTGTGCAAAAAGCTTGCTACTATTGCTACCATGCAGGTACAACCTAAGAAATTTAAATACTTAATGGATCAGATGGTACAAGTTAAGGAGGATGCCCCATCGTAGTTTTCACCATTTGACAAGAGCAAATGGATGTTGTCTTATGATGGTTTTATCGGTTTGGATATATAACATCTAATATCGTTGAGAGCTATAATGCCATTTTGAAAGGTTGTACAAGATTGCCTGTAACTTCGCACGTAAAGAAAATTTTCTATAACTGTATCGATTATTGGGAAAGAAGAGTTGAATAAGCAAGAGAAGGAATGGACATAGGACAAGTAAATACGAAGTATGCTGCGAAAAAGCCAAAAACGTTGGCCAAGCGAGCTCCAGCACATTCTATCAAGCAATACAACCGTGACAATGGGATATGGGAGGCGAAGACAGGCTGGAGGTGTAAAGCAAACGAAGTGATGAAATGAGGCGGACGAACACATATTGTAAACACAAATAGAATGACGTGTTCATGTAGGAAATGGCAAATCTATAAGATCTTGTGCTCACATGCGATAAGGGCACTTAATTCTATTCGAGTAACTATTGGTCGGTACATTGGTGTTTAGTATATGTGGTCCCATCAGTTGGATGTTTACGTTAAACACTTCATACCAATAGGTGATGAGTTAAATTGGCCCCGCTTTGATTACTTGTTCCTCATACCCAATGGGAAACTAAAACGTGGTTTGGGTAAACCAAGGAAGAAGTGATTCCATATGGAGATGGACTTAAGAGTCTCTGTCGATAAGAGTAAGTGTAGCGTACGTAAAATGGAAGGATACAATAGGAGAAGGTTTCTTCAACTTAATAGAAACAGTATAGACAGATATACAAGTGTTGTTTTCTTACATTAAATTATATATCATATAATGTTATGCTTTCATAAGTCAATGACACAACATACTTTTTTATTGTTTTGTAGGTTAGATAGATTTGGGATCGAGTGACCCGTCGGTATTGCATGGATAGGGACAACATCGATCGCAGGACGTATGCGACCATCGGGTATGTTTTCATATTAAATCATCTATTAATCTGTACAGTTCAATAATTTTATAGTGTTGTACTAAAATTGAATCTAATATTACAGGAAGGCGAGCACATTATAGTTCATTAAGTGGAGTCCAGCTTGCGAAAGGGCACGTCCTAAATACCATTAGACGATCGCTTCAAGACCTACCTTGGCAATGTTGGTTTCTTGGGGGTCACACGGCTGCCATTCATTCAGATTGATCATCACCTCATCATAGCATTAGTCGAGAGGTGGAGACTCGAGACCTATACCTTCCATATGGCACACGGGGAGATGACAATCACGCTACAGGATATGGAGATTTTTGCTTGGTCTTTATGTGGATGGGGCTGTAGTGACTGGGCCTACGCAGTTAGTATAGCCTCAGATAGCTAAGGGATTGCTAGGAGACTACCCCACCGACAGTACTAGTAGAGGGGGACGTATTAGTTTACATTAGTTACGAGATAGATTTAGTGTTCTTCCTACAGGTACAGATAAGGAGACCATTTGTCGGTACACTTGTGTATACATTCTGCAGTTGTTTGGTAGATTTTTATTTGTGGATAACTCTTTGTCCCCCATTCATATGATGTTCCTACCCATCTTGGAGTATTTCCCATAAGCCGTAATGTTCAGTTAGGGATCAGTTTGTTTGGCTTAACTGTATCACTAGCTATGTGGGGCAGCATGATCAGGAGCATAGGAAATTAGAGGTGCCGCCATCCTACTGTAGATATGAGCATAGGGTCATTTCCCCCACATTGCACCATGAACTAAGTTTGGCTTCACCATACTAGAGGGTCTACCATTAGCTATTAGGTGGGCTATATCACGAGACATTATACATCATGCTATACATGTTGTAGATGCGTATCGGACAGCATTTGATCTGCAGACGAGTAGACAGGTATGTACTTCTTCAATTTTGTTTCTATTGTTGATTTTTATTGAAAAATTAAGCATTATTAATACACTTTCTTTGCAAATGCATTATAGGTCGTGTAGGAGCAGTACTCGGATAATCTTATTAATCTCCTACCGTCGTTTTGTAATGCTGGTCGAGCTATCTGGGTAGCTAAGGTTCTACTGATATGTTTCCACATTATGTAGTTCTATTTTCCTAACCATATTCTACAGTAGTTTGGAGGATTCTAGACGATACCAGTCGATGTTCTTACGAGTAACGAGCTACATCATATTAACCTTAAAGGTAAAACAAACATAGATTGATCGATTGCCCATCAAGGATACATATTGACCTAGGTAGACCGCTATGTATGGGTTGTTGATATTCAAAGACTAAGGAGTATCAATCTAACTTACCATGACTGATATAAGAATCATATACGTCGATATATTACCCATCGTGGGGCTGTAATGGGATATTTGGTAAGGTTTCCTTCCCTTTATCCTATTTTATTTTTCCCCAAAGTAATCTATATGAATATAACTCGAACTATTTCATTAAATGTAGGCGGATACTCTACGTTGGGTGAGGTTAGTAGATAATGTCCATACTGCTTATCATATCATCGATGGTGGGTTTCACCATATTGAGGAGCACAGCGATTTAATATTATTTCCCAACCAACCAGCTGAACCTACTCTTGTACTTGCCCCTCCACCATATGCAAGACCTAAAGTTTGCACGAGAGGCTATTGACCAGCACAAATATGTAGTCGGGGACATGATGTTGATTCTATGCCATCGAGATCTCGCCATTCCATTGACTTAGGTAAAATTGGTAATAGTGCATCACCTGCTTATGCCTCCAGTTCAAGCCATATCTTATTTGAAACTCTTGATGCCTATGTGTAGATGTATTCGCAGCTGATACCCCTAGCTCCTTGTAAACGTCGTACAGGATGGCCTCAAATAGTATACATAGAGGAGGCCGACACCCAACTACCTCCACCATCGTCTATTCCAGTTCCTCATGTAGATTTCACTGATACTCTTATTTAGCCATTTGAGCCTTAATTATCAGAGGGTCCATCTACTCGCAGACCATCATTATTAGCTCGTTTCAGAAAACAATTAACTAGATTTAGGAAGAAGTAGTTGTAAATAACTATATTTGTATTACTTAGTTTGATTGTTATGTATTATCGATATTTATGACTCACTGTATATACGATTTTTATAAATTATTTTTTATATTATATTACTATTTCCTTAATATTGATTGTTTAGTGTGTGTGTGTGTGTGTGTGTATATTTTTTATACTATAGTTGCTTTTAAAAGGTTTAATTGGTAAATTAGTTGGTAAATCATTTAAGCCGACTCGTTATATTAATATTTTTAGTAGGAAGTACACTTAACAAAAGGTAATGTAAAGCATAAATTTAATTTAGTATCGAAATTGGCAATTAACTTATCATTTTTAAAGTATTTAGCCAAGAATAGTCTTAAGTGTAAACTAAATATACGTAGTAATCATATTGAAGATATGCGCTATTGGATAATAAAAGCATATGAAAGGAACGCGTATCTATATAATAGCTTGACTATTAAAATAAAAAAAAATAAAATAAATTGAAAGTGCGAATATAAGACACGCCTTTCTTAGATACTGAAGGTATGAATATGGGGCATACCTTTTTTTAATACTAAAAACGCATATCTTTTTTATGTCTTCTTTAGACCTTGAAAGGCGTGCTTACCAAGTGCACCTTCAATTATAAAAAATCATGAATAGTGGAGGCACGTGTAAAGCGCATGCCTTCATTATATTAGTTTCATAAAATTTTTAAAAAACTTACCATTTCAATATATTTTTCTAAAATTTGTATTATAGAAATATAATACTCCTGATAGTGTGGGTTTTGGGTCATGTGTTTAGGTTTGGCGTTGGGTTGGGGTAACTCCGTGGGTCTTGTGAAGTGCTGCGGACGTTGAGGTGCGTATCGCGCGAGGGAATAGTTGGTTGGAGAGGGGACCGACGGTGGCTGCTGCGCATAGGTCTGCGATGTTGTGCGTAGTTGCGGTGGTGATGGACAATGGTTGAGAGCAGGTCGGGGTAGCGATGGAGAATGGTCTGGGGATGCTGTGCTATCCTGTCGATTGGGTATTGTGTCGAGCTGTGGTCGATGTGGTTGCCGGGTCCTGTCGTGTGTGGCAGTGTGGGGCGCGTGGTTGGTGTTGGGTTCGTGGTGCGCAGACGGTGGGTTGTGGCATTATTCTGTGGGTATTCTGGTCGATGAATAGGCGTTGTTGGCTTGTGAGTGTGGAATACGGTGGCTGCTGCAGTGGAGCTGGAATGGATGGGTATTGTTGGCTCTGTGAAGTTCTTGATCGGGCGCCCCCCTGGTTATTATTGAGCAAGCATTTTAAAGCTTTTTTAATCTTGAATCTTTTTTTTTTTTTTTTTCTGTTTTTAAACTTCGATTAATTTGCACCCGCACGAATAAAAACTTCCGCTTGATCTTTGTTTATCAAATTTTTAGATATTTGTTTGTTAATGTCAAACAAAGACTCGATAAGATTTTGATGGGATCCGAAACTAGCCTCACCTCCATTGTCGAATCTGAATTAGCGGGAGAAGAAGATGGTGATCACGTGACTGGCACATGACGGGGACTGGGAGGAAAAAATACTTGTCCGATGTAGAAAAGGATCGAGTCAGCGACCTCCTTGACTCCTTTTCACATTCTCTTATGCCAAACAATCATGCTGCTTCTTTTTCCACCAACATTTATCCATTCAAATTATTCTTATTCTATTTTTCTTGCCCAATTTTATTTTCAACTTTTTAACCCAAACCCATCTCGGCCCAAATCATTTTTAGAATGACCCTAACCTTCTTGCATAGATTAAGATACACGTGCTAAAGAATTTTTAACATGAGTTTAATCTAATAAATTCTAAAACTTATTTTTATTTGTCCAATAAAAATTATTTAATTTTTAAACAAAACTTTCTTTTCGATCCAAATTTTTACAGGATTTTTTTTAAAAAAATATATTTTTCCTAATGAAACCTAAATTAAAAGAAAAAAAAAAACTCAAAATTTATTAAATTACATGTATTAATAGTGTTTTTTTAGTAAAATAAGCCGAAGGCTTAATATAATAATATCAAAGTTTAAGCCCAACAACACTTTACAATTTTATTTATATGACAAGAATGCTAATTTAGGTATCGAAATAATTACAATGAAGCATTCTCCAACACTCCTTATAGCCGTTTTCTTATTTTGCAAATGTTCTCACATTGAAATGAAAATCAACCCGTAACAATTGATGTCTTCCGCTGAAAATGCAATCTACCACCACAATTTTTAGTAATTTTTCAAAATTTGGTGTTGAAGCGTTTCTTCTTTTGATGTACTTTTTCGAATCAAGTTGGGTATAGTTTCCGTTCCTTATCTTCTTCTCAAAATCTAGAATTTGCTTGTGCCACAAGAATTGAAAAAACCGTTTTATGTAACTACTATGCCGTAGTGCGAAATAGCAAACTCATTTTGTCGTCTTCTTGGTAATCTCCGTTATCAGTTGAATTTTTGGAGGATAATGAAATCCCTAAATACTAGGGAGCCTATCGATGGAAATTTTAATTTTTCATTTTCAATACTCCTAATCCTTACATTCTTGAAAATGCAAACTGATCTTTTACTTAAGTCGAAAACTGCCTTGAATTTCTGTTCTTAATTTCTTCCTATTATAAACTAAGTCACATAGAAACGGTGAATCATTGGCAATCCTGCCTCATCATTTCAAGTTTTTATTTTGAGAAAAGAGAAGTATTCTCATATAATGCCAAAGAACCTACCTACCTTAGTTCTGTCTTTGAATCCTTATAACTTAACAGTGGGAAAGGGAAAATGGTTTTATAAGGTTTGGACCTTTATATATCTGTGGTGGCACTTAAAGCAAATTTGTTCTAATGAGATTCTAGTTCGGGTCGCTAGAGATGACTTTCTAGCGCCGGTTAACTTGTAAAAGATGAAGTTGTATTATGCAATGCCTTAGTCCTCTCACACCTCATTCGCACATCCCTGATGTTTCGGTAGTATTTGCGACCCATAGTGATAACCGCATCTCTTATTTCCTACAAATTTGGCCGCGTACTCTGCTTGGTGACACCTAATGGTATATTCACCATTTGGAAGGCCTTACGCATGGAGACAAAAAACAACTGAACCAAAAATTTTCAAGCTTCAACAAAGCACATACCAAGCTATTACATATCCGTCATTCGATCTCCAAGCTCCATGTCAACCAAGCTTCTGTGGATTTGAACTGAGTTCGAACTAATTTACAAGTCCGACCTCTTTTTAACTGAGCTGAATTGCATGAGAGTCCAAGATACAGTGAACTATCATGCCAGTAGTTTAACAATGCCGAGCACCAATTCGTGTCAAATATCTACTCATGCCAAGCTTAAGTTGACTTCTAGACTAAAGGCCCTACTAAACACATGGAGCTGAGCTTCCGTTCTTCTACTGCGAATCCCATTTATGTCTCCTACCTGGTTTATCCGAGCTGTGATTCACCTCTTGACAAATGTTACTCTTGCCGAGAAGTTTTTGGCTGAGTAGTTCACTTAATGTGAACTCTAAGCTCCATGCCGACTCGCTGAGGAGCTGCTCAAGAAACTGACGCTGAGATGTATAGCAAATAGACTAAGTTTTTTCGAGTCATTCCAAGTCACCAAACCAAGTTGAGGCCGAGTTACTAGGCCGAAACTTTTGGTCGAATTGACATTTGGATTTTCCCAGCTTCTTTTGGATCAAACAGCAACTGCAAAGCCGAGTTTTTCCACTAGAAATTAAGTTTAGCTCCACTGTTCTGAGCTTTCATCACCATGTCGTGATATATTCTTCACAGAATAGCGTTGAGTTGAGCTACTATACTGGACGATTGAAAATTTTTTTCTAGTATATGGCCTTCTGGAGTATAAACTGCAGAGTTGTCGTGGTCTGACTGCGCCAAGCTAGTGTTGAATTAAGGCCAAACATCGAGCTACAGTACACTCCAGGCCAGTTGATAAGTCCGAGCTTCTCCACTTGAACACGTCAAGTTATCTTTGGATGCCAACTAGCACAACAGCAAATAAGTCCGAGTTACTCAATTTTAGAGTTGCCGAGTATCTACTGCTGACCAATGACAATGGCTAAGACGATATCAAGTTGCCGAGTTCCTTGTCAAGATTGAGTTCAATAGTGTCGAGCTCTATTCTCCACTAAGCTTCAACAACTCAAAACGCCGAGCTCTTTGTTTGAGTCGCATGAAGTCGCCAAGCACCATGGCTGAATAGTCGAAGTTTTTTTTGAGCGTGCCGAATGGACGAAAAGCTCCATGCTGATTCACGATAAAGTGACTCGAATAGCTCTAAACCATTTCTGATTAAAATCTGTGTTTCCACCGATCGAATCTATGTCATATGAAGTAATTGAGCTCCAGAAAAACTAAGGAAAATTGAGGATCTCCAACAATACTCCAAAGGATAGTGCACGTAGAGGACCAACCTACTTCTTAACAGAAAAAGTTTCACATAATGATTGAGCTCTAAGCAAATTAGCGTGGCACTCATATTTGAGCTCTAATAAGCTTTTCTTTCATGCCGAACCGCCATCTATAAGCATTGAACCAAAGTGGCCAATTTCGAACAAGAATTAAAGTCGAACTCTTCATATCCGGGCTCGAGAACAACTCCGAACCAACCTTTACCCTCAATTGCAGTCAAGCAGCTTTGAATGGCTGATTTTTGAAGTCGAAGTTTTGAGTAGCAACTAATTATTAACGAGAGTGTGGAGCAAATGTTAATTTTTTTTTAGTAAAATAAGTTGAAGGTCTATTACAATAATATCAAGGCTTAAAGCCTATCTCCTTTAGCCCATCTATATATACGTATCCAACCACTTATTATAAATACAAAACAAGACCCTCAAGTAAGGGGATCCCCTCTTCCATTCTCTTACTCCTCATAACGCTTGACAATTCTATTGACATGATAAGAGGGCCAATTTAAGCATTGGAGTGGTAATGTTAGAACACCTTCCGGTGCTCCCCATTTTCTTATTTTATAGGTGTTCTCGTACTAGGACGAAAATTGATCAATAATAGCATGTATATTTTTGAACTCTTCCTGACCAAACCTTAAACGACTGACTAACTTGACTCAAATACTTTTAATACTTTGGTATTTTTTCAAATTTTTTTTTTAGGTTTTTCAATTTTTTTTTTTTACAAACTTGGCCTAAAATAAGAAAGTACGAGGGAAAAAAATGGAGTGTTTACAATGTTCTTTCAACAAATCTCATTTTCCTTTCAAACCATGATAATGGCAAGCCTTAGTGAGTGATTGAATTCACTCTAAGTCATATGGATCTTTTGCATTAAGTCACTCTAAGTCAACTTAGAGTGATGTATACGAGGAGGTGGTAAAGAGGATGGCTCTTCCTTAATGATGGCAGTGATGATCTCCTTTGAGGTGGAGCCATGCAATAACTCAAGAGATTAATTAAATATGAGCTAATGTAAATGAAAGCATGTGCTCTTCCTTGCAATGAATATGTAGGGGACAATGAAGATGATGATCTTGCGATGCCTATATATGAAGAAGTTAGGGACATAGAGCTTACTTTCTAAGGTTAAGTTAGTTAGATTTTCAAGATAAAGGTGAGCCACGACTTGATGATGTACTTCTCGGGCAAACTAGAAGGCTTACATGCATCTATATTGAGTGTAGATGATAGAGCGACCTTGACATATACAAATGGATTATGCCTTTATTAAGATTGATCTCGACTTAGTGGGCTTTGATACCCATTTAGCTAGTTCTAGCAAGATGTCTTCAATTTTCACCACATTTGCCTAACTCAATTGACTTCCAAAGTGATGTGCTTAAGAGCTTAGTTATTACTATGACTTATCATAGTAGATTTGAACCAATGAATCCTTCGATATATTGAAGAAAATAAAGTGAGCAAGTCAACAAACTGACTAGAGTAGTTGATGTAAAGTTGCTCGAAGGATATGACACACTAACGAACACAACATGAATTGACACTTCACTTGATATCATGTATAAGTTGATGTTAAGGTTCACCCGTCGCTAATCCTGAGCTACTTGACAAGATTAGATAAGAGTATATGAAAATGGACTTAGAGAGGGTAGTCTCACAAGAACGGTATATTTGATGTCTATTTTGTAGGGTAAGATGATTTCGGCTTACAAAGAGAAAGGAATATTTATAATAAGTCCTTAGGGTAATAATACAATTAAATAAATTACAAAAAGGCGTACAAAAAGGGGGATTACTAGTACTTGCGAAAAAGGGCAAAAAGGACAAATAACAAAAAAGAAAAAAATAGTACAATGTTAGATGAGTAGACAAGTGGCAATGCAACATTGGTTCTATACAAAGATTCTTTGATCATAACAGGTGAAAGGAATCAAGATGTTGCGGCAACAAAAGAGGCTGAGATGAGAAGGAATGCCATGAAGTTAGAGGGAGGCTGAGAGAGAATTCTTTAGTCAATGGATTAAAGGCCTTCGAGGCATATGCGAGTGAATAGGCCAGTGGCTGATAACCCATCAACTCCTTGGGGTTGTTGGAGATGTGCCCTCAAATTATGATCTTCATCATCATTTGGTGCATAGGGAGTTAGGTCGGTGATGTTGAATATGGTTGACACACTGTACCCTTCAGGCAACTCAACCTCATTGGCATTGTCGTTAATAAGCCTAAGGATCTTGTAAGGTCCATCCACTCTGGGAGATAGTTTGTTCGTCCTTTTGCCAAGGAAGTGTTCCTTATTATGATGGATCTAAACAAGGTCTCTAGGGGTATAAACGACTCGTCTCTTTCCTTGGCTTCCTTGTTCCTTCTATCAAGCCATAGTTTTGGCTAGTTGTTTGACAACTTTCTAATGCAACTTTTAGAATTCCTCGTCTTGCTATAGGTCGAGTTGGCTTTCCTTTATATAGTCGAACTGATAATCAAATCTAGGGGTAAGTTAGGGTTAAGTCCATAAACGACCTCAAATAGAGATTTTCCTCTTGAGCTGTGAGCGGAGTGGTTGTAGGAAAACTCAATGATAGGGAGGCATAAATCCTAGTCATGTAAATTCTTCCCAATAGTTGCTTGCAAGAGGTTGCTGATTGTCTTGTTTACAACTTCAGTTTAGTTATCTGTTTAGGATTGGTAAGAAGTACTAAACATGAGCTTAGTGTTAAGCTTCTTCTATAGGGTCCTCTAAAAGAAGCTTGTAAACTTCGAGTTATGGTCAGACATAATACTTCTCGATACTCCATGTAGTTGCAAAATTTATTACAAAAAGAGGTTAGTGATGAATAAAGCATCATTAGTTTTGTGGTAGAGAATGAAGTGGCCTATCTTACTGAACCGATTGACCACTACCATGATTGAGTCATGTCTTCTAGGCATTCGGGGTAGGTCGAGAATGAAATCCATGCTTAGGTTCATCCACGACCGGTTTGGTATAGGTAGGGGTGTGTATTCTTCATATAACTCTCTCTTTCTCTTTACATTCTTATACACCTCACACCTCTCAAGAATTTAGTGCACATCCTTCATTATCTCAGGCTAGTAGAAATATTCTTTTAATATCTCAACCATCCTCTTTTCCCTAATATGGTTGGCTAAACCCCCAACATGAGCTTTTCAAATGAGTAGTTCTCTTGTCGAGGCACTCAGCACATTGACTTACTTACCCTTCATTAGGAACCCCTAACTTAAGTAGAATCCATCTATAGCTCCTCCAATATTGCACTTGGCCACTAGGGGCCTAAAATGCAAACCATGCTTATATTAATCAAATAAAGTGCCAAATCCAAGTACCTTGGTTTACGATATTGGGATGAGGGTATGACGATGAGAAAGAGAATTAGCTACAGTATTTGTGCTCCCCTTCTTATACATGATGACATAGCAAAAGGTCTTTAAGAACTTAACCCACTTAGCATGATGCCGAGAAAGTTTTTATTATCCTTAAAGTTGCTTGAGAGACTCATGATTGCAGTAGATGATGAATTCTTTCAGTAAGAGGTATTTTTTTCATAGGCTATAGAACTCTTTATCATAGGCCGAGTAATTTAGCATAGCTCCTCTAAGTTACTCATTGAAGTAGGCAATTGGTTAGCATTCTTGCATAAGGACAGAACTAATGCCAACTCTAGATGCTTCACATTCGACCTTAAAAACCTACTCGAAATCTTATAGGGCAAGTATTGGGGTAGACATCATCTTAGATTTTACATCTTCAAAACTTTTATGAGCTTTCTCCCACTAATTAAACTCAGTGTTCTTCCTGGTCAATTCGGTTAAAGGCATAGTTATGGAACTGAAGCTTCGAATGAATCTTCAATAGAATGAAGCTACATGGAAGCTCTTGATTTCAGCAACACTAATCAACGTAGGCCACTCAAGAGTAGTTCTTACTTTCTCATCATCAACTCAAACTCCTTTCCTTGAAACAATATATCTGAGGAATACAACTTCGTTTTAACATAGCACACATTTCTTTAAGTTGCCAAATAAGCTCTCAATACGGAGGATGTCAAACATTGATGTTAAATGCTTAACATGAATGATGAGGCCGACACTGCAGATCAGAATATCATCAAAATAAACTATAACACATTTGTCGATCGATGTTCTAAGTATATGATTCATTAGCCGCATAAAAGTACTCGGTGCATTAGTTAGGCCAAATGGCATTACCATCTATTCGAATAGACCATCCCTTATCTTGAAGGCTGTCTTCCATTCGTCTTTAGGTCTTAGCTATATTTGGTGGTAGCTACTCTTTAAGTCAATCTTTGAGAGGATGTATGCACCATGCAACTCATTGAGCATATCATCTAACCGTAGGATCAAATATCGGTACTTTATGGTAATTTTATTAATGGTAGGGCTATTGATACACATACTCTACGACCCATCTTTCTTAGTTACTAGTATGGCTAGTATGACACATGGGCTCATACTCTCTCGGACGTATCTACAGTCTACCAACTCATTTACTTGTTTCTTCACCTCGGCTGCTTACTCATGATTGAGCTTGTAAGTGGGTTAGTTTTGTAAAGAAGCTCTAAGTTGGAGGTTGATACAATGCTCAATGCCTCTTAAGTGAGGTAAACCTTTTTGCATCTTGTCAGGAAATAGTTTAGCATAGGCTTGAATTAGTTGCTGCACCTCAGTAAGTAGGCTCTTGGCTTCTCTCACCTCCAAGTGTCTCTTGACTAAAAGGAGCAAATAGTCCTCGACCTTAACTTCTCAAGCAAACTTTGCTCAGGAAATCACTAGAGACTTCTACTATAATGACTTAGCAACCTTCTCTCAAGCTTCCTGCACTACCTTAAGACTCATAGGTGTCAATATAATTTTCTTTCCATCCTTTTAGAATATGTAGGTGTTCCTATACCCATCATGCAACACTCTTAAGTCAAACAGCCATGGTCGACCGAGTTATATGTAAGAAGCATACATGGGAAGGACATTATACAATACGCCGTCCCTGTACCTAACACCAATGGTAATCAGTACTATAACTTGCTTGGCAACATGTTAGCCTCCTTTCTCATTCAGCTAGTGAATCTTGTACAGCTTAGGGTATAGGAGGGCTAGTAATTCCATAGCCTTAACTACCCTTTGTGATATGACATTGGTACAACTCCCTCTGTTATCGATTAAAGCGCATAGCTTGCCATTCATTTGGTAATTCGTATGGAATAGGTTCTCCCTCTACTCATTCTCATTAGCCACAAATTCACTAAGAGACCGTCGAATGACAAAATAGTATTTGGCACCACCTTCAGGAAGTGTCTCAGTATCAGGGTCTTCCTAAAACTCTGCTAACAATTGTTCAACTCCCATCTCTTCCTCTCCTTTGTTTGCACCCTCTACTTCAAATTATAGTTTGTTTCCCTTTATAGTCATGACTTGGCGGTTTGGACTTTCACTAGCTACGTACCTATAACCAAGACATTTAAAGCATTTGATTTCTCAGGTCTTTCTTTTGGAGCTTTGACCTTAGTCTCTTTTGACCTTAGGTTCCTCAACCTTACCCTTACTTCAGCCTTCTTTTGGTCAAATCGGCACTCGCCCTTGACGTTCCACCTCAGAACTATTTGGTGCTTGGTTATTCCTTGGTTGGCTTGGCATATCGCTCTTGTTTGACAACATAGGTCGGTTATTTGGCATTCGACTAACTTGGTTTTACCTTTACCCTTTGACTCTCTATGCTACCCTAATGGCTTCATCCAGACTTGCAAGACTTTACAGCTTCACTATGTTACCAATCTTAATCCCTAGCCTAGAAATAAACCTTGCAATAGTGCACATCATGGGTTCATCGACATCATATCAGATTGTGAGTAACTGAAACTCTTGACATAGTCGTCCACCAACCGATTACCCTATCTCAAATCTTATAGACATCGAAAAGTGTCTTGCTCATAGTATTCAGGAATGAACTTACTTCTTAGAACTCTCTTCATCTCATTCCATGTTCAGATTTTGTGTCGAGCCCTTAGGTGGACATTCTACAGCTTCTTTCACCACATTGTTACATATCTAGAAAATTCCGACGTGGCTACTCGAATACAGACAGCCTCTTCATAATTGTAGAAGTTGAATATCTTCTCGATCTTCTCTTCTCGATCTATGTAGTTGTCAGTATTACTAGACCTATTAAAGCTTGGAATTTGTACTTTAAGGTATTCGGCGCTACTAGGAGCCTTAAATTCATGCTCATCAACTTCAACATACTATTCTTCCTCTTCATACTCATCCACTTTATCCAATTCTAACCTCCTTCTCGCCATTCTTTTAGTACGTCATGGTGGTGTTTGGTTTACGGGAATGAGCTCTAGTGTACACAGTTCATTCATCTATCTTCTTGGCTTATCTCTCATTTCTCGACCCTGGTCAACAACTCTTTCTCGCGGCTTAGTATCTAAGACTCTTTGTGTTGAAATAGCTAAATTAGCCACAATAGTAGCAAGGTCTTGTATATGCTCATCTATAGTACGTAATGTTTGTTGGGTAACTCAACTACAACCATGAGCATCACTCTTGGCATCACTAATCTCTCCTTGAATACTAAGACTTGACATTCTCAAAACAAAGCATTAGAAAATACTCTTCACATAAGCAATCCTTACATACACAAATATCGTACAAACTATGAATTGTCAGCTTGCTTTATTCTTCCAAATGAAAACAAAGTATCATGAACAACAAACTAGTAGGGACTATCACCACACAGCTCTCGATCATAACCTCAAGCTTTGATACTAAGAAATTATATGATGTGCCTAGGAGCTTAGTTATTACTAAGACTTAGCGTAATAGATTTAAACCAATGGGTCCTTCGAAATATCAAAGAAAATAAAGTGAGCAGGTCGATGAAATGACTAGAGTAGTCGATGTGAAGCTACTTAGAGAATATGACACACCAATGAACACAACATGACTTGATACTTCACTTGATATGACATATAAGTTGATGTCAAGGTCCACCCATCACTAATCTTGAGTTACTTAGCAGGATTAGATAAGAGTGTATGAAAATAGTCTTGGAGAGGGTAGTCTCATAAGAACCATATATTTAATGTCTATTCTATAGGGTAAGATGATTTTATCTTATAAGGAGAAGGGACTATTTATATTAACTTTGTAGGGAAACAATACAAATAATGAAATTACAAAAAGGCATGCAAAAATGGGGATTCCTAGTACTTGCGAAAAAGGAAAAACGACATAAAAGGAAAAATAGTATCGTATCAGATGAGATAGATAGGTGGCAATGCAAAATTGGTTCTGTACAAAGATTCTTTGATTATAGTAGGTGAGAGGAAACAAGATGTTGAGGCAACAAAGAGGTCAAGACAAGAAGGAATGTTGTAAGAGTTAGAGGGAGGTCGAGAGAAAATTCTTCGAGTGAGGAACTAAAGGCCTCTGAAGAATGCACGAGTAAGTAAGCTAGTGGTCGATAACTCATCAGCTCCTCGGGGTTATTGGAGATTTGCCCTCAAATCATGATCTTCATCGTCATTTGGTACATAGGGAGTTAGGTTGGCAACGTTGAATATGGTCGACACACTGTACCCCTTGGGTAACTCAACCTCATAGGCATTGTCATTGATACGCCTAAGGATCTTGTAAGGTTCATCTATTCTAGGAGATAGTTTGTTCACTTTCCTGCTAAGGAAGTGTTCCTTACTAAGATGGATCTAAATAAGGTATTTAGGGGTATGAATGACTCATCTCCTTCCTTAGCTTCCTTGTTCCTTCTATTAAGCTACGGTCTTAGACAATTGTTCGGCAACTCTCTAATGTAACTTCTAGAATTCCTTAGCTCGTTGTAGGCTGGGTTAGCTTTCTCCTTATGTAGTTGGACTGATAATTAAATCTAGGGGTAAGTTTGGGTTTAGTGCATAAACAACCTCAAACGGAGATTTTCCTATTGAGTTGTGAGCAGAGCAGTCGTAGGTAAACTCAATGACAGGCAGACATAAATCCCAATCATGCTAATTCTTCCCAATAACTACTTGTAAGAGGTTGCCGACTATCCTGTTTACAACTTCAGTTTGGCCATCTATCTAGGGTTGGCAAGAAGTACTGAACATGAGCTTAGTGTCAAGCTTCCTCCATAGGGTCCTCCAAAAGAAGCTCGTGAACTTTGAGTCATGGTCACACACAATACTTCTTAGTACTCGATGCAATTGTATAATTTCTTACAAAAGGAGGTTAATGATGAACAAAGTATCATTAGTTTTGTGGTAGAAAATGATGTGGCTCATCTTGTTGAACTGATTGACTACCATCATGATAGAGTCATGTTTTCTCAAAATTCGAGGTTGGCTGAGCATGAAATTTATGCTTAGGTCCGTTCGTGACCACTTTGGTATAGGTAGGGGAATGTACTCTCCATACGGCTCTTTCTTTCTCGTTGCATGCTTATACACCTTGTACCTTTCAAGAATTCGATGCACATCCTTCATTATCCTAAGCCAATAGAAATGTTCTTTTAATATCTCAACTGTCCTCTTATCCCCAAAATGGTTGGCTAAACCCCCAGCATGAGCTTCTCAAACTAGTATCTCTCTTATCGAACCACTCGGCATAGACTTGCTTGCCTTTCATCAAGAACCCTTAACTTAAGTAGAATTCATCTACAGCTCCTCCAAAGGGACCCAAAATGCGAATCATGCTCATACTGATTAGGTAGAGTACTAAATCTAAGTACCTTAGCTTGCAATGATGTGACGAGGGTATGATGATGAGAAAGAGCATCAATTACGGTGTTTATGCTCCCTTTCTTATGTCTAATAGTGTAGCAAAAGGTCTCTAAGAACTTAACCCACTTAGCATGACGCCGAGAAAGTTTTTGTTGTCCTTGAAGGTGATTAAGAGACTCATGATTGAAGTAGATGATGAATTCTCTCAATAAGAGGCAATGTTGCCAATTCTGTAGTGTTTGGACAAGGGCATTGAACTCTTTAGCATAGGTTGAGTAATTTATGGTAGCTTTAAGTTTCTCATTGAAGTAAGCAATTGGTGAGCACTCTTGCATAAGGACAAAACTAATGCTGACTCCAAACGTATCACATTCGACCTTAAAAACCTACTCGAAATCTTGTAGGGCGAGTTGTGGGGCATACATCATTTTAGATTTTACGTCTTCAAAACTTTTATGAGCTCTCTCCGACTAACTAAACTCAGTGTTCTTCCGGGCTAATTTGGTTAAAGGCGCAGTTATGGAGTTGAAGCTCTGAATGAATCTTCAATAGAATGAAGCTAGACTATGGAAGCTAGACTATGGAAGCTCCTGACTTTAGCAACTCTAATCAACGTAGGCCACTCAAGAGCAGTTCTTACTTTCTCATCATCAACTCGAACTCTTTTCCTTGAAACAATATATTAGAGGAATACAACCTTGTTTTAACATAGTACACATTTCTTTAGGTTGCCAAACAAGGTCTCGATGTGGATAATGTCAAACATAGATGTTAAATGCTTAACATGAATGATGAGGATGGCACTGTAGACCATAATATCATCAAAATAAACTACAACACATTTGCCGATCAATGTTCTAAGCATAAGATTCATTAGCTACATAAAAGTACTCGACGCATTAGTTAGGCCAAACGACATTACCATCCATTCAAATAGACCATCCCTTATCTTGAAGGATGTCTTCCATTCATCTCTAGGTCTCATCTATATTTGGTGGTAGCCGTTCTTTAAGTCAATCTTTGAGAGGATGTATGCACCATGAAACTCATTGAGCATATCATCTAATCGTAGGATCAGATATCAGTACTTAATGGTAATTTTGTTAGTGGTAGGGCTATCAATACACATACTCTACGACCCATCTTTCTTAGGTACTAGTATGGCTAGTACGGCACATGGGCTCATACTCTCTCAAACATATCTACGGTCTACCAACTCATCCACTTGTTTCTTCAATTTGGTTGTTTACTCCTAATTGAGCCTGTAAGCGAGTTAGTTTTGTAAGGTAGCTCTAGGTTGGAGGCCGATGCAATGCTTAATGCTTCTTAAGGGAGGTAAACCTTTTGGCATCTCGTTAAGAAATAGGTCGTCATAGTCTTGAAGAAGTTGTTGCACATGGCAGGTATGCTCTTGGTGTCTCTTACCTCTAGGAGTCTCCTAACTAAAAGGAGTAGATAGTCTTCGGCCTTGACTTCTCAAGCAAACTCAGCTTAGGAAATCACTAAGGACTTCTGCTACAATGACCTAGCAACCTTCTCTCGAGCTTCCTGGACTTCCTTAGGACTCATAGGTGTCAATATAATTTTCTTCCCATCCTTCTAGAACATGTAGGTGTTCCTATAGCCATCGTACAACACTCTCAAGTCAAACAACCATGTTCGGCTGAGTAATATGTGAGAAGTGCACATGGGAAGGACATCACATAATACCCCATCCTTAAACTTATCACTAATGGTAATCGGTACTCTAACCTATTTAGCAACATGTAAGCCTCCTTTGTCATTTAGCCAACAATTCTTGTATGACTTAGGGCGTAGGAGGGTTGGCAATTTTATGGCCTTAACTCCCCTTATGCTATGACATTAGTACAGCTCCTTCCGTCAATGATCAAGGCATATAGCTTGCCATTCACTTAGTAATTCATATGGAAGAGATTCTCCCTCTACTCATTATAATTAGCCACAAATGCACTTAGAGACAGTTGAATGACAAAATAGTACTCGGCATCGCCCTTAAGAGGTGTCTCGGTGTTGGTGTTTCGGTGTTGGTGTCTTCTAGAAACTCTTCTAGCATCTATTCAACTCCTATCTCTTCCTCTCCTTTACTCGTACTCTTTACTTCAAACTGAGGTAAGTCTCCTTTTATCATCATGACTCGGTAGTGTGGACATTGACTAGCTACGTGCCCATAAACGAGATATTTAAAGCATTTGATTTCTTGGGTCTTTCTTCTGAAGCTCTAACCTTAGTCTCTTTGGACCTCAAGTTCATCAGCCTTACCCTTACCTCAGCCTTCTTCTGTTTAGATCGGCACATGCCTTCGATGTTCCACTTCAGAACTACTTAATGCTCGGTCATTCCTTGGTCGGCTCAGCATATTGCTCCTACTCATTAACATAGGTCAGCTATTCGACATTCAATTAACGTGGTTCTGCTTTTGCCTTTCAACATTCTATGCTACCTTGATGGCTTCATCCAGAGTTGCAAGACTCTGCAGCTCCACTATGTTACTAATCTTAGTCCTTAGCTTAGAAATAAAACTTGCGATAGTTTGCATCATAGGATCATCGACATCACATCAGATCATGAGTAACCGAAACTCTTAGACATAGTCATCAATTGACCGATTATCATGTCTCAAATCTTACAGACATTGAAAAGTGTCTTGCTCGTAGTGTTTAAGAACGAACCTACTTTTCAGAACTCTCTTCATCTCATTTTATGTTCAGATTTCATGTTAGGCCCTTAGGTAAACATTCTACAACTTCTTTCACCACATTGTTACATATCTAGAAAATTCTAACATGGCTACTCAAATATGGACAGCGTCTTCATAATTGTAGAAGTTAAATATCATCTCGATCTTCTCCTCTTTGTCCAACTAGTCATTACCACTATTAGACTCATTAAACATAAGAATCTGTACTTTGGGGTATTTGATTCCCCTAGAAGCCTTGAGTTCATGCTCATCATGTTAGCATACTGTTATTCTTCTTCATACTCCTCTACTTCATCCAATTCTAACCTCTTTCTCACCATTCTTTCTGTACGTCATAGTAGTGCTTAGTTCATGAGAATGGGCTCTAGTGCACGCAGTTCATTCATCTATCTACTCGGCTCATCTCTCATTTCTCGTTTCTATTCAACAACTCTCTCTTATAGCTTAGTATCTAATACTTTTTGTACTGAAGCAGCTAAATTAGCTACAATAGTAGTAAGGTGTTGTATTTGCTCATCTATAGTACAGAGTGTTTGTTGGGTAACTCGACCATGACCATGAGCATTACTTTCGTCATTGCTAATCTCTCCTTGAACACTAGGATTCGACATTCTCAAAATGAAGGATCAGAAAATACTCTTCACATAAGAAATCCTTGCACACACAAATATCACATGAGTTATGAACAGTAAGCTTGCTCTGTTCTTCCAAATGAAAACAAAGTATCACAAACAACAAACTAGTAGGGACTATCACCATACAGGTCTCAATCATAACCTCAAGCTCTGATATTAGGAAATTATATGATGTGCCTAGGAGCTTAGTTATCACTAAAACTTACCATAACAGATTTGAACCAATGGGTTCTTCGAAATATCAAAGAAAATAGAGTAAGCAAGTCGACGAATTGACTAGAGTAGCTAACGTAAAGCTGCTCAAAGGATATGACATACCAACAAACACAACACGACTTGACACTTCACTTGATATGACATACAAGTTGATGTCAAGGTCCACTCGCCACTAATCTTAAGCTACTCGGCAAGATTAGATAAGAGTGTATGAAAATAAACTTGGAGAGGGTAGTCTCACAAGAACTGTATATTTGATGTCTATTTTGTAGGGTAAGATGATTCTAGCTTATAAGGAGAAGGCACTATTTATAGTAAGCCCCTTAGGCAACAATATAAATAAAGAAATTACGAAAGGACAAACAACAAAAAAGGAAAAATCGTACAGTATTAGATGAGATGGATAGATGGTAGCGCAACATTGGTTCTGTACAAAGATTATCTAATCATAGCAGGTGAGAGGAATCAAGATGTTGTGGTAACAAAGAGGCTGAAATGAGAAGGAATGCCATAAGAGTTAGAGGGAGGCCGAGAGAGAATTCTTCGGGTAAGGGACTGAAGGCCTTTAAGGTATATGTGAGTGAGTGGGCCAATGGTTGATAACCCATCAGTAAACAACTACCTTTTGGTGGCCTTCGAGGTTTCATGCACTTGGTTCAAAGTAAGGGCTATACAAACCCTTTGCTGATGCTTCCTCATCTTAAAAAGGTCATAGGATGGTTGGTGGTATTTGTTGACTTATGGAGGTAAAAAGATATTAGAGCATTTAAAATCCTTGATCCATATCTAGAATTAGTAGATTAATAATCAAACTTTTGGACAAAGTGGGCAATCTTCATCTAAATCGGTCATATCAAAGTCTTGAGGACCTATGACAATAACGCAACCAATGTAATTTTTTATCTTTTTAATTGCTAAGGTGGAATAGTGTGGAATGTTAAAATATTAGTGGATCTGTTCATTTATAAGGAACCAATCTCGTTTAATGATAAGGAGACAAAGAGAAACAACGGTTGGAAGATATTTCCTTCCTTAAAGTTGTATTAAAGTGGCCATAGATCTATAATTGTCACTCTTCATCATTAATAGTAGTTCCTCTAAGTTAGTGCCTTTACTCGATACGGTATTTTAATAAAGCTGTTAAGGCAGTTATTTCCACTTTCTAACCAAGTGTTTGCCTTGTAGGTGTTAGCTTTCTAGCCAAGAGTGCTACAAGCTTCATTTTTGGTAATTGACTGAACATAGCACATTACAAAAAGGAGAGTAGTAAAAAAGGTTGCTCAAGTAGCTACTACTTATGGCTATCTTGAATCAAATAAGGGAAGAGAAAGAGGAATAGATCCCCTTAGAGGTCCTCTCTAGCGTGAAACTAGGGGGAGGTTCACTAAGAGTAGTTCTAATGGGACTGACAAGGATGTGTTGGTGTTCGATAATGGTTGTATCACCATACCCTCGAAGTATGGGATTAAGCTTAGGAAAGAAGCTCTAGTCGAGGCTTAAAACAATAGGTTAGGAGGATCTAACATACAACAAGCAAGTGTTACCTCTCCTTTACCCCCAAGCTAACAGGTTTATAAGCATAAAAGAATACATCTTAGAGGCAAAAGGCACTAAGCTATGGGATTCCAACCCATAAGATACTTAAGTCATCTCAACTGTAACGGCATAGGTTGTCCCTCTTGCTAAGTACATTTATTGACCTCAGTGTGTATATTCCAATGAGGCAAGCATAAACCTTAGAGGGCCGAGTATAAAGTTATTATAGGGCTCCATTCTTCCTTAAGACAACCCTATGATGGATGAAAAGTATAAAAATAAGTAATAACAAAAGTAAGATGAGGAGTTTGATCTCATGACCTTCACAAAGCTCTATGAGGTTAGTACATGACATTGTAGGTTAGGATTACTCTCGATTTTTCTAGCTCATTTGTATAGTTAGTCAGCAAGCTATTGTTCACATGTTGAAGATGCTGGATTGTTGGTGCACTTAAAGGGAGTGGGTAACCCAATTTAGAGCCTTTGTAGTTTGTTGGGTGGTCTTGATTGCACTTTTAACACCATGGCTTTCCTATTGCAATAGCAAAGGACACTAAGGAGGAAGTGTTCAAGGCCATTGTGTGACAGCTAAGGCCCTTTAGAAACTTTAAGTTACAAGGGAGAAGATAAAGGAGCTAGAAGGGAAGCCAAAGATGCTTAGGTTGAGGCTAGAGTGGTTGAAGAGAACAACAAATAACTTTGTGTCGACATGAAGAGGGTTACCAAAGAGTTAGAGGAGGAGGAGGCAAAACATAAAGCATCTTTAGAGTTTACCACAACTAAGGAGAAGGTAAGCTAAAAGGAGGGTACCTATCTTCTTGACCAGGTGTTTGACCTAAAGATTGAAAAATTCGTCCTCCTTAAGGTATAAAAGAATTTCTTTAACTCAATCTTTAATAGCATAGAGTATGATGTATTCCAGAAAACTTAGTCCTTCTGGGAGATCTACAAAGCTAGAAGACTTGTATGGGAAACTCATCCTCACGTCAACATGAAGTGCTTATCCTTTATGGACCCTCTCCCCTAGAGTTAGAGTCTAAAGATGAGGAACAATCCTCTCCCCTAGAGCTAGAGTCCAAAGATGAGGAGGACTTTAAGGGCAAGGACCTTACTTCTAAGATTAGGATGACTCTTAAGTTGATGGCCAAACCTTTGCTCCTTTAGCTGCCTTTGTTCTACTTATGCTAACTATCTTAGCTCCTAACCAATCTAGCTATAGCTCTTAGAGGAATTTTATGTTGAAAGACTTAGAGAAGCACCTTAGGCTAACTAAGTTTCTTTCTTTTTCATTCGTTTTGTCTAATTGTATCTCTGCTTTGTGCCCTTCTTTTCCTTTCATCTAGACAATCTTTATTGGAATACTTGTACATGTAAAGATTGTTACGTCGACCTATGAGGCTTTATGAATATATGTCTTGTTTCTCTTTGGTGTTCTCTTGTTCTTTGCATGCTTGTTATTTTGATGTTCCTTGAGCTTAAGAGCTTACAAGGTTTTGTACTTACACTTAGTTGGCTTAGTCTTTAAAGCCTTTTCCATAGAATTCTTCGAGCTTTATAACCTCAGTTTTCTCTTGCTTAATTCTCTCGTGTGATCCTTGAATTTGAGCCTTAGGCTTATTAAGATATTTAGACTTCCTCTAGATTTCAAAGCCTTAGATTTTTAAACATTTAGCATAGATGCCTTAGATCAAGATCCTAAGAGTTTAAGAACTCGATCTCGTGGTTTTCCTTAAGCCTAATAGCCAACAAAATTACTACAAAAGCTAAGTATTTTGTATTTATATTGAAGGAAAAATTACATTGGGTAGAAGTAGTTGGAGGTAGGTTTTAGAAAGACACAATTTATGGGTAAAGAATGGTATTTTATGTACATAAAAATTGAACATATTCCATTCATTTGAAATACAGTGATAAACTATTAGCAATTCATGTTCTAGGGACTTGAATATCATCCAATCTTTTATGGCCTATATGCCATGTTCCCTAAGTCTTCATTTACCCTCAAGAGGTCCTCTTACTTTGGTGCAACCTTGCCTTGGCCTTCCTATGCTTTAGAGGTTTCGATCTTCTAGGATATTAGGTCATTAGCTTGTATACTTTATGTAGAACAATTTTTGTTGTAGTATTGATCGTTGCTCATAATACACAATTTTTACTAACATTAAAACCTACATTTGTGCATAAATATAGCAAAAACTTATTAATTTTACATGAAATTAGAGTTTATGCACAAGATGGACCAACTTGTGTAAAATTATAAAAAATGCATGAAAATGAATTAATTTTAGAAGAATCTAATTGATTTTATGTGCTACGTGCAAGTGTACAAGGGCTATAACGGTCTTGGTGGTCCTCACCATTTGATCAAGGAGGCTAAAATCAATGGAGTCAAGGAATTTGGCCTACTGATTGAATGGCAACTTAGCCACCAACTGATAAATATGGCTTGAAGCATTAGGAATATAGCCATTCGTTGGACAATCAATCACTATAGAGGTTGGCTTGGTGAATAGAATGTGTAGGGATGGATTCATACATACTGATTGATCAATAGAAGAAATTAAGGTTACAATTTTTGGACTAAACCCTAATCCTCCTTAAATGCGACGTTCAATAAAACATGAAATCAACCTAGAGCTGACATGTATCTATCAATCGATTAGTAGACTTGTACAACGATGGCCTAAAGCTATATATAGTTGCATTTGCATTTGGAAATGCAAGACACAATTAAGATTTTAGCCTAGTTAGGTTTAGTTTTGCGAACCCATTATTTGTTTTCATGTTTGATGACTTTTCTATGATATTTGGTGAATGTTTTGTAACTTTGATGCACATTTAAGCTTGTTTATTGAGTATTTACTACATTCTCTTTGCTTAACCTCTTGTTCACTTGTTCTCATCTTGTTTACTTGTTCATTAATGGAGTTTGTTGCTACATTCTTATCAATTATTGTTGTTGTTTTTGTTGTTGTTGTTGATATAATGAGTAGCTAAGTAGTTTTTAGTAGGTTTGTGATAATGTAGATGTTGTAAATGGTGTAACTTTGCAGTTATGATATTAATATGTGTATTTGATTGGGATTTTGAAGATTGGTATTTCATTTGAACTCTTTGAAGTGCTTTTAATGAAATTTTCATTGGGTTTACTCGTGATTACAAGACCGAGAGGAAATTAGTCATAGGAAGTACACCTTGAGAATTATTGGGTTTACATAATTATGAGACTGAGAGGAAACTAGTTGTGTAATTCCCTAATTGAGTTGGTGAAATGTAAATGATAGGTTCTTACACTTATGAGACCGAAAGGATATTAAGCATTTGCCATTGAATTCATATTACATTATGTGGATTAGTGGATTATGATAGGTTATGACATTGGGAGGAGATTGACCCCCTAATTTCTAGGACTAGAATACCTAATTCATGACAAGATTTGAGTATTTAGTTGATTATATATAGGGAAATGAGACTGAGATGAGATTTTCAACTACATAGTTGAGTGAGATGCTTACTCGGGATCTAGCTTAAGTGAATTCCATTAAAAGCCAGTTAAAAACCATACTTGATATCTTAATGGCATACCCTTACCTCTACTTCGAAAACATGTCACAAGCCTACATCTTTAGTAGTTATGGTATTTGTTACTTTTTGTTTGTATTTCAATTTCAATTTCAATTCTAGCCTATCTCTTCAACTCACTTAGATTAGAGTAGCAGATTAGGATCTAGTACTTAATTGAGCTCTTTTCCCTATAGAAATCAACTTGATGAATACTCATTAGTATTATTACTGCAAACGATCCGATACACTAGTTGTTTAAGAGATTGACATTGTTTTGAGAATTTTTGTTTATAAAATGTCTTTAAAAATATCATTTTTATTAGTACTTTGTGTTGTTCTCGTCAAGTATCTCACTACCCTATGCTCTTAAGCAGTTACCCTTTTGCTTACTTAGTCCTAACTTCCTTAATTGTATCAACGTTAGTATAGATGTCGATCCAATTGATTGTAGTATTCAAATCTTAGGTTCAAATGTTAAGGAGCTTAAGTTCACTAGGAAATACTGGCTTAATGCCAAAGGCCAAGCTAAAGGGTATCTTCCTTATTACTGTCCTATGGGTAGTTTAGAACCCTACAGGATAATGGGGAGTTCATTGGCCTATTAACCTTTGGCCTAATTTATCCTTTTCTTCAAACTCTCGAGGATGGTCTTATTAGCCGCTTCTACTTGACCATGAGTTTGCTAGTAGGCTACCAAAGTGTAATGAATGTTGATGTGGTATCGCTCACAAAAGGCATGAAACTTTAGATTATTGAATTGGGATCCATTATCTATAATGATTACATAAATGGCACAAAATCAAGTCAATATGGAGTTGATGATAAAGGATTCCATTCTCTTCTCTATAATCTTAGTTATGGCTTATGCTTCTATCTACTTGGTGAAGTAGTCCATGGCTATAATGATGTACTGTTAATTACCTATTGCCTTAGGGAAGTGGTATAGGTCTTTATGTGGGTGAACATGCATGAGCTATCTCATGAATAGGAGTGGGTCCATACCTTAAGATTGTTTGAAAGGCAAATGGTAGTTAAGGGTTGAGTTATGTCATGCCTAAACACTTGGATATGACACACCAAATGTCTGATATGAACTTGGGGCTTAGCTTGATATGACTCACAAGCTTTACACCAAGGTCACTTGCCATTAGCTCTTGCTTAAAGAAGCTAGATAAGATTAGGGGTTGGACTTGGTTCATAATGGGAACAAAAGTACAAGGATGAAGAAGATGAATATTTGATAATTTTATTCTTGTAGTTGAGTACAAATGGTGTTTTTATGTAGTTTCCTCAAAGGGCAACATCTTAGGCAAGTAAATTTACAAAAAAGGCTTATCAAGTTTGAATTTTTTGGTTTTATTTTTCTTAATCCGATTAGTATGAAACCTTAACCTATTTAATACTAATCCTCAACTAGAGATTAAGGAAAACCAAAATTTTCTATAAGTTTAAGTATTCAAAGTCATCACCTAAACAAGGTTGGGAAAAAAGAGTTAGATCAAAACCTATTGCATGGATTGATCTCAATTTGACTATTGATGTATGAGAAAATCATTTTTGAAAATGATTCTTCAAAATAAGGGATTTCAAATTCAGGGGCTGCCCTATTAAACCCTATATGGGTACCATTTTTAATCTTTCAAAATTAGTTTTATTTTTCAAAACACCATATTAACTTGAAAGAATAATTCTAAATTTACAAATAAAGAAAATTAATTTTAATTACAAAGAAAGAGAAGTAAATAAGAAAATAAATTTATCTATAAATAGAAAAATAATTTTCTTTATTTTAAGTTTCCTCGTAGGTTCTTATGTATCATTTAGTAGAGATTAGAATTTTTTTAGTTCAGTTAGGAAAACTTTAGTGGTTTACTTCATTTTATTGTCTAAAAACAACTAGGTTTATGTTTCTATCAATTTAATTTTATTTAAGAAAAATCCTCTAAAAAAGCTATAATTTTTAAGTGTTTATTTTTTGTAAATTTATTTAATTCATTTTTTTTAGAAAAGGATTCCTTTATTTATTTTCTAAGTGAGAAAAACATAAATTATTCTAAAAAAAAATTAGTAAGAAAATTTATCCTAAGTTTAAACAAAGAGCACCTTTAATTAATAACAATTTTTTTATGGGAAAAAAAGAAATCCTATTCTATCCTAAACTTAGAAAGGGAAGGGATTTGACATGAAGCAATATAACACAAAATAGATAAATAGAATAATTAGGAAAAATGCACTAGGTGAAGAGTAGGGTCCAGCGGATTAAAGATGAGGGTTCGGCATGGTTTGTAGTTCGTCAATCGGGTTGGACATAGATATAGGCGAGCTATAAGTTGAAGGAGATGTACAGTGGACAAAGAGGTTGCTTTGATAAGTTTTTCAAGTAGTAAAATGTAGTTTTATGGGATTTGTAAAGGCAAAAATTCAATTGATGACAATGCCATAGGTTAGAGTGATGGTTTTCGTGGTTTTGGGTATCAATCGATTTAAGATAGAGAGAGAAAAGGCTTGGGTAACTTCAATGGCAACAGATTGAATTGAAATAAGAGTGGTTCTTAGGGTTTTTGATGGTAGGGAAACTTGAAGAATGGAAGTTTTTACTTCAAATTGGAACCCACAACTTATAGAGAGAAAATAACTTAGATGTATGATTTCTAATAATCTAAGTGACTGTTGATGATAAAAACGAGTTCCTTAAACCCCTTTTTATACTTATTAAAGCTTGATTTTAAAAGAAAAGTCAAAGAACAGATAGATTTGAGATTTCAAAATAAACGGGTATTTTGTGAATTTGATTCAAGATCAATAAATTTTGATGCGAAGAAAGGTCAACGTTTGTTCCTTTATCTTTATTCTTGCTTGATATGTTCAATAGATGCTTTGATTTCATCAAAGAGGCTCTAATCAAGCGAAATCAAAATTGACCTATTTCCACATAATTATATATTTTTTATTTTTACATTAAGGAAAGGGGAAAAATGATTCTGCATAAGCGCTTCCCCTGGAGCTTGAACTCGCAATCTCTTACCCATTATGTGCATGTTAGAACACTAAGCCATTAGCTTAAATCAAATCAAAGCGATATTTGTGTATTTGTTCATTTATTTTTTTATTCTTACATCAAGGAAAAGGGAAAAAATATCATGTACAAGTGCTTCACTTGGAGCTTAAACTTACAATCTCTAGCCTGTTATGCCTACGTTGAACCATAGAGCCATTAACTTACTCATGCCATTTATTAGAATCTACCTTTATTTAAGCTTCAAAGCATGCTTGAACCATTTTTAAACAATAAAACCAATTCAAACCAAATTGAACCTTAGATCTATTTGTTGTTAAGGAAATTTTGAAATTGCAAAAATTTCCATCATAGGTCTAATACACATGTATTAAAAATAATTTTCAAATCGAACTCAATTTAGTGATTATATGAGCTCCAGTTCATTGATTGTATGGCTAATTATATTTTTTCTATAAATCAATTAATTTCAACTCGGTCCGAGCACCGTTTGAAACAACAATTAACTTATATTAATTTCATTTTTACAAAAAAATATAAAATTGAACATTAATCATAGCCCGGATATTAAGTTTTCATAAACAATTTAATATTCTCAAATATAGGTTAAATTGTATATGTGTATCTTAACTTTATTCAACCCTAAAAATGAAATGACTCTTTATAAATGATCGTAAAATTGACTTGAGACTTCTACCTTAAATATTCTATTTTACTAAATTTTTTATTTTATTTTTCTTCGATTTTCTTTTTTCTTTTTTGTATTTTCTTCTAAATTTTCTAATTTGTTGTATTTTTCAATTATGTTCCTTTTTCTTTATTTTGAAAATAAGTTATAAAATTATAAGGGGTAAAAATGAGTTGTTTAAAGCCACCCCTCTTTATAGTAAAGTATGAGGAAAACTTTAACATGAAGACAAAAACATATCACTTTTACCCTATGAAAGATCACACAATGTTGCTATTAGCTAGTTATCCTCAATTTGATTTACTAGGAGTTTTGTGGAGAGTGAGTAATATTTTTGATGTGGAAGATCAAAAGGAGAGAAATTTCATGGAAAATAAACAAGCACACTCTAAGAGTTGGCTTAAAGTTTGGAGATGTCAGTTGGGGCCTCGGGAAGAGTTAACTTTTCTATTTAACAGCCTGCCCACCTTGGAAACGGCTCAGCTGGTGGTAGGGTCCAGCAGTTGGAAGAGCACCATACGTTGCATGGTGTTCGGTGCGCCCTCAGCGGCCTTTGAAAATCTGGAGGATTGAGTGCCTCCCATGCTTGGTCATTCTCATAACCACATCAAGTCTCTAAGGTAAACAACCTCTAGTTGATGGAATAATGTAGGCAAGCAAGGTTGGCATAATGGCTCCATAACTTCGGGAAAAGAATTGGCTCTAAGGGCTAGGGATGGGGGTCCCAGTCCCGAACCTGTCAATTGTCGGTGGATTGCTCGAGCTACTTCCGCGGTGAGAGCAGGTTGCCATATGTCGGCCGGGGGATGGACTGGGAACGACTCCCTTAGGGGCCTTCCCCAAGCATCGAACAGCTGACTTAGAACTAGTATGGATAAGGGGAATCCAACTGTTTAATTAAAACAAAGTATTGTGATGGTCCATGCGATTGCTTTGAATGGACGAAAACTCTTCAAGAAAACAAAATTTATCACGTTGGAGTAAATCTTGAATAAACATCTTAGATAGATGGTTTTTTAATTCATTAGATTTAGCACCATCTTGGAGAGACAAATTTAAGCACCAACTTGGATTAATGGATTTAAGCACCATCTTGGATTGACAAATTTGAAAATTTTTATCACACCATCTTGGATTGATGGTGATAGGAATCACCCCCCTAGACCGATCACACGAAGTCGAGCTAGAGGACTCCAAGGACTTACTTGAAGGATACTAGCTCGATGCCCTACTCGAGAATGAAAGTCCTATCTCAACCTCTGTATTTCCCTTTTCTATCAACCTAACTGCCAAGCCTTTACGTATGCCAAATCTATTGAACAGCCGTGCTGTGACATAATATCTGAGAAAACAGTCCTAAGACTATTTGAGCTGAGCTCTTAAACCAACAATAGATGTCCGACCCCAACCCCAGCTAACTACTCTACAGCAAGACTGATCAGGCCCTGACCTATTTTATATTAGGTCGGCCCTTAACTGCAAATTCTTTTTCTCATCTACTTTGTACCATATTTCTAACATTTAGCCATTGAGTGACAGGTGTCTTCTAGCATGACTTTCTAGAATGATTCGCTACTTTCTATAGTGAATATTCTTTGTCTCTTTTACCCCTTTTAATATGTATTACATAACCTAATTGTAAGAATACCTTTTTGTCTTTTTATACATGTAAAGTAACTCTAGTGAATGGGTATAAAAACCCCTACTTAATTGTACGTAGATAATAAGAAAATCCTCAACATAAGAATATTATTCAAGTTTCCTTTGAGCAACCCTAGTGTTCTCATTACCCTTTAACTTTTATCTATTTTCTTTAGCAAAAAGTAGTGGCAAGTGACCTTTCAGTTGGGACCGGTGAGTCCTATCTAGTGGATTCTAGTCCGAGTAGGATTAATTGGTTTATCATAACTAATTAATAGCTACCTAAGCTTTGCTAGCTTTTCTTTGTCTTCTTTTCCAATTACTTCATTGTGGTGCTTCTCCATATATCCAACCCTAGAGACACATTAGCTTTACTGGTATCAAAGCATGGTTTTGAAAGGGAGTGTATAAAGTTGTAGTAAAGTTTTGGTTTGCTTTATTGTTAATGGCTGCTATATTCCTTCCATAGTTGCTATAATGTATTCGTGTAGAGTAAATCTAGAGTTAGTGAGCTATGTAGTGAAGATTTGTATGTTAATGAGTGTGGTTTAGTTGTTACTCTATTTGTCACTACGAAAGCAAAGCAAGTTCATTCCTATTCTGTTCAAGTGACTCTTTGGTATTAAAGTTGTTAACGTGTTAGTTAAAGTTTTAGGTAGTACAATAGCATTGTTTTCCCATATATTGTGTTGTTAATTTATTTGAACGTATTATATGATGTCATACTTTAGTGTTTAAGGTGTTATTAGAGATCGGAGTAGTGGCACTCAACTTAGTTGAGGTCGTAATGGATGTAACACTCCTCGGTCAATTAATGACAAACTTGATAGACTAACTAATCTTGTTGAGAGTTTGGTCACCATGATGCAAGTTAATAGGCAAAACCTACCTAAAAATGTTTTGGACAGAGGCTATAGCCATGGTAGCTGGGCTAATTTCTTAGTTCGACCCCCTTGAGTTGGAGGAGTTGCAGATTGAGCTACTAGACGAAGATTGAAGTTAGAGGAGACTAAGGAAAATGATGAGGAGATTGATGCCGAGGAGTATAGAGAGGAAGAAATAGGGGTTCGTTATTATCAAGCATAGGAGCTAGAATGCTAAGCTTCTTGAGGACTAGACAATGTTAAGGTCCAAATCTCACCCTTCAATAGAAGTGGAGATACAGATGAATATTTGGAATAGGAAGAGAAGGTGGAGAAGGTATTTGATTGTTATGGATATACAAAAGTTGTGAAGGTTTAACTTGTAGCACTTAAGTTCTTTAGGTATGCTACTATGTCGTGGAAGAATCTGAATGCAGTTAGAGAAAAGGATGGAAGATGAAGAATAAAGACTTGGAATGAGATGAAAAGGTTATTAAGGGGTAGATTCGTACTCAAGACCTACTTATAAGATACATTTGCAAAGTTGTAAGAACTTCGCCAAGGAGGCTAATTTGTTGATGACTATGTAAGAGAGTTCCAAATACTTATGATCTGAGTTGATGTGGAAGAACTAAAGTCCTATACAATATCGAGGTTCGTTTCTAGGCTTAAATATGAGATTTGCAACATTGTGAAAGTACAAAGGTTTTACACCTTGGAAGTGGTGATTAAGATAGTGCAAAGGGTCGAAAAGTAGAGGAGAAGTTCTTTGAGCCAACTTGGGTCAACATTCATTTGAGCCCTTGTTTTGCATCAACTTGTTCAAGTTGAGCTGAGGAGGCCATATCGAGCCAAGGAAAGGAATGATCGACTTAACAATAGCTACATAAGTCAATAGGGCTAAGTAGGGCGGCCAAGTCGAATTGAGGCTAGGCCGACCTTAAGAACATATGAGAGAGGACAAACCTTCGAACGAAAGACCAGTAAGGTAAAGTGCCTTTAATGCTTAAGCTTTGGAAATATGGCTATTGATTGTCTAAATCTACGTGTCATGGTGCTCTAAGGAGATGTAGTAAATAACACCTACGAGAGTGAGTTAAGGAGGAGAAGGATGTTAGAAAAGCCAAAACTAAGGAGGAAGAGGAGACCTGTATCTATGTTGACTTAGGAGAAGTAAAGGCCCTAGTACTAAGACGAGTACTGAGTTCCCTACCTAACTCCAGGGAAGACTAGAGGGAAAATTTATTCCATGCCAAGTGTACCACCAAAGGATAGTTGTGTACCATCATATTGGACGAGGAAGCTATACTAACATAGTTGCACAATCCTTTGTGTAGAGACTAGGTCTATCGACCTCAAAGCATCCTTGACCTTATAAGCTACATTGGCTTCATGATAAGGGTGATCTGTACATGACTAAACCAATAACCCTACCATTCAGTATTGGAAATGTGTACAGGGATGAGGTAGTATCCAATGTCATCCCCATGGGAGCTTCACATCTGTTACTTAGAAGACCTTGGTTGTTCACCCAACATGTTACTCATGACAGATATAAGAACACCTATGCCTTTGTTAAGGATGGAAAGAAGACTGTGTTGTAGCCCATGACCTCATTCCAAGTAAATGAGACCTATAATTAGCTTACCTAAGCTAGTAAGAAAGAGGCTTTGGTGATGAGCCGAAGAGAGTTCGGAGCTGTTGAGAACGTTGAAGAGCCTATGTTTCCATTGATTAGAAGATTGCTTGAGATGAGAGATTTGAAAGATGTTCCAAATGAAATCAAAAGCTTGATTGATGAGTTCACCAAATTGTTTCCTAAGGAGCTGCCTAAAGGACTACCTCCAATCCAAGGCATAGAGCACTGTATTGTTTTGCAACCTAGTGCCACCTTATTGAATCGACTTACAAACAAAATAAACCTTAAGCAAGCTGCTGGATTGAAAAGACAAGTGGATGAACTCATAAAACGAGGATATGTGAGGGAGAATACGAGCCCTTATGTTGTATTGGCTCTACTCTTCCTAAAGAAGGATGATTTATGGTGCATGTGCATCGATAGTTGAGCAATTAATCGAATCATAGTCAAATATAAGTACCCAATACTGAGGCTCGATGACATGTTAAATGAGCTCTATGGTGCCAAAATATTTTCAAAGATTAACCTATGAAGTGGCTACCACCAAATTCGCATGAGACCAGGTGATAAGTGGAAGACAACTTTCAAAACTAGGCATAGTCTCTATGAATGGTTGGTTCGTTTGGACTTACTAATGCGCCGAGTACATTCATGAGGTCAATGAACCATGTGATGCACCCTTTAATCAGAAGATGTGTAGTTGTATACTTCAATGACATATTGGTATACAATACCAACCTGAATGACTACGTTTAGCATCTTTGAGCAGTTTTTGACATTTTGCGAACTGAGAAGTTATATGAAAATTTGAAGAAGTGTACATTCTTCCAAATGAAGTGATTTTTCTTGGGTTTGTACTGTTAAAGGAAGGAATCCGAGTAAATGAGGAGAAGATTCAAGTTGTACTGGAATGGTCGACATCAAAGAATGTCACTAAAGTTCAATGTTTTCACGGCCTAGCTTCCTTTTATAGGTAATTTATTAAAAACTTTAGTACCATAGCTACGCCTTTGACTAAGCTAACAAAGAAAAGTGATGGGTTTAAATGGAATGACCGAGCTGAATACAGGTTTATGGAGATTATCACTACTGAATTTTAACAAGCCTTTTGAACTAGAATGTGATGCATTAGGCATTGAAATTGGCATCATCCTGATGCAAGAACGATGAATCATTGCTTATCACAGTAGGAAGCTTAGTGGTGTTACCCTAAACTACTTTGTTTATGAGAAAAAGTTATATTCTTTTTTTTGAGCCCTTACTGTTTGGCAACACTATTTGCTGCCATGAGAGTTTGTCATTTACACAGACTATGAGTCTCTAAAGCATCTTGGGAGTCAAAATAAACTCTTGAAGAGACAAGCCAAGTGGTTGGAGTTTATAGGAGGATTTTTATATGTGATCTGGCATAAGAAAGGAAGTGCAAATGTGATTTTTGATACTTTATCACGTTTGCAAACCTTGCTAACCACTTTATAGACAAAATTATTGGGATTTTTGCTTATCATCGAGTAGTATGCTCTTGACCTTCATTTCGATCTATTGTAGAGTAATGTAGAGATAGAGTTGCTATTGGAGGCTATTATGTCCGAGATAGCTATCTTTTTAAGGAAAGAAGGTTGTGCATACCAAATTGTTCCATGCATGAGTTGTTGGTCAGGGTAGCTCATAGTAGTGGATTATTTGGTCACATTAGGGAGACTAAGGCAGCTAATCTGTTGAAAGAAAACTTTTATTGGCCTAGTTTAGCCAAGGATGTACATAAGGTAGTTGGTAATTGTGAAGTGTGTAGGCGAGTTAAGGGGAAGAGAGAGCCTTATGGAGAATGCATGCCCCTACCAATGCCAACCTTACCTTGGGCCAACCTTAGCATTGACTTTGTCTTAGGATTGCCCCAAACATCTAGAGGAAAAGATTCTATATTTGTTGTAGTGGACCGCTTCAACAAATTGGCATGCTTCATCCCATGCCATCGAACAAATGATGCTTTGTACATTGCTAATTTGTTTTTATAGGAAGTTAGTTCACTACATGGAGTGCCAAAGACTTATTTCAGATTAGGATACAAAATTTTTGAGCTATTTTTGGAAGACTTTTTGGAGAAGACTTAGAACTAGACTTTTGTTTAGCTCTAGTAGCGCCCTTCAGATTGATGGCTAAATTGAAAAGGTGAACATGATGCTAGGAAACCTACTCAAAGCTGTTGTGAGAGAGAACTTGAGGGACTGGGATCTGTGTCTACTAGTTGTGGAATTTGCATACAACTGAACTGTCCATTGTACCCTTAAAAAGAACCCATTCATAGTCATCTATGGCCTCAATTCTACTATCCCCTAGATCTGATTGGTGCCCCTATAGATGCTGAAGAGAGTTAATTTGAAGTTGACTAAGATCAAGAATCGCAATAGCTATATTAGTCTATAACTAAAAAGATCGCTAAGTTCAATTAGAGACAACAAGAGAGTGGTAGTTGAGGTCACCGAGCTGTTTCTTTCCAATTAGGAGACTTAGTATGGATATACATTAGCTGAGAACAATTCCCACATTTGAGACAAAGCAAGCTATCTCCTTGAGCTGATGGTCCATTTAAGGTCCTAAAGAAAGTTAACCATAATGCTTTCCTAATCGAGTTACTTGATGACTATGTCATCTCCTCCACTTTTAATGTGCTCGACCTGATTCCTCACCAACTAGCAGAAGACCCTATGAATCTCTTAGAAGAAGAGCCAAAAACCACTTTAGATTTGAGGATAAATCTTTTTGATCCCCAAGCAGATGATAGGAATCAACCCCTTGGATCGATTACACAAAGCCGAGTTAGAGGACTCCAAAGACTCACTCGAAGGATACTAGCTTAATGCCCTATCTGAGATGAAAAATCCTATCCTGACCACTATGTTTCCCTTTTCTGCTGACCTAACTGCTAAGCCTTCATGTATGTCAAACCTACCGAACGGTTGTGCTATGATAAAATATTTGAGCTAACAGTCACAAGACTATCCAAGCGAAGCTCCTAAACTGACAATAGATGTTTGACCCCAACCTTAGTTGATTGCTCTATAGTGAAACTAACTAGGCCTCGACCTGATCTAGATTAAGTCGACCCCTGACTGCAAATTCTTTTTCTTGTCTACTTTATACCATATTTCTAATGTTTAGGCACTAAGTGACACGTATCTTCTAGCACGACATTCTAGAAGGATTATTTACTTTCTGTACTAAATATTCTCTATCTCTTTTACCCTTTTTAGTATGTCTTTCATAACCTAATTGTAAGAGTATTCTTTTGTCTTTTCATACATGTAAAGTAGTGGATTAGCATATAAACCCCAACTTAATTGTACGTAGACAATAAAAAAATTCTCAACATCAAAATATTATTCAAGTTTCCTTTAAGCAACTTTAGTGTTCTCATTACTCTTCAACTCTTGTCTATTCCCTTTAGCAAGGAGTTGTGGTGAGTGACCCTTCAGTTGGGACCAATAAGTCATATTTAGTGGATTGTAGGTCAAGTAGGATCAATTGGTGTGTCATATCCAATTGATAGTTGCTTAGACTTTTCTAGCTTTTCTTTGTTTTCTTTTCTACTTACTTCGTTATGGTGCTTCTCCGTGTATTCGACCCTAGAGATGCATTAAATGGGATTTAAATTTTGTCACCATTCATAAGGGTATGAAAATGTACACTTATTTGAAGGATTTTTCTAATAATTATATGTGATTCAATAGATTTTTGAGCTAAAGTGTATGAATTTTCATTAAAGTCACATATAATTTCTTAATACAAGTGTGATTCATATTCTTTGTGTTTTCGTGCTCAAAAGTGGTATACATTTAAAGAACTTAAGTTTTCTCTGTTTGATCTTGTAGGCCCTAAGGCTACCATCCCATTCAAGAAGCTAAAAATTAAGAAAAAGTAGAGAACATGGAGTTAGAACCACCGGCTTGACAATATCCCTAGTTAGTTGATTTGAAGAGCTAACTTGAGCAACTATCATGCTGGTACACTTATTGGCATCGAGAATAGAATATTTGAATATTAATGGGTTGAATGGTATGAATGTTAGTGGTAATGGGAATCAAAACCATAAAGCTTTATGGGAATACAGTATATCAACCACAAACGGTTTTGTACCAACAGTGGCATGGCTTGCTATCTAAGCCAACAATTTTGAGCTTAAACCTATATTGATACAAATGGTGCAAATAAACCAGTTTGGCGGAAGTGCTTTAAAAGACCCAAATGAATACCTACAGAGTTTTCTTTAGTTGTGTACAACCTAGAAAAGCAATGATGTTTGTAAGGATGTTATTAAATTAAGGTTATTCCCATTTTTCTTGAGAGATAAGGCTTAGGGTTGGTTGTATTCTCTACCACCTCATTTTATAACTACTTAAGAGCAATTAGCCTAGAAATTTTGGTCAAGGTTTTTCCCTCTATGCAAAATAATGAAGATGAGGAATGACATCACCATGTTTTGCTAATATGATGAAGAATCTTTTCATTAAGTGTTGAACAATACAAGCCATGCTACTATTGGTACAAAATGAATGGTAAAGACTAATGGTATTGAACGATATATTTACATTGTTATTGTATAGCATGGCATGGCATGGCATGGAATAAAAAGGGATCTATAGGTTAGAATTTTCAAAATGAGGTTTCTAAGTGATCAAGAAAAATCATGGTTTTATGAACTTTACTTTTGAAAGCATATAGATTCTCATTGCTCGAGCATCTTAACTATTTTAATAGTCTCATTTGGTAGACTATAATGTATAGTCTAATATAATAAAACAAAGTTGGGGGTCCTACTTCTTAGTGGCTCCTTGTTGCCTCTCTAATTTAGTAGACTACAATGTATAGTCCAATTTGGTATAATAAAGTTAGGGATCCTACTCTTAAATAGCTCCTTGTTGCCCTTGGTTCTTGGATGTTCTATCCAGATGCTTGGGTATGTCAACTAACCAGATGAGAATATTGAAAAGGCATAGGATATCAGTACTAATGTATGCTAGGTACATGAACATAGCATTCTGCATTGCTAGTAATAAATGCCTAGTTGGGCCAATATATGTACGAAGCTAGATGGGCTGGTTACAATTGAAATGTTTTATTTGTGATATTGCCTATAATGTATTGTTTGTTATCTACTCTCACTCAGCTTTAGTAGTTGAGGAGATGAAATGCATTATCCTTAAGTTAGTAGTATCTTGAAGGGCCTAACACTAGGGGGGATGAATATTGAGAGCATTAGTTGGAGTCAACAATTTTTGGATGGAACTTGTACTAAGTTAGGAGTCCTACTATTTTGAAGATGATAGAGAGAGAAATAAAAAAAGAAGGATGGTTCATGTTTTGATGTAAATATTAGGCTGTATGTAAAAGTTGTAAGCAAATGTTAGTTGAGATTCAATGTTGTAACCCCATTATCATATAATAAAGTTTTCTTTTGATGAATGGGCATATTGAGTTACTTTTTAATAGGTATTCCTATGTGATGGTACATTCCATGCTAAGTTAGGATGTGACAAGTACTCCTACTACATGATAGAATTTATGAAACGAAAGTGGGATAAATTCTATGAGTGTAAGTAAAATCTATATTTAAATTATCACAAATACTTTAATAGCATGGTCACAATGAATTCATTGACTATTTGTTTGCTATTCATATATCTTTTTCTAAAGAAATCTACATTTTAATATCAAGAAATTTGCTAAAATCTATGGTTAATTCAATTATGGTTTTTCCTTTTGTTTTAGATAACTTAGATGTTCTTGCCTTTAAAATCGTGAATTGGTTGCCTAGATTATAGTAGAAATATTAATGTTTAGTACTTATCTTTCTAAAGCTTGCTCTTTCCTTCACTGCAAAATATGACCTGGTTACTCTCCCTATATTATCAATCGACTAGTATGCTTACTAACATTCGCGTTTTCCACTAAAATTCAATTGTTTTATTTGCAAGCAAGTTAATTGGTAATATAGTATTCTACTATTTTTAGAAAAGGGGCATATTTTATTTTTATGTGCAACATTAGTGGAATTGAGAAGCTTGAGACTCCTTCTTTAAGGAATGAGTCCAAAAATCCTTTCATTAATGGTATTCAACTCTCATTATGTTTAGGGGTTAGTGTTTGGAGCATGGTTTGCCTCTTTTCATCCTAAATCTTACAGTTTAAGAGATATCTTATATGTACCCCAAATATTTATTTGATTGGAACTAACAAACGATGTGCTATTGGCTAAAAAATTGCCCTAGCCTTGGTCTTCTAAGCTTTGACTACCTCTTCCCTTTGAAAATTGCTTGCCTGCATGCCTAATCTTCACATAAAAGTGTAGGAGATGAACTTAGTTTTGTGGCCTTCAAGGTTGTAGTGGGTAGGTAGGGCTTCTAATTTGTGTTTTGAGAGATGATGAGCAGGCTTGGGGTTGATTGAAGTAGTGGATGAGCTAATTTTGTGTTTGTGTTTGGTGTGAATAGGATGGGCCAATTGCTTAAAAGCAATTTTCAAGGCCTTATAAGAATCCTTACCAGTTAGCTACTTTTTTTTTTCAATTTTTTATTTTTTTTTTCTTTTCTCTCCTTATTTTTTTAAAAATTCTTATTGTTTTAGAAACAAAGTAAAGATTGAAAATTTAAAAGGTTAAAGAGAAGGGACAAAATCGCTCTAAGATTAGAAAAAAAACAATGATTATTCACAATCAATGGATGCTAACAATATTTACAAACTATAGAGGTGATTAAGGACTTGCTTATAAGGAAGAAAAATTATTGTACAAAAAGATAGGATCCTTATGAAGTGTTTGATATCTACAAAAAGAATACCATAAGGAAGTGTTTATTTTACAAAGGTGCCTTAAGGAAAGAAAAGACTAATTTACATGAGTAATATGGAAATGATTTTGGGGTTTTTATGTTATAGGTACGATATACTTATTACAAGCCAGATTAAAAGAGTACTATACAATTATTTACAAAATTTATGAAAGTTTTCAACACAAAAGGAAGCCTATAACGAATATTGACTAAAGCGATAATTTGCAAGGTAGTGAAATGATAAGTATCTAAACTATTTATATTTATAACAATGTTATTTACAAAGAAAATGACAGATATTTAGAAAATGGAAAAATGTTTTTCAACTATTTATAAGGAAATTATTGCTAATTTCTATTTTCTTATCTTTATCTTTTCTTCTCTCTCTCTCTCTCTCTCTTAAAAGCTATCTATGAGTTGAAGTTAAGGTTAATATCAGTCTAAGAAGTATTTTACAAAAATATTTGACAAGTCTATGAAAGTTTCTAACTTAAAGGTTAAATAGGAGCCTATTAAGGGGAATGAGAAACTCTATTTACCTAAAAGGAGAGGTTGTTATAAAGAAAGATTAACTTCTAAGGAGATTGATAAATTCTATTATATCTAAAAGGATGGGGGTAAATCCATGGAAATAATATTATTAGACAACCCTTTAACTAGAATTAATATTTTATAAGGATAAGATAGGTATTTATAGGGTAGAAATATTTACAAGTGATTCTTTTTTTGTTTTTTGTTAATACCTATTCAATTAATAGGAAAATGAAAAATTAGCCATTTTTGGAAATTAGGAAAATAAATAAACAAATAGAGAAATACACGAAATGATGCATGGCAAGTGGATGTAAGTTAGAGGACCAGTGATTAAATAATAGTGTGGCAATTTAAAAAATTTAGGGTTATAACTTTATTAGAATTCCATTACTACAACAACTATGGAAATAGAATTGTTACACATAAATGTAATATGTAGGAGAATTCTATATTAAAAAAAAAAAAAGAAGCTTAAAGGGAAATTACAATTTTATAGGGAAAGTATATTACAACATTATTATGATGTATTGGAACTCTAGTAGAGTAATGACCCTTTATTAACATGCTACAATACTACATATTTGCAGTCTAAAGATTCATGTATGTAGAAAGGGATGGCTCTAAAGGTCCTTAAACTCGGTGATTTCATACGTTTTTGAAGAAATGGTTCATCAATCATATCAAAACATGAGTAGTGTAGCTTAATTAGCCTTGAGTGGTGGTTGGGCTATTATATTGGGAACTTGTACGATGGCTCCCCATCCTAAGGTCTTAAGATGGCCTAGGTCTAACCATATCTACCACACATTATGATTCAAAAGTAGAACCCCCCAATATATAGCCCCAATAAACCTACATTAAGGTTAATACAAACATACACAAATAAACAAGTTATATTTATAAAGAAGAAATATAACGTAGAAAGGTTATTTTGAAGAATAAATTCTAAGTTTGAAAGGTTTAAGTGACAAGCTTTCTTGGTGGTTCCTAGCAAAGTTACTAAACTGTCGAGGTTGAATTTTTTTGTTTTATTTCCCTTAACTTAATTAGTATTAAACCTTAACCTATTTAATACTAACCCTTAACTAGAGATTAAGGAAAACTTGGTTTTTCTATAAGTTAAAAGATTCATAGTCGTTATACGAAGTTTAGGAAAAAAGAATTAGATCAAAATCGATTAGGTAGATTGATTTCAATCTAGCTACTAGTATGCGAGAAAGACACTCTTGAAAATGATTCTTCAAAACCGAAGATTTTAGATTTAGGAGTTACTGTATTAAACCCTATAAGGGTACTACTTTTAACCTTTCAAATTTACTTTTATCTTTCAAAGCACCCTTTTAACTTAAAAGAATAATTCTAAATTTACAAATAAATAAAATTAATTTTCTTAACAGAAAAAGAAAGAGAAGAAAATAAGAAAATAAATTTATCTACAAAAGGAAAAATAAAAAAGATTCATATTTTAGGTCACCCCATAAGTGTCTACGTACTCTTTAGTAGTGATAAGACGTTCTATAGTTTAGTTGGGAAAACTTTAATGAGTTGCTTGATTTTATTTTCTAAAAACAACTATGTTTACATTTCTATCAACTTAACTTTATTCAAGGAAAATCCTAGAAAAGGGCTCTAATTTTAAAGTGTTCATTGATGTAAATTTATTTATTGATTCATTTTTTTTTAAAAAGGATTCCTTTATTTATTTTTGTTTTTAGGGAAAAGGAGATTTTTCTAAGTGAGAAAAACATAAATTATTCGAGAAAAAGAAATTAGCAAGTAATTTACTATAAGTTTCAAAGAAGATCACCTTTAATTAAAAGTTTTTTTTTTAAGGGAGAAAAGGAAATCTTGTACTTTCTTAAGCTTCAAAAAAAAGGAAGGGGTTTTACATAAAACAAAATAGATAAAGAGAACAAGATGGAAAAACAAACTAAGTGAATAGTAGGTCTAGTAGGTTAAGAATGTTGGTTTAAGAACGGTTTACTGTTCGTTAGTCGGGTTAGACTTAGATATGAGTAGGTTGCAAGTTGAAGGAGATGCATAGTGGCTAGAGAAGTTGTTTTAGCAAGTTTATCAAGTAAGGAAAGGTAGTTTTATGGGTTTTATAAAGGCAAAAAATTGATTGGTGACAATACCTTAGCTTAGAATGGTTGTCTTCGTGGCTGTTGGTGGCAACTAGTTTAAGCTAGAGAGATAAAAGGCTTAGGTAACTTGAATGACAATGGATTGAATTGAAATGAGAGAGGTTCTTAAGGTTTTTGATGGTGGGGAAGCTCTAGGAGTAGATGTTTTCACTTAAAAAGCACTCAAAACCTGAGTTTTTTTAGAGAGAGAAATTGGAACCAGCAAATTGGAGAGAGAAAGTAACTTGGATGTGTGTTTTTCAATGGTTTGAGTGAATGTTAATGATCAAAATGAGTTCCCCAACCCTTTTTATAATTGTTGAAGCTTGATTTCGAAATAGAAAGTCAAAGAATAGATGAATTCATTATTTCGAAATAAATGGGTACTTTGTATATTTTATTGAAAATAAATAAAATTTGATGTGAGTAAATGGTGAAAGTCTATTCGTTGATCTTTGTTCTTACTCGATATGATTAGTAGATTCTTTGATTTTCATCAAAGAGGCTTGAATCAAGAAAAATCAAATTAGAGTTACGTCTGCATATTTATATTTTTTCCTATTTTTACATGCCATTTTGACCAACTTAATGATTGTATTGGGATGTGCTTTGGTGCTAGTTGGAAAAGCACCATGTCTTCATTGTAGATTCACCATTAATTGAGTGAAATTATGAGGGAAAATGGACTAAAAATCAACCAAAATAGAGTTGAGTGGAAAAGGAAAACATGGGGAAGTATTGGATGAAGAAGAAGATGAATAGTAGTTTTGTTCTGATCGATGAACAGCCAACACATGGCAATGGAAGGGGAAAAAATCATGATAAAAGCACATCCCTTTGAGCTCGAACTCTTGATCTTTAACCCATCATGCACATGCTCAACCACTGAGCCATCAACTCACTTATGCCACTTAATGCAATCTCGTTTATTTGGGCTTCAAAGCATGCTTGAACCATTTCTAAATAATAAAACTAATTCAAACCAAAATGAATCTTGGATAAGTCTAATACTCATATGTTAAAGAAATTTTGAAATTGCAACAATTCTCGTGATAAGTCTAATATACATGTTGAAAACAATTTTCAAATTAAATTAAATTTTACGATTTTATGAGTTCCGATTTGTTGATCATATGGTTAATTTAAGATTGATTAAAGAGTCATTTTAAACTACAATTAACTAAATTAATTTCACTTTTACCAATATATATATATATATATATATATATATATATATATATTGAATGATAACCATATGTGCATCTTAACTTTATTCATCCATAGAAATGAAATGACCCTCTATAGATGACCATAAAATTGACATGAGACTTTCTATTTTGAAAATTCTATTTTATTAATTTGTTTTATCTTAATCTTCCATTTTCTTTTGGTATTTTTGTAAATTTTCTAATTTTTTGTATTTTCCAATTAAGACCCTTTTTCTTTATTTTGAAAATAAATCTAAAACTAAAGTGGGTAAAAAATGGAATATCTACAAGGCTAAATTACTCAAAAAGTCTTATAAATAAAAATACAAGGGCAAAATAGACATAGAACTGAGTAACATATGCATGAAAAGTCTTATAGTCCATATATTGTCTTAAGACGCATTGCATATTGATATTAGTGACTGTGAATGTGGAGAATCAATTCAATAATAAGGTTAGAGATTTGTTGATCAAGTTAGAGATCAGCAAGCTAATCAGTAATCTCGACATTGTGTTAGTAGGGATGTTAGAGTGGTAGATTGAGCTATCCATTATGTTATCTCCAGGTTGAAGACTGGTTGGTATTCAAATGTCCTGGATCTAGGTTAGCTTAGGATCAATTTTTAGCTCCTCTACTTGAGATATAACAAATTACTAACAAAAACTCAAGAACTCAACAAGGTTGGCTTGTAGGAGCTTTGATTTCTCAACTTGAATAGTTGTTAATGAGTTCAGCAAACCATGGTGACAAGTTTATGAGCTTAGGACTGAGTTTTGGACCTTCATTTTTATCATCCCTAATTAGACTGTTTGAGATTTAGGATCAAATTTGGTTTAGCTTCATGCTTTCGTTGTTGGGGATGTGTGGGTAGAGATAAGCAATATTAAAGCAACCTAAAACTGCATAGTCATTCGGTAAGTCTACTCTATATGCATTTTGGTTTACCTTCTCTATTACTTTAAAGGGTCCATTTTCTTTAGGATATAGCTTGCCTTTCTTAAGCATAAGAATCGGTCTTTACTTTAATGTATCTATACCATTTTGTTCGGTTGGAACTCCTTGACCTATTATCCTTAGCATCTTCATTTGAGATTAAAAGTAGCTTTAGTTAGGTGATCGATTACCTTTTGATGCATTGTCTTGATGGCCTTAGATTGGTCTATAGTTATCTAATCTTCTGGTTAGTTAGGTTGAGGTGCTTAGTCAAGTGGAACATAGGGATTGAACCTATAAACAATCTTGATTGGCAACTTGCTTATATTGTGCATAATCTTGTTGTAGGAAAACTTAACTATGGGCAAGCATAGGCCCTAATTAGTTAGGTTCGTTCTAACTACAACTTGGAACAAGTTGGCCAGTGTTTAATTAATAACCTCGATCTATCCATTCATTTAGGGATGACATGATGTATTGAACAGGAGTTTCATTTCAAGGCACCTCCATAGTGTCTTCTAAAAATGACTAAGAAAATTTAGATCCGTATATGATATGATAGTCCTTAACACCAGTACAACTTTACCACCTCTTGCAAGAAGAGAAAAGAAATAGCTGAAGCATCGTTAATTCGATTAGTTGGGACAAACATGACCACCTAGTGCTAATTAACTGAACTTTTTAACAACCACCATACTTGGGTCCTTTTGGAACATTGGGACAAACATGACTACTTAGTGCCATTTAATTGAACTTATTGGTGACTACGATAATTAGGTCTTCTTAAAACGTTCTTGGTAGGCCAAGTGCAAAATCCATTCTTAGCTTAGATCATGCTTAGTTAGGATGGGTAGTGGCAAGTATAACCTTTGTTTAGCTTAACTCTTGGCTCTTCTATAGGTAACACATCTTTCTAGAATGGAATGAACATCTCTTAGCATCCTTAGCCTGAAAAACCTTGATTTTAACAACTCAAGTGATAGCTTTTCACTAAAGTAGTCAAACAATTCCCTTCTATGTGCATCTTACACCAATAGTTCATGTATTGAACAGGTTAAGATACATAACTTATCTTTGTGAAATAGGTATCTATCCTCCAAATCATCAATAGTTCGCCCATAACTTCATTGTGTAAAGATCAAACTAAAGTAGGGGTATTTAGCATATAAATGCTTTACAACTGAGAATACAAGGAGCTTGGTTTGGAGGTCAATTAGTAGGGTATGTTGTTGGGATAGGCATCACCACCACATCGTCCTTGCCAGTCTTATACTTCACTAAATAAGAAAATCGTTTCGAGAACTTAATCCATTTATCTTGCCTCTTCAACAGTTATGACTGGTCTTCAAGTACCTTAATGACTCATGATTAGTTTATATTACGAATTTTCTAGGGAACAGGTAATGTTGCCAAACATTTAAGGCTCAAATCAAGGAGTAATACCTTCTTTTACACTAAGTAGTTGAGAGAAGCTCCTCAAAGTTTCTCACTGAAGTAGGTAATAGGTCGGCCTTCCTACATTAGTATGGTGCCTATTCCTATACCAAATGCGTTGAACTTTAGTTCAAACACTTTGCTAAAGTGGGGAGCTTAAGGATTGAGGAAGTAAGCAACCTCTCTTTCACTTCATTGAAGCTCTTCTATTGCCTTAGTCCCAACTTGAACTCGACATTCTTCTTTGATAGCTTAATCAAAGAAGCAACTATAATACTAAAGTTCTTAATGAAATGTTGATAAAAAGAAGCCAGTCCATGAAAGCTTTAGACATCAACAGCACAGGTTGGCACTCGCTTTTTAGTTGTTGCTCGAATCTAGTACTCTTCAACTCAAATTCCTCCTTCACTTGTAGCAAATCCCAAGAACACCATTTTTGATCATCAAAATCCACATTTCTTTATATTTCCATAGAGCTTTTCTACTTGAAGTATGGAAAAGATAGCTTAAAGATACTGACAATGCTTCTCTAAGTCGAAAATATATAAAAGGATATCATCGAAATATATAGCCATAAATTTTCCAAATAGATCATAGAGCACATGATTCATTAACCTTAAAAAAGTGCTCACAACATTAGAGAGACCGAATGGCATCATAAGCCATTCATATAACCTATGCCTAATCTTGAAGGCGGTCTTCCATTTGTCTCCAAGTCTCATTTTAATCTGATGGTAACTTGATTTTTGGTCAATCTTAGAGAAGACTCTAGCTCCGTATAATTTGTTTAGCATGTCATCAAGTCTCAAGATTGGATATTAGTACTTTATAGTGATCTTGTTAATAGCTTAGCTATCAACATACATCCTTTACAGTTCATCCTTCTTCAGCACCAATAAGGACAGTACTATATAAAGACTCAACAAATCTCTAACATATCCTCTATTAATCAGCTTGTCAAATTGTCTTTGAAGCTTGATACCTTGCACAAGATTTATTCTATAAGTAGGATTATCTAGAAAAGCAACTCTTGGTGGCAATCCCTTAGGGAGCTCATTAAGAAAAAAATTGATAATCTCATCAATTATCTTCTTTATCTCTATAAGCAACTTATTAATTTGTTTCTTCATCTCGAGTATAACCTAAATCCATCATGTATAACCTTTCGATCAAATATCCATGTCCTTCCTTACAAGATGTGGGAGGTGCTCATCGATAAGATGTCGAATAGTACCTCATCTTGGTATTTTCCAATTAAAATCAATACTTAGGCTTGCTTAATGATGAGTATATAAATGTATAAGTTTTATAGTTGAATATATAATGCTTTTATGGGATTTTTTGGGTGTTTGTATTGAATTTGATGATTAATTTGTTTATATTTTGACTTTAGGTGTCATTTGAAGAGTTTGAAGATTTTAATCAAGCTATGATTGATTTAAAGGAGAGTTGGATGAGTTTTGAAGCCATAGAAATGATCAACCTAAGAATATTGCTTATGGATTAAAATTGTTGGTGAAAGAGCAAGAAAAAAAGGAAGAATTAATGGTTAAAGAAGATCACAGTCAAGATCACAAGTGCAATCTATAAACGTGATTCTAACATTTCACTTATTTATAATTTTTGTGTAGAGAAACATTACAGGTAGGAATCATAGCTATGATCTTATGGCATGAACATGATATTCCTTGCAAATCTTATTTTAGAAGGATTTGAAGTCTTGAAAGATGCCTTGTTTCCATATGTCTTTGGAGGTAGATTTTGAGAGAAGATATATTGAAGCGATATGTTGAAGATTCATTAAGAGATATAATTCATGATTCCTTATATCATAAATAGGACATAAGCCTTGCAAATTAAAGGAGAGCATCACATATAATTAATTCTTATGAAAGAATGCTATCTCTTTACCCTCTATCTTATGTTTGTTTTTAATTTCTTTGCAATGTATTAATATTGTTTTTTAGTATTTAGATAATGAATCCTAGAATTCATGTAAAATATCTATTTTGTTTTTTTTTCAACCTATGATTTCTTGCTATTGAGGTTTAATTATATCGTGTGTTGAATTAATATTTACCTGGGTTATTAATTCAATGTTTGAGTTTGATATAGAGTTCACTAGATCCTATAGTAAATGGATTGATGTAAGTAGAAGTAATTGAATAGACTAAGGTTTGGCTATTTGATCTCTTCGAATTAGGGCAACCTAATAATATTGTTCAAGGACTTAATGTGATTTGGAGATATTTTACTATCGAAGTGATTTAGGTTGAAGATACTCAAGATTAGGAGTTAATTAAGAGATACTAGTATGGTTAACTCAATTTAGGAATCCTTACGATTCAATATGGTAAGGATGAGATTGAATGTATAATAGATTATAGAGGGAAATTCAATATTTAAATACTAAAGTTCATGAGTTCTCAATAACTCCTATTGTATTCTTTGTTTTTATGTTTTGTTAATTCTTTATTTTATTAGATTACATTAGATGAATTGGTTTAATTTAAATCCAGTAATTTAATGAGAATGAGGAGGAAGACATGAAGGTTGGGGAAAAGGGGAGTAAAGATGAGGAATAACAACAAATATGAGAAAGATGATATAGTAGATGTAGATGTAGACATTGAAGATGTGTTTTTCTTTTGTTTAGGAGGGCTTACATGAACTCAATTCAGGAGATGAAATCTTCTAGCATGGCAATTTCAAAGAAATTTAGTGTTAAAGCTTAAATTGAGCAAGTTTCAATTTTTTTTATCTTTTATGTTATTTTCCCTTATTGATCTTTGTGCTTTTACTGATTATTTGTACATGAAGGACAATGTATAAGATAAGTACGGGAGAGGAATAGAGTAATATGACATGAAATGGTAAAACTTCTCAAAGCATTTGAGCTGAATTGATTTGATTTCACACTTAAGATTTTGGCAAAATTTTTTAAAACTTTTGAAATATAGATTTATTCTATATTGCACATTTATTCACCATTACTTTTCATTTAGTTAAAAGGCAACTTTGTGGGGGTAATTTTCTTGATTTTTGAATTTTCTTAGTTATTATGACCTTTTTACACAACATGTATGAAATGTAGAGTTTCCTATTATTTAAGCTTATAATTTGGGTGAACATTATTGATTAGGCATTAGCTATCGATATTTTACTTTAGTGTGTACTCACTCTTTGGAAATCTTAAAAGCTCTCTAATTTTTAATAAATGAACAAATAATGCCTCCCTCTTAAAGGTTTCTTGAAAAATTAAAATAGTTGGAGGATAAATAAATGAAATAAATTGAATAAAAAAGGATTCAAAGTTAAGCCTAAAACAATTATTAGTGCTAAAACACTAAAGAGTGGCTGTTGGCCTTGTTTAATAGAGACCATAGGCCAATCACTTATTGCCTAACTTGAGTACTCGCTTATATGGTCCACTGAGCTGTTTAAGAGGAGTTGAACTTTAAGGAACAATGTAGTTCCCATTGCAATCTGTTGATAGTCTCTATTCTAATCTCTCTTTGTCTTATTGAGAAGATTCTTAAGGCACTCGTCCTGTAATAGAGCTAACCACTTATTGCAGCGCTAAGGCCAAGCGTTGAATCCGCATATTGCTAAGCTAACATGCATCTAAGGTTGAGTTGCCTCACTTTTGAGCTAACTAGCTGAAGCTGATTAAAAGAGTGGCTGCCTATTGGACTAACTCTTTCCAAGGCTTGAACAAGAGAGTTGCCAATCTACTGAGCAGTCGACTTGGCATACTTGCTCAAAATCAGCACCACTTGGGGAGCAGCACCATCGAGACCATAGATTGGATAGTTGATACATACCCCTTTTTCTAACATCCATAATGTCATATTTGTACCCCAATATTCGTTTTTGTTTATTTATGACTCTACCCTTATAATTTATTCCTTTTCCCTTTTTTAATAGGAATCTTTTTGTAATTTATGTAAACTTAGGACTTACCCTAATTAGGTCATATAAATACTTGTAATATTTAGTAGCTACAATGGTTGGTGAGATTGAATTTTAGACATACTTTTCTTCGTGAGCTAAGTATCCATTGCTTACTTTCTTTTACTCTTATCTAGTCCATTATGAGCATAGTTTAGAGGTAAGTGTTCTTCGACTACATTTATATGTAATATCAAGTGCGACATGAGCTTGTATGAAGCATTAGTGCATCATATCTACCATTGATGTATGAGTACCCCTACTTAGCCTTTGACTTCTATTAAGCTTTTAGAATATCTTGAGGTTTAAACCTACCCTTGGTTCATGTGATATCGGTAGCTATTTGTCACTCCTTTCCCGGTGATCTTTATCATCTTGGTATTGGAGCTTAGCTTTGTTCGAGCAAGTTTCTATTCCTTTGTACCCTAAGTAACTTGTTACGGCATGTTGTGAAAACTGTTGATAGTTGAGTTTCATTCATTCGCCCATTCAGTTGTTGACAGGACGAGTTTTCTACATTCTCGGCTAATGCCGAGAAACATAAATCCATGTCTAATTTGAATTCAAGCGAAGTAGTGCGAATAGTTATCACTTGGTACAATTATATTACACAACTACCTACGCTCCTTATATTTCAAGAATGTGTCTGATCAAGAGGCCTCCACGTATCATAATAATCATTTTGAAAATTACTCCTTCAGATATGACATTTGGCCATAAATATGGGAAAGAAATGCTATAAGAGATATATGATAAGTCTTTACTACTCTCAACTTTTCCTACATTCATTTACTAACTTAGGCATCGAAGTGGTCATACCGAACTGGCCTCGGTACCATAAGTTTTCCTTTCTTTGTAGGATGAAGTCTAAATCAAAAACCTACTAACAACATTTGGTTCTGTTTGTTTTTTCTCAAACACACCAACATGGAAAAAACTAGAATGACTAAAAATACAGGTGCTGATACTTCCACCCATCACCTTGAAGGGGAGAGTAAGCATACTGACGAGCAATGTTTGGCTAGTTGGAGCAACTTTGCCTTAACTTAGCTAAAGAGAATTAGGAACTAGATAAAAAAACATGAAGAGATCCTTAATCTCCTCCATAATAGTGTTTACTTGAATCAAAACAAAGATCATGGTGATCACGATACTAAGAATAGCGATGACTCGATCTATTCACCCCGAATTGCTGAAAAAGCTAGCCGAGGTTACTATAGGACCTTTGGCTCTTACTCTCAAGAAGATTGACAAAGGTAAGCAATTACAGCAGGTGCACTATGTTGGACTATCGCATGTTAGCACCCTTGCTGTAATGAGTAAGCAATTCCAAATTAATAAGAGCCCCTTCATTCTTGAGATTTTGGAGGAAGTCACACCACAACACATTAAGTTGCTTCAATTTGAACCATTTGGAGTACTACCGTACCTTGGCCAAGTTGCATTGCTTGAGTGATGTCGTAGCTTGCCAAACTTATCCCTTGACATTAAGGAATGCAGGAAGTACATGGCTTAAACACTTGAAGACGAACACTATTTCGTATTTCGAAGAACAAGTACAAGTGTCCATTCAACACTTCCTTGCTTGTAAGCTTCCTATTAAGGACTCCTCAATTCTTAACACAATAAAACAAAGATTAGATGAATCCATTAGGGACTACTTAGCTAGGTTTATGGCTGAGATGGTCTAAATTCTACAATTAGACATGAGTATGGCCTTCAATAATATTATTGATGGAGTAAAGCCCTACAAAGACTTTTTCATGTCTCTTGCCAAGAATAAGTTGAGAACTTTTGCCGAGTTTAAAGCCAAAGTTACGTCCTACATTAGACAGGAGGACAATATAAAGGTTCGGCGATAGGCTAATCAAAATAAAGGAGACAGGACAAATGATAAGAAGAGAAGTACAAAAGATCGACTCGAGATAGTTAACAGTCAAAGTCCTAATGCCGAGGGAAAGAAACCTCGAATTTTGACATATTGTCCTATATATAAGTCAATTGTCCAATTTCGAGCATACTAATGGAGGTGTGTAGGTAGAGAGGAGTGCTGTAGTAGCTAGAGAAGATGAGAAAAAATCCCTCTAGGCGAAATTCTGACAAATATCGTGATTTTCATCATAACAAAGGATATAACACGGACGAATGCATCCAACTTAAATATGTGATTGAGGATGCCATACAATGAGGGCATTTGCACAAGTTTTTGGCATAAGATGCCAAGAATATCAAACAACCATCTCAAAAGAGATATAGAGACCAGGAGAATATCATTCGACCAGCTAATGTAGGGAGAGACGCAAGACATAAGAGTACCAGTAGAGCACCTAATAGGATAATCGACACTATTATCAACAAACGTGTTATAGGTTAGTCGAGCTCTTCGAGCCTAACTAATGCCATAAATTATGTTTACAATATCTAAGGCAAGAAGGTTAAGATCGACAATATGATCTCTTTCACGGAGGAAGATTTCGAAGGCATCCAAAGACCGCATGATGATGTACTTATGGTTAGTGTGAGGATTGCCAGCTTCGAGGTTAAGAAAATTTTTGTTAACACTGGAAGTTCGGTAGACATCATTTTCCAACATGCTTTTGACCAGATGAGAGAAAAGATCAAAGTGCAACTAATATCTTACAATTATGATTTGTACGCCTTCAACAATCAACTCATTCTGGTAGCCAGAGCGATCTCTTAGCTAATCCAAATTGGAGATCATGAGTATGTCATAGAGGATAGAGTGGACTTCCTTATCAAATGTTAGTCTCTACACAATATGATCATGGGATGACCGTATCAACACTTATTCAGCATCGCCCCTTCCATTGCTCATCTTAAAGCTAAATTCCCCACTCCTATGGGAGTCAGCGTATTCAAAGGGGATCAATAGTTGACAAGGTCCTTGTACATGTGGGCCTTGAGATAAGAAGAGGTTTTTTAAGTGGAAGCCTGTCCAAAAGAAAAGTCAGTTGGCATAGAAAGTGCCAAGAATAAGATGGAGGAAATCTCTTTGGGAGATGACCTTAGGAAACAACCAAAATAGGGAAACCTTTACCGGCAAATATTCGTCAAAGTTTGATCAACTTCTTGTAAGTTAATGCTGATGTATTTGCATGGTCTCCTTTGGAAATGTCGGGTATGCTTAGAGACATTATGGTACATAAGCTCGAGATTGATCTAAGCACGAAAGTGATTTAACAAAAGAAAAAGCATTTTGCCCCTAAGAGATAAGCGACCATAGAAGAAGAAGTCTAGAAACTTTTGAAGGTAGGATTTATTTAAGAAGAGCCTTATTCGACTTGTTTAGCCAACTGTGTGCTAGTTAAGAAGTCTAATGGTAAGTGGCGCATATGCATAGACTTCACGGATCTTAATAAGGCCTATCCTAAGGATGACTTTCCACTACCAAAAATCGATTAGATGGTAGATTCAACCGCTAGACATGCATTACATTCTTTTTTGGATACTTTCTTACGTTACAACCAAATTAAAATGGATAAGAAAGACGAAGTTCACACATTATTTGTCACCAATTTCGGTACATATTGTTATATAGTGATGACCTTTGGGTTGAAAAATGCCGGCGCAACTTACCAGAGACTTGTTACCAAGATGTTTAAGCCCTAGATCCATCTAAATGTTGAAGTATATGTCGATGACATGATTGTGAAAAATGTTATAGAAGATCGGCATCTTGCGGATCTTGAGGAGATGTTTGCTACTCTCAAAGATACAACATGAAGATCAATTTGCAAAAGTGCATCTTTGGTACAACTTCAGGAAAGTTTATAGGATATATGGCTACTAGTGTAGCATTGAAGCCAACCCGACATAGATTAAGGTAATAATAAACATGAAATCTCCTCATACAGTTAAGCAGGTATAGGAACTCACTAGGCGAATAGCCACCCTTAATTAGTTTGTGTTGAGAAGCACAGATAAGTGCATAGAACTCTTTAAAATTTTGAAGAATACAAAAGAGTTCAAATGGACTGATGATTGTGAAAGGGCTTTCAATGAACTCAAAGAATTCCTTGTGTCACCCTTGATACTCTTGACACCTCTCTTTGGAGAGAATTTCTATTTGTACTTATTAGTCAACTGCCGAGCTCTTTCTTTTGTATTGGTCCGAATATATGGCAAGAAGCATTGACCTGTTTATTACATGAGTCATGTCCTATAAGGACTAAAGCATTGGTACATGAAAATTGAAAAGTTTGTTTTAGCAGTTGTTCTATCGGTAAGGAAATTGAAATCATATTTTGAGGCTCAACAAATCATAATCCTCATTGATCAATCATTGCGGCAAGCATTGCAATGGCCAGGCTCTTCCACGAAGATGATGAAATATGCCTTAGAGCTAAGTGCCTATGGTATATCGTATAAACTTAGAACGACATTAATAGCTTAAGTGCTTGCAGATTTTTTGGCCGAGTTCACTGATGAGGAAGACAATGTGGAGATTGCTGAGAAACCCATAGAGTACCTTTATGTGGATGTTTCTTCTATTAGAGAAGAAAGTGGTGTAGGCCTTGTCCTTCAAGGGCCTTACAACGTTAAGGTTAATTATGCCTTAAAATTTGGATTCCTAACTATCAATAATGAAGCAAAATATGAAGCTTTGATTGCTAGATTTAGACTGGCAAAAGAAATTAGTGCCAAGAAACTCAAAGTGCTCTTTGATTCAAAACTGGTGGTGAATCAAGTTACAAGAAGTTATGCAGTAAGGGATGAAGAAATGAGCAAGTACTTGTTGATGGTATAAACGCTCGTAGAAAAATTTCAATCTTTTTCAATCTATAGGGTTCCAAGAAGTAAGAATATTGCTGTTGATAAGTTGTCCAAGCTAGCCAATATGGCATTTCCAAACCTAAGCGATAAACATTTTGTCGAATTTCTCCCATAAAAAAGTTTATTCACTGTCTCATAAAGTTGAGAATTGGCTCCTTGCCCGAGAGAGGAGTCTTGGATGGACCCCTTCATGGATTATTTAAGAGATGGTGCCCTTCCTAATGATAAGAAAGAAGCAAAAAGATTGGTTTATTAAGCTACAAACTACATACTGATAGATGATTAGTTGTACAAATGTAGCATATCGCAACCTTAACTTCAATGCCTTTCATTAAGAGATGCCCAACGGGTGTTAACTGAACTATACGGTGGTGTATGTAGCAATTACATGAAAGCATAAACATAGGATTTTTGTGCATTGCGACTCAGTTATTATTGGCCAACCATGAAAGAAGATGCAAGAATAGCTGTTCATCATTGTCCACAATGCCAGAAGCATGAGGCACCAAGTCATGCACCTTTTACTGAGCTATGCTGTTTATCTAATCCTTGACTCTTTGCATAATGGGGGTTAGACTTACTTGGACCCTTCTTGAAGTCTATAGCCCAGCAAAAATTTATTATTGTTACTGTAGATTATATCACAAAATGGGTAGAGACCAAGGTATTGGTGAGGATCACTAAATAGAAGGTGGAGGCATTTGTTTCTAACTCCATAATATCGAGATTCAAAGTCCCATTTATTTTAATTATGGACAATGGGCCATAGTTTAACAACAATAGGTTCTGAGCATTTTGTGAGAAATACGACAATCACTTAAACTACACGTCTGTGGCTCACCTTCAGACGAATGGGCAAGTTGAAGCTGTTAACAATATCATCTTGTACTACCTAAGGAGGAAGGAAAATCAAGTTAATGGGAAATAGGCTGATGAATTACTGGATGCCTTATAAGGGTATCGAACCACCCATAGAACCGAAATAGGGGAAACCCCCTTTAAGTTAGCATATGGCACAGAAGCAGTTTTGGCAATTAAGTTAGAACTGCCTAATTTACGGACTTAGAATTTTGATGTGATGGTTAATTACATTGGATTGATAGCAAATTTGGACACAAATGAAGAAATCAAAGATATTACAAGATTAAGGGTTGCGACATACCAGCATAAGGTAGCTAGGTATTATAATAAAAAAGTAAAGCATAAGGTTTTTCAACTTAGGGACATGGTTTGTTGAAAGTTAGAAGCAACTGGCACGTGAGAAAAACAAGGGAAGCTTGATACTAATTGGGAGGATCTTGTTAAGGTTTGGGAAGTCATTGGTGATGGGGCTTATCTACTAAAAAGGTTAGATGGATTAATCACCCTTCATGCATAGAATGCTAAGAATTTAAAACTTTATTTCAATTGATTCCTTAGGTGATGTTCATTTTCGTTTATTTTATAAGGCAACATCCTACTTGCTTTGCAAGACAATAATATTTGACATTTTATTTTGTTTTTGGATCTATTTTTGACTGACGAGTTAATAAGTTCAAATTGTACGGTGAATGAACTAGTTTAAGTTCAAGCCTATCGCAGTTAACGAACTTCATAAATCAATCCTACAATTGAGAAAAATAGTAGTCCACGTTTCAATGACTAACAGATAATGTCTATAAGACGCTCAATTAAGTGTGTGAAATAAAACATGCCAAGGAAACTTAGCATCTAAAATAAAACATGCTAAGAAATATGAGCATGTAAAATAAAACATGTCTAGAAATAAGAATAAAATAATACATACTGAGAAAATACGGTATGTGAAATAAATTATGCTTGAAAACAACAAAGTGCGTAAAGTAAAACGTGCTGGAAATACCAAGTTATGTGAAGAGATGATTCTCATTCATCACAATACAATTTTCGGCTACTTAGTCTAAAACTATCCATATAAAGGATAAATAAATTACAAGGTAAATAATCCTATGATTGATTCTCAAACAGAGCATTTTCTTGATTAGAAGCTAGAGCCTTTTCAGAGCATACTTCCTTTTAGGCACTTAGGCTTTAGGAACAAGGGGATTTTTCTTTACACTCTTAGGGGATTTCCTTAGATAGACATTCCTCATCATCTTTAGGATCCTTAGCATGAGTCTCATCTTCATCTTACACATTGATCTCAACACTTGGATCCTTGCCATCTTTCTCATTACATCTACTAACTTTGTCATCAACATTAGAAAAATCCAAGCACGAAAGATCATAGTTAGGGTGAAATTTGAGGATTTCTTCTCTTGCCGCTTAGACCCCCTCCAACAACTTGTTTTATAGTAGTCTCTTGTATTACCAACTAGGAGTAATGATTTCGAGTACCCCTTCAACAGAAGGCCCTTTCTTCACAGTCTCCTCTAACTTAGCAACACAACTTTGTAACCTAATGTTATTAGTCTCTAGTTCCTTGATTTGCATCCTAAGCCTGTCCTCCTCATCATTAATTAAGTAGAGTGTTCAGCCTAGACCCCAGTACTCCTTTTTGTTTTTGCAAAGCTCCTTTTTGAGGTCCTTAGCTTCCTTGTACTACTTATCAACCTTGGCCTTAAGGCTTACGACTTCATCGGCAATTGAAGAATGTGCCAGTTTCTTCGTAGCCAGTTCATCTTGATACTTTTTAGCCTCCATCTTAACCTTTATTCTTACACTTTCAATAGCCACAGTATATGCTTTTGGGGAGTTGTACGCGTCCTCAATTTTCTACAACAAGTTAATATAAAATGATGAATTTTCTAGATCACTTAGTAGAATATGTGAAAGACTATTATCATTATTACCTTCTTCATTTCTTTTTCAGGTTCATCTAAGGTTATCAGAACGTAGCTACTAATCTGAAAACAAAGAAGAGTATTAGCAACTAAACACGCTTACTAGTTCAAAGGATTCAATACACTTACATCATATAGCTTCGCTGCAATATAAGCCTTATTATAACTGCCAACCCTATCAATGTCTTTCTTCCCAATCTCTTTATCCTTAGAAAGAATAATGCCTTCCATCAAGGCTAAAGATTTTTTCCTATCACCTAGGGCCGAGTTGTTATGTAAGATGTTGTAGCTCTAATACAGGATGAAGTACTGATGTTGTGGCTCTAACACAGGATGAAGTATTCGCTGACCTTCATATTGGGGACAAATTCAATACTGTTGATGTCGAGACCTTTAGTGTGCATGGCCTCCTTCGCCCTTTCATCCAATTCCTTAGACCTCTTAGTTGGGGGTTGGCCTACAAATTCCTTCCCACTTCTCTTATTAGTACTCAGCATAGCCTCCATCATGAATGATGACCCTTCAGTGGCAGTGGTAGTTTTAGCTTCATTGTGGGGTTAGATTTCTTGATCACCATCTTTCGGCTCCATGGCAAGGGTAATATCTTCCATTAGACTAGTTTCCACTCGCATGTCCTTGGCTAACTTTGGCTTCTCAGTCTCTTATTGTTTTTCGATAGGGTGAGAGATCTTTTTGGTCGTCTCTTGTTTTGCAGTACCCTCTTTGGCTACCTCTTTAATAGCAGTTGGTCTAGTAGCTGTAATAGTGAAACATGCATGTTTATTGGCCTTCAATTTTTTAGCCATCGCTTAGGCCAATAATTTAGCGGGGTTTACCTCACCAACACCCATATCTACAATATAAAGTAGACATATCAATATTAATGCAAGGAATAAGAAAGAACTCACATTCTTAGTGTTGAGCAAAGCTTAAAGCCAACAATTCCTCCCCCATGTCACAAGAATGGCTTTCCTCTTCTAGCTATACTTTGCACGGCGATTACTCATTAGCATACCTTCCTTCTCAAAAAAAGTTAGCTCTTTGCTCTTATAACGTCTTATTATTCTCTTGATATCCCAGAAGAACATTTTGTTTTTCCTCCTTCCTTGGATCTTCTTTGCCACAACGCAATGATTCGGTATCAACTCAATGTCCTTGGTATGGATTGGTTCAATCCATTAGGTCTAAAAATATAACTTGTTTAAAATGATAGATACGAATTTGTCATGCCATTTATGGATCGTAGGCTCTAACATGTCTATGAACTTCCACTCATGCCTAGCAATTGTAAAGTACCAACCATTAGGTTACCTCCTAATTGTAAAGAAGTACCAAAAGAGTTAAGGTATAACCCTAACTTCAACTTCTTCGTAGATTATCTTGAATGCCATTAGAAGCCAATATGTGTTTAGTGAGAACATAATCGGTGCAACTCGGAAGTAATTGAAGAAATGCTTGACAAATGTCGAGAAAGGAAAACGTAGCTCGAAATCAAGATATTTCAAATAGATGTGAAACTTGCGCTCCCTTAGAAAACATACCCTATCCTCTTCTCTCGACCTCTTAAGATTCTATGCACTAAGAAGCTCTTACCAGTACTTATTATATTTTGAAACAAAGACCCTATCGATAGCACTAGTTGCTCTGTTTGGTGAATCATTGAAGTAAACTATATTATTGTACAAATACCTAGCCATGGATCTCCCTTCCTTGTCTTTTGGATAATTATTTACTATAAGAGAGTTGATTTGAGTGAGTTTATCCCACTACTCCATAGCACTATTGGCCGAGTTACCTAGGGAACATGCCATCTCGCTCCTCTTCTGGGGGAGAGAAGTAACCTTAGATTCAGTTGCATCAGAATTTGAAAGGATAAGTCGACGAATCACATTGTGAACCATACTTGATTAACTATAGTGAATGTCATGAAAATTGAAGAATTTCAAGGTAAGACAAGATGACAAGCAACCGACGAAAACTTATGGATGCAACTGAAAAAACTTGTTTTCAGTTTTGAAAAGTCCTTTAAATACGGATGATTTACCCTTATAACTACAAATTAGTCTTTGATGGAAATGATAGAAGATGGCACAAATTGTTGTCGCTTGTTTTGAGACAAGAATCCAATGGTTATCAAGTATCTAATAGTTGTTAGGCCTATAACATAATGATGATCAAGGTGACAGCTATCACACTTTCCATTGTAGTCTTTTAACAAGAGGGAAATATGAAAATTATGACCTTTTGGATAGGATATGATTTGTCTTATTGCCTTACTCAGCCTCTAGAGCATTAAATGTCTACTCCCTTAGTCAAATCCTTGAAAACAAGCGTTAGGGGGGTAAATGTTGATAGTCAACTTTCATTCAGTCATCCATTCTGCTATCAATAGGACTAGTTGTCTACATTCTTAGCTAATGTCGAGAAATACAGATCCGTGTCTAATTTAAATTCAAGGGAAGTAGCACAAATAGTTATCACTTGACACAATTGCCTACTCTCCCTACATTTTAGGAATGTATCTAATCAAGAGGCTTACACATGTCTTGATAATTATTTCGATAATTGCTACTTCAGATACAATATTTGACTATAAATAGGGGTAAGAAATGCAATAAGAGATATCTGATAACTCTTTACTACTCTTAACTTTTCCTACATTCATTTACTGACTTAGGAATCGGAGTGATAGTACCAAACTGGCCTTAATACCATAAGTTTTCCTTTCTTTGTAGGATAAAGCCCAAATCAAAAACCCACTAACAATAGAAATTGTTTATTATTATTGTGAGTGTTTGAAGAGTGTTTAGTGTTAAGTGTTAAAGAAATTTAGTGTTTTGTTTTCCCTTGTTTCTTATTTGCAAAATAGAGTGTCGGTGTTCGTTTGGTATATCGTATGTTGGTTATAATATCTGTTGGTGTGTGAAGTGTTGTTTTGTTATCATTGTTTGTGGAAAGAATTTTGAGTTATGTTTCAACTGTTAATCTATTGTAATATACAACAATGTTTGACTTTAGTGTTCAAGGAACCCCAAGTAACCAAGAAAGTGGTGCTTGTAATGGCTAATTCCAACAAGGAAGTTTCATGCCCTAATTTGTGGATGAATGGTTCTATAAACTTATTGACATAGTGATTGGTCTAGTGATTACCATCAATGAAGATAGGCAATGAACTCGAAATGACCCCTACAAAGGCTGAGTCAATGAATTACCTTAGAAAGCAAATGGCAACTATGACCAAGTTAACGGCCTAGTTCGACTACCCTGAGTTAGAGGAGTGGACAAAGTTACTTGATAGAGACTAGCATTAGATGAGATCAATGAAGAAGATGAAGAAGTAAGTGATGAGGAGGAAGAGTATTACAAACCTAAGGAGAGGAATATTTGAGCTCCTAGAGTAGAAGGACTAAGGATGCATATTCTTGGTTTTTCTAGTAGTGGTGATTTGAGGACTACCTAGAATGGGTAGATAAGATTGAGAAGCAGTTTAAGTGCCATAAAGTGCTTGATAATGCTAAGGTCAAACTTGCTATGCTGGAGTTTACTAGCTATGTCGTCCTGTGGTGGAAGAATCTATAAGCCACCCAAAGAAGAGAAGGAGAACATGAAGTTAGGAATTAAGATGAAATGAAAAGTCATGAGGAGAAGATTTGTCTTGAACTACTTTTTGCAAGACACATTCAAGAGGTTACAGGAGTTGAGATGAGGAGGGTCAAGTGTTGAAGCGTATGTGAAGGAATTGCAGATGCTAATGATCTATTAAGAAATTGTTGATCCTAAAGACTAAATTGTATCCTGATTCATTAGTGGGTTGAGGTATGAGATCGAAGATGTTCTGGAGACTATGGATCTTCGTACATTTTATGAGGCAATTTAAGCTACCTAAAGAATTGAGAGACACTAATTTGGAAGATTCTAAGCTCGTATTAGTCGATCTACCCCTAGCTAACCTAGTTCGAGCAAACTTGTGTGATTGGAATCAAGTAAGGTTATTGAGGCTTGACCAGCTCAAACTACCCAAGCAAAGGAGAAAGAGATCTCAAGGATGTTCAAGAAAGGCTAGAGGTTAGAAAGAAAGACAAGTAAGATCAAATGCTTTAAGTGTTAAGTGTTTAGACACATTGCCGCATAATGTGTGAACAAACGAGTGATTGTGATCAAAGGAGAGATGCTGACCATTGAAATTGATAGTACTAATGAGGAGATTAAGGACCCCAAGGACTTCAACACCTAGAACAGTCTAAGGAGGAGGAGATCATTTATAATGAAGAGGGTAATTTTATGCCTACAACTATGGTCTTAAAAAGAGTAATGAGTATGAGTCCTGTGCTAGAGGATGAGTAGTGAGAAAATTTGTTCCACATTGGTAGTAAGATGAATGGGTCGTTGTGTACATTAATTGTTGATAATGGCAACTGCACTAATGCAGCATCTACATTCATGGTCTAACAACTAAAGTTGCTGACCAAGGCCCATCCCAAGCCTTATAAACTATACTAACTCACTAACAAGGAAGCCCTACAAGTGAATAATCAAGTGGTTATACCAATCAATATTGGAAACTATCAAGATGAAGTTCTTTGTGACACGTCACCCATGAGTGCGTCTTATATTCTTCTTGGACAACCATGGATGTTTGATTGGAATATGATATACAATGGAAGGAAGAACGAATGTTCCTTATAACACATAGGTAGGAAAGTAAAGCTAAGCTCCATGGCTACTGAATAAGTTAAAAACATGCTGACTTAATTGGGTTGAGTTCTGAAGAAAGAGGCTTTAGTAATGACTCGAGTTGAGTTGAAGAGAGAGATGAAGCTTGATGAGCCAACCTATGTGTTAGTTAGAAGGTTATTTAAGATGAGAGGATTAGATGAGGAACTGTTACCAATTGAGGTGAAAACCTTATTGAATGAGTTTACTAACCTGTTCCTAAGTACACTACTGGAAGGCTTACTCCTGATTTGAGGCATTAAACATGTGATAGACTTGTAGCCAAGAGCTGCATTATTGAACAAACCTATTAAGCTATAGAGACAGGTAGATGAACTGATAAAGAGAGGATATGTCTGAGAATTCGTAAGCCCATGTGTTATGATAGCTTTGTTATTGCCAAAGATAGATGGGTCATGGAGACCAGATTACTTAGATTTTCTATGATTAAGGATTTATATGCTAAGTATCCGCACTTTGGCTCGATCTATGCTAGATGTAGAGATGGTCGAACACTTGATGACTATTATAAGGAGAACAAATGCTTGTTTAGGAAGAGGAGACTATGTATCCTGACTTGTTCTATGTGAGAGTCATTGGTGCACGAGGCATATGGTAGAGGATTTTCTAGACTTTTTGATAGGCACCAAACTCATGAGGTATTAGCCTCAAGATTCTTAGACATCCAAGCTATACTGGAAAGATATGGTACCTGTAGAAGGGCAAGGAGCTAGGCTAAGCAAAGGCAATATTTACCTTTGTCGATCTCGACCAAACCATGGTCTAAGCTAAGCATGGACTTTATGTTCAGATTGCTAAGGATGTCCAAAAGGAAGGAGTCTATCATGGTGTTCATGGACTGTTTCAGTAAAATGGTACACCTCATGCCCTATTCTTAAACTAATGATGCTTTCACTATCTCTTTTCTTTTCTTGTAGGAGGTCATCAAGCTTCATGGAATGCTTAGAACAATCGTGTTTGATCGGGATAAAAAATTTATGAGCTACTTTTGGAGAACCTTATGGAAGTGATTGGGAACTAAGCTACTATTCAACATGTCTTGCCACCCTCAAATCAATAGGTAATCCAAGGTTGTTAACAAAACATTGGGAACCTTACTCAGAGTCACTATTGGTCAAAACTTGATTGATTAGGATGTATGCTTAGACATAATAGAGTTTGCCTACAACAAAACCATGCATAGCATCACAGGCAAGTCTCTATTTAAAGTTGCTTGTGGATTTAACCCCGAGCTACCATTGGATCGGATGCCATTACCAAACTGGTAAGAAGATCAGTCCACTAATAATGATTCAAAGGCTATTAAGATGATGTACTAGAAGGTCAAAGAGCAACTGAGCCAAGTTGCCACTAAAGCTTAAGATGCAAAGTAAAGGGTAAAAGGGCAGAGAATTTCAGCTTGGTGAATTGGTTTAGATCCACTTCGGTAAAGATTGATTTCTAAGTTTGAGAAAGAGAAAGTTATCTCCTAAAGTAAATGGACCGTTTAAGGTACTTGAAAAGATCAATCTTAATGCCTACATGATTGAACTGCCTAAAGCTTTTGGAGTCTTAAACTCCTTTAATGTTGCTAACCTCCATCCATATGTTCTGAGGACGAGCAACAAGAAGCTAAGCTAGATTTAATCCCAAATCTTAAACAGCCTAGAGGGGATAATAAGGATCATGGACCAATCTCTCACTCTCAAGCTTGAGGACTTACCCATATGGTCCACTAAGTTATCTAAGGGGAGTTGAACTTTGAGGAACAATGTATTTTCCATTGTGAATTACTAAAGGCCTCTATTTTAACCTCTCTTTGTCTCATGGAGAAGACTATCAAGGCTCCTGACCTATTACCGAGCCGGCCACTTATTGCTGCACCAAAGCTAAACACCAAATCTGTATATTGTTGAGTTAACATGCATTCGAGGCCACGTAACCCTACTTCCAAGCTAACCAACCAAGGCCAATTAGAAGAGTGACTACTCATTAGACTAACTCTTCTTGAGCCTTGAATAGGAGAGTAATTGAGCAACTAAGCAGCCATCCTAACTTACTTTGCTCAAAATCAGCCCTACTCCGCAAGTAGCATCATTAGGACCATAAGCTGGATAGTTGACATGCACCCCTTTTCCTGACATCCGTACTTCCTATTTGTACTCGAATATTCGTTTTGTCTGTTTATGACTCTACCCTTGTAATTTATTCCTCTTCCTTTTTCTACAAGGAATCTTATTTTAGTTTAAGTAAATTTAGGAATTACCCTAATTAAGTCATATAAATACTTGTAATATGTAAAAGCCACAACAGTTAGTGAGATTAAATTTCAAACATACTTTCCATAGTGACCTAAGTATCCTTTGCATACCATTGTTTACTCTTATCTAATCCATTTTGAGTATAGATTAGTGGTAACTGCTCTTCGGCCACACTTGTGCATAATATCAAGTGTGTCCCAAGCTCGTATGAAACATTGGTGCATCATATCCACCGTCAATGTATGAGGATCCTTACTTAACCTTTGACTTCCATCTTAAGGCTTAGACCAACCCCTAGTTCATGTGATATTGGTAGCCATGTGTTGATCCTTTCTTAATGATCCATATCATTGTTGTTTTGAGTAATTAAGCCTATGGGGTACCTCTTTTATATAGAATAACCCTTATCAAAATGGGTGGCGAGCACAATATTATTGGTTAAAAGCAAGATATTAGGGTTAAGAGAAAAGTCTATGTGAAGGCTAGAACTTGCACAAAAGTGAAGAGATCTAAATTGGGTGGAGTTTGTGAATGGTTCAAAGGGAAGCCTTAATACTTGATAGCTTAAGGTGGTTTGGCTTAGGACATATCAACTAAGTGAAACTATTCCATTTCAAGTAAAGAAAATAAAAAGAAAACAAAAATAAATCCTCCAATAAAAAATTAAAAGAAGTAAGGAGATAATTATGGGACTAGTAGATGTAACATGCATTTGTTTCTAATTATTATGCTTAGAGAGGTAAAAAAGGGGAGTGTACACCAGTTTTTAAAATATGAATAACTCTTTCTTGATTAAGTTTATGTTTATTTTGATTTTTAGTTTAATGTTTGTTTAAATGAAGTGGTTTAACTCTAATTTACATAAATTAATTCGTAAATTCTAATATGGTTCTTAATAGCCGATACTTATATTTTGTAGTTATGTTTTATGGGCATGTAAATATGATTAAGTATAATTCTATGGAATAGAAGCTCAGGTTTTGAATTTGATGATGGTAAGATCAATTTTAATAGAAGTGTATGCACTTTTGTTTCTAAATAGACCGTATGGATATTGAAATTGATTTTATAATTTGAGCATTCATCGAGATTTTGTCCTTAAGAGTTTTCATAGATTGATTTATTTTGCTTGAGGACAAGCAAAGACTTAAGTGTGGGGGAATTTGATGAATTTATAAAGGTATAAGTCTTATAGTTGAATATATAATGCTCTAATAAGATTTTTTAGGTGTTTATATTGAATTTGATGTTTAATTTGTTTGTATTTTGATTTCAAGCTTTATTTGAAGAGTTTGAAGATTTTGATCAAATTTTGGATTATTTGAAGATTTGGACTAGTTTTGAAGCCTTAGAAATTATCACACCTAAGAGTAGTGCATATGGATTGAAATTTCAGAGAAAAGAGCAAGGAAGAAAGAATTATTGGGTGGAGGAGATTGCTGATGCATCTCTAGGTTTCATACACATGTAGAAGCACCACATGGAATAACAATAAAAAGAAAACAAAGGGGGTTAAGCAAATCTAAGCAGTAATCGGCTAGATATGCACACCACTTGATCCTATTTGGCCTAATCCTATAACACATGATTGAAGTATTAAGGTTACTCGCCACTAACTCTTGCTAAAGGAGCTAGATAGGAGCTAAGGATAAGAGAGAACATACAAGATACTCTGCAAAAAGGAAATTATAATTTAATAATGAAAGTATGATATCTATGTACAAAGAAAGGGGGGTTTATATACTAGCCCCACTAAGGTTACAAGTGTGTTAGGAAAAGACAAAAAGGATAAGATACAAAAGATTTTTTAAACATACTAAAAGGGGTAAAAATGATAAATAATGTCCTGTACAAAATAGTAGCGAATCCTTCTAGAATGTCATGCTGAAAGACACTTGTTAAGTAGAGACTAGTAGTCTGCAACGTAGTAGTCCTATTGAAGTAAATTCTCAAATAACTTGACATTGGTAGGATTCAGCTCGAAAGGGGTTAAGAGGTTAGAGAAGTGGGTAGACTTGATCTAGATTTGGTTAGAGCTCAAGCATTCAGAGTTATTTAAAGCTTCTTTCGGTTAAGTGGTTGGGTAGCTTAGCTTAGATAGATTCTTGGTGCTCGGTAGCTCAGATGCTAAGTTGATTACGACTACAATTTAGCACTTAAGTTAGTGGAAGTATAGAAGTGTGAGATTAATAAAGGAATCCTTGTCTCAGAAGGGTTCTTGAAGTAGTACATGTTGGGTTAGTCTATGCAATCCTTTAGCTCGACTTCGTATGATTGGTCTAAGGAGTTGATTTCCACCATCTTCTTAGGGGTCAGAACGATTTGTCCTCAAATTTGAAGGGACATCTTAGGGTTTGATGTGAACCATGACCAAGAATAGTAAAGGCCCAGTAGCTCGGTTTCTATCAAGGTTGCTTTTTTCTAGCATCTTTAGTAACTTCTTATGGTCGATGTAAGATCAAGTTAGATATGTTGAAGGTAGGGTAAGCACCATAATTCTCAACTAGCTCAACTTGGTAAGCGTTGTGATTAATCTTCTTTAGGAATTTGAATGGACCATCTACTTATGGGGATAGTTTATTTTGTCTTAGGTGTGAAAATCTTTTTCGATTGAGGTGGACCTATACGAGGTCACCTAGCTTAAAAAAAAATTGTTTGGTAGCCACTACTACCTATCTCTTACTGCATTTCATTGAACTTAGCAATCTTCCTCACCATAGATTAGTGTAGCTCTTGTAATCCTTAGGTTCAATCAACTTCGAATTAGCTCTCTTTGGCAACTACAAGAGTACCCATCATATCTAGAGGGATAGTAGGGTAGATGCCATAAGCAACCTTAAAAGGAGTCTTCCCAGTAGTGTTGTGGAAGGTTTAGTTGTAAGCAAACTTCACAATAGGAAAGCATAGGTCTTAACCTCTCAAATTCTTTCCCACTATAGCTCGGAGTAAGGTGCTTAATGTCTTGTTCACTACTTCAATCTAGCCATTAATCTTGGGGTGGCCATGTAAGCTGAAAATGAGTTTAGTCCTAGGTCTTCCCCAAAGTATCTTCTAGAAATAGCTTAGAAATTCCGTATCCCAATCTAATATGATGGTCTTCAGAACTCCATGTAGCTAGACAACTTCTTACAAAAATAAATTTACAATATATAAAGCATCGTTAAGTTAGTAGCATAGAATGAAGTGTACCATCTTCCTGGAGCAATCCACCACTATTATGATCAAATCCCTCCCTTTAGATGTCTAAGGTAACCTTAAGACAAAGTCTATGCTGAGTTCGGTTGAAGGTGAGGCCAGTATAGGTAAGTGCATGTATTCTCCATGTAGTTCCTTCCTCCCTTTCACCTTTTTACACACTTCACAGCTACTAATGACCTTATGGACATCCTTGAGCATACCAAGCCAATAAAAATTCTCTCTTAACAAGTTAGTAGTTTTGGTTTCACCAAAATGCCTTGATAATCCTCTACTATGAGCTTCCCTAACCAACAGCTCGCTAGTAGAACAGTTAGGTATACATAGTCTCCTCTCCTTGAATAGATAGTTATCCTTCATGTAGTATCATCCAACACCAATTCCATCTTGACACTTCTCAACTATTGGACCAAAGTATAGGTCCTGAGCAAACTGTTCAGCAATAAGGGAAAATCCCAATCACTTTGTTTACAGGGTTGTTAGTAAGACATGCCAACTTGACAAGACATTAGCAACCACATTAGCATTACTCTTCTTATGCTTGACCAAGTAAGAGAATCCTTCCATAAACTCTAACATTTAGCTTACCTCTTTGATAGTTTGTCTTGACTTTCCAAATGCTTTAAGGACTCATAGTCCATGTAAATGACAAACTCTCATGGACGTAAGTAATGTTACCATATGGTAAAGGCTCAAAAAAGAGAATATAGCTCTTTCTCATATAGAGAGTAGTTTAAGGCAGCACCACTAAACTTCTCATTGTGGTAAGTAATAGGTCGATGCTCTTACATTAGTATGGCACCAATACCTATACTTGACATGTTGTACTCCAATTCAAAGGGTTTGTCAAAGCAAGGTAGAGTTAAATAGGAGCAATACTAAGCTTCTCTTGATTCCTCTAAGCTTTACTTAGCTCGATCATTCCATTAAAATCCTTCACTTTTCTTTGTGAGCTTAGTTAATGGGGTAACAATGGTACTAAAGTTCCAAATAAACCTTCTATAGAAAGAAGCAAGGCTATGAAAGCTTCATACTTTAGTGATGCTCTTGGGTGTTAGACAGTCTAGAACAACTCAAATTTTCTCATCATTAGCTCAAATTCCATTTCTTGACAGTACATAACCAAGAAAAACATCTTTGTTTTGATAAAACGTACACTTATTCAAGTTACCAAACAGTTCCTTGGTACGGAGAATATCAAAAACACCTTAGAGATGTGGCACATGGTTGGTCAAGTTGACACTATATACTAATATATCATCAAAATACACGACTGCATATCATTTAATCAAAAGGCACATTGCATGTTTCATAAGCCTCATAAATGTGCTTGGCACATTTGTAAGTTCGAATGGCAATACTAACTACTCTTAGAGACCATGCCTTATCTTAAATGCAATTTTCTACTTAACATCCAGTCTCATGCAAATTTGATTGTAGCTACTTCGCAGGTCAATCTTCGAAAACACTTGGCACCATGAAGCTTATCTAACTTATCATTGAGCCATGGTATTAGATATTTGTACTTGACAGTAATTCAATTGAAAGCTAGATTATCAATGCACATGTGCTATGAACCATCCTTCTTTGGGTTAAGAAAAGCTGGTACTGCATAAGGGCTCATGCTCTCTCTCGCATAACCATGCTTGATAAGCTAGTCCACTTATCTCTTCAACTCAGTCGTTTGCTTAGGGTTCATCTTGTAAGCAAGTTAGTTTGGTAGAGCTGCGCTTGGCTATAAATCGATACAATATTTAATACCTTATACTAGGGGTGGTCCTTTAGGCAGCTCCTTTAGGAATAGGTTAGAAAATTCATTTATTAACTTTTGAACCTCTTGAGGTACATTTGCCAAATTTCTTAATTCTAGCAGTCTTATAATCAATAAGAACATAGGCTCATCGACCTTCTCAATGGCTCTAAGCTCTCTCCGGCTTATCACCAATGCCTTCTTCTTACTAGATCGAGTATGCCGATTATGTGTCTTGTTTACCTGGCTTAGTGTCATAGGTTGTAATATGATCTTCTTAGCATCCTTCTGCAAGGCATAAGTGTTCTTATATCTATCATGAATAATATGTCAGTCAAATAGCCAACATTGCCCTAACAACAAATGTAAATCTTGCATAAGGACAACATTGTACACTATTTCATCTATATACACATTTCTCGTATAGAAGGGTACAATTACCTACTCAATCACATGTAGAGCACCTTATAGCTTATAAGGTCAGAGGTGTTTAGAGATCAATAAACCTAACCTCTACAAAGGGTATGAGCGACAACATTGGTGTAACTCCTTCCATTTACTATAATCATGTACAAACCTTTGATAGTACACTTCATGTAGAAATATTCATCTTGATACTAGGGTCATCAGTTCTCCTTTGTCAACATAAACACAAATCTCTTCCTCATCCTTCTCCACTTCACCTCCTCTAACATTCTTATCCTCCTTCTTAAGCTCACTCTCATCGATTTTATCCACTTCATCACCTCAGAGGACCATGACATGTTAGTTAGGACATTTAACAACCATGTGTCTATAACCCAAGCACTTGAAGCATTTAATCTCACTTGTCTTACAACCCAAAGTTTGTCCTTTTTCATAGGTCCTCAAAGTAGTCTTATCATTAGTAAGGCTCTATAGACTAGCTCAACTATCTTTTAGTCAATCATTCTTCTCTTTTGCTTAGATAGCCTCTTCAGCTCATTGTAGGTTGGTTAGTACAAAAGAAGAGTTTGAGAAGAGCTTAGCGCAAGTTAGATTGGGGCATTTCTCCTCTACTTTTCAACCCTTTATGCTATCCTAATGGATTCCTCTATCATGTGAAACCTCTATACCTCAACAATATTTCGAATCTCATATTAAAGCCTTGAAATAAATATTAATACAATTCAGGCTTCAAGTTCATCCACATCATCTTGGATCATCAGCAACTAAAACTCCTTAACATAATCATCAATAGCTCGGCTTCCTTAACAGAGTTCATGCAACTTGGAAAAGGTGTCTTGCAGATAAGTTTCAAGTATAAACCTTCCTTTCAATAACCTCTTCATGTCATCTTAAGTGCATACTCCTCATTATCCATCTCTTGCTTTGGCCACATTTAAGTTCTTCCATTATAAGGCGGTATATCCAGAGAAATCGTAGGCAACAAGTAAGACTATTTACTTCTATATACCCATAGAAATCAAACACCCTTTCAACCTTCTATTTCTACTCTAGATACTCATTTGCATTACCACTCCCTATAAAGGTTAGAATCTAGAACTTGACATTGTTAATTCCTTAAGGAGATTAGTGCTTCGCCCTCATGGCCAACATGGCCATATCTTTGTTCTTGCACATTTTCTACTCAACTACAATTGGGTACACCTTGCAATTGTAACCTATTACCTTGCATAGCCGTAACGAAACTCTCAACAAGGTTGTTGAGTTTGTCAAGTTTATCATTGATTGACCCTAAGGTATTACTATCATATAGATTATAGCCAACATGAGTGCTATTTTCTTAGTCACCAATAACTCCATGAATGCTAGAATCTAACATGGTGCAATACTTCCTAACAACTTTTGTAAACCCTTAAAATTTTCGATGTAGCTAAAATAGACTCAACTATGTTAGACAATTTAAGAGTTGACAAGGCTAATTAAAGTGAAAACCCTAAAAGAATTAATTAATCGCGTAAGAAACTTTTCTACCCTAAATGTATCTAAATACTAAAGGTTTCATTTAAAAGTGATAGAAACCCTAAAATAATCACCTTAAAGACATATGTGCACTAATTCATCATAATATACCCTAAAACCTTAATTGACAATATAACCCTCGTATTTTGCCAAATCATTAGTGAAAGGTTAGAGATGACTTTCAATCATGCATATATGTTTTGAATCCCCATATAGTCCTTTAGAAATTAAGATAATGAACCATAGATTCCATTTATTTCTTAAGTATATGATTAAGATAGTATTATATAGAGTTAGGGGTATAGTTGAAGATTAGGCTAAATGTAGTGAACCTTAATACCCTAATTAGTACTTTTCATACTAGTTATACAAAGTAGTTTACCAAATGATGTACTAATCAATTCACCAAATACCTCATTTCCTTTCATTTCCTTAATTTTTCTCTTAATTTCCCTTAATTACTACATTATGTGTACAAAATGGCATAAGCTTAAGGAAAGTTGACCAAGTCAATACATATTGACTAAAGTCAACAATTTGAAAAGTCAACAAAAGACACTAATGCATAAGGAAAATATCTAAGCATCTAATAATTGCTTTTCTTTCCTTTTCTTTTGGTTTTTCTTTTCTCTCCCTCCTCCTTAATTGCCGTCCATCCATTCCCTTCTAGATCCCACCATTTTCTTTCTTCCATAATCAAAACAAAACAAAAAGAAACAAAGTAAAATCCCCTCCATTGCTGTGAGCCCTCTTCTCCCCTTTCACTTTCAACACTTTCCTCTTTGTCTCCATGATTCCAACAAAAAACTAAGGTATATGATCAAGTTACTTTATGTTGTTTTATATTACGCATTAGTTAGGTAATTAGGTAGATTAGATAAGTAGATATGTGTTATGTATGATCTTGTAGATTAGGACATAAAGTTTCCATCTTTAAGTGTAGGAAGTTATAAATCATGAAGAAGAGGAAAGGAATACATCTGTATATGCCCTTATGTATGTGTATATAAGGATATACTAAAAGAATATAAGTATGGGGATCTTTGTACATGGTTATTTATCATGTACATAACCTAAATTAAGACAAATCCTAACTATACATACCTATACTATACTAAACACACACTTAAAAACACAAAAGAATGAAATTAGGAAGATTTTCTTAAGAAGAAAATTAGGCATACGAAATTTGTACAAAAATACGTATATGACCATATAGGTATATGAGTATATGTATAAGTATAAATACGGTATAAGTATAAGTATGCTAGTATACATATAAGTAAAGGAAAGGTATAAGTATATGTACTTTATGTATAAGTGTACATAAGTGTACATAAAACACATAATCATGAGATAAGGCTTAGGTAAGCAAAGGATGATGTAAGTAATGATGTAATCACATGATAACATAAGCCATGACATAAGCAAGTGATGACATAAGCCATGACATAAGCGAATGATGATGTAAGTGATGACATAAGCATAAGTTTATAAAATAAGAAATAAGAAGAGTGTATAACAATTAGATACATAAATTAGTAAACCCTAATACACTTTCTAAATTGGATTATACTTAATTAAATACATGAATTAGCAATAGCAAGGTAAAATTCTCTAAGTATAAGAATTTAAGGGTTAACTAAATCATTAAGTATAAACAAAGGGTATAAATATAAGTAACAAGATTAATTAAGTTTCCATAGTTAAAATTTCTATAAATTTAATCCATATAGTAAAACATGGGTTTTAACATCTAAAACGGACATCACCGTGTAAACGTATGTCTGAAAACGAAGAAAAACGACTATAAAATCATAAATATCAGAGATAGAACGAAAAAGTTACATACGATTAATAATAAAGTTTAACTGGATAAAAAAAAATTGATAGTTATTTAAGTAAAATTAGGTAACTAGATATTTAGAATTATTAGTTAATTCAATTACTTACTAGCGTTATCATATCATAATGGTCAAGTGATCTCGAGGTGAGCGAGGATCTCCTGATCGATTACTACGATTAGGGCAAGTTGTCATGGTTGAGTGAGAATTTACCCTATGATTCCATGCTTGTATGTGATTGTAGATAGTGGACTTAAATATTATTGTTAATTGACTATTGTGTGGGGTTTGGGGAAATGCGTGTGTATATTGTTATGTACTGAGTTATGAACTTACCCTAAGTACAGATAATGCTATGTTTATTGCTTGGTAGTATAGAAAATGATTGTGTGTATTTTTGGATAGTCACAGCATAATTTGAACTTAATTATACTCGGCTTATAAGAGGAAACTGGTACATGCATTAACATGCATTGTATAGACACAATTCCAGCAGTCACATCATATAGAGGTAAAGAGAGGCCATTCGGGGGTTGTTATTATTAATTTATTGGTTCTATATGATGCACTCATACAAAATGACCTTGCCCTAGCCCACGGGAACACTAGGCGTTGGAGGCGCCAACCGCTTGGCTAAGGGTTGAGTCTAGAGGCCTCCGTTTAGTGGTGAGTGTGGACTGCGGGGGCCCACTCACGATTATACTAGAACTTGGTTTTTATAAAAATACAAGAATTATTTGATTTAAGTATGGAATGTGGAGTTCTGTAGTAAAGTAAGTTCTAGTATAATACCCGAATCTGATTGGTGCCGTGTATACTCCAACCCTAACTTCGGAGGGCATTAAATCTGAGTTACGTATATGAAATAGTTAATTATACGTATTGTTTGGCATTCTGTTTGATCATTCGTTCATATACGTGAATATAATATACCTATAACTTGCTTGTGATGTAGCTGAGGGTTTTGCTCACTAAGCTTAGACTTACACCCCTTTAAACTTTTACTACAGGATAGCCTGTTCGTAGAGGCTAGTCGAGGGATGCCACAGGTTAGCTTGGGGACTTAGGCAAGAGCGAGCTATCTTGTGTATTAAGAGAGAACAGTTTATGTAGACTCTTACTCTTGTACTTATGTTTTACTAGTATTATAGACTTAGATATACTAAATTGTAGTGTATTGTAAGCTTTGTAGTTCAAATTTTATATAAATATGTTTATGTAAAGATATCATGTGAATCTGTATGCTCTTAGGAAACTAGTGGTTATAGAGCCTTGTATATTGTGTAAAGAGTTCTTGATTGGAAGGGTAACCAATTAGGGGTTCTTCGCACAGTATATGGAGTCTGCCATGACTAGGTCATCCTCAATTCTTGATAACTTTGACAACACAATATTCAACAAAACCTTTCCACTCACTATAACTTATAATCGCACTAACGTACTCTGACCACTTCAAAATGTCAACATAGAATAACATAATATGAAATCAAACCTGGTCTATTTTTGTAGTAGGAAAACAAAGTAATGCAAGTTACTTCACTTACTTTGTACAAACTACTACTCTACAGTTTACAACTTCGAAAACCACTTGTACAACTTTGATCATACTTCCAACTTACTTAAGAACAACATTACAACAACTATGAAAGAGCACAATAGCCATTAATTGCAACTTGAACAAAACTTGACTACAACATTACCCTATCCCTTTCGGAATTGTGCTCTAATACTAGCAAAGCTGATGCATTTCTGAGGTCGTACATACGAAGAAGCACTAAAATGAATAGGAAAGAAAAGAAAACAAAGGGCGTTTAGCAAATCTAAGTAGCTACAAGCTAGATATGACACACCAATTAATCCTACTTTGCCTAATTGTAATGCTCGATATGACACATGAATGTTGTATTAGGGTTAGTCACCACTAACTCTTGCTAAAGGAGCTAGATAAGAGCTAAGGATAAGAGAGAACACATGGGTTACTCTGCAAAAAGGAAATTGTAATTTAATAATGAAAGTGTGATGTCCGATACAAAGAAAAGGGTGTTTATATACTAGCTTTACTAAGGTTATAAGTGTACTAGGAAAAGTAAAAAATGATAAGATACAAAAGATTCCTTAAACATACTAAGAGGGGTAAAAATAACAAATAATGTTCTGTAAGGAAAAGTAGAGAATCCTTTTAGAATGTTGTGCCAAAAGATTGTTAAAACTAGGGTTCATTAATTGATTTTGATGAGAAAAAAAAGTACATATCTAAACATGTTGTTTTTAGCTAAACAAGTGGATGTCTAAACTAAGTATTATTTGTTTATATTGAGGTAATTGAATAAGATCGATTAATTTACTTAAATAATAAATATATCAATTATCTCTATAAGAAATTTAATCTTTTAAATAGTAATCAAATGATCTTAAAGTTAGATTGCAAAGTATATTTGTTTGTTATGTGTTAAAAGAATTTTCAAGTGATATTTGGCCTACCGAGTTAACTGCTCAAGGAAGAACTGGGCTAACGGTGTATAGCCCTAAAAAAACTCTCATTGACTTAAAGGAGTCGACATACCAGTTCACTTGCTAGTGTTCATACCGGTAAAGTATTTTGTTACTAGCTTGTTGGTAGTATAAAGAGTTGGCATGCCGATAAGTCTGATTTAAGTAGCCATTGGAGCATTTAATGTGTAGTAACGAGAAGAATTCAATGAGTTGATATAAAAGCTTAACAACCCAATCAAAGGCAATTGAGATATGATATTCTACTACAATTAAAAGACATTCTCTTGTATTCTTGTTATCTATAATTCTCATTGTCTCTTGTACCATAAATTGTTAATATTTAAAGAGATTTGAAGTGTAGTGCTTGTGAGCTATTGGTTGTGAAGTATTGAGAGTTAAAAGCACTATACGAATAATCTTTGAGATTGTGATTTGTGTTGAGAATTGTAAGTGAGAAACTTATGTAATCAAGTTTGTCTTTGTATAGCTCTTGGAGCTTGGATTGAGAAATCAATAAAGTGGTGTAAAGTCCTCAGTTAAAAGCATTATGTGTCTATAAAGACTAGGGGGTGATTTGAACTTTACGTTATATCTGGGCTTGATGTTCTTTACCCTTATCTCTTTTAATTTCCACACTTATTATTGTTTTATTGTTTCTTTGATTACTCTTATTATTGCATTTAATTATTTATATCGGAAAAGAATTGCAATTGGTCCTTAAAACTCAATTCACCTCCCTCTTGAGTTTAGCTTAGTGTTCTTCAAGGTGAATTCTCAAATAGCTTAGCATTTGTAGGATTCAACTCAGAAGAGGTTGGGAGGTTAGAGAACTAGGTAGACTTAATTTGGATCAAGTCAAAGCTTAAGCATTTAGACTTATTTAGATCTTCTTCAAGTTGGGTACCTTGACTTGGATAGATTCTTGGTGCTTAATAGCTTAGAAGCTGAGCCGATCTTAATTATAGTTTAGTGCTCACGTCAATAGAAGTGTAGAAGTTTGAGATTAATAAAGGAATCTTCATCTTAGAAAGGTTCTCCAACTAATATACTTCAAGTTAGTCCTTGTAATCCTCTAGCTCGGCTTCATGTGACTAGTCTGAGGGGTTGGTTCCTATCAATCATAGTCAAGATCACATGTGTGATCTTTGGTTCTCTTATTTCACTTATTTTCTATTTCTAAGCAAATAAAGATCACAAGTAGAAATCACAGATGTGATCTTAAGGTATGAACATGCTATTTGATTGACAAGGGGATCATTAGTGCTTTCTCAATCACACCTATGATGAAGGGCATGATCAGTGCTGGCTAATGTAATCTTTCTTCGCCATGCCTATGATTGAATGAATCTTAGTTCTACTTCCTCACGGCCATGATTAACTTTAATGTCATTGTTTTTGTGTAAATTTCATCCCCTTGCTCATGATTCATATAAAATCAATACATTATATAATTAAGTACCAAAATCTTAAGAATTGAATCACAATTATGAACAATTTTATGCCTAAATATGCCTTGAAAGTGTAAAGTAATTTACACTTATTAAACTTCCCCTCACTTAAGCTTTGCTTGTCCTTGAGCAAATACTTAAAAACACTCAATTTGCACAATCAACAAGGCATTCCCAATAGATTAACTTTGTACTTAACTTGTTGTGTTCTTAGAACACACAAACCAATATTCTAAGACTAATTAAAGTAAAATACACTTTACCCTTACTATTTAATGATAGCTTCTAAAGGCATAAAGTTGGCACAAAGTCAAATAGATTAAATGAAAACTAATTATACTTTATCTACTTCCTTAAGTATATAAAAAACCTTCAATTACTTCTTAAGAACACTAATCTAGAAGAAAAGTACATTACATCTATCTTTCTCCTGTATTTTTACTTCTTTTATTGAATCTCTCCAAGGACAACTTACACATTTCATTCTCCTTTTTCTCTTGTCTTGGCCTTTTTTTTTTCTTTTTTTTGAAGAATAAAATTGAAGATTAGCAATGAAGTCAAACTTCGCTCTCCTAAGAGACCAAAACCCGCCCTTACTTACTTGGTTATAAAGATAAAGATTGGTAATAGAGTCAAACTTTGCTCTTTTAAGGGACCAAAGCTCATTCTTACTAACTCAATCCTTATATATTTTTATTGTAATGGCATAAAGACAAAAACTAGCAATGGGGTCAAACTTCGCTCTTCGAGGGACCAAAGCCTGCCCCTACTAATTCAGTCCTTAAATACCTCAATTTACTCTATTTTGAAGAAATTCTGAAGAAGTATCCATAAGCAAATTACTTCATTTGCTCTTTTCATTCAAGATTAAATGAACTCTAAAAAGTAATTGAAAAGTAGATATACTGCTTGGAAAATTTAGAAGCACAACTAATTAACTTTAAACTAAAGACTTCGATTCATTTCTAAATAGTAAGTAAGCGTTCTTCACTTATATTTGATCTCATAATTTTGATCATGCACACTTAGTCCACAAGAACTGAGTATGGTACAAAATTAACACACAAAATTGACCACTATTTTGTCAAATCCACAATCTTATTGAGTTAATTCATAACTTGAAACAAACTAACTAAAGTGGAAGATTTTTGTTAAGTGGGGTTAAACCTTCCCTACACTTAGAGAAAGACATTGTTCTCAATGTTTGAGAAAAGCAAACATAGAACCTTGGGCATATAAAAGGAACAACGAAAAAGATGAAAAACAAGAATAGACAATGAGAACTAGACTTCCTTGAAACATAAAGTTTGACCAATTCATTGATTCTTAAACCATCAGATAGTATAACCTCCAACAACATGACAAATCAAACATTAAAAGACACCTGGGCATTAAGACAAAACAAAAACCAAATACAACAAACTCATAATATGAAAGTCTCTATTAATAGTACATCAATAAGATTAAGCTCTCAAATAGATAAGGAGTCTAAAACTAACAAAATACAATAAAAGAAGACAAAACAAAGAAAACAAGTTAGTCAGTCAGCCTCATCTCTTATCTCTTCATCTAAACCATCTTCATCCTCTCTTGATGACTCTTCTTCATTCTCAACCTCAACACTTGGTCTGGTTGTTTCTTGTTGGGTCCCTTGAGTTTCTTCTTCATCATCACTATCGTCTTCATCTAACCTTTCCTCCTCATTATTAGATCTTTGCTATTTTTACCCTTAATCACCTTCTTCTTCTTTTAGAACACTTATAGGTTGGAGAATTGGAGGTTGACTAAGACTAGCATTGTCCTAGCTTTGAGAACAAGAGAAATAAGAGGGAATAGCCGCTCTTACTTTTGTGGTGATATTTTTCAAAAGCTCAACAATTCCCTTTTGAGTCTCTTTAATCTCAACCACTTCAGTTTCCAATCTCTTTAAATTACCAATTGAGAAGCTCGATGTAGATGGTGCAAAATCAGGAGCACAAGGGTCCTCAATATCCAAATTAGGATCTAAGTCTCTTGCCATACCCTACTGATTAAAAGGGGTTCTTGATAGCGGTTTTGGATCAGTGTAAGAGTCCTTTGGCCTGTAACCTATAACCTTAAATTCTTGAGGATCCTTGTAATCAGTCTTCTAATGAAAATACCCTTACTTTTATCAAATGTTTGCTGGCAAAGTCTAAATGCGGTTAGGATGCTCACATTCATTGGAAACCCCTTTAGTACATTGTATAAGGGTAATAAATCATACTCCTTCACTGCCTCAAGGCTCTTGTGCTTCTTATAAATCATCTTCACAAGAATATAGTGAAAGACTCAAGTACTAGCCTTCTTCAAAGTGGAAGCCTTGGATTTGCTTGCCCTGAAACTACTTTCATTGGAGATTTCTCTCCAAAACTCATTCACTAAAGTTCTCCAGGGAAGACTCACTAGCAAATTGACAAACTCCTCATCCTCAAGCTCAGCTTAAGTATATAACCACATTGCCCAATTGAATGTTAACATATCGAAGGAATGAGTTTGTCCAAACACAAAGAACTCTACCTCTTTATCTATTTTTAAGCCAATATACTCATACTTAATCTTGAACGATGATAGGAAAGCCAAAGTTGTTTATTCATATATCTTCTCCTAAACCATGAATAGTTTTAGCCATAGCCCATTTCCTAACAATCTTTACATGGCTATCTTCAAGTCATATTCCCCCAATACATCCCAATCTATCACATAATGTCACTTAATAATCTTCTTAGCGACAAATTCCTTGAATCTCTCTTTTTACTCTGTAATCAGACTAGCTAGTAAAGCAACTACCTTAATAGAACTTACTACATTGGATTGTCTAGGAGGAGAAAAAGGAGACCAATTAGCCCTCGGTCTCTTGTATTGAGAAGTGGTTGATTTTTTTGGTACCATATGCAAAAATTAGTGTTATTTCAATCTCATGTACTATTTAAGTACAATTCAGACTTAACAAACCCATTCCAACTTCCTTCAACTTACAAATATAAAGTATCCATCAACTAATCGTAATCAACCCTATCCTATATTCAAGCATGCAATATACAAGTGAATTCATAGTGACTTAACTTGTAACCCCAAGCTTCAACTAAGGATTAGTATCTCTCCTCAATCATAAAATACTCTTCTTCACAAAATTCACACATAAACACAACACAATTCTCAATTGTCTTATAACACTACAACATAAAGAAAACCAACTATCAACACCATTTTATATAACATTTAATCACTACAACTAAACTACATCACCAAATTAGGTTCAATTTGCAAAAGTCCCCAATTCAATGATTATCAATAGAAATTAGGGTTTAAGCTTGATTTGATATCTTCCAGCACAAAATCATGCAAATTAAAGTCTAATTATGATACGAACACAACTACTAGTACTATAACAACACATTTATGAATCCTAATAAACACACATGTATAAATCCTAAAGTAACAAGAAAAAAATTAAGGGACATAGAACAACGAAAGAAAAAAAGGAAGATCATACCTTAGAAGAGTGTAAGGGTAGTGAAAAATGACCATGCAAGTGTTAGAAGTGGGTGGAACAAGGGTTAATGTGAAGAAAATAGGGGTGGAGATTTGTAGGAAATTGACGTAGTAAGAGTATCATGGGGTGGATTTTCAAAATGTGAGAAATGAGGAGAGAGAGAGAGAGAGAGAGAGAGAGAGAAATTGCTTATATAGTAGGGTGGTAGGGACATGATCATGGCCGTGATGCCCTATTCAAGCTTGATCATGAGCGTGATAAGTCTTGTGATTAATTTTGTGCCCAAAATTTTTGAAATATCACAACTTACACCCTTTAATAGTCATGGGCGTAAACAAACCCATGATTAGTATTGTGGTAAAAATTTTCACACGAAACTCATTTTATCATAATCGTGATTGAATTGAAAGCACTTAGGGTAGTGTTCATGGCCATGATGGAGGTGTGAAATTTGCTATAGAAGTGATCACAGTTGTGATGGATAGGTAAATCAACCCTATTAATTGATCATGACCGTGATTGATCTTGTAATAGATGTTATGCTTGAAAAATTAAATAATTACCTTTATCATGGATGTGATTCAAATTGACCTTCCATCCTCCATTTATGTCCCCACACTTTGTGAAATTCTTCTCTTTCCTCTAAAAATTCATGACTTTCACTTGATGTTTCATTTCTTTGTGTATCAAACTATAAACAAAGATACTTAAAATAATCCATACAAATAACAATAACAACAATTAATTAATTTAAAATTCAATAAACTTCAAAATACTTAAAACAAACCAAATGAAAAAACAATTATAAGAGGCATTGAAGGGTACTCTGACGTGGCTACTCCGATGCCTAAATTAGCCTTCTTGTGATGAAAGTGAAATTATTGAGTGATTATGGGAATAAGAGAATGAAGAAGAGGGTCCCCTTACTTGGGGTCCTAGCTGGTATTTATAGTGAGTCTATGGGGATTGTCTTTAGACTAGGTCATTGAACCGAGCTTAAAAATTGGGTCAACTAATATAAGCCTATATAATAATTATCTAAAAATGTCTATAAAAAATGAGTACATTGATTCCATTTCTGCCAAAAAGTGGTTCTACATTCAAAGGATGAACTTTTGCTATGCCATCATTAGGATTCACAAAATCATCCACTCTTAGTAGGCCCAAATTGTTATTCTGATTATTCATGCTCGAAGACTCTACTCTTGATTCTCTAACTCTTGTTGATGATTTTTCCAAAATCTCTCTAATTTTTCTCAAATTCCTTCGAGTAGTTCTCTTGGGCTTAAGATGAAAGTTTGCAAATCCAGTTGAGCAACTTCGAGTCATAAATTGAAAATTAGTAAATAAGCTAATATGAGCACAAAGATTTCAACTAAAGTAATAACAAACTTAAAAGAAAACAAATGCTAGAAGAACAGGAATCCTAATTTTCCTAATGATGATGCTATTTTTCCCCAGTAACGGCGCCAAAAACTTGATCGCCTCTAAATAGAGCTTTCGAGTTTTACAAATTAGATTCTTATATTTTATCCTTTACTTGATTGAATAAGCAAGTGTACCTATCGTTTGTTAGTATGGATAAGTATAAGGTCATCTCCATTAGGAAAAGGATTCAAACATTAGTACCAATTGTTCTTTTTATTAACTAGCTACCAAATTTATTAAGTGATGAAAATATTAAATTATCTAATTTACTAGCTAAACTATACTAATCCACGACAACTTTTATCTAACATAAATGCTATAAAAACTATTAACACTAAAATGATTAACATACAGACTTGTTTCACCACTTAATATGATATTACCAATACACTTTTTATCCTAATACTTGTTATCTGTAGGATATTACAGTTATGTAAGCATTCTTCTCAGAATTACTTACTTTTGATCTTAATTGTGTCTATTAAAATCTCTTCTGAATTAACAACCAATTTGAATTACATTAATATCACATTAATTTATCGATTTTCCTAAGAACATAGTCACTTTCCTAATAATATCTCTATTATCAAGAGTAAATTATTCCAACTAATCAAATCTATTTAATAGAATTGTCTATTGAAATATAGCCTAAGACAATGTCGTACACTACATTGTACTTAGATTAATTAAATTCAATTCACCAAAAATAACAAATATTAGGAACTCACTAATCAAAGCACTTATTCATACTAAGTTGAATTAGCAAGTCCTAATTACTACTCATACATGATGAAATAACAAAATATGTCAACAAAATGCATAAATAACAAAGAAATTAACATAAGACAAGTAGAAAGATACAACCCTATTCTGAATTCCTTAGTAGAAATCTTTACAACAACAAATGATGAATTCCCATTGACTCTCTCGAGTGACTTAAGGGAAAGTACAGTACAACACTTAGAAACTATGCTGAAAATGGAAATACAAAGGGGTACAAAAATGAATGAATAGGTGTTCATTGGTGTTCTATATCTATTTGGTGTATATCTATCTCTTTGATTTGATGTTGTACTCTTCTCGATCTGCTCCTCTAATCATGTCTCTTCTTTGTTGCAGTATATTTATACTTGACTCGTCAATGGACTCAAATTATACCACTTCAAGACAGTGCCTAATGTAAAGATATGTTTCATGTATTGGTTCATGTGAAAATGTTGAAGAAGAGTAGTTGTGTCCACTTCTATCACGTCCATCACTTGGAGAGTGATAACCCTAAAAGACAAGATTTTACACTAATCATGATCATAATAGTGATGGTGAATTTCTCATTGCTTTATTACATTTCATCACACCCGTCATTGAGAGCGTAATCACCTTCCTACTATATAATCATGACCGTGATTGACAAAGGGATCATCAGTGCTTCCTCTATCACAGTTGTGATGAAGGGCATGATCAATGCTAGCCAATGCAATCTTTCATCATTACGCTCGTGATTAAATGAATCTTAGTTCTACTTCAAAGTTTTCCTCTCCTTACAGCCATGATTGACTTAAAAGTCACTATTCTTATGTAAATTTCATCCCCTTGCTCTTAATTCATTTGAAATCAATACACTATACAATTAAGTACTAAAATCTTAGGAATTGAATCACAATTATGAACAATTTTATGCTTAAATATGGCTTAAAAGTGTAAAGTAATGCACACTTATCACTATTCCTTGTAAATCTTCTTGTATTTGGAAAGATTTGAAGCCTTGAAAATTGCTATGTTTCCATATATCTTTGGAGCCAAATTTAGAGAGAAGAAATATTTAAGAGATATGCTAAATATTCATTGAAAGATATATTTTAAGATTCCTTGTATTATAAATAGGACATAAGCCTTATAAATTAAAGGGAAGCATCATAAACCATTAACTCTTAGGAAAGAGGGTTGTATCTTAACCCTCTCTCTTTTATGTTTCTTTTGAATTTCTTTGCAATGTATTAGTCTATTTTTTATTATTTTAGGATTTAAATATTGAATCTTAAAATCTATGTAGCATTATTTTGTTTTGTTTTTATTCAATCCATGATTCTTACTATTGAGGTCTAATTATATTATGTGTTGGAATTTTTATTTACTCGGATTATTAATTTAATGCTTGTGTTTGCTATAGAGTTTACAAGATCCCATAGTAAATGGACTGATGTAATTAGAAGTAATTAAATAGACAAAGTTTCAACTCTTTGATTTCTCCAAATTAAAGCAACCTAATAGTATTATTCAAAAGGACTTAATATGATTTTCAAATATTTTATTGTAGAAATGATTCAAGTAGAATATACTTAAGGCTATAAGTTATTTAAGAGATGCGAGTTCAATTAACTCAATTTAGACACCATTACGGTCTAGTAACAATGATGAGATTGAATGTAAGATGGATTACAAGGTGAAATTCAATATTTAAATACTAAAGTTCGTGAGTTCTCAATAACTTCTATTGTACTCTTTGTTTTTATGTTTTGTGAGTTACTTTATTTTATTAGAAAATATTATATTAATTAGTTTAATTTAAATCCAATAATTTAATAATTTGCGCTTAATTGTCTAGGTTAGATAATAGGAACACTAAGGGGAAGTACTAGTATTTCAATAGTTAGTTCCTAAAGGATCGACACTCAAATTCACATATGTTATATTATAAAACTAATAGGTGCACTTGCCCCCCATCACTTAGTAACTTGTAAAGCTCCTTTATCACATAGCCAATGTAGCTTTTACGATTTGGGAAAATGTAAGGTAGATAGCTTCAATTGTTGAACTATAAATTTAAAGGTAGAATTGGTATAACTACCACTGTCAACTATAAGTGCACAAAATGTTCCTTTAACCTTGTACCCAATATGAAACAAGTTCTCATATTACTTATCTTTTGGGATAGGGCTAATGCTCATCACCTTTCGTATATCAAGGTAGTTAGCATAAAATTTTGTTCTATAGTGAAGATCACATCATCCTCTTCAGATAAGCCAATTTATCTGGTCTCTCCTTCTTTTCTATATCCTCATCAGTACTATCAACCTTGATGGCCGACATCTCCCCTTTTATGACCATTGGTTCTTCTATTTGAGAATTAGGTAGCCATGTAGCTAAACCTTTGGTACTTAAAACACTTGATCTTACATGTCTTCCTCCAAAAACTTTGCCATTTCTCAAAATTCTTCGCATTTCCTTCTTAACAAGTTGAAACTTTAGGTAGCATCAGATCTCTTCACTCTTGTTCAGTTCAGTTCATACAAGTCTACTAAATACAGGTTGTTTAGGCTTTGATCGGCTCATAGGAGCTTAGATCCTACTCATTCTCCTCCTTTCTATCCTTTAGGCAACTTGGATGGCATCATCAAAGATAGCAATCTCCCTCATATCTAAAATATATCTAATCTCATACCTTAAGCTACTGATAAATCTGGATACAATTAAGTCTTTGGGCTCCTTTACTCCACATCGAATCATCAGCATTTAGGATTCATTAACATAGGCATCTACACTATATCCACCTTATCTCAATTCTTGTAACTCCCTATGTCTTAACCTCAAGTTTAGCTTCTTGTTGCCTATTAACTTGTAAGTTCTTTTACCATAGGATGACATAGCTAGTAAGGTCTAGTATAGCTAAACTCTACTTAGATTCCTCAAGAAGCTAATGGCATTCAAAATTGAAATTACTTCTTAATCTTATCAACCTAACCTATGTAGTCTTTAGCATCCCCATTGCTAGAAAAGTTTGATAGCTACAATTTAGATACTCCACTCAAGGAGTTCAAGCATTCTGCTCAAATGTTCCTCCTTACCTTCCTCACTTTCTTCAACCTTGTTTAAGTCAATCCATTGCCTTGCTCTCCTCCATACCAGGACCTTAATGTTTCCCTACATGTGGCTTAGCTTAGTTACCATAATCAGGTCAATAACTAGCACCTTATCCTCATTTGTGTTGGGGAATAGCTTAGGCATTGGTAGGTACCTTCTTAGTAGTTCAAGCGGCGACCAATTTATCAATGTTATGGGTTAACTCTGCCATCATGATAGTGAGTTCATTAATTCGCTCATCTATGTATCTCAAAGTAGCTAAAGCAAACCTTCTACGGTAAATAACTCCACTCGTGTTGTCACTAATACCGGCATTAATACTTGAGCTAATCATCTTTTGTGAATCAAAAGCAACTACAGTAGTGAACACTTAGTTTACAAATAGGCACAAATTCATGCATATGCAACTTTGAAAACCTACTAACAATGACACTATTGTAACTATACCAGTTATACATCTTTGAATCTACAACTATGGACAAAAACACACATTAGGTACTCAAAACCTTCAACACCCACAATGCACAAATCAAAACATCCCAAAAAATCAATGACTAGTACTTACTTTGTTTCTCATGTTGAAAATAGAGTAAAAAAAAGTTGAATCACAACCACAATAAGAATACATGGAACTTGCCCTAGACAACTATAACTTACTCTACAGCAATACTTAAACATGAATAGTTTACATAGTAGTAGTAGCTTTAGCTCTAAGCATCACCAAAGCTTTGATACCAAGATGATAGGGGTCTCCTCATGAGTACACACACATAAGATATCTCACAAATGGTAGTGGGTCCAAACTCAAGATGCTTCGAAAGGTAAATGGTAGTTAAGGGTTGAATTATCTCATGCACAAGCATTTGAATATGATGTAGCAAATGTAGTACTCATAAATGCTAGGTGATGAAACTCTAAATCATTAAGTTACCTTTTAGTGTAGTAACTTGGAGTATATTGGAACTTCAAAGTTAAGTGTGCTCAAGTTAGGTCAATACCAGGATGGGTGATCCCTTACGAAGCTATTGTAGCAAGGGACAAAACCGTATGACATCTGAAGTTAAAGTAAGCAATACCTTAATGAAAAGAGTTCCAACTGGGTTGTTATAAGTGGTATCAAAGCAATCCACTAGCTGAAAGAGCATAGTCTCTACTTGGTGGTGCTCTTGGACCTATGTAATGAAATTGACAAGGACGTTAGTTCTATAAGGAGGGTAGATTATAGTAACCCTTAAATGTTAGGTGACGGAACTTTAAATCATTGAGGTATCTTTTGATATAGTAGCTTGGAATATATTGGAACTTAAAAGTTAAGTGTGCTCAAGCTAGATTAATCCCAAGTTAGGAGACCCCTTAGGAAGCTATTGCACCAAAGGATAAAATAATGCAACATCTAATGCTAAAGCAAAAAAATACCTCAATGGTAAGAGTTCTAGTTCAATCATTACACCAAATGTCTCATACAAACTTGAGACCTAGTTTGATATGACACACAAGCTTTATACTAATGTCAACTTACCACTAAGTGTCATTCATAGAAGTTAGATAAGAGTAAGGATTACACTTAGTTCATAACAAAAACATAAGCATAAGGATGAAGAAGATGAATATTAGATTACTTAATTCCTATGGCGGAATACAAATGGCATTTCTACATAGTTGCCTTTTAGGGAAAAATCCTAGGTAAGTAAATTTACAAAAAAGGCTAAATTACTCATAAAATCTTATACATAAAAATGCATAGAAAAAATGGACATAGAACCGAATAATGTGTGCACGAGTTGCCATACAATTCTTACTTTAACACCCTAAAAGGGGGTTTGGTAGTTTTGCCTAAAATCTACATATCATGTGTATATCCATGATGTAAAAATCACCTATTAAATCAGAGGTTATGAGACTCTAAGTATTGAGTTTCTGATGGAGCATATACTGCTTTAATGTTGAGTTCGAGTGTCGATTGCACAATGAACCAGATATGTGAATATATCTAATTATTTTTAGCAGTGATACCCTTAAATTATTTAATTACCTAACTTCCAACAATAAAAGATTCAATGGAATAAACTAAAAGCAAAAAAGAAAGATTGTAATAATGAAATAGAAGATTAAAATAAAAGCAAGGAAATCAAATTAACAAAGAGTAAAACACAAAATAAATAAATACTTAATAATTAACTAAATTAACCTAAACTAATTAATAAAGAAATAACATTTTCCTTATTAAATCTTTATTATTGTTTACAACCTAATTTTAAGGGATTTGTTTAATCTCAATTACTATATTGGACTATGAAGATTGTAAATCCTATTCCGATGGAAATCAAACCCTGAATTAGATGGACTCGCATCTCTAGCTAATCTACAATCCTAAAACCCTCTCTACCTAAATAGCTTCTAAATAGAGCACCATACGATCTCATTTAGAGCTAGAATCTCGCTATTAGGTTAGCTATCCTTAACTACACTAATTCAGAAGAATCAAATTGCCAAATGGTTTATTCAATCCTAATCCTCTCTAATTACACTCTTTTGTCCACTATAGTACTTACGTCTCTACAACAAACTTAGACATCAAATTAATAATGTGATTAAATATTAATTTAATGACAATATGAATAATATAATTAGATCATAACAAACAAAATTATAGATTGAAATTCATTAATAAAATTCACCTTTAAAACATAGGGTTGAACAATAATTTATTAAGTACTAGAATGAAAATATAATAACTAAAAGAAAAGAGTAGAAGAATAGAGAAGCCCCCTTGGTAATTCTAAAGTCTAACAACTAATGCTTAAGAGATTCTCCTTGTAATCCTAAATGTAAGAGTCTATTATAAGAAGTGGACCTAAGATTACAAAGAAAAACCTAACTAAAATAGAAGATTTAGAAATCATCGCAACTCTAAGCCTAAAGTACATGGCAGTAATGTTTAAGCATATTCTCATATTTTGATTGCAATCATCAATATTCAATGGAAATTCACGACAACCGGATCATGGGTAGAAACCATAGGTGTAGTCGTTGACCATGGTCTCTTTAGATTTTGCTCCTTAATTGACATTCCTCTACTTCACTCTTTGATCCATTTTTCACATAATTAAGGTTGAAATTACATAAAAATCCTTCAAAACTCCATGGAATGTTCTTGGAGTCCTTAAAAACAATAATAATGCAAATTAAGCTCAAAATAACATTATATCAATAAGAATAAGGTCTAAATTTGAGCAAATTACCCCTATAAAATATATGCTAAATTTATGTTATCAAATTCCCCCATACTTAAGCTTTTGCTTGCTTTTAAGCAAAATAATAAAAATCAAAGAAAATAATTTAAGGACAAGACAATTAACTACAATCTTAGAAAGGTCCACCCTCAAAATCATTTTGCTTAGCAAAAATTCTTTCCTAATCACCCTTGTTCCTCAACTTCACAATGCCTTTAGAACACTTTAGTAAAAACAAATTGAGAAATACTAAATTTTAGTAACCAACTTAAATGATTTAAAGTTAGCCACAATGCTTAAGCAAAAACTAAACAAGAGATTAAAGCAAACATAAATTAATCAAGAAAAAGATATAAAGATTTCCTCACTCTAACTCAATAAGGGATAAATCTTCCTTAATTACTTTTATTTTGAAAACTAGACTGGATGCATATGATGTTAGTTCTTCCTTTAATTGTCACTCTATTCTTTCAATTTTTTATTAGAAGGCTTGTTAACTCAAATCGGTTTTCTTATTAAAGCTTGATTAGCATGGGGAAACTACTTTGCTCTTTTATCGAATCGAGGTGGATCCTTACTAATTTACTTCATTTTTAATTACTATAATAGTTGTCAACATGAAAATATCTCACTCTTTTAAGGGACTAAGGCAGATCCTTAATAACTTTAATTAACTCTATTTTAGTGATTGGTAATGAGATAGATTCTTGCTTTTTTGAGAGTTCAAGATTGATCTGTACCAATTCTTTACAAATTTATTTTATCAATTAAATCCAATTATTCAATGTATACCTCTAACTACTTTGATTTTTCAAAGAATTTTCAAAGGAAAAATCTCCCTTGTTCAACCAATCTTAAAATTTTTGAAAAAAAAAAAGGATAGATAACTATCCTATGAAATCAAGCCAAGAAATCAAAATAGTTAGTCCTTAACCCATTCATATCTATTCTAATCCCGAGTCTAAGTCTAAGCTTAAGTGACAGGGAACTCTGAATCCTAAAGATTCAGTCACTTAAATTAAGTGAAGTGTTCTAAATTCATAAAAGATGTAAGCAAATTTTAAAAAAATTTATTCCTACTTATATATATAGGGGGTTACAAATTTCTTAAAATTTTGCTGAAAAGCTTAAGTGAGTATATATTGGCATATATAATCTATCCTTCCCCCCATACTTAAGTTGTACATTTTCTTCGATGTACATAATCATAAAAATAAAAATTATAGTGGAAAAAGAAAAAATGGTAACAAAAAGGAAAAAAGAACTAGGACTTCCCTAGGACTTCCTAGTTGTGTAGCATGAATCCTTTACAAAAGATTAAAGTCCAAAAGCTAATTTCCATGGAACCCCTAAGCACCTAGTTTTCATTTTGCATCAAAACGAACTAACTAAAGAAAAAGAAAAAAAAATGTTAACTAAGCAAGATAACTAAATGAAAGTAGTACTACTAATTCATATATCTAAGGGTTAGCATCCTGTAAACTTAGAAATCCATAAAAGATAAAGTAGTTAGAAAGACAATAAGAAGTTAGTTAATTGATACAATCATCCAAAATAGTAGATAAAATGAACTAAGTTTTTCAAAAAAATTAAAAATAAGGAGAAAATGAAAATGGAGAAATTACTCTTCCTCCTCCTCTTCAATCTCGTCTCCATTTGACTCCTCTATGAGTTTAGTTCAAGCATTGAAGTTGGCAGTGGTAGTTGAATCCTTAATAGGTCATGATCGCCTCCTACTGCACAAAAGCACAGTCCACCTTATGTTCTATGGTTTACTACTTCTTAAATAGTTTCCTCATAAATTTTTTAAAAGTGTTAATAACTAAAGAAGATGAAGACTTAGCTCATAGCCTGAATAAAATGAGGTGGCCTCATCAACTGGTTCAAGTGGCAGATCTTTAGGTGCTAATAGAAGTTGCAAGGATTTGATTGCATCATGAGTAAGAGGAATAGAAGGTTTCATCACTCGCATACTTGTCTCATTATAAAGGCTAAGAAAGTTGTTCACCAGGCTAGTTATGAAGGGACCTACAAAAAAATAAATTTGGATTGCCTCTCAATAGCTTGGTTTCTCAAGAATGAAGCCATTCTAAGTCCTAAGTTAAGGGGTTGATGGTTAACAATTGATGTGTCTAGGAGCTTAATAATCATTATGGCTTACCATAGGGAGTAGTAACCATGTGGATCCTTCAAGATGTTGAATAAAATCATAATGGAAGGGTCAGCAAACATAATAGCTTATGTAAAGCTACTTAGAGGGTATGAAGCACCAATGAACAAAACATGACTTAACACTTCGCTTGATATAACTCATAAGCTAATGTTAAGGTTCACTTGTCACTAACTCAAGCTATTCGATAAGATTAAATAAGAGTGTAGGAGAAAATGTACTTGGAGACGGGTATCACACAAGAACAAGAATATTCATTAAGTGTGAGGTATATGATGATAATTATAGCTACAGTAAAAAGACTATTTATAGTAAGTTCTTTAGAGTAACGATACAAATAAGGAAAATTACATAAAAGAAAATAAAGAAGGAGATTCTTAGTATGTATGAAAAAGGGTAAATATGATAAATGACGAAAAGGAATATAGTACAAATGTCAGAAAAGTAACAGATAGATGAAAGCCTATTAATGGGTTCATAATGGGGAATCTTGGGGCGTAGTGACTAAGCTGTATTAAAGTTGTGGTTGCTACTAATAAGTGGTACATAGAGTTGTTGAGACAAATAAAGAACAAAGCCATTTAGTAAGCTGAATGAGTATAGCTCAATGTGCAGTGACCTTGGTGTTGGTACTAGATAGATCGGCCTCAGCACTTGAGGCATCGTTGACTAGACAAGGGTCAGAGTAGAGCAGGATGCGTTCATGTTGGAACCTTAAGGAGTTCACCCATAACTCTTCCATATACAAAAGCTCATCTTCAATAGGCTAATGTGAAAGTATCCTCCTCATGAGAGATTTTATGCCTTGGAGATGAGCATAAGTAAGTCCATGTTGGTAATCCATCAGTAATACAATGCAAATATGGAATGTCTTTCTTATTTACAACTCCCTGACTATGTCTTCTACCAGTGAAGTTTCTATCAAATACATATGTACCAATTGAAGAGCAAGATCAACTAAATTAGAGGCTTTTAACTTTCCAAGATCATAGTTTCCTCCCCTATGTGCAATCAAATTATTCAATATAAAAGACTCAAGAGTACATTGGGGTAGTTCATATGGTAATTCCATATACTCTTGCATCAAAATATAATCAACAAAATAATGACCCATGTTGACACTAAGATCATCAATAGTCATGGTAACCTCTCGACCAAAACATCTAAAGTGGATAGTGTTTTGTCTACCTTGAATAAGGTTGCCAATACCTAATATAAAAGTATTGAGGAATTCTAAAGTAAGTTCTCTATATACTGGCTCGTTGATAGTCAATAACTAATCCTATCCTCAAAATCCAATTAGATTCCTATTTTTGGCTTCATAGCCAACTTATGCTAATGCCACCTAATTTATATACATAAACTCGCCAAACTCCTTTTTGGATAAGCACTTAAACCTTTCACATTGCCACGAATGCTATAATACGAGTTGAGGGGGTTATGGAATAGCTCCAAATTTTTATGCACAACATGTTTAACTCTTAACATGATCTAAAATCAAAACAGATAAGAAGTTCAAATTTGAGAACACTAATTCATGTAGATTGTTAATTTAAGAATTGAACTGTAACAATCTTTCCTAATTCATTTCTAGCTAATACATTAAGCAATTAAGGTGATGAATAATTTAACAAGTTTGTATTATACCATACTAAAATCATGGATTAGTACATTTATTGGATCGTTTTCAAAATTAAAATCCTATGAGCTTTAGTATCTAAGCATAATATTTATGAGCTTTGGTATTGTGTATTCAAATTCCTAAGATTTTATTCAATAGTTCAAGTAACAAGCTAAAACATTGAATAATTAGGTTCTTTAAGATTTAGTTAATAAAATTATAGGCCAATGAGATAGTAATTTTTTTTTTATCTTCAATCCAACCTATAATTTTAACATCTAAATTAGTATGAACACTAACATTCAATATATTTTACTATGAGAAACTTGTTTTTTTTTTTCAATATTTCATCATTCATGTGCAATCTAGGTTACTCAATTCTATATGAGTAATTGGCGTAAAAGTCATATGTAAATTCCACACATATTAATCACAACAAATTTATTTTTTCATCGTATATCAAAGCCAGCAATATGCAAAAACAATGGTTTTCCCTCACTTTCTTCCCCTTTCTTTCTCTTTCTATCACTTTCTTGTTCTTTCTTTCACTTTTCTTCATTTAATCTTCACAAAGCATGCATCTTTCTTGAAATTTCTAATAGATAATTGCTAGATAATACAATACTTTTACATTGTCTATGATACATCGCTTGTAGAATTATAGATTTTCACATATGAACAACAAAGTTTATATCATAAAAACCTAACTAAAAATTTAATTTTTACACATTCTAACAACAAATAAAAGAAAATAACAAAGTCAAGTTGATGTACAAACTTGGGATTTGTTGGTTGTGTACTTAGATTAAAGGATTTTGCGAGCTTTTAAAGTAAGTGTAGAGAGGGAGTAGAGGAAATATGTGTGTTAGAAAGATAGTGTAAGTGTGGAATAAGAATTGAGAAGAAATACCTATGCTTTCTAAATAAGCAGTCAACCACAAATGAGGACTAAGGCCATGGAGTGTGGTTGTGTTCCTCCCTTCATGTCATGTTATGGAGCCCTACGTATTCATGACCAAGGACCACAGGCATGGTCTTAGTCGTGTTCTCCTTGTTTATAATTTTTTTCTTCCTCTTGAGATTATTTTTGAAAGGATCATAGTTCAAGTCCTCGAGCGTGAACTTTGATTATGAACTTCCCTTAAAATTAGAATTTCATGCTAAGTTATTTCCTTAGACTCAATTCTCGAAATCATTCGAAAAGCTAAAAATTAGTACAAAACTTGAGATAATCAACAATCTATTTTGATGACAAATTTACTAACTAATATTTGTACAAAATAAAGTACAAAAATTGAGATAATCAACAATCTATTTGGATGATAAATTCACTAACTAATATTCCCTAACTAAATTTAAGCACTTAAAAGTGGAGGATAAAAAAATTAACTTAGAATTGAAAACTTAAATTAATGTATTGATAATAAATGACATAAACCATAATGATTGAAAATAAAAATTGATCAAACTTAAGCTGCATCCCAAGGAGTGCTTTTGTTTTATGTCATTAGCTCGATGTTTGACGATTATTTCCTCAATTTGCTTCTGAACCCGCTAGTTTAGGATTTAGTTCAGTATTTCTAGGCAAGCTTCCTTATAGCCTTTTAGTGATCAATCTCACCAATTGGCCTAATTAGTTTTCTAGATTCCTTAATGATGCTTCCATGTTTGATAGTATGACTTCATTAGCTTAGAAATTCATATCTAAACTCTAGATAAATCAATTTAGCAACTCCTTGACATTGGGAGACTTGTTTTGTTATTGCATATTGCAATTTTGCTATTATTGTTGGCCTCCCTAAGAAAAATTAAGATGGGTTATAAGTGTTATTTTAATGATTATTTATAGAATGGTTGGCAAAAAAATTCACATCTTCAAATTCAATTAGAACTTCATCCTACAATAAATTAATGGGTTTCTTTAATTCATTAATCTAATTACTTAAATTCTCAACTTGAGCAATTAATGTGGTTATACATTATAAACAATTTTACTTTGGCTCTTACATTGTCCCCATTCAAATTATTCATTGTCACACCTTCAATCATCTTTTGGGCCTCGTTTAGTATCTTGACACTTAGAGCGTCCAACTATGACATCAATTGTTTGACACGTAGAATAATTAAGTCCATCGTAAAATGTTTGTATTTGCTTCCACTAAGGTAGTCCATGATGTTGGCACCTTCTCAACAATTTCTTAAATCTTTCTTAAGTATCATAAGGAGTCTCATCATCAAATTGAACAAAAGCAAAAATATTATTTCTAATTTTTACATCTTAGCCAAGAGGAAATATTTTCTTAAAAAATTTTCTACTAATGATTCCCATATAGTGATTGAAGCTCTACCTAAAGAATTTAGCCATTGTTTAGCCTTACCTCATAAAGAGAATGGAAATAACCTTAACCTTACTATCATCTAAGACACCATTAATTTCAAATATGTTGCAAATTTCCAAGAAGTTTAAGATGTGGTTGTTAGACCATATGGATGACATTGAGTTTAATCTAAAATTTGGTCTGAATTGCAAGTCTCTTGATGCTAAATTTTGCTCTAGTCACCATTGGTTTGGCAAATTCTAAAAGCATCTTGTTGGCTTCATCGTTGTTATTGTTTCATTGTTCAAGGCCATTTCTTTAATCTTGATTTCTTGTTCACTATCTAAATCTTCTGACTCCTCCTTTAATATGAGTGGTAAGCTTTGATCTACGATGTAACGATTTCTTCTATGGAGATGTTGCACTGTTCTTTCAATTTTTGGATAAAAGTCTACCAAATCTCTATTGCTGCTCCTTATCATATGCTGAAAAGATTTAGAAGTTAACAATAATATAGAAAGAGAGAATGATATCAAAATAACTATGGAAAAGAAATATTAAGGGTAATTAATGAATGTAGGGTTTTGCTAATTTCCTAAGTAGACTAGTCTATTTTTGGCTTTTAGACAACAACACCAAAAACTTGATGGGGCATATACCACTCTAATAGGTAAGTGCACCTAGTTAAGTTATAGTATGAATAAAATAAATGTTGAGTTTGAGTGTCGATTGCCCGATGAACCAGATATGTGAATATATCTAATTATTATTAGTAGTGATACCCTTAATCTATTTAATTACCTAACTTCTAGCAATAAAAGATTCAATGGAGTAAACTAAAAGCATAAAGGAAAGATTGCAATAATGAAATAGAAGATTAAAATAAAAGTAAGGAAATCAAAGTAACAAAGAATAAAATAACTAAATAACTTAATTAACCTAGACTAATTAATAAAGAAATAATATTTTCCTTAGTAAATCTTTATTATTGTTTACTGCCTTGTTCTAGGGGATTTGTTCAATCTCAATTGCTATATTAGACTATAGAGATTCCTAATCCTATTCTTGTGGAAAACGAATTTTGAATTAGCTAAGCTTGCATCTCTAACTAATTCATAATCCTAAAACCCTCTCTACCCAAATCGGTTTTGAATAGAGCGTCATAGGATCGTATTAAGAGCTAGGATCTAGCTATTAGGTTAGCCATCCTTGGTTACCCTAATCTAGAAGAATTGAATTGTTAAATGATTTATTCAATCCCAATCCTCTCTAATTACACTTATCTGTCTACTATAGGACTCGCATCTCTACAACAAACTCGAACATCAAATTAATAATATAGGTAAATATTAATTTAATGACAATATGAATGATGTAATTAGATTTCAATAAACAAAACCATAGACTATAATTCATTAATAAAAATCATCCTTAGAACATAGGATTAAACATCAATTTATTAAGTATTAGAATAAGAACATAATAACTAAAAGAAAAGAGAAGAAGAATAGGGAAGCCCCCTTGGTAATTCTTAAGCATAACTACTAATGCTCAAGGGTTTCTCTATGTAACCCTAAACTTAAGACTTTATTTCTAAGAGGTAGACCTAAGATTATAAAGAAAACCTAACAAAAATAGATGATTTAGAAATCACTACAACTTCATACTTGAGGTATGTGGTTGTGAAGCTTAGGCATGCTCTCATATTTTGCTTACAATCTTCAATTTTCAATGAAAATTCATGACGAAAGAATCACAAGTAAAGACCATGCGCTTGGTCCTTATCCATGGTCTCTATTAGACTACGCTCCTTAATTGAAACTCCTCCACTTCATTCTTCGATCTATGTTTTCTCATTAATTAAGCTCGAAATGGCATAAAAGTCCCTTAAAACTTCATGGAATGTTCTCGAAGTCCCTAAAAACAATAATAAAGTAAATTGAGCTCAAGATAACATAATATCAATAAGAATAAAGTCTAAATCAACACAAATTACTCATAAGAAATATATGCTAAATTCATTTCATCATTTGCTACGAATGCTTATTAATTTTGCATACATTTATTTTTTATTTTATTTTATTTCTCTATAAGCAACTAAGGTAACCCAACAATCTATAGTCCACCAATGGGGTTAGATGAACACACAACGAATTATTAGCCCAATAATCACTCCTTTTATTTCTTTATAAGCTACTAAGGTAACCCATCTAATTCATATGCTTAAAGGAACACTCTATACTGGAATCTTAGCCAATTCCCTACTTTTGGTCACTTGTTGTTTATTGTGTAGGGTAGGGTTAGGGTAGGGGGGAATGGTTAAGCAAACCATAACTCAGTGAGATCATTCCATACTACTATCATTCAAACAAGTTATTAAACATTATTAGCACATATGCAAATCTATTTGATACGTTCCGACATAAATGAACATACAACATCTAGTATCACACAAACTAATGGGGTGGATCCGAATTGCGAGATGGTCTAAAAGATAAATGATAATCAAAGGTTGAGCAGGAGTTCTTGTACACTGACAATGGATATGATGCACCAACGCCTTACACGAGCTCGAGTCGCAGTTGATATGTAGCACAAGTGTGGTCGAAGGTCACTCACCACTAGTCCACGCTTAATGGGCTAGATAATAGTAGCTTAAGAGTAAGCAGCAGAACACTTAGCTCAATTCTCCTTACAACCATTACAATATACAAATATTTATAGTACCCAATTAAGGTAAATCCTAGGTTATAGTAAATTACAAAAAAGGATTCATACTCGTTAAGGAAAAGGGAGACAATTTACAAGGTTATCAATGTAATCGTACAAAAAGAATATCTATTGATATAGAGAACAGTATAGATGTCAAAAAAGGGCAGTGCCCATGTAGTTTACTCATTCTATAGTCCCAATGACATTGCTGGTTAAGCAAGGGTGGGGTCGCGATTAAATCAGGTCGATGTTGGTAGTTCAGCAGCTTGGATAGTTGGGATGGGATAGGAGTTAGTTTAGGGGCAACTCATTTTTAGGTCAGCCTCAGGTGATTGGGTCTTGACATTTGTCAGCTCAGCTTCAGCACTGGTAAGGTCAGCTATATCTTGATTTGATGCTTTGATTGGTATATGGTGCAAGGGTTGGCTAAGCATGTCGACTGGTCACCTTAGTAGCTTCTTAGATAATGTAGAGAGTGAAGTAATTCGGTAAGTCGAATTAGGGTACACACTGCTCCTCAGCACTCAATTCAACCTTAGACAACTTGGCGAGTCACCTAAGCAAGCCTATAAGCTCAAGAATGTGTGATTGGTTCATGATCCCTATCACTATTGATATACAAAATGAATACACATATAATGAATGCAGGTAACACATCTATGCGAGTTCAAAACCATGAAAAGTGTAGATTTATGTCATCTATACATCGATTATCCCCCCATACTTAACTACGTAGGGCACCTTACCTTCTTTGCATGAGGCTATCTGTGAGTACCTTCCCAAGAAATGAAACTCAACCATTACCCTAATCAAGAATACCATACTAATAAATCAAATGGATCCCATCTAAGGCTATCTACTATGAACAATCAATATAATGCTTTACAGGCTCACTATCAGCAAAAGCTATAGACATCTTTCTTTAAATCATAAAACATTTCAAAAATGCTGTTTTGCAAAATTTTCATAAAACTTGGCAAAGCTATAGACATCTTAGATGGTAACTATTAGATCATAGATAGGCGACAAGCATATCTAGTCAATTTGGCCAAGTATTATACCTACCAATTTATAAAGGCGATCACATAGATGTTGTTATACAAAACAAATAGTTACATAGACAAATAATCAAGGGCAAGCAACAAAACATCAAGTAAGTATCAAACACAAGTAAGTGGAAGTTCAACGGAACATTGTCACATATTCTCCTCGCCTACTTGTCCTAGCCTTCTAGGCTCTTGAATTAGAAATCAAGTTACCCAAAACATAATAATAACTTCTATGTAAGAAATTGGAAGAGGTTTTTGTTTTTAAGAATGTAAAAGTTTAATTAATTATTGATATCCACCCTAAATTCTCGAGTATGGTTAAAACTTGTTTTCACTATAACTTCTTCACTTTAAGTCTATTAATGAAGTTCTTATAGTAGATTTCATATGATTTCAAACATACTTTCGCATGGTGAGATCCATTTTAGGAATTAGGATTCATAACCATAACTTTAGATCAGGTCAAATTTGAATTTTATAAGTTCCCTTTTTAACTTAGTTGATTTTCTAATTTAATTAAGTGTTTAAGTGTGTAAAGCCTTGTTATAGTCAATTACTATTATTAATTAGGTTCTTATACTATTATTGGGCCTAAAATATTCAAGTTTTATTTAAATTTCTAATTATGGGCTTTCTACTATTATACTTAGTCATTTTAAGTTTTAACTTATAAAGATATGAGCTTCATTTTGGGTGTAATGCTATTATCAAGTTGATGGACTGATTTTATTTATTATTAGGTATTTATCACATTATTCTAAGGTTGTTAATTTAGTTAGACCATTTTAAGTTAGGCTAAAGCCTATTTCTTAAAACTGAAGGCTTATTTAAGCTTTTTAAGTTGTTATGGGCCTTAACTCCAATCCAAGCCCATCGTGAGCTTCTGAGAATACTTAATGAGCTTCATAGACCTTTTTAGATATTATAGTAGCTAGTCAAGTAGTTTCCTAGTAGGCTTAGGATTTGTTTTTGGACCTTTTAACTTGTTTTAAGCCTAATTTGCATCCTAAGATCCTAAAGTTATTTCTAACTTATCCTAATGGACCAAATAACTAATTGAACCAACTAAAGGACCCATTTAACATTCAATTTGAATTAGGTTAAATCAATTAAGTAGACTATTAATGATTCTTTATAAGCCCAAAGTCCATTTCTTGTCATTTGAAGGCCTAAACTACACCTTTTAATTAGTTTTAGGCTTCATTTATACTTAGGCTTATTAGGAACTCATCGAATTATTTAGTAGGCTTAATAAACTCTTTTAATTAAGTTTTATTTATCTATTATACTTATTGGGTATGAGTGATTAAGTGGGTTGTAGGCTTGGTTTACAAGTCTTTTAGTTCAATTTAATTTTAATTCATTCCTAAAGCCTATATCTTAACTCTAATGCAATCCAATTAGCCTAATAGTTTACTAAACTTATTTAATGACCCATTTTATCAAGAGTTGCAAATCCAGTACTAATGGTTTGTTAGGTTTTAAGTGGGTTTTTCTAAGCCTACTGTCCATTTTACTTTTAACTATACACTATAACCCTATTTAGCCTTTTATCTTGTAAGTTTAAGTTATAAATCATAATTATCTTTAATTAATCATGTGATTAACCCATTAATTAACATTTTATAGAAAGTTATTCACCATATTATGGGTGGTTGAAGATGATTTCCTGTGGCCTTATACATATTAAGTACTCAACTTGCTAGAACATGCATTAAACTATCACTGAAATATACCTAAAACCATTTTATACCAAAATAAACATGAGAAATAAAAAATATGATGGGGATACACATACATATATTTCAGCCCAAGCATATGAATGAAGATTTCATGATGATTTTTCTACTTTTCTTTAAGTTATCATCTTAATACAACTTATATGCTTCTAAAATTACATGTAACATGTATACTAAACTAGAAATCTATGAAAATGTATATGTATGAGCATGTAAACAAGGTAAATAAAGTTGACATTTTGAGGGTCTTTTCCTTAGTTTCTAGGCATGGGAATCATGCTCATAAACTTAAACTAGGAAAAAAGTTGGAAAGATACAAGTTTACCTCGGCTGAAAAATGAATGCTTAATTTCACCTAGTTTTTGGCCAATAAAAGGAGCTCTAAGGGTATAGGAAGTTTTTCAATAGCCTAAGGGGATGTGTGAGGGAACAAATGCAAGTAAAGGTGCATCATTTGGAAATGATGGTGTAGGAAGTTATGGCTCAGGGCATTTGGGTGCGCAAGCAAATCTAATAAGCATACCCTTGTTTCCTTCTTTCTTGTTTTTCTTCTGTTTTAGATGTGTATGTTTAAAGAGTGTTTCTAAGGTTTATTCTAGGGAAGAAGATGGAGTAAAAATACAGATGGATTGGTGTAGACACTTCATTTTTACTATTTTTTTATTTGTTAATTGAACCAGTTAATAAATAAATAGAAAAAAATAAAAAAATGAAAATTAAAAGTAAAAATGAAAAAGAAAAAAGTAAATCAAGTCAAGTCATAGCAAGTTGAGTTATGAGTCGAATTGTGTCAAGTTGAATTGAGTTGGATTGTTGGATCAAGTGATGATATATGTTTAATTAATTAGTTTTGAGCTAAACCAATATAGAATAAAAATTCATCTAATTTAGGGGCTCAAATCAGATTAGGGAATTATTGAGCTAAATTGTAACTGAATCGAGCCTTGAAAAAAATAAAATTGCCTAAAATAAATTAAGGTTTCTAGAAATTAAGGTAAATCCTTGACAAATTATAATCGAATCTTTCGTATCTTCAATAGGAAAGATTTGATTTTGAGTTTATAAATATCACGTCGATGAGGGATTAGAGGAGGGTCTTTTAAAAAATCACACATTCACACTCCTTCACAAATACTACTATATAAACCACTGCTTAACACCACCTAGTATCACTCGAGCCACCGCCCAAATCACCGCTTACTTAATGCCTAGCCAATGCCCACTCTTGCTCGAGCTTTCGCCTAGGACCACCCAATTACCCATACTCTCGCCTAAGCTCTTGCCCTAAGACCACCCAATCATCGCCCAAGCAGCACCGTAACACCGCTTACGCCTCATCCTTGCTCGCCCACAATCATCCATGCTCGCTTGTGCCTCACCCTCACTCGCTCGCACCTCGCCCTCATTTTCCTGCAATCACTCGTGTTCACCCAGATCCTTGCCTTCGCTTACCCATGCTTGCCTAGCGCTTACCTACACTCGCCCCTTGCTCACCTATGTTCGCCCTCGCTTACCTGTGCTTGTTGATGTTCACCAAGCGCTCGCCCGCACTTACTCCTTACTTGCACAAGCTCACCTAGTGCATGTTCGTACTCACCCAATATTACCTTATGCTCACCCAGCTCACTCGCACGTTGGACTAACTTTCGATGGTCTAATGCTAGGTAAAGTTTTATTAATTTTTACTTATTTATTTCATTAGTTTTTATTTATTTATTTTATTAGTTATGTTTTTTTTTTCTTTTATTAATATTTTTTGTTTAAGTGGAGGTCTTTTTTAGTTATTAGTTATTTTATTGCAATTTGTTTTAGTCATTTCAATAAAATTTAGTTGAATTAAGTTTTTTTATTGAAAAATCATGTTTATTTAATAAAAATATATATTTTAACATATAGTGGTTTTGAAAAATAAAAAATCTTAAATTGAGTATTTTTTCTTTTTCAAAAAGATAGTTAGTTAAGGTTTTTCTTTTAAAAATGAAATTTCTAAGGTTTTTTCTTAAAATAATAAATTGATAAAAAAGTGTAAACCTAGCTTAGTTTTCAAAATAAAAATAATTCATCCACTAAAAATTTTATTAAAAAAAAGAACTACGATTGATTTGATCCCAAGTAGCGGATATATAGGTACCTTTGAGGCAACTATCTAAAAATAAAAAAAAAATTCCCTTTTTCTTACAAAAAATTCTTAATAAAAAATAATATATGTCATTTTTAGTTGCATTTTGTGAATTTAGGTATATTTGTAATAATTTTAGAAAAATTACAAAAATAAAGCCTATTAGTTTTTTCTTTAATTTTCACATGATGACTTAGTCTTAATAGCTTAGCCCATGAACCTCGTTTTTTGGTTCAATTTTCTAAAATTTAATTTTTTTAGAATATCCACAAATTAGTGGTCAAATTAGAGTTTTCCCACCCAAAAACCCTAATTTTATTTTTTACCAGTTGAATTGGTTGGTGACTATTTTTTTTTTTTAAATTCTTTTTCTTAATTTAATATTGAGTAACTTATATTAAGTAGGTTGGGCTTGATATAAGTTAAATCGAAATAAGGGTCGACAAAATTAGTAACTCCATTGTGGAAGCTTAGTAAGCTAACCATGTGAAAATTAAAAAAATTATTGATGGGATTTTGTATTATTATTTTCTTTTTACTTTGTATTATAGTTGTACTAATTATCTTTTAGCAATGCAGGCCTTAATAAGAAAAAGCCTAGCCCATTGGGCCCTTTAGGTGAATTAAGGGGACTTTTTTTATTAACCATCTGTGTATTTAAATGTGATCAGACCTAGACTACCTTAAGAACCTAGAACAAGTAGCCATTGCATAACCCTCAAGCCGCTAAGCTCTTTACCCCCGCCTAGTGGTGATAGGCAAGCCTAGTTAGGCTTCGATGTAGCTTACTAAGCTTCTCTTTGGAAAGCCTTAGAGCTATAGAGCCTAAGACCTATAGTCCCCATTCTCTTGCATTATCCTTCTTGAAAAAGGGGTAGTTATTTTTAAATTATAGGAAAAGCCTAACTACTCTACGGTCGATTCGACTTTCTTTTTTTCTAAAAGAGGGGAAATTAATTTAAAAAAAAACAACCAGTAACCCTTATATATAAGCATTCGTGAGCTTCATTTAAAAAAAAAAAAAATCCTATTTCAAACCTACTTATATATAACGGTGCCCCTTAACCATAAATTCATCATACTTTCTATAATTTATTAATTACCAACTTTACTGTATTGCATCTGTGTATAACATATTGCATTTTTTATATGTTGGATTATGTTTGTTTCTTTGTAAATATTTTATTTTCTTATGTTATATGCATATTATTTTTTTATTGCTCCTTAGTCAGTAAAAGACTGCTCAATTTCTAAGAAAATCTTTAAAAAATCTACGAAATTATTAACATCATATACAACTTTATTCTAAATTTAGTGACCTTATTGTAAATAATCATTGCCTTTTATTTTGTTTATATATATATATATTTTTTTTGAAATGTAGATATGGAGAGTTAGGGTAGTGTTAGTCCAAAGCCCATCCACCCTAAGGTCGTCTTCAAAGATTGGTTAAACTAACTTTTGCCTACCAAGCAAGACCACATTTGCAAGAAGATTGGGCTAGTCGTATCCTTTATGTAGGTCCAGCTCCATTGGCCTCTAATTCAGGCCCTTATCCATTAGAAGGATCCATAATCTACAGCTTTCAACTTCAGTTGATACGTATTGACACACACTATAAAAGAGTACTCACAGCTACTCAATGCCCTACACCTTGAAGCAGACATAGCTATCCCTAATCTTAGAGTCTAGCTCGAGAAAGCTTTCATGGCATTGTTGGCAGTTAAGAAGTCAGCCTTAGCGCCATTCTTGTCTTTAGAGGGTTAGAAATGTCTCAACATCCTAAGATTAGTAGAGTGGTTTTCAAGCCCAAATGCCTTCAGAGATATTGTCAAATTTTCTATGAAGGATATGAATCGTGGGTCGAAAAGTGAGTCAACGCATTTCTTGTAGCAATGTTTGGAATAGTGCTATTTCCCTTTAGATATGGTCAAGTCCTTTATAGAGTTGTCAAGCTAGTGACTAAATTCTTAGCCAATAAATCCTATATACCGGCATTACTGGCAGAACAGTTTAGGATACTCAACCACTTGGAAAAGCAAGGGTACCGCTATTTTACAGCTAACCCTACAATCCTTACTGTATGGTTTCTCAGTCACATATAAAGGTATGGAGGGAATATTCTCAAAAAGTCTCTGACTGAAAATATGAATCTAATTGATGACTTTGCTTGTCACCTTAAGGTACTAGATAAAGCTCAAATTAATGGATGGGTGTTAATTATCAGTAAAATGCAGCTAGTGGACTTTATGTAGATAACTAGATGGAGCTACTGCACTCAAGTCGTCTTAAGGTACACCGACTATGTAGAAGTTCCCCTTATTGGTATTACTAGTTGTACAAGATACTTCCTAACTTGTGTTACTAGATTGTTGGGTCCACTTCAAGAGATAGCCTACAGAGACTCCTTAGACATTGTTACGATGAATTATCAAGATCTTTGTCTATCTACGACTACTTCGATTCGACAACTAGCAAAATTCATAAAGCTGTGGGAACAAGGAGAAGTAAAAAAGATAGTCAATGTAGGAACTTTAAGAGGTAAAGTTGAAGAATATCGAGCTACCAAGTAGTTCATTTATGATCAGTAGGAGAAGAATGGAAAGATATGGTATGAAGTTGTAGATGTATTCAGACATGAGCTAGAATCAGCACGTCTTTTACCCATTAAGCAAGCCTACCAAGACACCATAGAGTTAGAGTTGAAGCCTAATTCCAAGAAAGTAAGAGAATTGTTGAAGAGTTAAAGCTAGAAAATTAGAGACTATTGGAGGAAAATCAATTCTTAAGGAGCAAGATTTGAGAAAGGGACGTTTCAATACGACAACTTATGAAGGAAGTTGATGAAGCCTGTCCCGACCAGATCTACCAACTTTTATAAATATAGGATTTAAGTTTTTAGGAAGATTAGTTAGGAGCTTTTCTTCTCTTTTCTTTTAGTTCGTCGTATAAATTAGATCTTATGATTAACAAATTTGCAGCTTTAGTGAATGAAAATTTCCTTAATTGTGCAATCTCTTACTCGTTATTACAATTTGTTTAGTTAACTTTTTAAAAGAAAAAATGAGAAAATTCAAAAGAAAAAAAAAAACACAAAAAAGTGGCAAACAACAAAACAAAAAAATATCACAAAAAAAAAATCTTTAATTCACCAAAAATCTAAAAATTAGGTTCTCGCATAAAATTTCAAAGACAGCGTCCAAATAAGCAAACTCAACTAGAAGCCTGATATTCACTCATTCTAAAGCTAGGATGTCAACTCAGGGTATTGAAAATATTAGTTAAACCGAGCTCGACCTGAGAGTAGCAACTCTAGAAGAAAACATGAATAAGTTGGCCGAACAAATTCAATCTCTCACTCAAGCTATTAAGATTCTTAATGACAGACAAGGATCTCAAGTCAACCTAAATCGAAAGAATTGGTCCTTAATGCTGAAGTATGGAGGAAAGAGGTTAAGGAGAAACATCGGGAGATGTAAAAAAATTTTATGCAGAAGTTAACCAAGAAAATGAAAACCATGGAAATGGTTAACGGGTTTAAACAGATGAGGATGATTAATTTATCAACATATGAGGATGATGACTTCCTGGAAAGAATTAAAGTGTCGAAATTTGAGAAATATGATGGGACTAGCTACCCAAAACTCCATACTCGATTATACATTGGGAAAATGTGGAAATATAAGAAGTATAACAAGGTAATGGTCCAGACTTTTCAAGACAGTTTGACTAGGCCTACCTTAAACTAGTATGCCCAACTGGATTTGAATGAGAATGATACTTGGGATAAGTTAGCACGAGCTTTCTACAACCAGTATAAGTTCATAATTGAAGTGATCCCATCCATATGGGATTTGAATAATCTACGAAAGAAGGCCAATAAAAACTTTAAAGAATATTTTCTGAGATGGAAGGGGATGGTAGTTAGGGTGACTCTACCCTTGACAGAAAAGGACTTGACTTTTACCTTTATCAACACTCTTGGAAGCCTATATTATTAACATTTGGTCGGGCACCCCGCCTCTAACTTTGCAAAAATTGTAGTCTCAAGGTACTAAATTAAGGAAGCTATTACTACTAAAAGGCTTCCTAATCCTAAAGGGATTGAGAAGAAGACACCTCCTACGAGATTTTTCAACAAAGCCAAAGAAGCCACCATAAGCGTTGTTAATACCGATAACCTTGTCAGACTCACAGCCCCAGTAGCCATGACGGGAACATATATTGCCCTGCCATATCCGAATCAAAACAACTACCCAGAAAGAAGATAGTTTACCCATATTCCCATTCCTTTAAGTCAAGTTCTTATATGACTAAGGAAAGAGAACCTTCTAAAATATGAAATACTGAGGGAAGGATAAAGACCGATGGACTATAACCTAAAGTTTCGATGTGATTATCATCTAGGGCAAGTGGGGCACTCTACAGATTAGTGTTGGAGACTCAAACATAAGATCCAGGATCTTATTGATGCAAATTGGTTCAATTGGATTTCATCTAAACTCTTACTCCTAATGTGGGTAACAACCATTTGCAGAATCATAGGAATTCAATCAACATGATCATTGTTGAAGTTTTTGAATCGAAGATTGATCTAAACAGTCTCCCCATCACTATTGAGGAGATAGCTTAGAATCTGAGGTAAGCCGGTGTTTGTAGAATATGAATCTTATAAATAGGACCTGGACTAGATCGGCAATATATCATTTGTTAAAGGATGGGAAGATAAAGAAAGCTGATGTTATAGTTATGACAATTCTACAACCGCGAAAGAGAAGTACTTAGAAGGAGCTTAGAAAAAGATATGAAGTCGAAGATTTGACGGTTGATACCTTAGGAGAACCATCAGGGAAGTTTGAGTATTTGATGGATTACACCGAGTCACCTTTTGTATATGCTGATGCACCACCTACTGGATGGGGTCCAAAATTTGAGGAAGAAGACAAACTTATTATAGAAGCCAAGAAGATGGTTCAGATGGTTGGAATGATTAGACATGGGCCCAAGCCGTTGGTTTTTGAGTATGATGGGGAGACTAAGAAGGTTGAGGAATTGGGAAAGCCCAAGAAGATTGCTTTTAATGTCCCAATAGAGCCGGAGAATTACAAAGTAGCACCTTTGGATTACTAGGCAATGAATCAGATAACTAGGGCCTCATCATCTATGGTCGGTGGGCTTATGTGCTCGGGATGAGTTTACGATCAAAATGAGGAAGCCAAAAGGAAGACTGTTGTGGAAGAGGCTTCTTGAAAGATCTTTGAAGATACAGATGATAAAGATCAGAATATTGTCAAAAAAATAGTAAAGGCTAGTGAATATAAGATAATAGACCAATTAGCCAAAGTACTAGCCTAAATATCCTTAATAAGCCTACTGTTGTCATCAGATACTCGCTGGGAAGCTTTAATTAAAATTCTAAAAGATGTCAAAGTACTTGAAGGGATTTCCACTAAGAAGCTGGGATTGGTAGTAAACTTGATATTTACGATGGATCATATTTCATTCTCGCCAAATAAGCTAGGTAAAGAAGGAGACCAGCATACGAAGCCCCCCTTCATAGTGGTTAAGTGTGTAGGGAAAGTAGTTGCTCAAGTTCTAATAGATAATGGGTCTTCATTGAATGTGTATCCCTTGGTGACAATAAATTTACTCAGAGTCAATGCAACTAAAATAAAGCCTAGCTCAATTTCAATAGGAGCTTTTGATGGATCAAAAAGAGGGATAATTGGAGAAATTGGGTTGCAAGTCGAGATTGGCCCACAAATGCTCACTATTCCTTTTCAAGTTCTGGATATACCACAAACTTTCAATCTTCTGTTAGGAAGACCATAGATTCATTCAGCAAGGGTAATTCCATCCAGTCTACATCAGAAAGTAAAATTCATGGTCAACAGGCAGTTGGTTACTATTCTTAGGGAGCATGACTACAAGATTTACAAAGAGACGACTATTCCTTATATCGAGGATGAAGAATTGGAAGAGCTAAGGTTGCAAATTTTCGACGAAGTTAGTATGATCGAAGAAGCAAGATAAGGGGCATAGGATTTTTCAGAACAACCTAAGTAGCAAATTGGAACGTTTAGGCTTGGGTATGAGCCTACTGAAGAGTAGATTCAAGAAGTGAAGGCTAAAACTAGAAGTAAGAGAGGAGATCGGCTACACCATGCTCACGTAGAATTTTTGGACATCCATCAGACGTTCCCACTACTAGTTTGTGTTTAAGAACTCGAAGTAGCCAGTCTATTAGAGGCCTTGACTCAGCAATACAAAATTAGTCCATATGAGAAGAAAGATATTGGTGTACCAGTTTCCTTATGCAATTGGTTTTCCATTCCCATTAATAAGTCTCTTTAGAAACACAAAATTAGATTAATTAGGAACATTCGATTTTGATAATTAGTTTGATTAGCTAAACTTTTCCTTTTAGACAATTTGAATTCATTCATTCAATAAAATTCATTCCTTTCTTTCTGTCAATTCTTCTTTATTATTTATTCATTGTCCTTTTCTTTTTTCCTTTACTCTTCAAATCTGATAAAAATGATGAATGTAATGGATATCTCATGCATGTAAACGATGAAAGTACCAATATCACCTTTAGCCTTGCTAGGACAGATGTTGGAGATGATATTGAGACTCCAAATGAAATTCAAGAGAGTTAGTGTCAAAATGAATAAGGTAGAGTAATTATTGACGAATCGATGGATGAGATTAATCTGGGGATAGAGGAAAGTCTACAAAACTTGAAAATTGGTGGTAATTTAACGGATGATCGTAAATAGGAGTTGTCACGATTGTTACTAGAATACTTGAACATATTAACTTGGTCTTATGAAGATATGCCCGATTTAAATTTATCTATTGTGGTTCATAAATTGCCATTTAGGGAAGAAATTAAACCGTAAAGACAAAAGCTTAGACAATTTAGGCCGAACATACTCCTCAAAATAAAAGAAGAAGTGAAGAAGTTGTTAGAAGTTGTTAAAAGTCATTTTCATAGAAGTATCGGATTACCTCGAACGGATGGCTAATGAGGTGCTAGTATTGAAGAAAAATGGGAAAGTTAGGGTTTGCATAGATTTTCGTGATTTAAACTAAGCAACACCAAAGGATAACTTTCCTTTGCCACATATTGACGTATTATTGGACAATACAGCCGGGAACCATCTTTTCTCGTTTATGGATAGTGTCTCAAGATATAATAAAATTAAAATGGTAGAAGAAAATAAAATCAAAACAACTTTCATTACCACTTGGGGAACATTTTGTTATTATATGATGCCTTTCGGGTTAAAGAACATTGGGGCAACTTATTAGCACACTATGGTTGCCTTGTTTCATGACATGATACACCAGGAAATTGAGGTTTATGTAGATGATATGAATACCAAATCCAAGGAGGATGAAAATTATATAGATATTTTCTGTAAGCTATTTGAGCAGTCGAGGAAGTTCTAATTGAAGTTATATCCTGAAAACTGCACCTTTGGAGTAACTTAAGGCAAGTTGTTGGGTTTTGTGGTTAGTAGAAAAGGAATTGAAGTATATCTAAATAAAGTCAAGGCAATCGTGAACATGCCAACACCTAAGACTATAAAAGAAGTACATCAATCAATTTGTATCGCAATTAATTGATAGATGCAAGCCGTTATTCAAACTTTTGAGGAAAAAAGTGGCCATCGAATGGGATGAAGAGTCTGAATGAGCATTTGCTGAAATCAAAGAGTATTTCATGAATCCTCCTATACTGGTCACTCTTACACTAGGATAGCCCTTAATCCTTTACTTAACAATCCTTTCAAAGTTAATGGGATGCATGTTGAGGCATAAAGATGAAACGGGAAGAAAAGAGCATCCTGTATACTATTTCAGTAAGAAATTCATTGAAGGCAAGCAAAAATACTCAAAGGTGGAAAGAACGTGTTGTGCCTTAGTATAGGTGATATATAGGCTTAGGTAGTACACTCTCTATTATTCAATAGAGTTGCTGATAAAACATAACCTATTGAGGTATTTAGCAGAAAAGCCAATGTTGATTGGGAGAATATTGAAGTGGTAGATGCTACTCTTTGAGTTTGATATCAAGTACATAAGTCAAAGGGCAAGCGATAGCTGATCAATTAGCAAAATACCCATTTAAAGATGAGGACGATAGTTTAGAAGCATAATTTCTCGATAAAAATGTGATGATGGCAAATGAATTGAGCGGTGAAAAATTGAGGTTGAAAATGTATTTTGATAGAGCAACCAATGTGTTTGGATGTAGGATAGGAGCAGTATTAGCAGCAAGATTAACATTCTCATATACCAACAACATAGTAAAATATGAAGCTTGCATTTTGGGGGCTCAAAATGGTGCTAGATATGGGAATACAAGAGCTGGAAGTATACAGAGATTCTTCTCTTATAATTCTCCAGATCTTAAGAGAGTATAAGACAAAGGATGAGAAATTGATACTTTATCATGAACATTTAGGAAAGCTAATTGAGAAATTCTAGAAGATTTCATTCACTTATATTCTAAGAATCCAAAATCAGTTTGCCAATGCATTGGCTACATTGGCGTCAATGGTGAAAGTCATGAATAGAATAGGAATTCAGCCCTTATAGATTGAAGTGGAAGAAAAACTAGCTTTTTGCCTTGCAATTGAAGAGAAGGAAACAAAAGAACCATGGTATCATGATATCAAAAAGTTACTTCAAACGAAAGAGTTTCCTAATGATGCTGATAGAAAAGATAGAAAAACTTTAAGAAGGTTGGCTGCTCATTTCCTATTAAGTGGAGCCACATTATATAAGAGGTCACCAGATGTAACATTGCTAAGGTGTGTAGATGAAGAAGAAGCCAAGAAATTGATAAAGAGTTTGTGGTCCTCACATGAATGGATATATGTTAGCCAGAAAGATCACGAGAATGGGGTATTTTTGGATGATGATGGAATCGAATTGTATCAAGCACGTGAGGTATTGTCACCTATGTCAAGTGTATGCTAACAAAATTAATGCTTTTCCCCAAGAATTACATGTGTTATTAGCTCCTTGGCCTTTCTCGATATGGGGAATTGACATGATCGATCCAATTTCATCGATAGCTTCAAATGGACATAGATTCATTTTAATCATGATCGGCTATTTTACCAAGTGGATAGAAGTAGCATCGTATGCCATGGTAACCAAAGGAGTAGTGGTCAAAATCCTGAAAAGAGATATTATTGTAAGATACAGTGCACCAGAGTCTATTATTACAAATAATGAGATGAACTTGAATAACAAGTTGATGGATGAAGTTTGCAACCAATTCAAGATCAATCATAGAAACTTAACTCCATATTGACCTTAGATGAATGGAGCAGTTGAAGCCGCAAATAAGAACATCAAAAGGATCATCGAGAACATGGAAATTACTTTTAAGGACTGGCATGAGATGCTTCCCTTTGCTCTTATGGCTTACAAAACCTTAGTCAAAACATCTACCAGTGCAACACTGTATTCATTGGTGTATAGAACTGAAGCAGTACTACCAATGGAAGTAGAATTATCTTCATTTTGAGTATTGGCAGAAAATTAGCTCGATGAAGCAAAGTGGGTGAAGAAGCAGATGGAACATTTGAATCTCTTAGATGAAAGAAGGCTTGTAGTGATATGTCATGGTTAGTGCTACCAACAACGGATGATTCAATCTTTTAACAAGAAAGTACGCTTGAGATACTTGGTGTTGAAGAAAGTATTGCCAAATGCAAATGACCTTAGGGGCAAGTTTACTCCGAATTATGAAGGCCCTTATGTGGTGAAAAGGGTATTATTAGGAGATGCATTAGCATTGACAATGATGGATAGCCTGGAATTAAGGGGATCGATGAATTCAGATGCAATCAAGTTATATTATCCATAAAAACTGAGTTCACTAAAGATTTCAATTTTTCTTGAATAAGTTTGTAGTTAACTTTCATTGTTTACAAGTAAAGTTGATATCCATGAATGTTTCCAAATTTCAATGGTCATTGACTAACAAAAACTTCACCAATAAACCTTTGAGTACCGTGTTTTTCTAGCCTCATACACTTAAACACCAGACCCTTACCAATGAATCTGAATCACCAGAAAAGAAAGAAATTGAATGTTCTTAATAATTTAATTTTGTTTCTTTTGAAAAGAGAATTACCATTCAGAAGTCATAAAGAGTGGAAATTGAAATTTGGTATCGAACAAAGCAAATTCAAGGCATGAGCAGGGTCCAGTTATAAGACTCAAAAGTTTGGGAGATTTCAAAGAAAGAGAAAGAAAGAAAAAAAGAGAAAGAAAAAAAAAAGAAAAAAGAAAAAGAAGAAAAGAGGAAAAAAGAAAGAAGAAACAAGCATCGTCCCTTAGTGAAATTCTGCTGATTGAATGAGTAAATATCGGGAGTCGATGTAGGCATGCCAATTAGTTACTATCTAAGAAATTCTTCACTCCCAAAAAAAATGATCTTAAAAGCCCTTGGAAAAAGATATTTAGAAGAATTAAGCCAGCATTTGAAACCAAGTCAAATCTCGAAAAGCTCTATCTTCTTCGGATCAACCAAAACCAATCTCGAAGAGATCTATCCTCTTCGGATTAACCAAAACCAATCTCGAAGAGATCTATCCTTTCAAATTGAATTTTGAAGAGATCTATTCTCTTCAGATTAACCAAGCCAAATTTCAAAAAGATCTATCTTCTTCAAATCAAACAAAACCAATCTCAAAGAGATATATTCTCTTTAGATTAACTAAAATGAATCTCGAAGGGATCTATCTTCTTTGGATTAACTAAAATGAATCTTAAAGAGATTTATCTTCTTTAGATTAACCAAACCAAATTTCAAAGAGATCCATCCTCTTCGGATTAACCTAAACAAATCTCGAAGAGATCCATTCTCTTCGGATTAACCAAATCGAATCTCAAAGAGATCTATCTTCTTTAGATTAAACCAAACAGAATCTCAAAGAGATCTATCCTCTTCAAATTAAATCAAAAGAAATCTTGAAGAGATCTAATCAAACTTCACTACAAAGAAAGGTAGCTGTAAACACCTCATTTTTACTATTTCTTATTTTTTATTTATTAATTGAGCCAAGTTAATAAATAAATAGAAAAATAAAATAAAAATATAAAATATAAAAGAGAAAATTAAAAGAAAAAATGAAAAATAAAAAAGAAAATCAAGTTAGGTCGTAGCAAGTTGAGTTATGAGTCGAATCGTATCAAGTTGAATTAAGTTGGATTAAGTTGGATTGTTAGATTAGGTGACGATATGGGCTTAATTAATTAATTTTAGGCTAGACCAATATAGAATAAAAATTCATCTAATTTAGGGGCTCAAATTAGATTAGGGAATTATTAGGCTAAATTGTAGTGGATCGGATCGGGCCTTGAAAAAAATAAAAAAGCCCAAAATAAATTAAGGTTTCTAGAAATTAAGGTAAATCCTTGACAAATCATAATCAAATCTTCCATATTTTCGATACAAAAGATTTGATTTTGAGTTTATAAATAGTACGTCAACGCGGGATTGGAGGAGGGTTTTGTAAAAAATCACACATTCACACTCCTACACAAACGCTAACACACAAACCACCGCCCATACAACACCCAACGATTGCCCAACACCGCCTAATCACCCATGCTCTTGCCCAAGCATCGACATAACATTGCCCGCGTCTTGCCCTTGCTCACCCGTGTTCGTTTAAATCCTCACCATGCTCACCTACGCTCGCCCAATACCTGTTTGTACTCGCCCCTTGCTTGCCCATGTTTGCCTATGCTTGCCCGTGTTCATCCAGCACTCGCCCATACTCACCCCACGCTTGCCCAGTGCACACCCACATGCTCGCCTAACTCTCGAAATTCAACGCTAAGTAAAATTTTATTAATTTTTATATATTTATTTCATTAGTTTTTATTTAGTTATTTGTTAGTTATCATTTTTTTTTTCTTTTTATTAATTTGTTTCTTTGTTTAAGTGTAGATTTTTTTTAGTTATTGGTTATTTTATTGCGATTTTTTTTAGTCATTCTAATAAAATTTAGTTAAATTAAGTTTTTTCTGAAAAATTATGTTTTTTTAATAACAAAATGTATATTTTGACATATAGTGGTTTTGAAAAATAAAAAATCTTAAATTGAGTTTTTTTTTTTTTCAAAATGATAGTTAGTTAAGGTTTTTCTTCTAAAAATTAGATTTCTTAGGTTTTTTCTTAAAATAATAAATTGATAAAAATTGTAAACCTGACTTGGTTGTCACAATAAAAATAATTCACTCACTAAAAATTTTATAAAAAAAGAACTATAGCTAGTTTGATCCTGTATAACGAGTATACAGGTACCTTCCGGGCAACCGTCTAAAAATAAAAAAAAAAAAACTTTTTCCATTTTTATTAAAAAAAAATTCGTAATAAAAAATAATTAAAATCATTTTTAGTTACATTTTTTTAATTTAGGTATATTTTTAATATTGTTAGAAAAATTACAAAAATAAAGCCCATCAGTGTTTTCTTTAATTTTCACATGGTACCTTAGTCTTAATAAGTTAGCTCTTAAACCCGGTTTTTTGGTTCAATTTTCTAAAAATTAATTTTTTTAGAATATCTATAAACTAATGGTCAAATTAGAGTTTTTCCACTAGATAACCCTAATTTTATTTTTTACCAATTGAACTAATTGGTGATTCGATTTTTTTTTTAAATTTCTTTTCCTTAATTTAATATCGAATAACTTATATTAAGCGAGCTAGGCTTAATATAAGTTAAATTAAAAAATCGAAATAGGGCTCGATAATTGGTCAAAAAGGTTGATTATGAGTAGGTATAGTAGGGAATAAATCCCTTCCATTCTTGGTTATATTGTATAAGCATAAAGTGGGGATCATTTTCTTTTATTATTTTTGCCAAATAAGTTAAGGATTTGCCCCTGAAAGTGAATACATTACTTAATCATGTCTTCCAATTAATAATTGAATTGTCTTTTTATTGTTAATGATGTTTTTCTCCTAATTAATCATGTTGCATGAATGCCTCTAACTAATTATGAAGCAATTAAGCTTATTGACCTTAATTACTAGTATATATGATCCCAATTGGACATAATTTAAGGTTTCTCACATTTAACTACATTAATCAAACCTATTGGTCATTTTATCTAATTAATTTAAGGTTTTTAAGGGTTGGAATTAATCATTGCTAAATGATTATGATTTTGAAAGGAAAATTATGGCTTTTTAGCAATTTCACAAATTATTAATAATTAGGGTCTTTAACACTAAATTAGAGTTAACATTTTAAGGTTTTATTAAGGTTTTAGTGTTTTGAAGGTATACTTACGATTTTAGCTCTACTTTTGGGAAAATGTATCATTAAGGGTAAATTAGTAATTCCATTAATTGACTTAATTTGATTGATTGTTATTGTTTGAAGATATCTTTCATCATTTGTTATCGAATTTATGTGATTTACATAATTTGAGTTAAATGTTTTAATTGAAGGCTTTTGTTGCGTTTAGAGTTTAGTCTAGGGTTTAGGGTTTTTATTTGATTCAATTTTTTTAATTTGTGATCAAGTGTACTTAGGTTTAGGGCCTTCATACACAATTAGGATTTTTCAAATTTTACCTCTAGGATTTCAAGTACATTTTAAGGTTTCAATTTAAAATTTTATCGGTTTTAATTTCTTTGGTCTATTTAAGCTTAGAGAATATCTATCAATTCTTCAAATTCGACTCTAACTCCAAATCGTGAAATTTGCAAGGTTTACATATACACTATCATATGATGTATGGAATATTGATATTAAAAGCTAGAAATGTGGAGAATCAATTTTGTGATAAGATTAGAGATTCTTAGATCAAGTCAGAGATCTACAAGCTTGTAGGTAAACTCATCTTTGTGCTAGCTAAGCAATTGGTGTGGTAGACTAAGTTGTTTATTGTGTTTTGTTCAAGTTTAGGACTGGTCTGTATTCGACTGTCTAGCCCTAAGTCAACTCATGGTTAGTTCTTAGCTCCTCCACTTGAGATATGATGGATTGCTAATAAAAACTTGAGAATCACTACAAGTAGATTGTAGGAGCTTAGCTTCCTTATCTACAAACTTTTATCGGTGAGTTCGATGAACCATGATGGCAAGCCTGTAAGCTTAAGATAGAATTATAGGACCTTAATTCCTATCAAGAAGGAGGCTATGATGCTAAGGCCTTATTGAGCAAAAAAGGTTAGGGGTTAATGAGATGCTAGAGATTTATTGCTTAGTGAATAGGTGATAGGTTCTTCCTTTTGGCACTATGTCCAATATTGCACCATTTACTTCATATCTTGCTTCATGGTCGGCCAATAGTATTTAAGTCTTAATGCTTGAATGTATAGGTTTTAGCCCTTAATATAACCAATGCACACCATAGCATACTTGTAAACCCCACAAATTTAAACCTTTTAGATATAGTGTCGAACTTGAGTACCATACATATTTCCTTAAGTTGACAAAACCTCATAAAATAAAAACTAATTAAAATTTTAAAATTTAAATTTAAAACGAATATGAAAAACCCTATTATATGATTCAAAAACCTCAATCACATATGAAAACCCCAATCCTTACATATGTGTACTTTTAAAAATGCAAACCTAAACTTAATAAAAAGCGTAAATACTAAACTATAAAATTATAAAACTTTATAAATTACCTTAATGCTTGAAAAGCCATAAATCAATAGCATTATTGTTAAATTCGCGAAATTGCATAAAATTGATAATGAGTGATCAAAGATAATTTTAAATAATAACAAATAACAAAACTAAGTTGCTTAGAAGAATAAATAGATAAATTTACAAGATTAATCTTATATGTATACATAAGTGGCACCACAATATGCATGCATATATTATTAAGAAATTTCGTCTCTTTTCTTAATATATTGTATGATAGATATATATATTGCATAATATTATATATATATATATATCTACTATTTTCTTGCTAATATACTAACTAAGCATAACCTATTATTATTATTAATCACATGTAACAAATGGTGTATAGTATATTATACTTATATTAAGTATTATATGTAAGTTATACTAGATATTTTGTTTTATTCTAAGGATACTCCATCATACCCCTAACCCCCAACATTGTCCTATTTGAAATAACTAACCCCTTCTTTTCTTACAAGGCCATCTCCCATCATTTCAACAATCTTTGACTTGTTTTATCACATCTACTATTTGTCTAAAAAGCTTACATCATCCAATCATTCTTTGTTAAACTCTTACACTATCTAAAAACAAGAAAAAGATCACATGTTGGAGGCTAGAGATGCATAAGATTTTAGAGACCTTAAACGAATAATTGGAAACTTGAACTTGACTAATTTTACTCGATGCTAAAACTCTATAATTTCTTTTAAGGAGCAAATCATAATATATGAACTATTATAAAAACCGAACCTTAAAAGGACCATACATGTAATACTTTTAACCAACTTATTATATTCAATTTCCATTTGAAATCAATTGGACGTAAAAGATAATAGTGAGAGTTGAATTGACTTATCATTTGATAACTCTTCAAAGCTTATGATAAGACAATTCCCTTATCTCACCATAAGTTATAATACATATGGATAAGCTATCTAACTACCTCATGTATTTAATTCAAAAATCAAGAAGATGTGAAAAGGCCATACTCTAAAGAACACAAGACCATGCTGGTTGGAAAACGGAGGGAGAGGCATGCCATAATTTGCCATTCAACCATCTAATCACATGCTTGTTTCCTCTAGATTGGGGTAACTTAATAATAGAATTCAAAGGTCTAATGCAATCTTGATTTATTCTATTGTAGAAGTAATTCGAGTAGAGTATAATTGAGATTAAGAGCTAATTTGAGAAGCAATTTAGATTAACTTAAATTAGGAATTCCCACAGTCCAATAAACAAGACTGAGTTTGCTAGATTGCATTGTTGTTCTAAAGAATTAGTAATTGAATATTAAGTTAATGTATGTTAGTTTAGTTTAGATTAATTGCTTTTGATTAATTGATTTTTTTGGTTAGGTCAGATATTAGAAAAGGGATAAGTACCAGTACTTACGCTTATATGGGGTTTATGAGAGACCAACATTTGGACTCGAATTCACTTTACTATAAGATTGATAAGTGTACCTTCCTCCAATCACTTCACTCCAGTAAACACTCCACAAAAATCATTTTTACCTTTTTCATAGGCTTTAAGATGTTCGTAGAGGCATACCTTAATAATCTATTAGTCTTAAAGTTCTTGAGCTAGGGGATTCTGGTTATAGTCCATGAAGTAAACTCTATGACAAAGGCTCTAATTGGTTCTAGGTACTTGATCATCCCTTCTCCCTTTGCTTCTTATTCACCCATAACTTGTTGCACTACTAGCATTAAGTTCGAGAAGATGCGAAGTCATTCTGTTCTAACCTCTTTAGCTAGCTTCAATTTGATAATCAAGGCATTATACTTAACCTCATTATTGTCAGCATCAAATTTAAATATTGGTATGTAGCATATCATTAAGTCATGTGGGCCCTTGAGCATGAGCATGGTTCCACTTCCCTCTTGAGTGGATGGACCATCAACATACAAGGTCTAGATGAGCTTTTGGCCTTCTTTAGGTAATGGCTCTTCTCTTGTATATACTCAATTATAAGGTCTACATGGACTTATAATTTATGGGCTTATAGGCTTTGTTGGTTTATAATAGATACCACACACACTAAGCTCTAACATGTACATTATCATCTACCCCCAAGAATCTAGCTTCTATAGGATATTCTACAATGGTTAATAAGTCAAGACTATCATTTGATGTGCTTCAAAGTATAGGTGGAGCCTCTTAACCAAAATCACTACCACCAAAGCAAACTTCTCTACCTTAAAATATTGAAGTTTGGCCCCTAGAGCATGTAGCTAACATAGTAGACCAGTTTGTATTCTCTTCCATTAGCTTTACTAAGACTATGAAAAGGGCCTGACTAATGATAGCTAGGTATAGAAATAAAGCTTCATGAGAGATTGGTTTTGAGAACATCAGTAGGGAGGTTAGAAGTTCTCGCAATTGCTTAAACACTTCTTGACATTCTGGCATCCATTTGATACCACAAAGAACTTTGTGCATTTGTCCACACTAGGAGACATAAATCTTCCAATGTAACTATCCTCTTCATGAGTCTCTTCACCTCCTTCACATTATACAAACATTGCATATCCATGATACCCCTCACCTTTTCGGCATTTGCCTCAATCCCACATTGAATTACCTTATAACCAAGGAATTTTCTGAAAGTCATCCCATAAACACAATTTTGTAGATTTAGCTTCATTTTACACTTCCTTATTTGATCTAAAGCCTCTTATAGGTCCTTAAGGTGATCTTCAAGCTTCTTGCTCTTGATGATTGTGTTGTCCATGTAGATCTCCATGTTTTGTCCAAAGCGAAGGTTTGAATAACTCCCATACCATCCTTTGGTAGATTACCCCTATGTTCTTTAAATCGAAGGGCATTACCTTATAATAATAAGTGTTGAAGTCTATGATGAAGGACATATGCACTTTACCCTCTACTACCATTATAATTTGATTATAGCCTAAAAATGCATCCATGAAGCTTAGCTAGGCATGTTCTAAGGTTTAGTCAACTATTTGGTTGATCTTTAAGAGTGAGAAACAATCTTCTAGGAAAGCTTTATTGAGGTTAGTATAGTCAATATACATACACCATTACACATTAGACTTCTTGACAAATACAACTTTGGCTAGCTAAATTGAGTATTTCCTTCCCGAATAAACCTAGCTTTTAATGGCTTTTGCATCTCATCCTTAATGGTTGCTTATTGCTCTAAGGTAAAGTGTCCTTTCTTCTATTTCACCAAATTAGCATTCTTGTCAATGCTGAATTAGTGCTTTATGATCTCTGGATCAATGCCCAGCATATTGGATGTTGCCCAAGTAAATCTGCCTGTATTTTCTCAAAGGAGGTTATTAAGTCCCTACTTTAGGTTATCATATAAGGATGCAGCAATGAGAGTGGTTTGTGTGGTGCCATTACCATACTATATCTCCTTCATGCCTTCAACTACTACTCCCCTTTTCTTGGCCAATTTTTGCTATAGCTCAGTTTTAAGGGCTAAATCATGCTATCGTGTTAGTGCCTTAGTAAGTAGCTCTTGGGATAACCTCTAGTTACCCTTACATACATGAACTTCAGTTATGGTCGAGAATTTTGCCATTGGGTATAAGGGGGATATGATCACATCAAAGATGGTCATGATTGATCTCCTAAGGATCCCATTAAAGGGGGAATAACAGTCAACTATGATAAATTCCATAAGGTGGAAGGCTACATTGTCATCTTCCCCGACTTCCATATCTAAAGTAATTATTCCCTAAGGCAATATAGCCTAATTGTTGAAGCCTATCAAGCCAACAATGGTGAGGCTTCATTTGATGCAAATGTTTCTCCCTCATTCAATCCTAAGCATGTTTAAAGAGGATATCTGCTGAGCTCCTAGCGTCCGCCATCACCGTCTAGACTTGAAATCTTGTAATGTAAGTGTTGATCACTAGGACATCCTAGTATTGGGTTTCAATCCCTTAAAGATCCTTGTTTATGAATAAGATAGAGGAATCGATCATGGGTCTCTTCCCCATCATATGAATCACTTGTTTGCTGCTTAGGGTGATCCTCAAGCTAGAGGAACTTAGTTAGTTCCTTGTATGTGGGCTTCCCATTATCGTGTTTATGATGCCACTAGGGGCCTAGTTGCGATGTTGGTCATAATTGCTTTCATCTTTGTCACAGCCTTCTTCAATCCATTGTCTTTGAGGAGGTCACTTGACCCAATTCTCTATGTCAACGATGTATTCCTTCAAATAACCATGCTATTTAGCATGTTCTAAGCCTCAAGTTTTCATTTTTTCAACGTGCAACAATAGCCTCAAGTTGCAAACTTCCATAAAAATGTTCCCCATTGACTTATTGAAGGAGTATACTGAGTGAAGGTTAGTATTAGATTGGATTGTTTTCAGTCCTTTGAACCATTACCTCATCTCTAGCAACTAAGCAATTCTTTACCAATCCCTTTTTCTTTTCTTTTTTCTTTCTAACCTTCCTTGATATGGCTCACACCCTGTATAGATATTATCTTCTTAGTCGATGTACTTCTCAACCTTCTTCCAATACTTAAAAAAGGTGGTCTGCCTATTCTTGGATAAGGATGTAAAAAAGTCCTCATCAGGATCTACCCTTACAAATATGGCTGTATGGTAACATCTTCATTCAATTACAAGATGTCTACTATAACCTTGTTAAACCGATCTATGAATGATCAAAGCTATTCCCCATAATTTTGCTGAATGAGGTATAAGGATGAGTTATCCTTAATTGCTAGCTTACTTACCTAGAAGTGAAGGGCAAACTTCTTGGTGAGCTTACTAAAACTTGAGATTGAATTCTTAGGTAAGTGATTGAACTACGTCCAAGCTACCTTCCAAAGTGTACAAGGGAAAGCTTTGCATCTAACCCTATCATTGAGGCCATGCTAGTCCATGAATTTAGAAGTGCATTAAGTGATCATCCACATCTGTGGTCCTATCGTATGGCTCCAACATCAGGAGTTTAGTGTTAGTTAAGAGTACCTGCTCTTTGATCTTCTATGAGAATGGAATTCTATTGCCTATGCTTGAGGCAGCTACCTACATCTTCTTACTTCCATGGTCTTTGAACATCTTCCTCACCATCATATCTGCTAACCAATTATAGTTCATCCCTTCATAGGCAAGTTGAGCTATCGAGTGTTGTGCTTGACTTGTATGGCTCATTTAAATGATATGGCTAAATGAGCCAATCCATGCAAGTTCAAACTCCAATCATCATTGTGATTTTCAATAGACCATTTATGTTGGCTCATAATATATATATGGCTCTTTTTTCACTTCGAGTAAGAATGCTTATCTATCAAATATTGAGCTTTAAGAGCATGAACTACTTAAATATGAGGTATTTGCTCTTGAGTTGTAAGGCCTCAAGCATTGCAACCTTAGCTATTCGTCTACACTTATGCCTAAAGCTCCTTATTCTACTCTTTCATCAGGATATTCTTTTCCATAACTTGTTCATTTAAAGCTTGAGTTTCGTTGTTCTAGGCTTGTAATTGGTCATAGAATTCCATTAGTTTAGCAAATTGCTATGGGTCAACCATGGTGGCATTATGGTTACCACTAACATCCATAATGGTATTTTAATTACTGATGGCCACCTTTTTGTCTCCAACATCCATTGACCTACTAGTATCAGCTAAGTGACTTTCAACAACTCCTGCTACCTTACTAGCTACTTTTCATTGCCATTGTTGTTTTCAAGAATTGATTCAAAACACAATGAAATTAATAGTTTTGAATGTAATCCCTTTCTTGCTAATGGTGCCAAATTTTGTTTTAGCAAAGTTGCCGATAAAGATTCTTGCTTAAACCTTCTTCATGGACTTGTGTTTGCAAATACGCTATGAGGGGGTATTAGGAGTTTGTTAGACATAGCTACTCTGATGCTTAGGTCAGTAACCTTGTGGCACTAATGTGATCATGAGAAAGCTAGGGTATGTTAAAAGTAACTACCAACCCTTATATATAGTGTTTAAGGAGGAAATACATCTTAGAAAATGAATGTATCCGTATCTCGCCTAAATAAGAATGTGAATTTTCCTTATTTAGGTAAGATTTTAGATCCCTAGATGTAACTTGGCGAGTTGGTGGCTCCCATGCCATATGATCATGGTATACCCATGATTGTCCATCTTCTAAGCTTCTTGGTCGGATTTTCATTCCTTGATGACCTTAGGGATAGATGCTATAAGTAAGAGGAAGCTAAGAGATTGAGGTCTATACCTACACTAGGTCAAATACTCAATGAAGCTTGATCCCAAGGAAAAATCCTAAATAGAGCTAAACTTGAGTTTTAGTAGGTCATTCATCAGCTGAGGTACATTGACTCATGGTTTACTAGAGTAGAAATGGATCTTGGGAGCCAAATACCCAAAATTGCTCCTTAATACTTTTCATTTAATAAATAAATATTCTCCATTTTTTTTTTTTGGAGCTTTAAGTCTTCCTTGTTTTACTAAATAAAATTACCAAATAACTTTCTATTTTTCTTTTCCATTCTACATTTTTGTTTTACTTCAAATTAAAGAATTTGAGAAACATAAAGAAAGAGTGAAAAGTAAAAAGAGGATTAGATGGAGGAAAAGGGAGAGGAGGTGACGGGAAATTGTGAAAAAACGATTAAGGGATAGACAAAGAAGCGAGATAGGGGACAGAGAAGAGAGGAGATAAATGTTTAGGGTAAAATGACTAGAAAATCGGCTCCTGATATAAGAAAAACGATAAAGCTCATACCATATGATTAAATTCGTCCCCCAGAAATCACATGCCAAAGTTAAATCTCAACAGATTCAATTAAATATTATAAAGACAACCTTTCAAAAATTCTGGACCATATGATCATATATTGGAGCCTTAACACAGAATAAATTTGAACTAAGATCCATTAATCAATTACGTTTGTGGTGACAACGTTTTTCCTTTTCTTTTTCTTTGGCTAACCATTGGGGAGGGAAGATTTGAAATCCTAATAGAAGAACAATACCGATATTTTTCCTAAATTTTGTCTTTTTAGAGATAATTTTGAAGTAGATTATTGAAATATAACTATAAATAGAAATTCTCATAAATTTAGACTTGTGAAAGAAACCAACTGTTTTTTTTTTTTAAATGTAGACTTAAAGGATCTCGATATTGGATATCTACAAGACACTTATTAGCACTTTAAAGAAAAATATTTAACACTATTTTCAATATGGCTTATACATTTCGTGAAAAAAAAAATATACATTAACAAATTAGACACCGATTAATATTTTCGTTAAGGATATAACCTTGTAAATAAAGATAAATAGATTTGCCCATTTTGTCAAAAATCTTGTCAGCTGGTCTTGCAAGCTTAATGGGGGTGTTCATTAAACCCACCAAAGCCAAACCAAGAAGAAACCGAAATATCGGTTCTTTCATATTTCATTATGATATGTAGTTTGGTTGGAGAGATGGAACCAATTTGAACGACATGAACTAAAACTGAATTGTTTCTTATCTTTCAAGCAAACTTACACTCATGTACTTTCATTTAAGATGTAATGCAATATGATATAATGCTATGCAATATTGATTCTTACATAATTTCCTCAAACCGTAATTTTTATTTTATTGTGAATGATAGTATAGATATTGGTATGAAATATGTTACTAGTAAATCAATTAAAAAAAATGAAAAAATGAATGTGATGAAAATGAAAATGGAATTTTGATTTTAGTTAATTCAAGAGAACCACTCTCGATTGGGTACAAGATCACTTTTTTATATTGAAACTTGTCTATATATTCTCATTGATATTACCCTACTTATAGAAACACATATCAATCTACTAGTTTGCTACAAGTAATTAACTTTCCCTCCTAGTACAATTACTAAAACTATTATTATAACTATTAAAATCTAGTAAAGAGTATTAAATTCTACAAAATTGTACAATTATTTATTGATCATTTACATTTATGCTACTATTTTGTACTTGAACTATAACAATTTCCTCATATCTTCAAAATAACCTTGTCCTCAAGGTTGAAATAGAAAGACTTATATCTTTAATTACAACGTTTGGAGGACTTATATGCCATGCCCTACATTTTGATTATTTGCATTTATGATACTACTATATAATTGGATTGTAACAATTTTCTCATATCTTTAAAACAACTTTGTCCTCAAAGTTGAAATAAAAAGAAAGCAATCTTCAAAATCTCCAATTACAACGTTTAGAGGGCTTGTATGCCACGCCATGAAAACATTTTTCATCTAAGCCAAGTGAAAAACTTTGCTTATGCTAACTTCACCAAAAGCTTAAACAAATATATACATGCTTCTTCCAAAGTATCCATGTAGATAGAAAATGATGACATCAAAAATTAATATTGTGTGCCCTTTACAATTGTGCCATTAAAGGAAGTCAAGTAATGGCTCTAAACACTCTTTGTTATGAAACATAATTGAGAAAAGGTGACGGTTAAGTAATTAAACACTATTACCAATGGATAAAGATTTTTTAGGTTAAGAAAAAGACACATTGAATGATTCAAAGTCATATTCACATTTAAATACAATGAAGGCATTGTCCTCTAGAGTATGCGAATCTTCCACTTCTTGATTGTTTTTACATTTAATCTCCATCAGTTGCTCCTCTTGATTGGCCTTCACATTCGCTTCTTCGCTAATTAATTTATCTTCTTCCACTTCTTTCTCTTCTACCATTGAGGCATCCAACTTGGATAAAGAGGAATTTCCCCCATGAGTACCTTAATTGAATTGTTTCTTTACTATCATAGTTTGTAACCTAAAAAGTTGCTGCATTAGCATATCATACTTATTATTCATATCATATTGTAGTTGTTGTTAACTATTCTATAAGGAATCAATTTTCTCTTCCAATACAACAACACAAGTAGAGTTCAACACGGGGATAAGAGCACCAAATGTTTGCACCTGTAATTCCTATTCTATTGTGAATGATAGTGAGATATTAGTATAAAGTATAATACTAGTGAATCAATTGGGAAAAAACAAAAAAAAAAAAGATGAAAAAATAAATGCAACGAAAATGGAAAAGGAATTTTGATTTTGGTTAATTTGAGAGAACCACTTTCTAAATGGTATAAAACCATTTTTTTAAATTGAAACTTGTCTATATATTTTCATTAGTATTATTATATTTATAGAAATACATCCCAATTTACTAATTTATTACTAGTAGCTAACTTTTCCTCTTAATATATTTAATAAAAAGCACTAATTTTTATAAAAGTGTATAATAATCTATTGATTATTTATATATATGCTACTAATAAATATTTGGATCATGATAGTATCATTAAAAACTCATATGACAACTATTATTATCAATTATAACACGGTGTCTCTAAAAAGCAATTTAAAATAAATCCAATTTTGATTTAAATACTTAAATAATTAAAAGCGATATAATTCATTGAATATCTGAATTAAGCTGCTCTAAATGTGATTCGATTTGACCTTATCAATTGAACCAAAGCCGAATAAAATCATCAACACCAATAATGGCTGGGACTACTATTCTACGATGGAGACCTGAGAACTCAGTAGAACATTTTAGAAATTTCAAGAGGAAAAATTCATCGATACTGCTACCACTTTACTCAACTACACAATATACAATTATTAGGAACATACCAGATGGAAAAGTAGAAGAATGAACTAATGAAAAAGAAGCTGCTCGAGTCTATATACACTTATCACATCTCCAACTTCTCCAACATCGCAAGAAGAATCTGAGAAAGCAATTTACTAAACAGTCCCTCACTATCTTACGTTAACCATCATGTCGCTGATTCCTAGCATCCTCGTTGGTCGCAGAACCAATGTCTTCGACCCGTTTTCCCTTGACGTATGGGATCCATTCGAAGTGCTATTGATCAATGTGCCCCCATCGGCACGTGAAACCGCTACCTTCGCCAACGCTCGCGTTGAGTGGAAAGAGACTCCGGAGGCTCATATCTTTAAAGCCGACCTTCCAGGACTTAAGAAGGAAGAAGTGAAAGTGGAGGTGGAAGAAGGAAGAGTTCTCCAAATCAGTGGAGAGAGAAACATGGAGCAAGAGGAGAAGAATGAGAAATACCACCGTGTGGAGAGGAGTAGCGGGAAGTTCTTCCGCCATTTCAGGCTGCCGGAGAATGCAAAGATGGATCAGGTTAAGGCTTCGATGGAGAATGGTGTGCTTACTGTGACTATTTCCAAGGAGGAGGAGAAAAAACCTGAGATCAAGTCAGTTGAGATCTCTGGCTTTAAAAAAAATGAAGGGGTTTTGTATTGGGAAAAAGCCAATGAATTATTCATGTGCTGCTCTTTTCAATTGAATAAAAACTAAGATTTGAGATTGATCATGCGTGTACAGGGTTTTCTTCTTCTTCTTCTTTTTTTTTTTGGGTTTGTCAGTTGTTGTAAAAAGAAGCCGTGACATGATGGAGTGATCCAATTTCTTTGTGCTTTAAATTTAGAGTGGTTTACAACCTTACATGCACTGCAAAAATGTTGATTTCATTTCTCGCATACCATGACATAACGGATCACGGTTGTAAATAAGCCACTATAAATGCTCAACTAGTATTCAGTCTGACGATAATCGGATCAAACTATAACTTCAGAGGTACTTGGAATTGCCATGAGTACACAAAAGTCGACTATCGAGTATTTTACGAGTTAAGGCTCAAAGCCTATCCTACATAAAAATATAGAGAAGATTCTTGTTATGATGAATTCCTTCGGCCTAATGCTATCAGCGCATGAAACTAATCATGGTAAAATCTAAGTAATCAGGTGCAGTTTTATAATAATTTAAAGAATCTCGAGTCCAAAAACAAATGTAGGGTATGTGAATACTGGTTCGAGTACGGTAGGAGTTGTGATCATTTACAGGTTAAGATTCCGGAAACTCAGACCATGTTATGATCCTAGAAGATTAGAAGTCTGTAACAAATACAGATACTGAAAAGAAAATGTAATAAATTATAAGGAGAAAAATCACTCAAAATCGAGGTCAGAAATACACATTAGCTCACAATCTAAGACACTACCAAATACTTCTTGTGATACTTCAAAATAACGCTTTGATGATCTTGGTACGTGTAACATGGTTGATTTGTGGTAGTTGCCACCAAACATTTCAACTACTAGAAAAGTATCACCTAATACATCTAAAGAAAATCTCATACAAAGTATAACACGTGGCATGGGTTTAATCCACATCACTAATATTTACTTCAGTTTAAACTGCCACTAAAAAATCAATTTCACTCCACCTTACAACTTCATTAAGAGTGTGAATATAAATCAAGTCTAAACAATGCTTGAAATTAGGAAAGAGAATTTGTTAACATATTTACTTAATTGTCCTCTATACTAATTTTTTTCACCATAAAAAAATATTAAGAAATCACATAGTGAACAAAGTGATAAGTGATGTGAATGTGCTTCATTTTTCCGTGAAACATTTGATATTTAGTCAAATGTATAGCACTTTAGCTACCTCAGAAGACAACTATACGTACTAAATCAGTCATTGTAATATACCCTTCCTTTATTGTAGACGAAGCAACTATGGCATATAAGGTTGATAGAAGTTTCCATTGCTTCATCTAAATTCCAAGCAACTATCAATGATACCTTATAAATATCTAAGAGTCCATTTCACCACCTACTAATGTATCTTAACAGGATTTACCATTAATCTACTAACAATACTTATAGCATGTAAAATGTCTAGATGGGTACAAACCATGGCATACATTACATTGCCAACTATACAAGCATAAGAAATATATGTTATATCATCAATCTCTTCATATGTTTGAGAAGATAAGACAACTGAAAACTTGAAACGAGCAGCTATAAAATACAAATAGATTTAGCAATTTTAAGCCTAAAAGGCTCTTAGGACATTATCACATAGTTTTTTCGACTCAAAAATATTTTTCTTACTTTCCTATTTCTCTCGATCTCTATGTTGAGAATTTTCTTTATTGCTCCAAAATCTATTATCTCAAATTCATCTTTTAGCAATGTCTTCAATTGGTTCATTTTATAGGTACTTTTCATAGCAATAAGCAATCATATACATATAAAATCAAATAAACAAAAGGCCCATTTGATTTCTTTCTTCTTCTTTTTTTTTTTAAATAAACATAGTTATCATACATGCTCCTTAAATAGTTATGAGTGATTATGAAAGTGTCAATCACTTATACCACTACATGGGAAATTATTTGAAGCCATAAAGTGATTCATTCAACAAGTAGACATGGTTCTCTTACTTCAACAACAAAGCCCTCAAATTGCTACAAATAGATTTACTCCTCTAAATTGCTATATTAAAAACAATTTTTGCATTCAATTTTGTTAGTTTCAATTTATATACTAGCTACTATTAGAACCTAAAGGAAACAATGTTTTATTACAAGTAGTAAAACATTGTCAAAATATACATTTAGTACTTAAATACATATCTTTGCAACCATTTGCAAAGAGGGCTCTTTTGGAGACCCATTTGCAACCAATAATCTTCATATATTGTGGTTCTTCGAGTAGTTCTCAAGTGCCATTATTGTGTAAAGATTTTAGTTCTTCTTCATTACCACCACCTATTATTCTGGATTGGCACTAGCAAATTGCCTATGAACATGTGTACAGTATACCATCTCTATTAATCTCATTTGTCACTAATAATGCGTAAGATATCAACATAACATAATCAACATACCTCAATAATTGATGTACACAATAACCTATGTACTTAAACATGAGCTTGTAGAGCCTTATGTAATTTTCGGACATGTGACTTAAAGCATGGCACTACTTCATTGTCCTTAATTGAAGATGAATTTCATGTGTTGTTTTATGAAGATATAAGGTGTATATTCCATTAAATAAGCAAATATATGGTGTATATATAAGAATATCGGGTGTGTGTTTGTAGTAAAAGACAATGCCGAGTGTGTGTTTATAGTAAAAGATAGTATAAGTGTGTGTTGTTTGTCAAAGGCATCTACAGTATATAAAAAGAGTCCACAACATGTATTGTCTATGTTGAAGATTCCATTACTTGTTACATAACTTATACGATCTCTTCTTTTAGGTCGTATACTTATTTTCTTTTCCAGTGAACATGTGACTTATTTGTATTTTACCCTAACTAAGCTTTACATATATAAAGGCTTCTAACCTCATTGTAACAAAAGAGTCCTTTTACCATCGAAATTGCATTTTTGAAAGTATTCTCAAAACCTATGTCATATCAATCTAGGAATTAAATTAAAGTGACAACAAATAAACCCTTTCACTTTATTTACCCCTAAGTCATATAGAGCAAGTGAATCAAAAACCACATTATTGTTATTATAAGAGTCGTATCAGATTACAATCTCGAACTAATTAGTTTCTAGATTCATGATTACTATTGTTTCTAGTAACTAATCAAACCCAATTCCTTTCTTAAATTGGTGCATCATATCCAATTCTAATATTCATCCATTTCCTTTTTATTTTCATTATCTTAAATTCAAAAACCTCAAAATATTTCCTTTTAGTTATTCTATAAACCAAAATACCCTAAAATTGTTCTTTTACATTGCTTTATCCATAAAATTTTGCATCTTTAATTAGCTATGCAACATTGATTAATGGCCTAATTCTTCCAATGGTCTTAGTCTTAGTAGTGATGGCCTAATTTCTCTTCATCCCTTATTATAAGGGACTTCTTATGGAGTTTACTCAACTTCACCTAAATTAGATTGTGGATCTAATTGATAGGTTCTTCTTGTAACAACATCTGATTTGATAACTTCTAATTCCAGCTTCTTCATGATGTCCTCCATTGGCTTTGTTTCAAAAGACTATAACTTCTAGTTGAGAATCAACAATTCATCAGAAGTTACATCTCTACTAATTACAACCTTTGGTGACATGGGTTCTTGATACCATAACTTATACTGTTCACTCTAGAAGGATACACAATAAAAATACATGTCTAGAATATGGCTATTATTTGCAATCATTAATATGCATGTATGCTGGATTACAAAAAATCTTTAAATCATAGTAGTCGGCATGATTACAATACTAATGTCCTTTGAGTCTTGCAACTATTATAAATCATAAAGATCGATTTACTAAATAACAAGCCATGGATGAGTGCAGGCTCAATACTTTCTCAATGAAGGTCTTGTTCATACACTTTCTAACTCTATTCTATTAAGGTGTGTTTCTAATTATCTAGAGTTGAACTATCCCTTTATTCTAGTAGAACTCATTGAATTTTTCACCACAAAATTATAAACTCTTGTTTGTTTAAGCTACTTAGTCTACCTCCTTGTTTGCTTCTTTATCAAAGTTTTTTGTAACTTGAAAATAGTGAAAACTTAATCCTTTTATTTTAGAAAATAAACCCAGTCTTTTCTTGAAAAGTTATCAACAAAGGTCAACACGTATCTAGCTTTACCTTTTGAAGGAACATAGAAAGAACATAATGGTTTGAATGAATATAATCTAAGGTACCTTTAGTCTTATGAGTAACCATGCTAAAACTAACTCATGTTTGCTTCCCAAAGATACAATGCTCACAAAACTCCATCCTTCCTATACTTTGACTACATAATAAAACTCTCTTACTTTGACCATATAATAAAACTCTATTACTCAATAAGGACATACCTTTCTCATGTAAATGTCCTAGTTTCAAATAGCAAAATTTAGTGATATGGGTATCAAACATTAATGAAAAATGTATAGTAGCAGCACTAATAACTCTAAGGCCTTTTAGTACATATGAATTTTAATACTTCATAACTTTTATCACACTAAAGTACCTTATGACCTTCATAATTGTAGCTTCAATGTAGTATTTGCACTTATTGGTATTGATGGTACTTAAAAAGATGAGATTTTTCTCTAAGTTTGGAATACAATGAATGCTAGTAAGTGTTCTCATAAATGTCATGCATTTTAATTTTTATTAATCTTTGACGCATAACTTTGTAAGAAAAATTGTTGCTAATTAGTATAGTTTCTCCTACATAACATTCATACATTGAAAGACTAGTTTAGATTGGGACATATCATAGGAATAAAGAGAGTCCATGATCCTCTCATCTTTAGATCTATAATTGGCATCAATGATGACTAAAAGAAGATCAATATTAGACTCTTCTACTGCAATGCTAGCCTTAGCAAATTTCCCTTTCTTTCATGTTCTAATTACTTATTCTTCAACTTAAAACAATTGGTCTTAATGTGCCCTTTCCTATGACAATAGTTACAAGTCAAATTCCCATATTTGGACTTTGCCCTTAACTTTCCTTTACACTACTTGAAGCCTTCTCTTTTGTTCCTCCCTTCACAACTAATCCTTTCACTAGATTATCACTCCTATTGCTACTAGACAACTTGTTCTCAATGAGATATTTAGATAAATGTGTAAATTTATCATTTGACATAGTAACATTTGTCTTACTGTTAAGTAATGTTTCTCTAAATTGCAAGTATGAGGGTGGCGAAGAAAGCAACAACCTGAGAGCTTCATCTTCATCACTAATTTCGATAGCAACATTTTCCAAATTCAATATAATGAATATAAAAGTGTTAATTTGAGACTTAATGGATCTACCTTCTTCCATTTGTAAGCTGTAAAACTAAAGCTTCTTATAAAGCTTACTGGTGAGATTTTTCCATGTGAAGTCACTCTAGCTTGGCCTATAAATCAACAACAATTTTCTCTTTGATGACCTCCTTCAATACTTGATTAGACAAACATAATTGAATGGTTAACATAACCTCTAGTCCAATTCATTCTTTTGCCCCTCTAATATAAATACCAAAATTTTTTCCTTCTCTAATAAACTCCTATGATATCCATACTGGACTATGATATCACAAATCTTGACTTACCATAAGGCTAAGCTAAAATTATTATGATATTTCTCAATCTCAAATTTTGTTTCATAATAACTTAACAATCAAAATCTCGGCTTTGATACCAACTTTTGATGACCTAAGAAGGTTAGAAGTGTTTGTAACAATTTATGACAAAGCTAAAATCAAAGATTGAAAACTAATAATGAAATAGGAAGCAAAACTTTACTTAAGAGGATATGTACTAATTAAAAGGAGAGAAATCACTCAAAACCCGAAATCAAAATGTACACAAACTTACCATCTATAACACTCTCTATGACTTCAAGTATGTATTGTTATATGTTTATGTGATATATTGAAGGAATGCTTAATGGCCTCTTCATAGGCTCCTTTAATACGGTTATTAGTGATAGTTTTTAACAACCTTAGCAATTACTCTCCTTCAAGGGGTCAGCCTATTAGTTAAGGTTTAAAACACACTCATGATAACTTGAATCGGGTCTTAGATTCAAATCCCATTATAAACATTTCTTGGGATAATCTACATAGTGCAAATTATTCTTACTCGATGTATGGGTCTTGTAGAGTAGTTCATGTACCTGAAGATAAATCAATCATAATACGACCATGCCTTCTCATTATTAAGAAAAATACAAAACTTTAGTGACTACTTTTTGACTACTACACTTACTAATAAAAACATCTTAAAAAATCTCAACTCATACATCTATAATAATAATTATAAAAAAAACTTTCAAAACAAAGTATAAATATATGGCATAAGTTTAAGCCACATTATATATTGGAACCTACTTTACAAGTTATTAAAGCCATTAATAATATATACTTTATAAAATTTACAGCTTTTAGATATTTCATAGAAGTTGCAAATTTTTTTACCTTTAGTTTTAATATCAGCCTCAATCATTATAATTTTTAAATTGTAAAATTGATATCACTTTTAAAAATAACTACAAAATCAAATATAACAAATTTAATCCATATATTAAATTAAGTTAGAGATTTAATATTGAGATGGTGAAGAAGATCATAGAACCTAAAACTTGGAATATGCATGGATTAGGTTTTAGGATAGGTACAAAGTAATATCCAATGTAATTCCCCTGTGAGCAGCTACAAAAATTTAACTCAAAAACTTATCAAAATTTTTGTAACTGTATATGATTTATGACAATTAATTTGATCATTTTATTATCGAAAGGTTCCAAACTTTATAGTTAATTTGGATTTTGCTTAAGAGTGGTAATTATGTATGTTTCTTACAGGGTTGCTCAAAGTAGTAATTCAATAAGATACTGCTGATGTTTCTTTTTTACTTTTGATGCAAATTTTAATCTTTATAGAGTTTCTTTTAGCGTAAAATTTTTAGATTTATGAATTAGACCTTTTCTTAGTGAAAGAAAAAAAAAAAGATTTGAGATATTACAAACTATGGGAAAAGATGGGTTAAAGTGTCATTGATGATTAATTAATATTCTCATGAAAATTATGAGTCTACATGAATCTATTCTTAAATTGGATTTGACAAAATGAAAAGAGTTATGATGAGTATATTGAAATAATTAAAGCAATGTTTTTTGGATTATGGAAAGTGAAATAGTCCTTGATTCATTCATAAAAAAAAAAAATCATTGATAATAGTATTAAAATGTAAAGAATGAAAAGTGACCATAAAAAATGGAAAGTTATATACTTTAAAATTCATAAATCGTGATTATGAATGGTGGTTGATAACATAATATAAGATGAACAAGATTTAATTCTTGATAGGAAATTTTAGATTTTACTTAAAAGTGATGGTTACATATAACTCTCATAGAGTTGTTTGAAATACTAATTTAATAAGATAATATTATGTTTTTTTTTTCTTTTGATGCAAATATTAATCATTATAGAGTTGCTTTTGGGGTTTGAATTGTAGATCTATGAATTAGTGCTTTTATGAGAAGAAAAAAAAAATATATGAGATATTACAAACTATGGAAAAAGATGGGTTAAATTATTGTTGATGATTAATTGATAATCTCATGAAAATTGTGAGTCTACATAAATCAATTCTTGAATTAGATTTGATAAAATGAAATGAGTTATAATGAATATATTGAAAGAATTAATGCAGAGTTATTAAGATTGTGAAAAGTGGTAATAAACCTCGATTCATTCATAAGAAAATATCATTAATGGAAGTATTAAAATGTAAAAAAAAGAAAGTTACATACTTTGAGATTTAGAAATCAAGATTATGAATAGAAGATAATAAGAAAATAATGAATAAGAAAGATTTAACTCTTGTTAGATACATTTCAGGATAGCAAATATACTATGGAAAAGAAGGTCTTGATATGTTTTGATATAATGATCTTGGAGAAAACCTTTTATTTTTTGTTGTAGTTTAAAATTTAAGAAAGAAAATAAAGGGTTACATTCAATTAACAAGGAATTTTGAATGTAACTGGCCTTAGTAGCTGCTTAGCTAATCATTTGATGGTCAATCAATCAACTGATAATAAGCTAGTTAATTGGCTCTTCTATGGTTGTCACCAACCCTTAGTAATTTTAGGAGGGAAGGTGGGCTCTCTATAAAAATAATGAAAGAAAAAAATTATTTATTTATTGATCATAAGATGAGTAGATAAAAAGTAATTACGGTTATTAGTCAGTTATATAAGTTAATAATTAATCATATTAAGTTAATGATAATTTTATTAAGTTGTAGTTAGCTATATTAATTATATAGTTGGTTTCAAAAAGTTAATGGTTAGTTATATACCAAATTACTAGTAGTTAGTTAGAAACAAGTTGGTTGGTTTGTTAGTATATAATATTTAATTAAATGATACCAGTTATAAAGGGTTCTCTTTTCATATTTAATTGCATTAGATATAAAGCTATGAATGATATAGTTATTTAAAGTATAATTTGGAGTTAGTGATATATACATATGGTGAATAATAATTGATTTAGTTATCAAAAGTGAAATTTAGTATGAAATATAAGATAAGTAATTCTTTCGTTAAACTCTAAACTATAAGTTTTAATTAATGACTATAAATTTAGGTTAATAATCTTAGAATCATTAAATTTAAGTCATGACATATGTGTTATTTTATGTATCAAAGTGTGATAGTATTTTTAGTTCAATAGCTTTAAGTAGTCAATATATAAGTACGTAGTTACTATATGTTGAGTATGCTTGCTAAGATTGAAATAACAATCAATATAATGGAAAATGAAACCTAATAAATTATGTATTGGTTGTGATTGGGAAAAGCTTAAAGAGAGCTGTGTAGATGCTGTAATTTGGGAAAATCCACCGTATTAGCCCTTTACAAGCAATCAAGAAGAGGGTAAATTGATTGCTTAATAAAGTTTAAACTTTTTTGAAATAAAAAAACCCCATTTGATTACTTATATATATGGTTTGTAGTTTAGACATATATGCATAAATAATTAATTAAATAGATAGACAAAAGAGAAAGAGTTCAAAAGGTAGATGATTTATAGAGGTTTTTCTTTATGAGTTGGTCCTATCTTCTAGCTCTACTCCTTAGGAATCTAGTCTTTTACACTAATCGTTCTACTAATTTTAATAATTGAAAGAAGAGTATAAATATGACCTTCCCAGCTATAATTAACAAGGCTCGACCTTCTAGCTTAACTTTAGCTATAATAGAACTATTGTGATCTATTCTCTCTTAATTATAATATAAATTGATTTGAATAAATCTTGGTAGGAAAATAAATGTGACTTCTTAAAGTATTTTGCAAAAACAATTTGTATAACAATTGAAAAAATAAAATTTGCTTGGGAATAATCTTTCAAATGTTTGCTACAATGAGTATCAAACTGTTTTTTGTGTTCTTTATTGTGTAATCTCTCTTTCATATTTATGGCCTCTCTTTTAAATTTTTTGAAGATAACAACTAGTGGTCCTTAAATGTTGGATAAGTCTTATCTTCTTTGATTAATCTTGAACAAACTGCATGTTAACGGATCCTTGTCTCTTTTATAAATATTGCATTTGTTGTCACTAAAATATCTCTAGAAAATCTGCAAAATTCAAAATGCTCAAATATTATTGCATTCTTTTCTCAATCTTCAGATAAATTCTACTTCAATTGTGAATCTTCTAGTAATTTGGCTTCTTTTCTGTCCATATATCATGAATTCGAGATATTTACAACTCAACATGCTAACCAACTCAACCATAAATTTAAGTCTCAAAAAAATTTGTTAGAAAATCATCTTTAAATAGTGGAACATGTCAAATGTATTACCCAAATACACTTGACTAATGGAGCTAGGCCTTGACCTACAAAACAAACAATGTCAAATAAAAATAACTTCTTCCAATTTGATTTTAAGTCCTCTTTTAAGTCTTTTGATCTCTTCTGAATAAATTGTGAATTTCTTGAGATTGCTTCAAATGTTGTTTCTAAGTCTTTGGAGTTCTTTTAATCAACTTCTATACTTATTGAAATTTCTTTTTGTTTACTTCTAAATCTAGTCAATACCTCTTTTTTATTAAAAAAAAAATTCAAAAACTTTTAATAATACTTTTAAGTCTTTGTTTGTCAAAAGTCTACTAACTTCTCCTTTGATGATTAGAAGCTTTTAACTGTGCTTCTAGGTTTTCAAACTTCAAACTTTATTTATAAGTCATACTATCTAATCTTACTTCTATGTTTGCTTCTACGTCTCTATTATTGCTATCAACACTTAACACATTTATTAGTGAATATTTGGTATTTGTTATCATCAAAACATATAGCCCAGGGATCTAACATTTTCAACCTCTATGATGATAACAAAACACTTAACAAAATATATTTGGATAAATAAAAGTCAATATGAACATATTATATCAATCTAGATATTTAGTACAATGTTTTCAAATTGTTTTTGTTCTTGAGACCAATTTTCAATTTTAGATCAAAATATTTTTCTTTACCGCTCCTCCTCCTTTTTGTTATTAGCAAAGATAGAAAAAGAACACATGAAATAGATAAACAAAAGAAGAAAATTGACATTAATAATCAAAACATGTTTACTAGGCAAGCTAAACATGATCAAAATTAAATAGAATATAACATTGATAGAGTTTAAAACAAACTAAAATAAAACTAAACTAGATTTTAGATTATTTGGGTACATAAGGATAGAATGATGATGGTAGATTAGAGGTTGGTGGTAGATGGGATAAAGGAAGAGAGTTGAGAGGCATAACCATAGCATTTTGAATTTACTACACACTATCATCAAAAAGATCCATGGTTCTTTTCTTTCACTCCTTGATCTATCTTCATATTGTATGCCTCTTAGAGATTAACAAGATCAACAAACTTTTGATATGGAAGATTTGTATGTTCAATTGACATAGTTTCATACTTAACACATATAGCATTCTTTATGAGCTCTCTATTCTCGAACAAGGATTTGTTAAATTGCTTAAGAGCAGCTAAAACCAATTCCTATAAATCATTTGCATTAGTAGTAGCTTGAGTCAAAAAGTCCAGCATCATTCACTTCATATAACTCTCATCAACTTCTATCTTGCCTTTCCTTTCCCTCTTCTTTAAATCTTCAGCAATAGAAGGTTAGACTTCTTCTCTTATAGGAATTGATTCATCATCCATGGCCTAAAAATCCTCCTTGCATTGTAGCATCTATATCTTGTTGATCTTCTTCTTATTCAAGGTGCTTTTCTTCATCCTCACCCTAAGCAAGTGCTAAGAACTTTTCAATTTAAAAATTCTCTTTCCATAGTGATGGATGCACAAAATGAGCCCCATCATTCGCAAACTAGATGCTTTCTAGCAAATGAAGTCTCATCTACTTCATCGCTACCTTTCTTGCCATCTTAATATCCAAATGATATCTATTCTTTTCGGGTAATTTAATATGCTTGAACTCCATCAACTTCATGATAATAAAACCATAGGGGATTCCTCTCTTGTTTCTAAAAACATGTTATTTGCCTTGCCAAATCAACTAGTTATTTGTTGAGCCTAGCATACATCAAGTTTGCATCTTCACTAGTTAGGGAGGTGAAGCTTCCTTTCTTAGGAAGCAAATAATTGATCACTATCATATGTAACATCTTAATCAGTAACTGAAAATGTGTGACCTTTAGGTTCTTCAAATTAGGTGCTAAAAATCCATGATTGATTCCTAAATACATTTCTTTCTTGTTAATCACAATATCCTTTTACAATGTAACTATTCCAAAACACTCAACTAAATCTTCTAAGAGATCAATACATCATGACCACAAATAATAGTCCTCAACACATTCCTATTCAAATCATCCAGATTCTTAAAAAAGGCAGCAACTACTTTACCATAAACTTCATCATTTATGTAGCATAAACTTCGAGCACCTAAGACCTCTAGATACTTATCATAGAAAAATCCATTCTTATTTAAAGAAATGGTAATCTATATAGAAATTGGAACAAAACTTATCTTCTTTTAGAAGTTTCCATCCTTCTACTTTTTTGATTCCTTATTTGGTTGTTCTTTTACTTTACCTTTTCCTTTCTGATTTCCTTTCTTTATAACCTCAGCCTTTACCTGCTTTCTCTAGCCTTTTTCCTCCTTATGAGTAACATTCCTAGTCACTCTAGGTTATGATAGGGATTACGGACCAATCACTTGCTCTTAAGCTCGAAGACTCATCCCATATGGTTCGCTAAGTATCCAAGGGGAGCTGAACTTTGAAGAACAATGCATTCTCCATCTTGACCTATCGAGGTATTCTATTTTCCATCTCATTAAAGAAGCCCCTATAGTGTCCAACCTGCTATTGAGCCGACTTCTTTACAATACACCATTCCAAGGCCAAGCATTGAACCCACCTACAATTGAGCTGACACATTTCTGAGGTTGAGTTACCTTACTTTCGAGTCAATCAGTTGAGGCCGATTAAAAGAATGGCCATCTATTGGGCTAGCCGAATTGCCATGCATCTAACCTAATATGCTTTGCTTGAATCAACTCTACCTAACAAAGCAGTATCATTGAGACCACAAAATAGATAGTTAATACGTACCCTATTTCTTTGACATCCATACTATCCTTACAAGAATATTCCCTTTCCATTTGATTATGGATTTACCCTTGTAAATTACATACTTTTCCTTTTCTAGTAAGAATTTTTTTTGTAATTTACATCAACCTAGGACTTGCCTTAATTGGGCTATATAAATACTTATAATATGTAATAGCCGTAACATGAGTGATCTTGAATATTAAACATACTTTTCCTTGTGAGCCAAGTATACCTTACTTACTTTTGTTTACTTTTATCTAGTCCATTATGAGCGTATACTAGTAATGAGTGCCCTCCGACCACACTTGTATATAATATCAAGTGTAACCTGAGCTTATGTGAGGTGTTTGTGCATCATATGCACCATTGATGCATGAGAACCCTTACTTAACCTTTCACTTCCATTTAGTCTTTAGATCGTCTTAAGGTTTGGATCCACCTAGGTTCATGTGATATTGGTAGCTAGGTGTCGGGCCTTCCCGACGATCCATATTATCTTGGTATTAGAGCTTAGCTACGTTCGAGTAAGTTTCTATTACTTTATGCTCTCAGTAACTTATTACTGTTGTAGTTTGTTTTAGAAATTGACTCTCATTGTCATGAGAGTTTGAGAAGTGTTTAGTGTTAAAGAAATTTAGTAATATGTTTTCTACTGTTTCTTATTCGTAAAAACAAAGTGTAAGTGTTCGATTGATTTATCATATGTTGGTTGTAATAGCTATTGGTGTGTTAAGTGTTGTTTTATGTTGTTGTTTGTGAAAATAATTTTGAGTTTGTGTTTTAGCTATTAATCTATTGTAATAGAAAACAATGTCCAACTCTAGTGTTTAAGGAACCTTCGGTAACCAAAAGAGTGGTGTTCGTAATAAGTGAGGTCAATAAGGAAGTTTCATGCCCCAATCTATAGATGAACAATTGGATAGGCTTATTACCATAAACAAAGATAGACAATGAGCTAAAAATGACCCTTACAGAGGCTGAATTAATGAACTACCTAAGAGAGGTAATGGTAGATATGGCCGAGCTAACACCTTAGTTTGACTACCCTGAGTTGGGGGAGTGGATAGAGTTGCCCGATAAAGACTAGCATTAGATGAGATTAAAGAAGTGGATGAGGAAGTAGGTGATGAGGAAGAAGAGTATTATGAACCCGAGGAGTGGAATGATCGAGCTCCTAGAGTAGAAGGATTGAGGATGCATATCTCTAGATTTTTTAAGAGTAGTGATACTAAGGACTACCTAGACTAGATAAATAAGATTGAGAAACAGTTTGGCTATCATGAGGTACCTGAGAATGCCAAAGTTAGACTTACCATATTGGAATTTACTAACTATGCAGCTCTCTGTGGAAGAAGCTATAAGCTACCTTCAGAAGGGAGGGAGAACATGAGATAAGGGATTAGGATGAAATGAAGAGAGTCATGTGAAGAAGATTTGTTTCGAGCTACCATTTGCAAGATGCTTTCAAGAGGTTATAGGAGTTGAGGTAAGGATGATCAATTGTTAAATTTGTATTTAAAGGAATTTCAAATGTTGATGATCTGTTGTTGATAGGTTCTAAGAGATCAACCAAGCAAGCATGAACTCCCACATTGTCCACTCTACTCTACTATGCTCTACTCTATTATGCTTTACTTTACTCAATCAATTCAAGTTTGCTCAGACAGGTTTGCTCACCTAGGATAATTGAACTTCAGACTACTTACTTATGTTTATTTACTAGATTACCATATATTTTATTTTATTTATAAAATTACCATTATGTATAAATAGTCCATGCTTATAAGGTTTTAGAACACTTATCACACTTATGACTTTTCAATGCAAAAACCTTTAAGTATTTCTCTATGAAAGCTATCATATCCTATTCTTATCAATCTCTTTAGCAAGCATTGTGGTAAGCTACCTTAATTTATATTTTGTGCATAATATCAAAGTAGAGATTAGATCATATAGTGTTCATCTGATGTGTCATATCCTCATAAGCAGCTCACGAATTCGCTAAACCCTATTTCATCTTCTTCTCTTTGATATTTCGAAGCACCTATTTGATTTTCTATGGTAAGGCCTAGTGATAAACGAGCTCTTAAGAACTTCAGTTATGAAGTAGTTGAACTTGAGGACCAAACTGTATCTCAATTCTTTAGTGGATTGAAGTATGAAATTGAAGATATTATAGAGACTATGGACATTGGTAAAGTTGATGAGGCAATTTGAGTAGCCCAAAGAATTGAGAGGCGCTAAGTTAGAAGATTCTAAGCTCTTATCAATCAACTTAACCTTGGTTGACCTATTCCAAGCCAACTTGTGTGATCAAAACTAAGTAAAGTTGTTGAGGTTTGACTTGCTCAAACTATCCAAGCAGAGGAGGAAGTGATCTTAAGGAAGTTCAAGAAAGGCTAAAGCTCAAGAAGAAAGACAAGTGAGATCAAGTGCTTTAAGTGTCAAGGGTTTAGACATATAGCCACACAATGTCCAAGTAGACGAGTGATGGTAATCAAGGGAGAGTTGCTGACCATTGAGATTGATAGTACTAATGAGAATATTGAGGAGCCCAAAGAGTTTAAACACCTAGAACACTTCGAGGAAGGGGAGATCATTTATAGTAAAGAGGGTAATTTCATGCCTGCAACCTTGGTGTTGATGAGACTAATGAGTATGAGTCCTATTGTTGGATGATTTTAGGGAAGGACTTTGTTCTTGCAAAAAATGCAAAAGGCTAAATGGCACCGAGGCTAATCTAGTATAGCCACTCTAATGCCTAAGTTAGTAAGTATTTAAGAGAAAAGTAAGTGATTGAATATAGAGTTAAGGGTCTTAAGAGAGTTCTTACAATGCTTTCTCTACGTATTTATAAGGGAACATTGGGTGTTTGAAATAGTAGTTAATCAGTGGTAATGGGCTAAGTGGAGATCTTATAATTAAGCATGTGCTTAAAATATAAGAATAATGAGTAGTTATGTAATGAGAACATATTAGATCATAAGCATTTGTGCTACTTTTCTAAGTTTAAATTAGACATATTAATAGTTCAAGCTCTAAGGCTGATTAAGTGGATTAAGTCTTAGTCGGCATTAGTCAAGAATAGAATTAGTCGACTTCTCATTAACTAAATGGTCGAGTAATATTTTAGGGTGAATCCGACCATCAACATGTGCCTCCCAACTCCCGTAGTTGAGAACTCGACTATGGGAGTAAATAAAGCTTAATGCTCAATTTAGGCAGTTGAATGATTAAGACCAAAATGAGGTTTCTACATGTCAAGTGCTATAGGAAGGTTTAATCTTCATTTTAAAATGTGATGGATTGTATCTTAAGCAAAATGTTGCAACCTTTTAATTTCCCTACATATTCACTCTTCTATGATAACAGGCACAATAGCTATCATCCTAACCATCATTATGCTATAGGGGCTAACAACTGTTAGTAACATGATAAATGTTAGATTTCTTGCTCATAACACATGTCATTAATCCGTACTTAATCGTCTAATCAAAATTGCATTCTCGTCAGAAATGTGTTATGGTTATGAGAAACCCTTCATATATAAACGATTTTTCCACACTGATAAAAGATTTCTTTGCTTTGTTCTCATCCATATCTACTATCATAGTTCTCATTTGCTCTTGACATCTTGTCTTTATCATCCAAACTTTTGTCTAGTTCATAATTTTCTTGTATAGCTTCAATCAAGTATGGTTCAAAGCATCATTCGTTGACTTGTACTTTTAGATTCTAAGGCAACTGAGATTAAGGCTACTTCTCCCTACCAAAAAAGGAATGATTTGGCATGTTCTTCAAGTAGCTTAACAAATTATATAATGGACCAATGGGAAAAACTTGCTCGCATTAATGCTCTTTTGGTGAATAACTATCTAGATGATAAGGAAGGAAGATCTATAGCTAGGTATTTGTATAATAATGTCATTTATCATAGTGGTGTTGTTAAGACATTCGTCTTGAAGTATAATATATACTAGCAAAATCTTCCTGAGACATGGAATCTACGCAAGCTATAGGAGGACAAGAGGGTGTGTTTTTCAAAAGAGTGTGAGTTTCATATATATTTGAAATGCCTCAATTTTGGACTACACTTCCGATTTTCTACTTTTATCAAATAATTCTTCAATTATTTGTAGGTTGCACAGAATATGTTTTCATCGAATACTTATAGACTTCTTATAGCATTTCGAGATAAATTGTAAGGAGGTTGAGGTTAAGGTATGCCCTAATTGTTCATATATTTCTTTACGATAAGGATGCAACTCGATGACTAGTATTTTGTAGCCTCTTGGCATGGTTAGAAATTTGTGGATAGGCTAAAGTCCAAAATTTACAAGTGGCATGATAAGTTTGTGTCTATTATATCAGATGAAGATTTATACTTTTGGACCCATTTGGCCAAGCCCATCCATACTAAAGACATTGAATTGATGGCAAATGATGCTGCTATAGCCAAAAAGATACAAGAAAGAAGGAAGAATAAAATGTTCTTCTAAGGTGACGAAAGTATAATAAGATGATATGAGAATGATGATCCAATCTTTTCTGAAAAAGAAGGTAAGTACTAGAGTAGTCGTTGTACCAAGTGGAGCTACAAGAAAAAAGCTGTTCTCGCGACTTGGGTAGAGAATAGTCACCTTTAAGCTGCACTTGATATGGATCTCATAAGTTATTAATTTTTCCCTCTTTCCCATTTTAATACTCTTATGCATTTTTTCATATACGAGTGTAAGCGATGTAGATCCAACCAAATTGTAGGCCTAAGTAAGGTTAAGAAAATAAAGCTTAATAAATGAGCAAGCATCAAAGCACCTGTCACTCGGCCGCTTGCATCGAAAAGGTCACGTAGGAAAAAGCCATGAAGTAGGCTGTTGCTTTGAAAAAGGCAACTCTTCTCATTGATAAGATTTAAGGGACTAAAAAAATTGGAGCCATAAGGCTATAGAACTTGAAGTGATCCCTTTCTCGGAAAGCATTCCTCTAGTGGAAGTGTTAGGTGATTCATGCTAAGAAATCGGTGGCAATAGCGATATTGAGGTCATTCCTCATGAGATGGCTGAAGGCACATCAAGCCAAATAAACAATGAGCTGAGTGCTAAAAAAAGAAGTAGGATGGAGCTTTTCAACCAACCTTCATCCAAGAAATTCAAAACCTTAGATGAGAGGATGAAGGAGGCTATGAGGAATAAGGCTCTTGACATCAGTAGTGCTGAGTTCATTCTTAACTGTGAGGTAGGTAAGTACTTCATGCCAATTTTAGAGCAAGAACATCTTATACACTAACTTAACCTTAAGTGATAGGACGAAATCCTTAACTATAATGAAAGGAGTCATTCTACCTAAGGATAGGGAGATTGTAAAGAAAGATGTTGATTGGGTGAGCGGTCGTAATAAAGGACATATTGTCGCTAAGTTGTATAATATAAATACCAATTACATTTTCACTTACAGCTCATGTTTTGTTACTAATATAATCTCATCCATGTGTAGATTAGCAGCCAAATTTTGAAGGCTCTAGATGAAGCCAACAAAGAAATGAAGAAGGGAATATTTACATGTTGCTTTACCGAGAAGCGAATGACTTATTTATCTTTGTTAACTTATTACACAAGGTTAAGGAGGCATATAACTCCTCAAAGGCTCAAATTGTTGTAGTTGAGAGCACGAGAATTAAGGTTGAGATGGAGGTTAGGAATCTTCAAGAAGAACTTCTTGCCAAGAATTTAGCACATTCCTTAGTGGCTGATGAAGTCTCAAGCTTCAAGGACAAGAGCAAAGAGTAGTATAAGGAGATGGAGGACTTGAAGGAGGAGCTTCGTAAGAAGCGAGAGGAGTACTTGGGGTTAAGTCAAACAATCAACTCAATGAGTGATGAAGAGGATAAGCTAAGGATGCAAATAAAAGAGTTGGAGATAAATAACTCCAAGCTTTAGTCTCATGTTGCCGAATTAGAGGAGGTAGCAAAAAAGAAGCCCTCATTGGAGGAGGCATTAGAACTTATGATTCCTAGTTAGCAATATGAGAGACTGCATAAGAAGAAGCTTCTATAAGGGGTCCAACAAGCGAGAAAGGAGATTTTAAAAGTTCACCCTAACTATGACCTTTCATGTTTAGACTTTGCCGACATCGATGATAGTGAAGCCAATAGTAGCAACAAAGAAGTTGGTGAAGAAGCGGAGACTGAGGTTCAAAGGCAAGATGACAATGATGAAGCCAATGTTGAAGCTCCTATCGATGATGAGGAACGATCATCTAGGGAAAGCCCCTACACTTGTAAAGACTGCTCCAAAATGCCCGGTATAAAAAAAGAAGTATGCTTTAAGAGGGTTCATCTTCTTCTAATTAGGATAACACTTCTACCCAATCAAAGAACAACAGTATTCCGGATTCTTGAGATTCTATTAATTTACACTTTATTTTTGTATATGTTGTATGGGCTAGATGTAGTTGGGATGCTGACCATTTATTGTATTGTGATATTTAGCCTTTAAGCCCTTTGTTTCAAGTACATTTAATTTCACAAGCAAGTTTTTAGTTTTCGGCATGTTTTATTTCATGTGCATTTTCTTTCACATGCATATTAGATGTCTTTTCAAAGATGTGAACTAGTATGTTCCTTTTTTTTTTTAGCCGTAAGATTGCCTATTAATAAGCATAGTAGAGTTCATTCTTTAGCTTCTCAGCATATTTTAAATAAAAATTGATGCTAGTTGTTAATGATTATTAAGTTTGTTAACCATTATAGGTCTAAACTCATTAAATATTAGTTCATTTGCTGTATAACTAGAACTTTATTAATTCGTTAATTATGCATTGATCGAGAACAAAAATGATAGAAAATAATGACATTCATAAACTTGAAATGAACATTCCATAGTTGAAACAAGACATAGGCCATCACCTTACAAAGTTTAGAATAGAAATAAACCACAACATCAAAAGAATTAAGCAAAGTAAAGCTTCAAATTCTCGACATTCCATGCTCAAGAGATGATTGTCCCATCCAACCTTTATAATCAATAGGCCCCCTCGCCTATGACTTCCTGGATCCTAACATGATCCTCCTAGCTTGCGTCAAGCTAGCCTTATTTATCTCGCTTACTAGTTGTCTCTAATTTTCTACAAACCAGATCTTTAGTCTATAATACCTTATGTTTTACATTTCGATTGTAATATCTAGCTGCTCTATGCTGATATATAGTAACTCTCGCCTTTATAACATCTCTTAACTCCTCAATCATATCCAAATTGGCTGTATGACTGACTTGATTGGCCATTATGTCAATGTTTTGTGTATGAAGATTAGATAGATCCTGATAGGATTCCAGGTACCAACTTTACGCTACGCCAGGTTTCGAATCACATGAGAGGCTTGCTTGCAAACTCTGCATGAGTGGGTGACCTATTTATAAGCTATGTTAGCATTGGACGACCTACCTTACTTTGTTAGGTATGCTCTGTTATGTTGAATATGCCTCGCTTTACCCTAACCAAGCCCTTTTACAGACTTATCTATAAGCTATGGTAATATTGGAAAACCTAACGTGCTTTGCAAATTCTATTCTGGCTTACTATTTGTGCCTTACTTTGCTACGTCTTCCTTACTATACTTGGTCCATTCTACCCTATTATGGTTGGTTTTATTCTATTCTATTAGGTCTACTCTGATAAGCTATATAGGACTCTCTTATCTTGCCCATCTGCTTTACCTTATCGAGGTCGATTTGCTCAAACGAGTCTGTTCGACCCAAATTTGTATGGTCATGATAAGGTTGCCCAACTATACCATATTAGCTCTGCTACATCGGGTCATATTAAACAGGTTAGCCACATCTATGCTAGATCGACCCTTATCATGCTTGCTTGGCCATTGCCATATTAAGATGGTCTAGCCATGCAAGGTCGGCACTAATCATGTCAGGTCGACCTCGGTCATATTAGATCGGCCCCAGACTAAAGCAAATTGTCTAAAGGCTCAGGTTAAGACAAATCAAAACCCTAGAGTCTCCTATAGCTCCTTGTAACCAAAACATTAGCCTTTGCTTGAAGATTCCACTTAGCTATCTATTTTACTTATGTTATTTAGGTTTCCTATTTCTTATATTTTCCCTAGGTTTTCTTCATATATTATTTGTAATTACTAGAATGCCACTAGGCTATCCTTTAGTCATTTTATTTACAACTTTATCACTTTGTATAAATAAAACACTTATATAAGGTTTTAGACAGACTTTTGATATTTAATGAAAAACCCTTGAGGTTTCTCTCTTAGAAAACTCTCTTCTACTCACTCTTATCAATCTCTTTAGTAAGGATTATGGCGAGTAACCCTATCACTCAGATTGATGCGTCCCATCTAGTGAGTCTTAAGTCCATGTATAACTCTATGGTATATCATATCCGTAGAGTTAGCATATGGGATTTGCTAAACCATCGACTTCTATTTATTTTATGGGCCATCTCATGGCTCAGACCTATCCATTAGTTTTCATGTGATACTAGGTTCGTATGTTCATCCACGAATCCGTATCAAATCCAATTAATCAATAGTATAACTTCTGACCCATATGCTAGCTTAAAGGGTGTTTCTCCAGTTGAAGTCCTATAGGTAATCTTATACCCCTATAAAACACTTGGTAGTTTGTTAGCCCATTTACGATGGACTTTGTTAACTTCCTCTTCAAACTATGCAAGATGATGTTATTAACGGCTTCCACTTATCAATTGGTCTAAGGATGGGCCTCTAACTTATAAATCAAATGAATGCTGTGTTTCTTACAAAACGCTTGAAATTTATCATTTTCAAACAATAGTCCAGTATTAGTGATTATCATAAATGGAATCTTAAATCTTGATATAATAAAGTTGAAAACAAAGCTTTGACCTTCTATTCAATGATTTTAGCTACTACATCGACCTTTGCCCACTTTATAAAATAATCTACGAAAACTATGATGAATTGCCCATAGGCTGTAGATTTTGGAAATGGCCCAAGTATGTCCAATCCCCATTGGGCAAAGGGCTAAGGATTGATCAAGCTGTGCAATTCGATAGAAGTCGCATAGCTCAGTGCCTTATGTTTCTAGCATTGTAGACATTACTTAATAGAGTATCTCACTTCTTCAACAACTTGTCAGCAACAATGTTTCTACTTCTTGGTATTTTCTTAATTGAAACAAAAACTCTTCCATAAGCATTTGTACTATTAGCAAGTAGTTGCTCATTACTTCTTTTTTTGCTGCATAACTCCCTTTAACTTGATTCATAATGAATTATGAGTCTTAAAAAACTTCAACTTTCTTGGCAACAACTTTTTTCACCAATTTGAGTCTAGTTATTAAGACTTCATACACGGTTTCATTGTTATTGGTTGGAAACCCAAACTTCAAAGCATAATTAACTTTCACATCATGGTTTCCTTATAGAATGAGACCTACACCGCATCCTTCTTTAGTAAAGGAGCCATCGACATATGGATTCTAGATCGACTTCTCAACTACCTTTATGCTATCCTCTTCACTAGTGAATTCAGCCACAAAATTTACTAACACTTGAGCTTTTAATATCGTTCTAGGTTTGTACTGTACACAATAGACATATAACTCTAGAGCATACTTCATCATCCTCTTAAAGAGCCTAGTCATTGTAAAGCTTGCCACAAAAGCGTATCAATAAAGACAACAATTTGATGTGCCTCAAAGTATGGCTTTAACTTTCTTATTAAGAGAACCACCACCAATACAAATTTCTCAATTTTTGTAAATCAATGTTATAGCCCTTACAAAACATGACTCACGCAATAAATTGGTTAATGCTCTTTGCCTTCTATTCAAACCAAGATAGAGGAAAGTGCTTTACTGCCGACTAATAGATATAAATACAAATTTTCTTTCGAAAAGGGTGTTAAGAGTATTGGTGGTGACACAAGAAACTCCTTCAACTCATTAAACATTTTTTCACACTCGTTCATCTACTTAAGATATTTTAGATTCTTTAAGATTTTAAAAAATTTTGTACATCTAATAACACTTTTCGTTACAAATCTGTTTAAGGCAACTATCTACCCAATTAGCTCCTAAACTTCCTTAACAGTGTAAGGAGACTTCATGTTTCGAATAGCATCAATCTTCCTTGGGTTTGCTTCAATGTCATGATGTACGACCATATAACCTAAAAATTTTCCTAAAGTTGCACGAAAAACACATTTCTACTGATTTAGCTTCATATTATATCTCTTTGGGGTGCTTAATGTCTCCTCAAAATCAACAAGATGCTAATTTTCTATCATGCCTTTCATTATCATAACGTTGACATATACTTCAACATTATGGTGAATTTGAGGCTTAAACATCTTGGTAACAAGCCATTGATAGGTTGTGTCAATTTGATGAGTTCCTAATTATATATATTTTATTTAGTGATTTTTTGATGATTTTCCTTAATATTTGAGTTTACCTTTAGATAATTATACTTAATTGAGTAAAATATTACTTTCTAGATTTTGAAATGATCTACGCAAGAAAACAAGAAGAAAGAAACAAATTTCACTTAAATCAAAGATAAAATGAGCAAGTTATGAAGATTTGAATATCGATATAGCTAAATAACATGACTATGTTATTTCCAGGCAAATTTAGAGCTTGTTTTCAACTATCGTAGCCTAAGACATGACCAAAATACACAATGGTGTCCCTAATCATATCTTTTCCAGCCAACTTTCCTTTTTATCTCTTCTTATATAAATCCTTGTTAGGGTTTGTTTAATGAGAGAACTTTTTGGCATTACTTTTAGAGAGCTTTTTAAGACATGAACACTCAAGGAGAGAGAGTATTATCAAGAATTCAAGATTCAATTTTCTTTAGACTTCATGATTTTCCATCCTACCATTTTCTACTCTTTGTTTTTAGATTCTTATTTTACAATGTATAATGAGTAGATATTTGATATCTAGGTCTTGTAGAACCTAGATCTATTCATGTGATATGATTATTATTTGATTAATCTAATTCTTTAGTCTTTTCTTGATTCAATTATGTTTGCTTCATGATTTAGGTTATTATTTTTGTAGGTAGTAGTCTAGAGTTTAGGGATTTCTTATAAAATTAGATCTAGGAATAGTTGATGAGAATTATTGCAAGATTCTTTCAAAATTTTAAATTCAAGCATAGAGAATTCATTGTTCAATAATGTAATAATCTTACGTCATACTATTGAGAAGTGATTCTAATAAGTGATTTTAAGGTTAAGGTTAATTGCCTCAAGAAATTGATTAACTTTAGTAGAAAATTATCCCAATCAAGAAAGATCAAAGAATAAATTAGATTATCTTTAGGAAAATCACATGTTAGATTTAAGGGAAGTAAAGATCTAGATATAGTTTTTGAATCTTTAATCCATTTATTCTTTTATTGCTTTCTTGTTTATATTCTTGAATAATTCTTAATTAGATGGTAATCAAATAGTTGCCACAATTTAATTTAGGTTTTTTAAGTTTCTTGAAATTCAATTTTCCAGTTAGATAATAAAGACATAGTGAGTACTAATAGTCAAAGTCTTTGAGTGATCAACATTTGGACTTGTATCCTCTATTTTATAAACTAATGGTGCACTTGCCTCATATCAAGTTTTTGGTGCCATTGCCAGGGAAAGAGATATAGAAATTTATAGAAACTTTTGCTACTTAAGAGACTAATTTTTTTCTTATTTAACCTAATTTTATTGTTTTATTGACATACAATTGTTTAGAAATTGGTAACTTCCATTAAGTTGAATGTAATTTGCATACTTCATCTTTGATGTTTAAGTTACATGTTGCCAAAGTTAATAGGTAAAATCTTTATGGAGTAAAGTTAAGGATTATTTAGTCTAGAATTTTAGTACTTAGGATTAGAGTAGCATAATTAATTAGGAGTTAGTCATGACTATTTTTGAAGCTTGCTTTGATGTATGCTTTCTTTTTAGATAACTTTAGAGGCCTATAATTCTTGGTAAACAAACAAATGAAATTTGTCATAAGCAGTGATTATTTTTTACTTAAGAATTCTTGTCTTGATTTTTCTTTGATTTATTTGCTTAAGGACAAGCAAATTCTTAAGTATGGGAAAGTTTAATGAGTTCCTAAATTATATATATTTTATGTGGTTATTTTTTATGATTTTCTTTGATATTCAAGTTTATTTTTAGATAATAATACTTAATTGAGTAAAATTTTGTTTTCTAGGTTTTGAAATGATTTACATGAGAAAACAAGAAGATAGAAACAAATTTCACTCAAATTGAAGCTAAAATGAGCAAGTTATAAAGGTTTGAAGATCAACATAGTCGAACAATATGATAGTGTTGTTTTAAGGCAAATTTGAAGCTTATTTTCAATTGTCATAGGCTATGACACGACCAAAAGACATGATTGTATCTATAGTTATTTCTTTTCTAGCCGACTTATTTTTTTTTTTTTATCTCTTCCTATATAAAGCCCTATTAGGGTTTGTTTAAGAAAGACTTTTTATTTTTATTTTTTTGCATGAATTTTGGAGAGTTTTCCAAGTCAAAGACACTTAAGAAAGCAAAGTGCAAAGAAGATTTGAAGATTTAATTTTTCTTTAGATTTCATGATTCATCCTTTTATTTTCCTCTACTCTTTGATTTTAGATTCTTATTTTAAGATATATAGAGAGTGGATCTTTGGTATTTAGGTTCTGTAGAACCTAGATTTATTCATGTGATATTATTATTATTTGATTAATTTAATTCTTTAGTCTTTTATTGGTTCAATTATATTTGCTTCATGATTTAGGTTATTATTTTCGCATATAGTAATCTAGAATTTGATATCTTATAAGAGAATTGACAAATTTCTTATAAGATTATATCTAAGCATAGTTAATGAGGATTATTGAAAGATTAAAGATAATTTGTAAGATTCTTTTGGAATTTTAAATTAAAGTGTAGAGAATTCGTTGTTTAGTAACTTAAAGAACCTAGATTAGTTTAGGTCTCTATTATCTAACCATCAACTTAAATTTCAAGAAACTAAATTAAATTACAGCAACTAATAGATTAACATCTAATTAAGAATTAATCAAGAACTTAAACAAGAAAGCAATAAATGAACAAACTGATTCAACATTCAAAAACTATATCTAGATCTTTGCTTCTCTTATATCTAACATGTGGTTTTCCTAAAGATAATCTAATTTATTCTTTGATTTTTCTTGATTGGGAAAATTATAATCACTTTCTCAAGCTAATTAACCTTAACCCTAAAATCACCTATTAGATCTTCATAATATAACCTAAGATTGCATTATTAAATAATAAATTCTCTAAGCTTTAATTTAAAATTCTAGAAGAATCTTGTAAATTATCTCTAATTTTCCAATAATCCTCATCAACTATGCCTAGATCTAATTTTGTAAGAAATCTCTTGATTCTCTTATAAGATGCCAAACTCTAGATCACTACCTATAGAAATAATAACCTAAATCTTGAAGCAAACATAATTGAAGCAAGAAAAGACTAAAGAATTAAATTAATCAAATACTGATCATATCAAATGAATAGATATAGGTTCTACAAGACCTAGATACCAAAGATCTATTCTCTACATGTCGTAAAATAAGAATCTAAAATCAAAGAGTAAAGAAAAATAAATGGATGAATCATGAAATCTAAAGAAAAATTGAATCTTGACATCTCCTTTATACCTTGCTTTATTGAGTGTTCTTATCTTAAAAAGCTTTCTAAAAGTTGTAACAAAAAGTTTTTTCCTTAAACAAACCCTAACAAGGCTTTATATAGGAAGAGATAAAAAAAAATAGGTCAACTGAAAAAGACACAACCAGGGACACAATCGTATCCTAAGCTGTAACAATTGAAAACAAGCTCTAAATTTACCTGAAAATAACACAGTTATCTTGTTTGGTTGTGTCAATCTTCAAACTTTTATAACTTGCTCATTTTAGCTCTGATTTGAGTGAAATTTGTTTTTATCTTCTCGTTTTCTCATATAGATCATTTCAAAACCTAAAAAATGAAATTTTACTCAATTAGCTATCATTATCTAAAAATAAACTTAAATTTTGAGTGAAAATCATGAAAAATCACTAATTAAAATATAACCAATTTGGAACTCATCAATCGCGTTGGCGTCTTTTAACTCAAAGGGCACTACGATGTAATAGTATGTTCCATAGTTGGTGAAAAATGACATATGAACCTCATCTTCCTCATCCATTTTGATTTTATTGTAGCCAAAAAATGCTTCTATAAAAGATAATAAGGCATGTCCATCAATCGAGTCAACCATTTGATCTATTTTCAGTAAGGGGAAGCAATCTTTAGGATAGGCCTTATTCAAATCTGTGCAGTCTATGCACATATGCCACTTACTGTTAGACTTCTTAAGTGGCACACAATTGGCTAGTCAAGTCAGATAAGGCTCTTCCCTAATGAATCTTGCCTTTATAGCAGCTTTTGGACTTATTCTTCTATGGTTGCCTATTATTTAGGAGTGAAATGCCTTTTCCTTTGTTAAATCACCTTCACATTAGGATCAATTTGAAGTTATGTGTTATAACATCTCTAGGGATGCTTAGCACATCTAAGGGAGACCATGCAAACACATCAATGTTGGCAAAAGTCTACTGGTAAAGGTTTCCCTATCTTTGTCATCTTCCCAAGATCATTCCCCAACAAAGTTTCTTCTATCTCTTCCTCAGCATTTTCTATCCCAATCGATTTTTGTTGCAGACAAGTTTCAACTTTGAAAATTTATTCTCAACATAGTGCCCTTATATACAATGATCTTGCTAATTCTTGGTCCTTTTACATACACTAAATCCAATGGTAATGGGAAATTTGGTCTTAAGATGCACAATAGAAGGGACCATGCTGAATAAATGCTGACATGGTCGACTCATGATCATATTATATGGAGACTAACACTAGACAACAAGGAAGTTTACCTTATCTTTCATAATGTGCTCTTCATCTCCAATCTGGATTGGGAGAGAAATTACTCTACTGACCTAAATGTGTTGATTGTTGAAGGCATATAAATCATAGTCATAAGATCTTACTTGCGCTTTGATTTTCGATCTCATCTAATCAAAAGCATCTTGAAAAATGATATCAACCAAACTTTTGATGTCAACAAGAATCTTTTTGACCTTGAAGTGGGTAATTCTTGCACTAATTATGAGTATGTCATTATGGGGCCTTTGAACACTCTCGAAATCTTCTTCCATGAAAGCAATTGAATTATCGACCTTAACTTTCTTGCCCTACATATTACAAACATAATGTATGGTATTAGTCAATCTTGAATAGCTTGACTGGCCTAAGGCAGAAGGTCTACTGATAAGAACATTTACTATACCATTAGGTGTTTAGCTACTACTTCCATATCTTGCAACTTTCCTAGCTTGAGAAGGTCATGTGACTTTCTCCTACTCATCACGTCTCCTTTGAGATGCTTACTCAATGTTCTTAGCATCATGTGTGAGAAACTTACTTGATACCCTCATTGGATTGCCTCTTCAATCACATTCTTGAGTTGGATACACTCATCAGTATTATGGCCTCTATCGTGATGAAAATTGCAATAATTATTAGAATTCCATCTTGAAGGATTTCCTCTTATCCTTTATGGCCATTGCAACATACCCCTTTGACTACCCACTTCCATCAACATGTCTATGATTGGACAATTGAGTGGCGGATGAACAGAATATGTAGGGATGTGTGGCTTCTTTTCTCAGCATTATATCTTTCGAAACACTAATCATCATTTGTTTTGAGTAGATCTTTTGCACTCTTCTTCTTGCCGCTATTTTTGGTCTCCTCTACTCTAATCAGACTTTTGGTGAGTTTTAATGTTGTTTTCATGGTAGATGTAAGATGTAGCCTTAGCTTTAAACTTAGTAAGAATTTTTAGCTTATGGTGTTAAGGGTAGAAGAATCCTTGACCAGAAGTTTACTTGCAAGGAAATGTTGCAAGAACACTTTTTCCAAATCTTCAAAAAATGAGATTGTGTTCAACTTCAAATGTTTGAACCATATACTAGTTATGCTCCTTAATGCTAAGGGAAAAGCCTAGCAAGCTACAGCATCACTTAAACCGTAAAGCTTAGCCAAGGTGCAGTAATATTTAAGATGATCTTTAAGGTCTCTTGTTCCATCATAAGTCTCAAATTGTGGTAGCTTCATGTGTTGTGATATTACTACCAAAATTTTAGGGACCAAAGGACTCTTCTTTATTTGGAATTGTTTACTCTTCATAGCAAGGGTGTTAACATACGAGGGTCCTACATTGTGCACTTATTGTAGTTATTTTCCTTTGTCACTTTTCTTAAGAGCAAGGACTGAAGGTCTAAGTGTAACTTCAGCTTACTTTCTCAATAATTCAAGAGAATAAATTGAATCACCACTATTCTCGACATTGTTATCATCGTGTTCTTGGTTTAGATTCGGGTAAACATTTTATAAAGAAGGTTAAGGATCTCATCATGTTTTTTTTGCTAAGTTCTTGGTTTTCTTTAGCTAAGTCGAGGCAAAGCTACTCCAACTTAGCAAAGCATTGTATGTTAATATGCCTACCTCCTCCCGCTTGGTGATGGGGTAAAGAACTAGCACCTACACTTTTTTCCATTTGCATCTTTGCCATATGGGTGTGTAATGAAAAACAGATGGTACCAAATGTTGTCGAATGATTTTAGAGTAAGACTTTGTTCTTGCAAAAAATATAAAAGGCTAGTTTGGTGTAACCACTCTAATACCTAAGTTAGTAAGTGTTTGAGAGCAAAGTAAGTGATAGAATATAGAGCTAAGAGTCTTAAGAGAGTTATTACAATGCTTTCTCTTCATATTTATGAGCAAATATCGAGTGTCTAAAATAGCAGTGAATCAGTGGTAGTAGGCCATACGAAGGTCTTGTAATGAAGCACATGCCTAAAATATAAGAGTGATGGGCAATTATGTAATGAGATAAAACCAAATCATAACCATTCATACTACTTTCATAAATTCAAACCAGACATATTAACAGGCTGGGCTCCAAGGCCCATTAAGTAGATTAAGCCTTAGTTAGTATCAATTGAGAATAGAATTAGTTGCTTTCTTGTCAGCTGAATGGCCGAGTAATATTTTAGGGTGAAATCTAACCATCAACAAGTCCTATGTTAGAGGATGAGTAACAAGCGAATTTGTTCTACATTGGCTGTAAGGTAAATGGATCATTTTATGCAATTGATTGTTGATAGTGGAAGCTGCACTAATATAACATTCGCTTTCATGGTTCAACAATTGAAGTTATGGACCTTATCATACCCCAAGCCTTACAAATTGCACTAGCTTAGAGAAAAAAGGAGCCTTATAAGTAAATAAACAAGCAGTTATGCCAATATGTATTGGAAACTATTGAGATGAAGTACTCTCTAATGTATCACCCATGAATGCATCTCATATTCTTCTTGGATGACCATAGATATTTGATTGAAATATGAATTATGATGAGAGGAAGAGCACATGTTCCTTAGAGCACAAGGGCAGGAAGGTGAAGTTAAGCCCTATGACTACTAAGCAAGTTAAAAGCATATAAACTCAACTAAGCTGAGTTTTGAGGAAGGAAGCTTTGGTAATACCTTGAGCTAAGTTGAAGAAAGAGATGAAGCATAAAGGGCCAACCTCTCTATTGGTTAGAAGGTTACTTGAGATAAGAGGATCAGATAAGGAACTACTACTTGCTAAGGTGAAGACCTTGCTGAATGAGTTTGCCGAATTGTTCCTGAGTGATTTGCTATAATGTCTGCCTTCGATCCGAGGTATTAAACATGCAATAAATTTACAACTAAGGGTTGTACTATTGAGTAAGATTGCCTACAAATTGAATCCAAAATAAGCTGCTGAACTACAGAGACAAGTAAACGAACTGCTAAAGAAAGGGTATGTATGAGAGTCCCTAAGCCCATATGCAATGCTAGCTTTGTTGGTGCTAAAGAAGGATGGAACATGGAAGATGTGTTTGGATAGCCGAATAATAAATCGTAGTACCATGAAGTACACGTACCTGTATACCAAGGCTTAATGACATGCTTAATGAATTGAATGGAGTAAGAATATTCTCTAATATTGATCTCAAATCTAGATACCATTAGATCCAAATGCTAAAGGAAGATGAATGGAGGATAGGGTTCAAGACCTATAATAGATTATATGAATTGCTTGCAATGCCCTTCTGACTATCAAATGCACCAAGTATTTTCATGAAACTAATGAACTGCTCTAAGAACTGATAGGAAAATTTGTTATTGTATATTTTGATGAGATTCTAGTTTATAATCGTGACTTGGAGAAGCATTAAGAGCACCTCTAAGCAATCTTCTCAAAACTCCAAGTTGAGAAGCTTTATGCTAACCCGAATAAATATGACTTTTGCTTACTTAAAGTGATCTTTTTTGGATTTGTTGTGAGTGGTGGTGGTATACAAGTTGATGACAAGAAGTTGGGGGCAATTATTAATTGGCTTGTGTTGACCTACTCTACTGACATATGAAGCTTCCATGACTTAGCATCATTCTATCGTTGATTTATAAGAAATTTTAGTACTATTTTAGCCTTACTCACTGGGTTGTCAAAGAAAAATATAGAGTTTATGTGAGGAGAGATAAAGCAAAGGAGTTTTCAAGAGGTGAAGAAAAAGCGAACTACCGCCCTTGTCTTATTTCTACCTTGCTTTGATAAAGTATTTGATTTGGAGTATGATACATTCGGACTAAGCATAGGAGCTATACTGATGCAAGAGGGCTAACCTATTGCTTATTTTAGTGAAAAGCTTTGAGGAGCCATGTTAAACTACTCTGTATACGATAAGGAATTCTACTCCTTAATTTGAGCTCTAACTGTCTAGCAACAGTATTTGTTACTAAAAGAATTTGCAATCTACACTAATCATAAATTTTTGAGATATTTGAAGAGTCAACCTAAGTTGTCAAGAGGCAAGCCAAGTGGATTGAATTTATGGGAGGATTTTCGTATGTTGTCAAGTATAAGAACAGCAAAACCAATGTAGTGGCAGATGCCCTATGAAGACGACATTCCCTATTGACCAAGCTGTTGACCATATTACTTGGATTTTCTATAATTAAGGATTTTTATATTGAGGATCTATACTTTGGCTCGATCAATGCTAGATGTAAAGATGGTTGAACACTTGATGACCATCATAGGGAGGACGGATACCTATTTATGAAGAGAAGCTATGTATCTTAGCTTGTTCTATATGAGAGTTGTTAGTGCATGAAGCATATGGTAAAGGATTATATGATGCATTACTTATTTTATGGGGTAGTTTACATTATTATATGATACATTGACACCTCAATTTTGGGTGCATTCCCCTCCCTTTAAGTCATGGCCTTTTTTGTTTCTCCTTTTCCTATTCCTTTTTTTTTTCTTATTCGACCAACGATCCTCAAAAAAATAAGTCCTACATAAATGTATGCATGTATTGGTTCAAACACAATATTGATGAATAATGACATACCGTTTGTCATCCTCATAGATATCACATATACATATACATACATACATATATATATATATATATATGTTCTACATGTTGATATCCTTATAGTATTGGCATTAACATATTATTGTGAAAAAGACAACTGTCTTTGCAAAATTAAAAATATTTTACTCTATGCTTGCTATTTTAACTATAACCACACTTAATCCATGTCCATTAGATTGGAAAAAAGGAATTTACCTAAGTGATAGTGATATACTTATTATTTATTAACATATTATTGTGGACATGTTTCAACTTGCAATTTTCAAGTTGTGTAAGAAAAATAGTGAACCATTTTATGCATCTTTCATTCTAGAATTGTGAATTTAGTTCTATGGTTTTTTTTAATGAGACCTAACATGCTTTATAAGCAAACTAGGGCTAAAAGTCATATAAATTGAAGTGCTTTTAAGTTTCAACTGTGTATCTGATGTATATGTACCCAAAGAGCTCTTCTATTGCAACGTGCAAATTGCAATGTCTTTAACTTTTTTGGCTTAACCAATATATTTAGGGAATTAAAACATATGATATGCTTAAAACAATGTCTATTTGTTATAACTAAATCTAATTTTTAACTTCGTTTTATATCTCTATAGGAAATTGAAAAGTGGTTGATTTGAATATATTGAGATGTCATCTTGTAAATCATCTAAAGAGAGGTCTAAAAGAAGAAATGCACCTAGGGATAGATCTGATTCTGGTTAGGAGCATGGAATTGATGTTGATGATAATAGGAAAAGGGTGAAATGTAAGTACTACAACAAAATTGTAAGTGGATGTATTTACAGATTTAAGAATCACTAGGTATGTACATGTAAGGATGTAGGGCCATGTATAAGTGTGGCAAAGGTTGTTAGAAAGGAATGTTAACAATTTTGGTGAAAGCAACACAAATATCAAAAAAGAAGGGAAAGCAAATTTGTGGGCTTGAAGATTCCAATGATGATGAGGTAGATTAATTTTCCTATAAGAAAAAAGAAAAGAAGTTAATGGATTTCTTTTTGAAGAAAAGCAGAGGTGGAACACGAGCAACCTGAGGAACTATTAACAATTCATGAAGAAGGAGCTAAGAGATAAAATGTTGCCAACCAATTGCTCAGTTTTTCTATACTAGCGCTATTCCATTTAACTATGTAAAAAATCTAGAGCTTGCAAAGATGCTTGAGGCGATTGGTCAATATGGTTGTAGGCTTAAGCCTCCTTTTTACTATGAGTTAAGGGAAACATATTTGAAAAAAGAAGTTGCATAAACAATGGAATTGCTTGAGGAGTAAAACCTGAATGGAAAAAAATCGGTTACTCTATTATGTTAGATTCATGGACCGATAAAAAAAGGCATTCCATATGCAATTTCTTAGTGAATAGCCTTAAAGGAACAGTGTTCTTATTGTCAATTGATTCTTCTAATATTTATAAGATAGTTGATAACGTTTTTCATATGTTGGATGGTATTATGGAGAAGGTTAGATAGAAGAATGTTGTATAAGTGATCATTGATAATACTACAAATTATAAAATAGCAAGAGAAAGATTGATGGAGAAACGAAAAAGTTTATATTAGATACCTTATGCAATATACTGCATTGATATGATTTTAGAGGATTTTAAGAAGCAATTAAAGATCCATGTGGAACAATTGCAAAAGGAGAGGAGAACTACTACATATATTTACTCTAGGACCATACTTATCTTGATATTTAGAAATTACACAAAAGGGAAACACTTAATTAGGCTTGGTGCAACTCACTTTGCCACTTCTTATTTAACTTTAGGTTGCCTTAGTGAGTTAAAGGGTGGATTGATGACTATGTTTACTTTAAGTCATTGGAAATCTTGTAAGTTTTTAAGTATATAAGATGGAAAGTGAATTTAACAATTGGTCTTGGATAGTAGGTTTTGGAAGGATGTTATTACTTGCCTCAATGCTACATTTCCTCTTATTAAAGAAAATTTCAACAATGTAAAGAGAAGGTAACATCTATTCTTAACTCATTACCTATATGTTTTTTTTTTTCCTAATGTTCATTTTAGAGATCAATTTGTTAAAAGTCTTATTATCATTTTTTGTAGTTATGAACCTATATTAAAAATTATTGATGAGAGATGGGAGCTTCAACTGCATAGACCAGTACATGTTACAGCCTACTATTTAAACTATCATTACCATTATAGCCTTGATTTAAAGTTGATGCCGAACTTAAAATTGGACTATATAGTTGTATAGAGCATATGATCTCTTATTTAACTGAAAGGTGCAAGATCAATATACAACTTGAACAATGTAACGATGCTAAAGGACTATTTGGTATTGGAGTTGCAAAGTTAGAAAAGACAAAAAGCTCCAACAAAATGGTAGGATTCATATGAAGATGAATGCTCCGAACTATAAAAGTTTACTATTTGCATACTAAGCTTGACTTGTAATTCTTCTAGTTAGAAGCATAATTGGAGTGCATTTGAATTGGTATGGTGCAAATAATTGTTTTATTTATCTTTAGTTATATACATTAAAGATATATTAATCTTATATACAACCTTTTTAATTTTCAGGTTTATACGAAAAAGAGGAATAAGTTTCACCAAAAAAAGATGAACGATTTAGTGTTTGTAATGCACAACTTAAGACTAAGAGATAGGAAAAACATAAAAATTAATACCATTACTAGCTTCACAGTTGAAGATTTCTCATTAGATGATGATTGGATAGTTAAGGAAGAAGGTTTGGTTCATTCATCAAATGCAGATTGGTTAGAAATCCTTTCAAGTCCAAGAGGTAAGGAAAAAGACAAAAAATGATGATGTTGTGGAAATTGGTGATTATGTGAATTTAGAGAGTCATGGAAATAAGACTTTAAATGATTTAGATATTCATGATATTGATGCTAATGCTATTGAAGATGAAGTAGTAGTGGGTACTTCGAGAGATTTAGAATTAGAAGATATGGAAATCATCGGTAATAGTACCAATAATAATATTGACATTTATGAGGAAGATGATGACAATGATATTGGTGATGATGATGTAAGAGATGGTAGTGATAGATTTGATAATGATAGGGCAACTAATGATTTGTACTAATTAGTTATTTTAGACCATTAATTAATAACTTTCATTTTGACTTATATGTTTATCCATTATACTAAGGTTGATTTATTTCCTCTTGGTTGGAAGTTGCTGCTATAGTAATTCAATTAGCACATTTTGAGAAAAGTGTATAGGTACTTTAAGATATCATATGAATGTCTACTTTATTTATCTATTGTATGGTTTTTCTATTCATTTATATGTTTGTAAAACTTGTTTACTTCATCATATATTCATATAGTGATAGTATTAGCTATATTAGATGATTTGACTAAAAGATGGAATTGGGTTTTGGAGAAATTGACTTTTGGCTATAATATATGTTGAATTTTTTTGAACTTATATTTTCTATTTTAGGTTCTTTTATAATTATTATATGAAAATTTTCAATTTTGAAAGCTATTTTATAGACCCCTTAGCGATTTTACATATAATCATGAGTTTAACAACCTTATATGTCCCTACCCATAATTAAGTTTGCCTACAACAAAATTGTGAATAGCATCATAGGTAAATCCCCATTTGCAGTTGTCTATTTGATGTTAATGAATCAAAAGCCATCAAGACAATGTATTAGAAGGTCATAAAGTAATTAAGCTGAGCTAACACCAAGCTCGAGAAGCAAGGCAAAGGACGAAAGGGCAAAGACTTCAGCTTGGTGATTTGGTTTAGATCCTCCTCAATAAGGATCGACTCACAAGTTTGAGGAAGAGCAAGTTATCTCTTAGAGCTAATGAACTATTTAAAGCACTTAAAAAGATCAATCCTAATGCCTACATGATTAAATTATCTAAAGATTATGGAGTCTTTGAGTCCTTTAATGTTGCCAATTGCCATTCATATGTTTGCAAAGATGAGCAACAAGAAGTTAAGCTAGATTTGATCCCAAATCTCAAATAGCTTAACGAAGATGATAATGATGACAGACCAATCACTCACTCCTAAGGTTAAGGACTCACTCATATGGTTCACCGAGCTATCTAAGGGGAGCTGAACTTTGAAGAATAATGCATTCTCCATCTCGACCTACTAAGGTACTTTGTTCTCCATCTCATTAAAGAAACTTTCAAGGTACCTAATAAGCTGTTGAGCCAACCTCTTTACAATACACCAATCTAAGGTCAAGCACTAAACCTACCTACTACTGAGCTAACACATTGCTAAGGCTGAGTTACTCCACTTTGAAGATCATTAGCCATGGCCAATCCGAAGAATGGCCATCTATCAGACCAACCCTACTAAAGCCTTGAACAAATTTGACTTAATCTACTCTGCTTAGATAAACCATACCTAGTAAAGCATTATCATCGAAACCATAGAATAGACAATTGATACGTACCTTATTTCTCTAACATTCATACTATCCTTACAAGAATATTCCATTTCCATTTGATTACAAATTTACCCTTCTAAATTACACATTTTTCCTTTTCTAGTAGGAATCTTTTTTGTAATTTACATCAACTTATAACTTGTTTTAATTAAGTCATATAAATACTTGTAATTTATAATAGTTGTAACATGAGTAATATTGAATTTTAAACATACTTTCCCTTGTGAGCTAAGTATCCCTTCCTTACTCTCATTTACCCCTATCTAGTCCATTGTGAGGGTAGATTAATAGCAAGTGCCCTTTGGCCTCACTTGTATATAATATCAAGTACAACTTGAGCTTAGTGTGGCATTGATGTGTCATATTCACTATCGATGCATGAGAACCCCCGCTCAACCTTTAACTTCCATTTAATCTTTAGACCATCTTAGGGTTCAAACCTACCCCTGTTTTGTGTGATATCGATAGCTATGTGTTACCTCTTCCTAGTGATCCATATCAAGGTTGGGTACATACTTTAGGAACATCAATACTAGATTGACATCACCTCTAACAAATGTCTTCCTAGGTAGAAAAGCTTTTAGGGGAACTTCACCAAAGGAAGCTTCCAAGTTCGTAGCTGTTGCTTCTATGTTAATAGAAACATGAGTTGGATTTTGAACAAACTTAGGAGGTCCTAAGGAACTAAGGGATAAGTCAGGTTGGGCACTAAGAGAGGTTTCTTATTGAACTTCAAATATGTTAGGGATTTGGACAAGTTTAGGTTTAAGGTTGTTATCAAGTAGTACATGAGTTGGATGTCATAAAGGTTTAGGTGAATTTGCCATGGGGGTTTCAAAATCAACTTCAATTGGATGGTCAAGGTTAGAGGGGATTTTGGATTTCTTTGTTCTTTGTGAACACCTAAGGTATTATTTCATGTTAAGTAGCTTTTGAATAGAGTGAAATTTGAATGAAAGTGTTACATCCCGGCATAATACAAGATATACCATCACATAAGAATACTTGTTTATATTCAACAAAAGTTTTATTTATAACAAAAGAATACTATAATGGAGTATAACTTTATACTTTTTTAATAAAAAATTACATCTGTCAAACTTAACCAAACCTATAATACAGTGATTTTTTTTCTTTTGTTTTTTTTTTTAATTTCATATGTACAGATCCTTTATGGAACTAAGATCAAAATACAGCAAAACTTCTTAAATGGTGGCCAACTCTATCCTACGCGCTCTCAACAGTTATCTTTAAAGGAATTCTTCAACTACTAATTTTATTTTTGGTAGTGGAATATTTAATGGCCTGCACTTTAGTTACCAACTAAAATATAATCTTGGTGACAAAAAAAAAAAATCTTGATTCTTTTATTATTAAAAGGAAGATATATTATTTACCAAATAAAATAAAATATCATATTCCTTTTCACTCTATCTTCTTCCTCCATGTTTCGCTCGTTCTACACGTTTCTCTTGTTTTGCATGTTTCTTACTATCTATCACGCCTAAGAGTTCCACATCACTCTCCATTGCGTTTGTTTTTTTAACGTGCTTTTTCTCTTACCATGTAAATTAGTCAAAGGTGTTCTAACTTAAGTTTAGGGTTTAGGTTTGATGTTCTTTATTTAGTGATAAAACAGGATTTCTCCTTTTTCTCTTTTTGCAATGCATTTGAACTGGACATTTAAGATTTTTTTTGCTCGATATATTTTCCTTGTTTCGCATGTTTGTGCAAGATATCATTTTTTTTTTTTCCTTCTTGATATATTTTCCTTGTTTTTCTTGCTTGTGCAAGATATGATTGTCTCGCTTGATTTTCCTTGTTTGCTTGTTTGTACAAGACATTATGTGGTTTGTGTTTTTGTCTCATGAACTCAACCGAAATCAAAGAAGCACAGTGGCTTCTTAATTAAGTCAGTACGTTAAGATGACCGTACTTCACCAACATTGTAGTCTACATGGTCCAGAGTCCACCCTTCTTGGATGTCTTTTGACAACTAGAGTAACAGCCGCTGTGTTTTGTCTCATGAGCCGTATCACTTTTTGTAAGATGTGAGTTTTTTTTCTCAGACAATGGGTATTGTTTTATTTTTCTGCTAATATAGAAAAATTTAATTAACAATTATTTATCTCCAACAGTGTTGAGTTCTGAGCTTGTGAACGAGCAGAACATGCTCTAGTGCAGCAATTAGCCATTTAGATTTGTTGAACTTTGTGTGTTTAAGGTGTTGATTTGGGTTCTTGAGGTGGACTTTGACCGCTAATTGATTTGAATATTGGATAAAAATTTGATTTTCTCTGAGAGTATTTTGAGGTGTTTTCATTGTGATTCCATCTCAATTAGATAACAGTAAAGTCAATCATTAGTGAAATCCATCAGGTTTATCAGTTAACAGAATCATCAGACATTAACATTCGAGAGCCTACGTTTTTTTTTTTTTTTTTTGCCTTATCACAATACTCATGATCGGTTTTTGATCAACTTGGAAAACATATTGGTTGAACATACCTGGATTGATTGTTTGAATTCTATATTACATTGTAGGCATTATCTCTTTGGTCATACTAGTTATCAAAATGTCAATGGTTCTCTGTAGAGTGATTTTTACTGTTATAGGAGCATCAGCCTTCGTTATATTTAGTAATCTGCATATTACTAAATAAGAAGATGGGGATTCTAAATGTTACATTGTTTGGCAACTTAAATTAGTGAGGAAAGAGTTGAGCTATTATTTTCTCCTATTTGAATAGAGATGGTAAAGTTGAGAAAGACTGCATTGGTTTAATGTACAAAGAGATGGAACGCTTGGAATGCGAGATGTTAGATTTATACTTTTTTTTTTTATATGGGTTGGTTCTATCCTATAATCGGGACAATGATGTTCTTGATTAAGAGTGTCAGCCTTTGTTATATTTAGTAATTTACATATTACTAAATGAGAAGATTGGAATTCTAAGTTTTTTATATAGGTTGGTAATTGTCTTCAGCCTTTTCTACATGTATTAACAGAATATAAGGAGATAAATGCAAGTATTTGATATAAAAGAAACGCTATAATGAGAAAACATCTCAAGGGGGCCAAGTCTTAGGATTTATGCTATTAGTTTATCTAGTTTTTATGAAAAACTTTATATCTCGTTAAGCTATTACAACAATAGACTCTTCAAATGCTATTCAATATGTCAATTAAATAGAATCTTAATATTTTACACAAGAAGCCTTTTCTTAAGAATTTAATACAAAAGTTACAACATCAAGATAAATCAGGCATGCTGCCCCTTTTTTAAGCCAAATGGTCGGATTTACATTTACATTAAAAATCTAATAGAGTAATGTTATCGTTAATGATGTAATAAGAATCAAAATGAATAGTCAGTAAATGGGCTCTTAACTTATCAACAACAATGTTGTGACCTTGCCTTAATTGATTACTGCTTTAATAAAAATAAAGTACATTTTGCCTTAAACAGTGATACATGAAGCTTTGGTGTAAATAATAATAGTAATAAAATAAAAAAATGGGAAAATTGCACAACAACCTGAGAACTTTTGAAATTATATTGCTAACTTTAGTTTTCCAATTGCATTTGTGTCTTTCAATGTATACAATCCAGCTTTATGAAAGTAATTTGGGTATCTGTAGTGTTTATAAAACATCATAAACTTAGTCTTTACTTTTAACTTATTTTACATTAATAAAACTTATTTGTTATTTTAATATCAGGGAAATGAAATTCTAAAAGTTTTTGGTAAGTGCAAAGGCCCTTTTAAATCATTGTTATAACCATGTAACGCATTCCTATTAATGTGAAGGTAGATATTTGAAATTTGTAAGAATAAAACTTTGAAATGTAATTTTTGTTGTGTTGTCTTAATTGATTACAGCTTTAAGGTGGCAACTGGCAAGGTATTTATTCCCTTATTGTTTGAAATGTTATTCATTGTCTAATTTCACTTGTATCTTATGTATCTTGAGATATCTCCATGTCTCCTTGTTTCTCCAATAGTTGGAATATCATTAGATATTAAATATCTAGTTTATAAAGTATCTCTAGAAATTAGTTATTCTTATCTTTTTTTGTTTTTTATTCTTTTGCTATTCTTATCTTTTTAGTTTTTTATTCTTATTTAGCCAAGTAACCTATGGCTAATATAAGAATTTTTATTATATTTTTTAATATGAGTAGAACTTTCAATCTCTCTTACAACAAGAGACATGATGAGAGGTGCTTATGGTATTTAAGAAACCCTTGTATTTTCTGAATATTGAAGGAATGTGTTGATTGGGTTTCAATAATTTTGAATCATTATATCATGTAAGTTGATCAAGTGAGAAAATCTCACATGTGAGATTATTATGAATTATTTATAAACATTGTTATCTTCTTCCCACCTTCTCATTCTTTTACTTTTTGATTATTAGCATAATAGATTATTATTTTTTTTCGTTTTGTTGAGCAATATTAATATGTAACTGCTAACCTTAATATAGGACTTCAAAATGCATAAGAGTTAGATATGTAAACCCTACTTTTAGTAGGCCTAAGACTTGATTGAGAGTACCTTCCGAACATTCCTAAAGATCAACTAAACTAAAAACTTAAGTTTATGTTTAGAAACGAATTAAATTTTTACAATTCAAAAGCCAATTGTCGATAAAACCCGAGTTTGAAGAACTGCGTGCTCTAAAACTACTTAAAACCATTAAGGAATTCTAACCCTAAATAATTAGTCGATAATTTAATTTGAATAATTTCATTCAACTTTCAAAAATTTCACAATTCTACAAAAAAAAAATCATAAATCACAAAACAATGTAAGATAAAAATCCTAAAACAATTTTCTATAAGGTTATGCCCTTATCTTCATGCATAAGCCTTACACATAAATAAGTAGACCAACCGATCACCTTAGATAACTTATCAATTGAGAGTTGGAATCATTTATCAATTGATAACTTATCAAAATCTAGTGATAAGACAATTTCCTTATCACCTCTTCACTTATACTACATATGGACAATTTTTCACAAGAATTCATAAGCTTAACTTTAATAAAGGTGATAAGACCACTCCATGGCCTAAAAAGACTTCTAATGGTAGATCTAAAAAGGGGAGAAAGGGGGGCCATGCACTTGTCATTCACCCATCAATCACTTCTTCTTACACATCACTATTCACCGTTAATGCTTACATTATCAAGAGTTGCAATTGTTGACTTTTTGTAAGCTACAAGACAACACTTTCAAGACCTTTAAACACTCATTCTCTCTCCATTTCTAACTAGCCACACTTTCCACCATTTCTCTCCCTTTCAATTTCACTTTCACTTCATCTTTCTCTCCTTTGAAACAAACATAAAAAGGAGAAATAACCTTACCTCACAAAATCCATTTTTGAAGCTTCACTCACGGCATTTTTTTCTCTTGTTCTTGTGTCATTTCTTTCACCATCTAAGGCCTTTTAAGACCATTAGAATCTTCCATAAACCCCATTCCAAAAGAGCAAAAGATTCGGGTTCCAAAAGGTGGCTAAAAGGAAGAGGTAAAGTTAAAGGCTTAAGTGGAACCTTAGTGCACAACCACCAAACTTTGCGTTAAGGACGAATAAGTGTTTCTTGTGATGTGTGGATTAGTATTTATGTTAGGAGACTTGGATTTCTTAAAGATATGAGTAAGGTTTGAGTTGTTATAATACCAAAAATCGTTTTAAGAAACAAACCATAAAACCCTTACATGAAGTTGAAATATGAGCATGTAAAGTTGGTGTTATGTATGGACATTTGTTTAATGCTTTGAATGGAAGATTTTAAGTTAAGAAAATCTTGAAATGAGAACTTTAATGGAAGATAAGCATGCTGGACGTGAGGGTTCCATAGTCATTTGGATGTTGATTTTGTTTCCATTAAGTTAAACATGCTCAAATCTAGACTTAAGTTAAGGAAAAATCCATCACATGAAGTTTTATGAAGAAACCAACTTTGTATGACATGAGCTATGATATGGGAGTTGTATTAAGTATAAGATCTTTTATTTCTTTGTGTGGAGCATGAGTTAAAGGATCATTTGATGGAAGAAAACTTAAGTTAAGATTTATACACAAGTAGTTAAGTGCATAATCTACCACCTAAACTTAAGGAAATGATGAAACAAGTTGAAAAACCAAGTAAGGACCCTTTGAGACCATCATGAACAGATCTGGAACGTGGGGGAAAGAAGCCTAAAAATATGATAAAAGTGAATGAACTAAGTGAAAAGATTAACTAAAGTAAGTATAGTAAGCATATAAAGCCTAAAACTCAAAACCGAGCTTAAAACTTTCAAAACAAGCCTAGAACTCTAAGTTGGGCCTTCAATAAAAATCTGACTAGCACCTTAAATTACCAAGAGAAGTTGTTTTGAAGCCCATAAGAAATTCACCTAAGGCTCCATAAGCCCACCAAAGTCATTAACTTTTGTTTGAACCAAAAAACAAGCCCATTTGACAACTTAAACCCACTAAAGGGCCCAAGAAGTGGTTGTTAGCCTTAGGAATATAAATTAAAGTTGTAAATCTGATCTCAAGGAGCATTTTAAGCTTAGGATAAAATATAAAGACCAAGCCCAAAGAATTTCTTAAGTTATTAAAAAGCCCATTTACCAAACAAGGCCCAAAAACACTCCAACACATGAGGAACGCTACTGTTCTGACCCATGGATAGAATTGTATACCTCATTTCGAAAATCTAACCTTACCACATTAAAGTACACTCAAAAACAATGAAGATTGACTATAAGATCATAAAAATCGGATTTAAAACGAAAAAGTTATTTGCGATTGAACTTTGAGTAAAAACCGGAAAAAATTACGAAAACTAGTTAAAGATATAACTTAAGGAAAATTTACTTAGTTTCTTAAGTTTGTTTCAATTCCTTATAAAAATTATTTCAATGGCCAGGGGACACTGTTTACGGAGACGGCTTGCCTCCGGATTACTTTGACTGACCCATATGGCAAAGTGAGTAAATTCCCGATAACTCTTTACTTGATTGTGCTTGTAGAAATAGATGCACCTAAACTTACATATATGAATTTGGATGCTTGTGGGATATGGGAGATGCATGTGTATGAATTTGTGGATGAATGTGATGACTTGTTAAGTATATTTATTAAGGGGAATTGCTTGCATCATATATATATATGAATTGTATGGAATGAAAATGTCTGATCACCTTGAACATCGAGTTAATCTCTTATGCAATTAAGAAATCAAAATGAATCATGCATACCCTATATTGCATACGGATAACACCGATTGCCGCTTCACGTAGAAGATGGGAAGGGACTCACAGGCATACGAGTTTCCTGCAGGATTGGGCACTAGCAACACCATCATATATATTAAGTCTCTGTCTTAAGCTGATGGGCTTACTAGGCGCCGGGAGACACCAACCGTCGGCGAGGGGCCGAGTCTTGTAGCTTCTGCTTAGGGTATGTGTTTATGGACTGCAGGGGCCACCACACCGCTAGACTTGGGATTTTAAAAGATATGATTTGATTTTGGTAAAGGAAGCATATATATATATATATATATATTTGATTTTGATGATTTTGATGAGGATTCTTCTTTGATTGTTAATGGAGTGTTGGATGATTTACAAACATCCAACCATGTTTTGATATTGGTTAATCCTTTTCCTGATAATGAGGAAATTTTTTCCTTATCTTTATCCTTGTCCTTTTTGGGAGGCATCTCCTTGCAAGAATTTACGAGTAAGAAAATCAGGAAGGGAATTGGAAGATCCATTGATATGCTATATTTCGAAATCAAATATAGAAATAATAGACTGCCATCTAGCAAAAATTTATTTTGAAGCAATGTTTTGAACATCTTTTAACAAAACATTTTTTTCTGCTTTGCAATCAATTCTTAAAAGAAATTTTTAGTAAATCTCCTTGAAATTTTGAAATTGTTAAAACAATAGCTAAGATTTCCTTTTTGATTGTTGAATAATTTGACTGACAATTATTCCAATTTTTTGATACAAATTGGACAATATATTCCTTATTATTTTTTTTTAGAATTCCTCCGAATCCTAAATCAGAAGCATCAGTTTCCACAATTTTCGGTAATGATGGATCTACTATATGTAAACAAGGAATTTCTTTAATTCTTTGTTTGATTAATTTGATAATTTCAGTATGTTCATTTGACCATGGAGGTGGATTCTTTTTTAATCTCTGATATAATGGTTTGCAAATTATGTTAAGATTTGAGAAAAATTCTGCAACATAATTTAAACTTCCTAAGAATCTTTGAAGTTGATTTTTATCCTTGATTTCAATAGGGAATTTTTCAGTGAATTCAATTGATCTTTGAATAGGTATTATGGTTCCATTGTGAATATTAAATCCTAAAAATTTGATTTTGGTTTGAAAAAGACTAATTTTAGTAGGTGAAACTACTAAGCCATTTCTTTTGATTATATTAATAAAAATTCTTATATGTTTAAAATGTTGATCAATATTAGATGAATATATTAAAACATCATCTATATAAGTAATTATGAAACTGATATAATCATTGAAAATTTCATTCATAATTTTTTGAAATTCTGAGGGAGCATTTTTTAATTCAAATGGCATTACATTCCATTCGAATTGACCAAAAGGAACAGTGAAAGCGGTTTTGTACCTATCACTTTCTTTAATCTGGATTTGCCAAAATCCAGATTTCATATCGAATTTTGAGAATATTCTGGCTTGATTTAATCTATTAAGTAAATCTTTTTTATTGGGAATCAGATATTGTATCAAATCCTTCTTTAGCATTTTGATGAATGATTTTTGATGTCGCACCAAATTGTTCCCACCAGTGATTAAACCAAGTAGGAAGATTAAATGATGAGCAATTGTCAAAAAATATTAACCAAGTATGTGTTCTTTTTGGATTCATTTGATAAAACACATTTCACCAGGCTTGCTTATAATCAAAATAATTATAAGTAGCTCGATGACTTGGTTGTGCTGAAAATGGTTCTATATTGAGCTTTGTAGCTGTGATCGGATGAACTCGCCATTCTTTCAAGCTGATTACTTTTAGTATTTTAGCTGTAGAATAACTAATCATCCCTTCTTTTAATTGATCTTCTTGAAGAAGATGTCATAGATCTTATTTCTAATGGTCTTCTGGGCTGATCAAATGATTTTCTATTAAACTGAATGGTAACTTTACCATCGGAATGTTGGATAACATTTGACAGTTCAGTATTATATATTGGTTTTTTAGGAAGTGGATTTTCTATTTCCCAGTGTTCTGGTAAATTGACATCTGACCATTGGATCATTTTAGGAACTGATATATTAGCTTTGGTTAAGTTAGTTTGAATAAGCAAAGTCTGACCTCTCTTATCCATTTTATATGCCTTAGAACCAAAAGCAGTTTTCATTAATTTAAAATATATTCTGTATATTACAACCATTGGTATTGATCCTTCTATCATTCTATAATTATGTGTTTTGATTTGAAGAATTAATGAACTCATGATTGTTTTATCCCAAAGAGCAAGGGTGATATTTGGATGACACTCGAATTGAATTGGTCTACTACTAAGACTAGTTTCAATAGTGGCATGAATTGATCTTTCATATATTAATTCCCTAGCATCTCTAAGAACCACACAAATTGAAGTATCTAAGCCTAATTTAGTAAAAGGTTTTGCTCCTACTTGAACTAAGCTTAAATGCATATAATTCCAATCTTTTGCATATTTTTTTATTGATTCTTGATTTAAAAGTTTGATTGTTGTTAGACTATCAGAAATAGGAATATCCTTTTCTTCTGTAGCTATCACATAATCATTTTTTCCAAAAATCTTCCATTTACCAACTTAATATATCTGATCGTATGATGTTTTTGGTATTTTCCATTCATCAATTGATTTGTCAAAATCTTTTATATGTATCTCATCTTTATTATTCAACATAGATTCCTCGGATTGCTTTGAGGGAGCAAAGCTAGAAGAGGACATTGATCTTCTAAGCAAATTCATATTTTCAAACGAGACTAATTTCTCTAAATCTTATAAATCTAGATTACGAGACTAAATTTAATTTAATATTGTGATTTCCAATTTATGACCTATGTGCAACCCTTAAACTACTAGCAGGATTTATACTAGGCCTCAGTAGGCTTATCACAATATTAAGACTTTTACAAAAAGGTTTTGTCTCAAGTGACTTAGAAATACAAGTTTCAGAATGTCACAAAGACAATCATCTCAATTTTGAAAATATTAATATGCTTATTATACCTATATACCCTCCTTGGCTCTAATACCAAAACCGCAAACCCAGGGAATATCTATTGAATTATTCTTTGGATTCTGAATTCTTTGAAAATATTGAAAGAATAAATTTGAATTATTAATATTATTCTTATGATTTATCTTTCCAATCTCAGATTAAATACGTAGCGTTGTATGCACCTAGCACAAGGACATCCCAACGATCAAAAGATCTTTTAAGGGAGCCTCCTTTGGAAACCAATAGCCTGTAGCCAAGGAGTATTCCAGCCAATATACCTTATAACTGATTTCAGATAAGACTAGATATTTAATGATTAAAATATAAGAGAGGAAATAAATCAAATTTTGACTTTATTAATGATAAGGATAATGATTACACTTGATCAATGATCAAGAATATTGATTACAGAAAAGGCAAGCCAAAGGTAATTTTTATGAAAGTGCTCTAGCTAAACTACAGCACTGAATAAATATTGTAAAACTTCAGCTTCTTCTTCCCAATTTTCTGGATTATATTGTTTTGACATCTACAGAATGAGACAAATGATTCTATTCATCATCGGTATAATACCAATCAGCATAAATTGCAACAGAATAATACCATTCAAGGAAATCTATAGCATTACCAACATAATCATAATCATAATTATAATATTGAAGTTCAATAAATAAAGACATAAATATGTATGTACTGATAAAATTAAAATCACTACAGGTGGCTGAGCCAAGGCTAGTGGGACTTTGATGAGAATGAGATGATATGAACAAATATAAAACCTCCAAAGGCGGTAATACCAGCCGATTATGGGGTTTGAATAGATGAGCTAATATATAAAATAATCTCGTGGAATTACACTCAATCTGGTTGGGGATTCCCCATACGAGATGTAACTTAAGAATATAATCAAATTGATTTTATTAATTAAAATTGATTTTGTACAAAAACATAAAATACAAAAGCATAAATGGATGATTAGGAGGTATGATCAAGAAAATGATCGTCCTACCTCTGATAACAGAAAGAAACAAACAATTATGCTTCAGAAGGTATTTAGATGATTGTTCTATGATTGGTAGTGGAAAAGGAAGAAGATGAGGATGAAGATGGAAGAGATGGAAGAAAGAAAGAAAGGTTAAGGAGATGAAAGGTTTTCTGGAAAATGAAGAGGAAAAGATCGGATGCCTTTGATGTCTGAATGGAGGTATTTATATAGAGGAAATGGACTGATAAGGTTATATATATATATATATATGTAGAGTTTTGTTTTGGTATGAGCACGATAGTGCAAATGAAATAAAACCCAAGGTCTAGAACCCGGATTTTGGTTTAGGTCGGTTAATTATCTCCAAACCCTGACTTCAGGGGGTGTAATTCTGAGTCGTATGCGGTTCCTAGGTCACTGCATGCGTTGTTTAGCATACTGATTGTTCATGCATTCATATGATTGTGCATATAATAAACTTTTGCTATGTGGTACTGATGAGGGCATTTATCTCACTAAGCATAAGCTTACATCTTTATAGATTTTTGTTGATGCAGGAGAACCTCTTTGTCAATTCGGGCCAAGGCATGCTCGTGGTAAGTCTCGTGTAAGGATGGGTTGGAGCGACCAGAAAGCGAAGAGGACATTTGTAATAGATTATAGATATTTAGATACTTTTATGTTTTTGTGCATAACTTAGATTTTATGCAGTTCCGTTATGAACTGCTTTTGTTTGTAATATTGTTTTGGTGTAGGTCTCACGAGCCCATACAATTAGTTAAATTATAATATAGAAGAAATTTTAGTTAAATTGCTCTATATTACTAGTCTATGGGCCTAATGGTAACGTAGAGTGGAAGAAGCCTTGTGTGTCGTATGAAAGGCCTATGATCAACAAGAGGATTGATAATAGACCTTTATACGGTACACGGTGACCTATCACGACAACGATACTATTGGGCTGTTATAAGATACATCTTAGAGATAAATTTTATGCTAATCGTATAGCTAGGCTTAAGTGATTCCTACAATTTGGAAGGGAGAATTTAGGAGAGGTTGAAAAGATTCGATGTCTATGTGAGTTGGATGCATCTTAGAGATAAATTTTGTGCTAATTATATAACTAGGCTTAAGCGATTCCAACGATTTGCAAGGGAGAATTTAAGGGAGGTTGAAAAGATTTGATGTCTATGTTGCTATTGTAAAAATGCTAATTTTCGAATCTTTAAGGAAGTTAAAGAACATTTATATTCTAAAGGGATGGACAATACTTATAATTGTTAGCTATATCATAGAGAGACTGTAGACTCTAATTTAGAAAGTAGTGATCAAGTATATGCTAATGAAGAAGAGAGGTTTGCTATATATGACATGATCGATAGGAGGGATGTCTAAGAAATCATATATGATGTGCAAATGGTAGTTTAATTATGGAAGAAGGCTCTTTTAATGTTCAAGATAATTCATCAAGTAGTTTCAATAAGATATTAAAAGATGTCGAGAGTGATCCATATCTAAGGTGTAAAAACCATTCTCTATAACAAGTTGTCATAAAGCTCCTTCATTTAAAGTCCCTCCATAATCTTAGTATTAAAGCTTTTAATGAAAATATTACATTCATAAAAAGTATTTTGCTAGAAAAAAAATCTTCCCATCTTCCTTTTATGAGTGCAAGAAAGTTTTACATGACTTAGGTTTGGGATATGATATGATACATGCATGTAAGAGCAACTGTGTTTTATTTTGGAAGGACTTAGAGGATGCAAATGAATGCCCAAAATGCAAGACACCAAGTAGAAAGTCAATAATAAAAAAGATTCATGTAAGAAAGTACCACAAAAGATATTGCGATATTTTCCTTTAAAGCTAAGTTTGCAACGATTGTTTATGTTTAGGAAAACAACAATTGACATGAGATGTCATGAGGAAAAAAGAGTCAAAAAGGACAATTTGATGAGACTCCCAACAGATTTAGAAACTTAGAAGGACTTTGATAGATAATTTCCATGGTTTACTAGGGAGCCTCATAATGTTAGCTTAGGTTTAGCAACTAATGGCTTCAATCTTCACGGTAATATGAATAATTCTTATAGCATATGGCCAATGATAATGATACCTTAAAACTTACCACTTTGGAAATGTATGAAAGATACATTTTTCATGATGACTTTACTTATACTAGGTCATAGGTCTCCTAAAGTAGACATTAACGTTTTCCTTCAACCATTGATTGATGAATTAAAAGAGTTATGGGAGTAAGGTGTTTAAACATATGATGCTGTAGTAGGAGAAAGTTTTAAAATGCATGTAGCAATCTTATAGATTGTGAACGATTTTCTTGCATATGGTGATTTATCTAGGTAGAGCACTAAAGGGTATAAGGTATGTCTAATTTGTAAAAGTGATGCTCTTTCTATGCCACTATAGGATAAAAGTAGGTATTTAGGTCATGGATGCTATTTATTCAATGACCATCTTTGGCATCGTAGTAGAAAATGTAATGGGCAATGTTAAAATTGATCTCCTCAAAGATGTTATTCGATGAGGAAATATTTGCATAACTAAAGCCCTTCAAGAGCACTAAGTTTGGAAAACCTTATGGTACAAAGAGAAAGTGTATTACATCATTAGGTAATTAGATGAAAAGAAGTATCCTTTTTGAACTTCCTTATTGGCATAAGCTAAAATTGCATCATAATATCAATGTTGTGCATATTGAGAAAAATACATATGAAAATATTATGGGAACATTATTTAGCATTGAAGGAAAGAATGGAGATATTATAAAGGTATGCTAGGATTTAGAGAAATTAGATATAGGAAAAGAATTACACTTGAAATATGTAGGTAATAAGATAAGGAAACCTCTAGCATGTTACACATTGTCTAAAAAGGAGAAGAAAATCTTTTGAGTTTGTTAGCTCTATTAAGTTCCTAGATGGATATGCTGGAAATATATCTAAATGTGTTAGAGTTGAAGAAGGTAAGATTGTTAGGATGAAGAGTCGAGACTGCCATGTTCTTATACAATGGTTGCCCCATGTCGGTATGTGTGCTTTTTTGAACAAAGATGTCCTAGGAGCAATTAGTGACTTTGCAGAGTTCTTTCATGAGTTATGCCCGAGAATACTTAAAAGTAGAGATTTTAGAAAATCATCAAAAGAAAATTATCCAAACATTATGTAAGTTGGAAATGATTTTTCCACTAGCATACTTTTATGTAATAGTCCATTTAATTGTTCACTTGATAAGAGAAGCTATTTTAGAAGGACCAGTGTAATATCGATGGATCTATCCAATCGGGTATAAATATAACTCTTAAAATTCCAACTTAAATTAATCTTGAGTATAAATTTTGAGATCCTTTAGTTGAATTTGATCAGATTTCTAGGAAAGCTAAAGAAGAATGCACGTAATAAAGCTTGCCCAGAGGGTTCAATTGTAGAAACATACATTGTTAATGAATGCATGACATTTTGTTCAATGTATCTACCTGGAGTTAAAACTTGATTCAATCGGTGAGATAGGTATGATGATGGAGACAATACCAACTCTACGAACTTATTAGTCTACTTGCAAAACATATAGCTATTTGGTCACAAGGCATGTAAAATCCTTAGTTGGGAAGAGCATTAACTACTTCATTGGTACATGCTTCAAAAATTGTTAGGAAATTGATTCCTTTTTGAGATACATATAATATATGATATATGTATATAAACATATATATATATGCTATATAGAATTTATTTTTTTTGTTTTAACCCCTTATATATATATATATATATATATATATATCTTTTAAGTGAACATGAGGACCTACTCTTAAGGGAATCTATGACTAATGTGTTCAAAAGACCAAAGGAACAATTTCCTTTAGGGGTTTAAAAAAACAAGCATAATAACTACTCTAGAGAAATTTATTAACTCGATTATTAGTATAAACTAAATAATTTCACTTGTATAGATGAGGCAATTGCATCAAAAGGGCTCGTGAAAGGCTACCAAAGAGTTATGGCCTTTAGAAGAAGTTCCTCATATTTGTGTCAATCATTGTCATGGATGCATGATAAATGGCATAAAGTTTCTCATAGAAGGTTTTGATAAGTGCCTTATCACTTGAAATAGTGGTGTTGTTGTAAAAGGAGAGCATAAAAGGAATTTAACAAACCTTTATGGTATTTTGATTGATATTCTTTAGTTGCAATATCAAAATAATTTTAAAGTAATACTACTTAAGTGTAAATGGTATGAACTTGAGTGGAACAAGTCTCTTTACATTGATAAGGATTGCACTAGTCTCAATATAACTAAGACATGGTATGAAGATAATCCATACCTGCTTGCAAGTCAAGCAAATCAAGTTTTCTTTGTTGTCGATACGAAACTAGGTGATAATCGGAAAATTACACAAAGAGCACATCATCACCACTTATATGAGCCAATCGTTCTTGACCTAATTGATAACATGGATAACTAAGAAAATGTCAATAATGTTGAATTTGATGCATTTCAAAAAGAATCATGCAATGAAATAATTAACATTGATGATAATGACGAGATTGGTTTTTTAAATCATATTGATTTGAACCTAATGTTGTCAATGTTGAGGCCATGAGAAGTAAGCATATCAATATATCTATAAATGATGAGATTAATGTAGATTCTAGTGACAAGGAAATGTCATACAATGTAAATGAAGAAGATGACATTGATGGAGGATTTAACATAGATAGTAATTATGAATGATTGGGTTGATATATTGAAACATATTTACAATTATGAAAAATAAAATTGTTATAATTGTTGGTTTAATGAATTTTTTTCTCATTCTTTTTATATTTTATGTGTGTACAAACATGGTATCTAGATTTTGTTCTTATTTATAGCCATTAGTTGGAGACGAAAATAGCCATAATAGAGGAAGAGGGACCAAAGTTGACTTTTCACCATTTTCTTTTTATTTCTAAATATCTTATATTTTAAAACTTAATCATGAGTATTCTTTTCTTTTTAGTTTTGAGAAATTCTCTACTTGATTACATAGCGATAGGGTTCATATTGTTAAGTTTAGTAATACTTGTGAAACCAATAGAGATTCATGGAAGTGACACAAATAAGTTTGTCATAAGATGAATTCTTGTACTTATTGTTAGTCACACTATGTGTGAAATATTTTAACATGAGTTAGCTATCTTAAATACGTACCTATCTATTTAGTTAGTGCCATCAAATTAAATAGATGCTAGTCTACTTCTTTCTTCTTGACGATCAAAAGGTTGTGTGCTAACAAACGTAATTGCTTTTTTTTTCTTTTTTCCTTTTGAACATTATAAAACACGAGAAATAAGAAGTATAGGATTTTTCTCTCTTTTCTTCGTTTATTCTCTTCCTATGAGACTAGCACCTATCTATGCACAACTTTAAAAATATGCCTTTTTGTATATAGCCATTAGGATAGATACAAATTCATCTCAATGGCCTTTAGAGAATATTGAAAAGTCTTCTGTGAACACAACTATAAGAAGGGAAATAATACCTCCCAAACATAAGCAACAATCTATTTTTTTAGAAGCACTATAAAATTGAATAGAGCTCTAAATAATATATATTATTGTGATTATGTATACAAACATGTACATATATATGTATATTATTTGTCTGAACATTATTTTATTGATGATGTTTATAAATAAATTTAGAGGATAGTAGTAAGGTATAGGTAGAATTTCTTAGATAATTATATATGTTGGTTTGATAGAAAGATAGAGAAAATTTGTCTTAGTAATATCTTGGAGGACATAAAAAGAAATGTAAAATATTTTTCATAAATATTTATTATTCAAATTAAGCTCATTATAAAATTATTATAACACTTAGATTTTTTAGTTGCAATAGAGAAGCATCATGTTTAAGGCAAAAGTCGTAACTTAAAGTTAGAGAAATTGCATAGTCATAGCATTTGGGCTATTATAAAAATTACATCTGAAAATGCACGATCAATGGGAGAATTTGCATCTTTGTTTTCTACCAAGATAGGCATCCAAATGCACTGTCATTGTCTACTTGATCATGTTAGATGGGAAGCTATCGAGGAGAAACATAAGGAGTGACTTTTTGTACACATACTGGTATATTTATCAAATGAATTGTTTCATATGTTTTGGAAAGAAAAATGTCTAATCTTTATATATATGTCAGGAATTCTTTCACATAAAAGGGTGGCATGATGAGTCTCATGATAGACTATGTGTAAGCAAGATCTTTGCTAATTTTACAAACAATTTCACCATAAGTTTTATGAATATTACCAAAAGTTAGAAGGTGAAGAAATTGGAAGGAGAACACCTTATCTTGACTTGAACGGAAAAGAGGAAATGTGATTCAGATAAACATCAAGTATGCCATTTGAACTACGTTATAACATTTTCATCTAAAAATTTATATTTATTTGATTTTATTTTAATTGATATATAGCAATGCTCAATGGCTGAATGTTAGAATCATGGCAAGATACCCTATGTACAACATAGGGGATCTCAATCATTTGCATTAATATGTCATATACTAGTTAGGTTATATCTATTCATTAACTTGAAGAAAATATATGAAATGTACTTATTTTGTTAATTGTATGTTACTTTTATGTTTAGAAATGCACCTATATTTGCTCTGGTAATGATCAATGGTCATCTCTTAGTGTTGAACAAGATTATGTACATTCATTATGGTTCTCATGTTGGTTTATTTATATGATGTCTTTCATGTTTATCAATCTCTAAATTATCTTATGATAGGCAAAAATGGTTGCTATTCAAAATAAACCTTGTCCAAACAATAAACATCCACTAATTGAAGATGAAATTTGTAGTATTGTCTTAGGTAGGTGTTTGGGCTATGTTCATAGACTTAACCATTGTCCTAAACCTCTAAGAAATGAAGATGATGAGTGATCTTTTGCTGAGGTGCAAGGCTTGAGAGAGGATTTAGCAGATGCTAGAGAGGAATTGGTTAGAACACAAGAGTAGTTAACAAGCACACTACAAGAGTTAGTTGAGGTAAGAGTTGAATTGAATAATACTAATGTTATGGTGTAGAAACTTAGAGAAATGGTTAAACGCCAAATTGAAGATATGAAAATCGTATAGGCTAACTTACAAATTTTAGCTTGAGCAACTAACACCAGCCAAAGAATGAATTGTTATTTATAATATTCTTTTTCAAGCATATATATTTTTGTGCAAAGATTTATATTATTCTTTTTAAAAATATGCAGATTGATGGCATCTTTTTATGATCTTAGCAATGTTAAGCTCAAGAAAGGCTATGTCAATATCATTCTTTTGGCATCTTTCTCTTTCTACAAGTTTAGTCAATAATTTGGAAAAACAGCTTGTTAGACTTTGTTATTAGTTTAGAATAGCTAATATTCATTGTTTAGGCCAAAATTTCTTTGTTATTTAAATAGCTAACAACATGATTTTTAGCTACCAAAGATTGTCATTTAATACTATTTTATAGTACTTTTACCTACCCATAATTGGTTGCAAAAGGTAGGACTCTTTGCTACCAAATGATATATGTTATTTAAGTGTAATTTTTAGCTACTAAATGTTATTATTTGCTACCATATTGTAATGCTTTTAGCAACTATATTTGGTAGTAAAAGCAATGGTTTTTTTATTACTAAAATATATTTGGTAACTAATAGCAATATATTTAGCCACTAAATATCGTTATTAGCAACTACTGTGATGATACCATTAGCTACCAAAATTTCGTAGCAAAATGAATAACTTTTTGTTACTAACTAAATTTGGTAGCTTATACCATTTAGTAATTTCTTAGTTGCTACCATTTATGAAATGACAACTAATACTTTTATCTATCAATTTTTAACTTTTAGCAAACAATTTTGGCAGTAGCTAAATGTCAAATTTGTTGTAGTGAGAGTACCTCCTTTAAGAATTTTGTATACTCAAGCATTTACGATAAAACTACCACAAATAGTAAATTAATGTGCAATTGTTTAAATAAATTTAAAAACTTACCATATTGCTTGTGTAAGCATAATTTCCTCAACCTCTAAGTATATGGGATTGGCGGTTTATACTCTAACCTTTTGGGGCTCTAGCTCTTCTCTAGGTGGTTTTGAAGTTTCTATAACTTTGTCTTTCGATTCTTTTGTCATTGGCTTTGGGTTGACTTGAGTCTTTTCAAGCTGTTTTATAACTTGCAATTCCTTTCCACTTCTTTAAGTTATAGCTTCTTCTTAAGCTTATGGTGAAGGTTCTTATTGTTTCTTAAATGAGATTTTAGCAAGTTGCTCTATTTGTTTTTCAATGCTCACTAGCCCAACATTGTTACTTTGTGCATACCTCATCAACATGTCTTCCAGTTTTGATTTCTCCTCTCCTTAAGGAATATTCATATTCCTTGGTTAGGTCGCATAAGTATAATTGCTTTGATAAGTAAACTACTCCTTAGCTTGTTCTTTATGATCGTGATAGGGCATATGTTGAAATCACCATTAAGTCATAAAATTACCAACCAGCCTTTGATAATATTGTGCCATATATCCCTCTAGGTTAACTAAATTTGACATCATAGACTATTATACTAACATAAGATAAGTATCAAACTCTTTAGTTAAAGAATCCACCTTTGCTACTAATGCTATGGTAGCTTCTACATCTACCATGCCAAGATTCTTCTTACTAGGTCTAGCACATTCCCAGTAGTAGCTGTTCATGGTTAAACTTTCAAACAAAGCATAAGATTCATTGGCCATTTTTTGAATTTAATGTTCCACTTACAACTACAACAAGCCACTATTTAGTGGCAAAATTTAATCCATTATAAAAGTTTGTACTTGCATCTAAAATGGAAGAGCATAATTAGGACACTTTCTAAGTAATTCCTTAAAATGCTCCTAAGCATCATATATGGTTCAATCATCAAACTAAGCGAATGATGAAATATCACTACAAAGTTTGGCTATATTAGTTAGAGGGAAATATTTTTCTAAATACTAATTAGTCAATTCCTCCCATGATGTAATAGAATCATTCTAAAGGTATGCTAACTTATAATGCCCTTGAACCTAAAGTACTATAGCCCGCTAAGTGTCTCTATCATCTATTGACATATTAGGCATAAGCTTCTATTAAAATCTTCAAATTTACTTATTGAAGTCTTCAAATAATTTCAAATTAAATTTAAAACTTCAAATAATTAGAACAACAGCAAGCATATTTCATAAATCACGAACAAGAATTTACTAATTATAAAATAAACTCCAATGGTCATAGTTCAAATTTATTTTCACATTGGAAGTTTTTGTTGTCACTAGCTATGCTGATACTCTTGATTATGGTATTTAGCTAGACAAACTTTGAAATTCTACTCAAACTTGCACTTGAAAATTTAAAACATGGTGACCCAAAATCCAATACGAAATATGACAAACATATGTTCATTAACAACATATTACATGTCACATGCATTATAAGTATCTACTAAGGTATAATGCACCAAACAATAGGTTATTATCTTTGATTTAGCCATCAAACAACATAAGGATACTCATGATCCAGGTATATATATAATACGATATAGTATTGGTGTTAGGTCATCCCTAATACCTTAGGAACTAAGTAACTAAGTCATACTTAATTCTACCAAGATCATTTCTAAGTAAGACTCCACTTTAGATAGGATTGCAGAAGGATCACTGGGGTACTACCCTAATATTACTAGTCCTCTTGGTTCCTTGGCCCTAACTAGGCATAAGCAGCATATAATAGCTTAATGTTAGATAATTAATTAAGTCCAATTAATTTCTCCAGTTTAGCAAATATAAATAACAAACAAATATCCTATACCTTGTTCCATTAACTCACTAGAAACTAATTCAACAACCTGTCTAGAACTTGTCACAACATAAAGACCAAGTCTTAGTTCATGGCCTATAATTATACTACAATAGCACCAACTTAGTCCCTATCTTCCTTATACCCCATCCTCACTTGCTCATAACACCCCTAACCTCTACTTTTAACTTAGACCCTTAAAGAGAAAAAAAAAAAAGATTTATGCTTGTGAAATGATTTTTAAAACTGTTTTTGATGGATAAAATCATCTTTCAAACATGTAATAAGAAATCAAGTATTAGAAATAAGTTTTAGAAGACTAAGGAAAAAAGAATTGTAAACTCCTTGTTGGTCACTATAAACATAGTGTTTGGATGCTAATAGGCTTAGCATCTGGTCACCATGAAGGACTCACAAAACATAAGTCATCAGAACTTAGCATCTGGACAGTACTCCCTATGGCATCTAGACACTACCTCATAATCTGTGGATTTCTATAAATTGCAACTCACAACATTGTACTCCTTCAACCTCCACTCTAAACCTAATCGGAAACCACCACTTGTAAGGATTTTTCTTCACCTAAAACTCAATTTACACTTCTCCAAAACCACCAATCACAAATTACCTTAATCTTTCCTTCATTCTTATGAATTTGTTTCTTGTTCTTATTCAAACTCACGCAAGAAAATTATCAAGAGAGGGTTCATGTGCGTAAGAGGGAAAAAGTAGAAATTAACCTCATTTCTTTTTATAAAGGGATAAGGTTTGTAGAATTTTTGGAATGCCCAAAAAACCCTTGACTCTTTACTATTATTATTATTTTACGCTTTTCTTATTTAATATCTAAGTTTTACATAACAATTACCTTACTTTTCCTTGCAAAGAAAAAGGAAATTATGTTAACCTTACTGCATCATCCATATCTCCCTTGATTTTGAAGATAGCACATATCTCTAGAATATTAGCAATATGTGCATGTAGATCCCCTTCTAGAGAACCTTCAAACCATAATTGCTATTAGACCATTTATGTCACATCCCAGCATAGTATAGGAAATACCATTATACAGGAATACTTGTTTACATTCAACAAAAGTATTATTTATAATAAAGGAGTACTACAATAGAGTTCAGCTTTATACGCAATTACATAAAAAGTATGTAACCTAAAGCATAACTAAACTTAAATGATAGTAGATTTTTTTCTCCATTAAATATGTACAAATCCTTCTTAGGACTATGATCAAAATACAAGAAGACTTTTTTTCAAAAGTAGCTAACTCCGTCCTATACACTCTAAAAAAACTTCCCCACACATTAGTGGTTGTACCCACTCAAATGTCTTCTTGAACTAAGGATACATAAGTATCCCCTTAACTCTTTGAGAGCTAAGTAAGAGTGGATAAAATAGAATATGGTACAAGCATAACAAACATTCAAAAGCATCTTTATCATAAAGCATTCAATTTCATATTGAGAATTACTAATACTAAAGATCTATGTAGGGAAATATGTGCTACGCTTATGCATGTGATATCGATACCAATATTCTAGCCTTGCCTAAATGTCATTTGGTTAGTCAACACTTTTAGGAATTTGGATACAATGTCTAAGAACCTAAGGTAACAAAGAGTTACCGTATCCAGCTTAGTTGAAAACATATGAAGTGACTAAAATTAATTGAGCAAATACCAATCTATATGCTTAAAACTTGGCCTAACAATATTCTAGTTTCTTAAAATCTTATCCTATAGGTCCTTACATGCCATGCCATGAATGTAGTAAGCAATATAACGACCTAGTATTGGGTATGAATCTTAAGTTCCATAACAACTCAATCAGCCTAGATCCAACTTTGTGTCTAAGCTTTATAATTTAACTCTTTATATAGGGTTCACTTAAGTGAACACCTAGAAAGATAGTTCAAGTTCTAAGTTTTCCAAGCAATAAGATGGCTCAGCAAATCATTCATACATGTAGATACATTTCATACAAACAACACACATTCAACGAAATCACTTACACAATCAATAAATCACACAATTATAACTTATAACATAACTAACTCTAAGTTGAGTAGACATAAGTCTACTTACTCAAAAACAAAAAATATCCATGTACTAGGGCTTGATAGTAGGTGCAAATCCTATGCTTCGTGATGTGGTCTTTCTTTATCTATCTCAACTAGGAAAAGCACATAAAGTTCCCATGTTAACTACAAGTCGAAGCTAAACCCATATAAACTTACTTTTGCTTATCCTCTTAATATTATGTTTTTTTAACTTCGATTAGCCATATGTTCTTTATTTTTTATTTGATTTTAGTAAAGTTTATATCATCATGATTGTTATTCCCAGTACTATTGAAGTATCTTAAAAGTGATATTGGTCAATATGATTATAGGGTCAAAAAAATGCCCTTTTTTGCTACCGACTTGATCGTATGTTATTTTAGCTACATAATTGACCTGAGTGAGCTCTAATTCTAAACTAATAACCCCAAAAATTACATATCTCATACTTGACCAGTATTTACTATGTACAAAGAGTGTTGATCTTATATTAATCTAGCAAATATGTAATAAATAGTGTACAAGCTTAATTAATTCCACCAAGAATAACATGAACTCATAAAAAGATATAGTTTAATACTGACCATTGATTATACTTAACTAGGTTATTGCTTATTTTTATTAAAATAGTATTTTTAGCTCAAAATATGGAAAATTACAAAAATAAGCAAATTTATGCATGAGATAAAAACTAAGTGTTCCAAATATCATTATAAACTTCCAAAAGACAAAAAATACTATCCTTATCAATTAATTTATTCAAAAAATAATTATTTTGACAAATTGGAAAAATTACCAGTTTTATGCGAAATAAATATAATAAATGGTAAACTTATATATTTTCATAAACTTATTACCATAATTAAATACATATATTAAGTATATTATGTAAAAAAATTCAACTTGAAACAATAGCATGTAATATTTCTAAAAATTTGCCCAAACAACGCATTTTTGTAAGCACCTTATATTTCAACTCATTATTTAACCAAGATAAAATTATACATTAATCTACATCTAAAATAACCTTCGAAACATTTTTTTTTTCATAATTAATTAATAAGATTTGATATTTTTAAGAAAAAAAGGAACATACATTTAGAAAATAGAGGAAGTTCAACCGTTAGCCACCGCTTCTTATCGAAAACACTCCTTTAGCCACCAACTTTCTAACCCTAAACAACCACCAAAGCAGAACTCCGGCAACCCACTAAACTGGCTTTAACTAGATTACGATCTATTTTTGTTATGTTTTTCTCTTTTTTTTTTTTGAAATTTTTCCTTTATTGTTTTCTTGTATTGCTAAGCTTCTAAATTGTTGTAAATGAAGTATGTTACTATATTTATAGGCTTGGGGGTCAATTGCATGCAAAAAAAGTAGGTGCCAAGTGTCATTTTCCTAGTATGACACCATGTAAATAGGTGCTAAGTGTCCTAATTTTATTATTTTGGCTAATGACTTACCATCCTAAGCTATTTCCAAGCTACTACATCATGTTTGGATGAGTTTGATAACTCATCAAGTTATTTTTAAACAATTATAACCAATTTCATATTATTTTCCTATATTTTATAATTTTATTTTATTGTATATATATTTAATAAAGATTATGTATATTTAATATATTACATCTATGTTACATACAATTTCACTTCGCTTTATTACTCTTATAAGTTAAATAACTTATCTTTAAGATCTTGTTATATCCCGAGCTTGAATCTCACGTTTTTTATAAATATTAACTTTACCGATAAATTAATGTTTTTATCAAATTAGACCTTTCATATACATTATTTTTAGCAATTAACTTTATTGAGTTATTTCTTCCAACTTTTATGATCTTACCTTAAAATTTGGACCAAAATGGATAAATTTGCTCGAAACCCTAAATTTAGGGATTTAGAACCCTAGGGTATTACCTCCTACCTTCCTTATAAAAGGTTTCATCCTTAAAACCTAATTACATGTTGAATGACATATACTCATAACCTTATCTTAGTAAAAGGAACAATTGATGATAAGATTATTAACCTTGCATGAATAGTTTAGAGTATTAAGCTCTTGTTGACTCTATAGAATCCCATATCGCTTCCTCAATAGTGTATCCGTTCCATAGGACCTTCACATATTCAATGTCTCGGTTTCTTAATCATTGAACTTTTGTATCTAAAATATGAGCTAAATGCTCTATATATGTAAAATTTTCTTTTAACTCCACTGAGGGTACATCTAATATTGTTACTAGATCACCTATAAGCTTACTTAAGGTTAAAACATAAAATTGATCATGACTCAAAATGCGCGATTTTCCCAACTTTAAAACCTACATTTCTATATAAATTCTTGTATAGTTTAGTTAATTTTTCATGAAATTAGAGTTTATGTACAAAATGGACCAACTTGTGTAAAATCATAAAAAATGCATGAAAAAGTGTTATTTTTAAATGAATTTAATCATTTTATATCCTCTACGTAGGTGTGTGGGGGCTATCATGGTCTTGGTAACTCTCGCCATTTGATTAAGGAGGTTAAAATGAAGGGCATTATGAAATTTGACTTACAAATCAATCAGTAGCCTTGCTATTGACCAATCGATATGCCTTAAAACATTAGGGATACAGCAACCTATCAAGTGATCGATTGTGGGAAATACCGGTATCATGAATAGAACGTGAAGGGATAGATTTAACCATACCAATTGATTAGTCGTTTTATGTAATACCCTAAGATTTCAAATCAATGCGATAATCCTATGATTCAACCCCCTAAATTTAAGGCATCGGGTTAATGTTATTTGTTTTAGTTTAAACTACGTAATAAAATTAGAAATATTAGATGAAGTATTCTAGTAAAATTAAATTTTCAAAATAAGCTATATAAAAGGATTAATTTGATAAAAACGTTGATTTATTGATAAAGTTGATAAACTATCGAAATGTAAAATTTAAGCTTTTAAATATAGCGAAATATTAGAGATAAGTTATTTAACTTATCTAAAATAACAAATGAAGTGAATTGCATATAATATACATGTATTTACATGTGATACGCATTCTATATATTAAATATATGCATATAATAATAAATTATAAAAAAGGTAAATTAATATAAAATTAATTGAAAAAATGAATGGATGAGTCACCAAATGACGTGGCAGCATGGGGATAACTTCAAAACATGAGTCATCGCAAGATTAATAAGGAATTGACATATGGAATCTAGTGGACACTTAAGAAAATAGGAAAACGACATGTATCAACCTTTTTTTTGACATGCAAAAATCCTAAACACTATAAATAGGACCCTAAACCTCATTTGGAATATTTTAGAAACCTAGAAATATAAGAACATAATTTTAGAAAGTTAGCAAAAAATTCAAAAAATAAAATAAAATAGCAGGAAACTAGGGGGAATTATGGTTTTGAAAGCCATAAGTAACTTGACAAGAAGCCACTTAGGACTTAAACTTTTGGTGGAGAGAAAAAGTGGGTTCACATAGGGTGGTAGCTGAAGGATAATTAGAGCATCGTGCATTAGTGAGTTAAATTTTAGTGCCTAATTTTCATTAATTTATTAAAATATCAAATTATCTTAGAAAATTATAAAATTTGGTTTTTCTAGGTTATTTTACATATAATTTCCTTTGGAAGTTTTATTTTCTTGAAATAACATTGATTTGGGGTACTTGTTTAAGAACATGCTTTGTTTCGATGAAATTTAAATGAATTTTTCAAAATATTAAATAATGTTATTTCAACATAAAAATTTTTGTATAACACACTTATATAATTTATTAAATTGTAGTAACAATAATTTTGAAAATAAGAAAGTTTACTATTTATCATAATTATTTTGGATAACATTGGCAATTTTACTATTTTATTGGAATAATTAGTTTATAGTAAAATCAATGTATGAGCCCTATGTATTTTGACTTATAGAAGTTTATGATGATATTTGGAACACTTGCTTTTTATGTCACACATAAATTTGTTTATTTTCCCTAATTTCCATGATTTCCAACTAAAACCGCTATTTTAGTAAAAATATATAATAGCACGTTTAGTGTAATTGATGATTAACAATTAAACTATATATTTTTGTGAGTCTATAGGATTTTTTGTGAAATTAATTGGGTCATACACTATTTATCATGTATTTTCCTAATATAAGTTTATATATTGACCTAATATGTAAAATAGTATGTAATACTATTATAATAATTGATAAGATAATGTAAGATTAGTATTTTAGGTATAAAATTGATGTTGCTTAAGTTTGGAAAATATAATTTTTGGGGTTTTAGTTTAAAATTAAAGCTTATTCAAGTTAACTATGGAGTTACAATAACGTATGATTGAGTCACTAGTGAGAAAGTATATTTTTGGGCTTATAATCATATTGATTAATTTTGTTTCTTAAGATATATTAATATTACTTGAAACAACGAGTGTGACGATATAAAATTTACTGAAATTAGATAAAGAATGAGCAAGATACGGTCCAATGAAGTTTAAAAATGCGATAGTGAGAGCTTTTAAAAGTTTAGATTCGACCTGTAGTTAATTTGGAGATTATGTTCATATTTTCTTAGGTGTAACAAATAAGGAAGGACCACATTGTGAAGTTTTAGATTTCGTACTACTTTTAAGGCTAGGTAAGTGAATCTAGCCATGTTTGGAGTAAATATATTGCTACTCATAATACTATGTGCTATTTGATGCTATGTTGATTGAATATGACTATATTTTAGATATACTTACATGCTCTTATGGTGGATGCTAATGTGGTGACTTTGAATGATGGTATCTATATCCTGGTTATGCTGCTATGTTGGGTGTTGATATGGTGTTTACAAATGATTGTACTAACTTAGAAAGTTGAATGATTACTTACACAATCTTCTAGGTGTTCACCAAAGTGAACCCTAAGTGAGATGTTAGATTTTTGCTAAGTAGAGTTTGAAAACTATAAGCAAATAACTAGGTTGGATAAAACACGAAGATTGATTATTCTGAATGATATACTTGAGTTCTTATTACATATCATGGCATGGCATGGCATAAAAAGGAACCTAGGAGTCAAAACATTCAAAATGAGGTTTCTAAGTGATCAAGAAAAATCATGGCTTTATGAACTTCGTTTTTGGAAGCATATAGATTCTTATTACTCGAACATCTTGACTATTTTGACACTTTGATTTGGTAAACTATAGTATGTAGTCTAATTTTGTAAAATAAAGTTGAGAGTCCTACTCTAAGTAACTCCTTATTGCCTTTTTTATTTGGTAAACTATAGTATGTAGTCTAATTTGGTTGGGGGTCCTACTCTAAAGCGACTCCTTGTTACCTTAGTGTCAAGCTTAGTTTTTTCTTCCTCCCTTTTTCTTAAAAAAAAAAATTAAGTCTTCTTTAAACTAATTAGTATTAAACCTTACCTACTTAATATTGACCCTCGACTAAGGCTTAAAGGAAATCGGTTTTTTAATATTGAAAGATGTTTGGAGTAGCCACTCGATTGGAGTTAGGGAAAAGAGTTAAGTTATAACTAATTGGATACATTGATTATAACTTAGCTACCAGTCTAACAATAAAATCAATTTCGTAAATGGTTTTCAAAACCAAAGATCTGAATCTAGGGGCTATCTTATTAAACCCTAAATGGGTACCACTTTTTAACTTTCTAAATTTAATATTGCTTTTCAATAATACCCTTTTTCAATTTCTAAACGACTAAACATATCATATGTGACTAATTAAAATGAACAAATATGTACAAAGATGGAAAAAAAAAAAACTTTCCATATTTTAAGTTACCCTGTACTTATGTATAAGTGTCTATGTACTTGCTATTCGAGATCAAACTTTTATGGTTTATTTTTATAAAAATTTAGTGGGTTAATTGATTTTAGTTTTGAAAAAAGGCCAAATTTACATTCTTTACCTGTTTTGACTCTATTTAACAAAAATTTTATAAGAGTCCTAATTAGGGTTTTATTTTTAGAAATTCTAAAGTGGCCTAGTTTGGGAATGGTCCACTTATTTTTATTTATTTTTGGGAAAGATGATTTTCAAAGTGATAAAGTAACTTTATTATTTTTTATCATTATTTTAATTATATTTTATTATTTATTTATTTAATTTTTATTTTTATTTTTGGTTCTTTGGTTAAAATGTGAAAATAAAAATAAAACTAAACTAAATGCTTCTTCCATTTTTTTTTCTTTTTCTTCTTTTTTTCTTTTCTTTTCTTTTTCCTTTTTTCAATTTTACTCTTTTTCTTATTTACATTTATACTTACAATAAACCAAAATAAATAAATTAAAAAATATATACAAAAGAAGAAGAAACTAAATAAAACAAAAGGAAAAGAGCAAAGCAACAGTAATGGGCTTGATTGACAGCAGGAATGCAAGTCGGGTTGTCGGGTCTTAGAGCAGTCGGTTCAAATGTAGGTTAGCATGTATATACAACAAGGAAGAGTAGGGTGATTGGAGAGGGATGTTGCAAGTCGCTAGAGGTAGTGTTTCAAGTGGGTGAGGCCAGATTTATGTGTGTTCAATTGGTAAATAGGTGTTTGGTGTTTGTATTTTAGAGTTTAGTGGTGAATTGGATGGTTGTATGTAGTAGTTAGATGGCGTTACAGTTATCATTGGCTGCTGGCATTGAGGACAATGGCTATCCATAAGGTTGAGTGGTAAAGCTTAGGACTTATTGTGTTGTTTGGTTTTGATCTAAGAGGGAGGATGGTGAGTGTTGGGCATAACTATATGCTTTGTATAAGGGTATCGACGATCAGCGACTATGAAGTTGTTGAGGCTGTGTGTTCAATTCCCCCCTACATGTGTATGTTGTTTTGATAGTGAGTGAGTAAGAAGGGAGGTGGTAGTCAAGAGAGAGGAAGTGAGTTTTGTGTTGAAGTGAGAGAAGGACAGTGGGTTCGAGAGAGAAAGAGGATGAGGGTCTAAGGAGAGAGGGAGATAAGAACAAGAGAGAAAGTGGAATTGGTCGAAGTGTGGTTGTGTTCATGTGTTGTGCGAGAGAGCCCCTTATATATGTCCTATGAGCAAGAGAGTGTGTGTAAGTTGTGCATGTTCATGTCGTAGATAGTGAGAGGGAAAGAGTCCAGCCGAGAGAGAGAGGGTAAGCTATGAGTGTACCTTTTTTGGCTGAAGAGAGAGAGAGAGTTAGTCGAGAGAGTGAGCGTTTGTGATGTGTGTGTGTATGTTTCCTTTTCAGCCAACGAGAGAGTCAATTCCCTATTCAATTGAAAAAGAGAAACTAATTCCATGTAAAAAGAAAATCCTACACTCATGTTTTTTTTTTTCCAACTTTTCAATCCTAATTTAGTGCTTCTAATGCTTATATCAGGATAGATTTTTTACCCTAATTCAAAATAGGCTATATTTAATTTGTCAATCTACCATCAATTTAGCGAGATTGCACCATAAAATGGCTCGAATTTGATGTTGAAGTTAACTGACTAAAGATCGAATATAGGAGAAAAATCTAGGGAAAAAGCGAGAAATGGAGAGACAGAGAAAGGAAAGTGCTGACATGATGTTACATCAACAGTGTCAAGATTCGAACCCCTAACCTCATACTCTAACCCAATGCTATATCCATGTGCTTATCTGTTAGGCTATTGGTATATGCCTTGTTCATATGTACAATTATGGACTAGGTAAGCCTACGCTAGATTCATATTTAAGCTTAGGCCTAATGGTCCTCTCCTCATTTTTATTATAATAAAAAATCCATTTTATTAAATTATCTAAAAATTTATTATTTTCTAAACTCTTTAAATCTTCTATTTTTTTCAATTTTTTTATATTTTTGCGACTTTTCAAATTTCTATGTATTTTTCTAAATTTTTCCATTTATTGTATTTTTTCTAAATTTCTTATTTTTTTATGTTTTTCCCTATTTTTCTTTTTTTTCTTTTTTGTATTTTTCTTAATGTAGGACCCTTTAGTCTATTCTAAAAAAATTTTTAAAAAAAGAGGCAAAAATAGGGTATCTACACTTAGGTTCCTAAACGTTATATCTAAATACCGAGCTATGTCAACTGACTAGATGAGGATATTCAAGAGCCTAAGATGTTGGTATCGATGCATGCCACATGCATGAGCATAATATGCTACATTGTTAGCAATAAATGCCTTGTTAGGTTAATGCATGTATGGAGCTGAACCTCCTGGTTATGATTGAAATGTTTCAATTGAGATATTGCTTATATTGTATTATTTGTTATTTATTCTTACTCAGCTTCAGTAGCTAAAGTAATAAAATGTTTTATCTTTAAGTTAACAACATTGTGAAGGGCTTAACATTAGGGGGGATGTATACAGAGAGCGTAAGTCGGAGTCAATAACTTTTAGATGGAATTTATACTAAGTTTAGAATCCTACTATTTTGAAGATGACAAAAGAAAAAGGATTATTCATGTTTTGATGTAAATATTAGGTTGTACATATAAGTGATAACTAAATGTCTAGGTGAACTTCAATGTAGCAACCCTATTATCATATAAATAAAATTTTCCTTCAATGAATAGGCAAATTGAGTTAAGTTTTTAATAGGTATTCTTGTATAATGGTGCATTCCATGCTAAGACAAGATGTGGCACTTCAACACCAATCAATCGATAGAAGAAATTAGGGTTTTTAGCATTGTTTAGTTTAGAATTGTGAGCTCACTATTTGTTTTACTATTCTATTGCTTTGTTTATAATATTTAGTTAATGTTTTGAAGATTTTGATACACATTTATGTTTGTTTAATGAGCATTTGTTACTTTTTCTTCATCTAATCTCTAGTTCATTCATTAATGTCTTGTTGTCTTGTTTTTCAATAAAGTTTGCTGCCATATTTTTGTCATTTCTTCCTACCATTGTGCTTAATATGAGTGGCTAAGTTGGTTTTAGTCGGTTTGTGAATACATGGATGTTGTACATAGAGTAACTATGTAGTTATAATATGGGTATATATGTTTAAATGGGATTTTGATGATTGGTATTGCATTTAGACTTTTTGAGGTGCTTTTATTGAAATTTTCAATGGGTTTTCTTATGATTATGAGACTAAGAGGAGATTAGTCCAAGGAAGTGATCTCGAGAGTTTATGGGGTTGCATGATTATGATACTGAGAGGAGATTAGTTGTGTAATTCCTAATTTGAGTAATTGAATTGGTGTAATATCAATATTGGGTTCTTATGCTTATGACACCAAGAGGAGATTAGGCATTCTCCATTAATTTCAAATGCCTTATGCAGCCTTAGTAAGTTAGGATAGGTTATGAGACTAATAGGAGATTGACCCCCTGATTCTTAGGATTAGATTACTTAACTCATGACAAGACTTAAGTAATTTAGCTGATTGTGTATGGAAATAAGACTGAGAGGAGATTTTCTGCTACATAATTGAGTAAGGCACCTTACTTGAGATCGACCTCAAGTGAGTTCCATCAAAACCTAATAAAAAACCATCCCTAATATCTTAACGGCATACCTTCACAGCTACTTCGAAAACATGTCATAAGCCCATGCCTCTTTAATTTGTGTTTGTTGTTAAATTTCATTCTCATTTAGTTGCATTTATTTTCAACTCACTACTTATTTGGTTAGCCTAAATTGGAGTAGCAGATTAGAATTTGGTATTTAACCATATCCTTTTCCTTGAGGAAATGACTTAGTGAATACTTACCAGTTTTATTATTGTAAACGATCCAACACATTGGTCAGCTAAGAGATTGACATTATTTTAAAAATTTCTATTTATAAAGTGTCTTCAATTCACTCAATTTTTATTCAATGTTTGTATCATCTCGTTGGAAATACATTATGAATTCTAGTCATCTCATTAGGTAAGTTAAGTTCATAGGAAACTTTCTCAATACTTTCCTTAATTTGATATGGCTTAATATACCTAGAACTTAACTTCCCTTTAATGATGAATTGCCCCATACCCTTTATGGGGGATATCTTCAAGAATACCCATTTACTTAAAATTCTAATAACTTCCTTTTAACATCTGCATAACTTTTTTTCTATCTTTGGGCAATTTGCATTGATTCTCTAATCATTTGTACTTTTATCTTAAGGTTTTGTAGCATTGATGGTCTAATAACTTATTTGTTCCCTACTTCATCCCAATAAGTTAGGGATCTACACTTACATCCATATAATGCTTCACATGGAGCCATTTGGATAATACTATGATAACTGTTATTGTAATTGAATTCTACTAATGGCAAATGATCATCTTAATCACCCCTAAAATCCATTATTGTCATATCTTGACTTAGCACAAAATACACCATCATTCAGGAATACCTATTAAAAACTTAGCTCAACCAACTTATTCTTTAAGAGACAACTTTGTTTATATGATAAAAGGGGTTGCTACATCAAAGTTCAACTAAATATTCTATTACAACTTATATATACAGCATAATATCTACATCAAAACGTAAACTGGGTTTTTCTTTTGTCATCTTCACAATAATAAGATTCTTGACTTAGTATAGGTTTCACACAAAAGTCGTTGACTCCGACTTATGCTCTCAATATATATCCCTTCTTAGTGTTGGGCCCTTCATGATACTATTAACTCGAGGATAAACCATTTTATTCCTTCAACTACTGAAATTGAGTGAGAGTGGATAACAAATAACATAATATAGGCAATATCACAACTGAAACAATGCAATCATAACCAGCAGGTTCAACTTCATACATTAGCCTAACCAGGCATTTATTGCTAGCAATGCAGCATCCTATGCTAATGCATGTAGCATGCATCGATATCAATATCTTATGCCCTCCAATTTTCATTCGATTAGTTGATATAGCTGAGCATTTGGATACAACATCGAGGAACTTATGGGCAACAAGGGGATGCTTGAGATCATGTGTAACGACCCTAAAGGGGGACTAATAGGATTATTTAAAATCTTCATATCACGTATGCACTCATGATACAAAAACCACATTTCAAGTCAGAGATTGTAAAATTCTAACTAATTAATTGCTATGACTTTTAATGTATAATTTATTAATTTAACTTAAAATATAAATGAGTGTAGATACTCAATATTCCATAGTCAATCAAAATTGTAGAGAATCAGTATCTCTAACAAAACAATGAGATTAGGTACGTAATCAATTATAAAAGTGTCATCTAGCTATATATATTATCTTTTTATTCCTACTTATCTATTATTCTACTAGCTGAAATGCTCTGTATTTAAGTCTTAGCCCAAATCCTAGCTTTTGGATAACTTGTAAAAGAAATTATAAGGGGTTAAGCTACATCCATCTTAGTGAGATATTAAGCAAGTTAAGTTAACAACCATATGAAAGCAAACAAATTGTATGCAATGCAACAAACATATATATATAGTCATGCGGAAACCATATATAGCTCAGATTTTTGCCCTCCATAGCCAGTCTAGAAGATGATTTGCCAAACCCGGGATCTAGTCAGACCGGCTTCAAATCCACCAAATAGCCTCACATGGTAATCAATATTATTTTCTTTTTCTCTTTTTTTTTTTTTATATTTAGCCTATGCCTCGAGTGTGGATGTGATTAACACACGTAGTCTACTTACCCTAAAGTGGTCGACTTTAGGACATGACCCATTGCAATGCAGTTAGCATCTCTAACATCGAGTAAGCCCATAGGTTAGGGCAAGGCCATATTGCATGAGTCCACTATACAAAAACTCAAATATAATAATCACAAGCCCCACAAGACTCCTCCATCCAACATACGTAGTGTGATGGCTAATGCGTCCCTGCTAATGCATGGTATGCATGACCATTTAATTTATTGAGTCGAATATAGTTAGGTTCGTTTTATTTAAGTGACCAAACAATCATCATAGACAATTATCATATAAAAAAGATACTATTGATTTATCACTCAATTTGGTTCATATTTCTTACAATATTTTGGCAATCAAGGTAAACAATAATCAATCACATGTATGATTCCCAATTCCCCATGCAACCAATTGATGGTAGTTATACAATTAAGTGTGACTAATATACAAGCATAATCAAGTATAACGGTCATCAAAATACTCACTTAGTCAAGTCATTCTATAGTTGTAATAATCCAAGAGCAAGTTCGTTTCAAGGTTGGTATCACTTAATATTAATAGAGGAGAATACCAATAATTGTTTCAATAATTACCTATTAAATTGCCTAAATTCGCCAAAATTCCTGATTATCGCTAAAACTTGTTTTTATCATAACTTTTACATTTTAACTCCGATTTTCATGTTCTTATAGTCATTTTCCATCATTTTTAGATGTAGAATATTGTGGTGTGATCTGTTTTGGCATATTGAAATCGCAATTTTTGGTACTAGTCCAAAAAGTTACGTACCTCTTGATTGTTGGGCTTATTGGTTCCATTTTACATGATCTTGGTTTCTAAATCCTGTTTCTCCAATTCTTAATGGGTTTTAAATTATTATTTGGGCCATGGGGTGTATTTTAGATTAATTATTTATCGATCCATATTTAATTATTGATTCAACTTTAGTTTTTTATCATTGGTGTCTCTTTGTTGGGCTTTTGGGCCTTATTGCTAAGGCCTCTTAAGTTGGTCTTTCTATTTGTTTTTTTAGGGTTTTTATTTGGTTATGTTAGGCCTTAAATATTATTTATAATATCTAGAAATGCTGGTTTCTAAAGTCTTTAAGTTCAAAGTTTTATTAATTCGATCCATTTTGTAGTTTTCAGCCTGTTTTAGCAATTTAAGGCCTATGGCCTAGGCCCATCATGCTTGTTTGGGTCTAAAAATTATTTAAACATATTTCTAAATTATTTTTGAGTTAGGTTCAGTTCTGTCCAAGGCGTTTTTGGGGCTTGCTTGGGTTGGTTTTGGCCTTGTAACACATTTTTTATTTGGTTTTGCATTCTAGTGTCTTAGTATGATAGTGTCACTACTTATGTAAGTCTTAAATCACTTTAAATCTTATATAAAACATCATTACAAGTGACTATTAATGTGTGGTCAGATTTTAAAGGTCCTGTTAAGATACAAAATGAACATTCTTCCCAAAACTTTTGTCTAAACAACATATATACTTATAAAAGGAGACATAAGGCAATTTTTCTAAGCTAAATTAACAAAAGTAGGACTAAGGAACTTAGGAATACTCCTAGATTGTCCCACATTCAACAAGCTTTCATGGGTTTGTTGGGTTTTATTTTTTTTCTCTTTTAAGTTACAAGCTCATATCCTTACTAACACTTCATATGTTGGTTTTTCCTTTACTAAAGGCCACTTTAAGACATGTGAAACTTAATAGAAGTAAAAACAACATTTACACATACTTCATACATGTCACGACCAGCATTTCTTGGGTTGTTCATACACTTGGTTTCATGGTTTTCTCAAGTCATAAGACCATACTCTAGGTGACAAACAAGTATACTAAAATCGAACTAAATCTAATCTACTCATACTTCAATATTCATGTGAAAGGTTTCAAGAAGCTTAACACTTAACATAACTTAACTAAGATAACATCTAAAGTAGATAATACTTTACATAGATAAGAACTGATTTCCTAGGCATGGTGATCTAATTGCACTAAGAATGAAGCTTACTTCAATAAGTGGAATGGATGGTGGATGACACCACTACTTGTTCCTTTAGCTCCTTATCTTTGGTTCTCCTCTTTTGTTCTTTAGATCCTTGAGAGCCAAGTTTTTGTATGTTGGTTGACCTTCTAAGTTCCCTCAAATAGTGATACAAATGTTCTTAGCTTTGACTTTTTAAGTGTTTTAAGGTGATGACACCATGAGTTGTATGTATGTATGACGTGAGAAGTATGTATGGGGTGGACGGTTTTGGTTTGTAAAGTGAGGGAAGGTTTTCTTCTTGTTACTTTAATGTTTAAGTGTGTTTGGAAATTTCAAAGTAAATGGGGGTAAAAGAGGATGAAGTGGCTAGTTGTGTGTTTGCCTTTGTGCATTCACATGACCTCTTTTTGTTTGATAATTTTGAAAGTGTAAACACATAATAATTGGATGAGGAATGATTCTTATGACAAATAGTGAGAAAGATATGACAATTGAATGAATGTTGGAATGATGAGGAATGGCATGACACACTCCCCACCTTACAATGTCACTATTTTTGTCATGGAATTCTTACATCACTCTCTTTTACACATTAAATAATTTGACATGTTGGCTTACTTATTTATAAGTAATACAACATCTATGAAGATACGAAAATTGGCTTATCTTATACTCATGGAAAATGTCAAGTGAAAGTTCAACTAAGTTATCACTATTGGATTTAGTTCAAGTATATTCAAATTGATGAGGAAATTTGATATAAGTGGTTAGTTCATCTTCATATGTGATTTTTCCAAAACTTCTACTATTGCATACCTAATTGGCTACCTTATTCAATTAACTAAATAGACTTTGTTTCATAATTATTTTCTCACTTCAAATTAGCCTTCTTACTAGGTTCTTAGTAGCTTAGGATTAACCCAAGTTTGGTTAAGCTTAGGCACTTAAAGTAAGGTTTTTAAGCGTTCAATTCATTAATTGCTATTTAATTCAATCACTTAGAGATTTTGGTGAGTTTGAAAATTCTTAACAACTTTTTGGGTTTAAGGTTTTAGTGAGTTTAAGTTTGTTACTACGTTTTAGGGTTTTTCACAAATTTGAAAGTATCCGACTTACACTTACGAGCGTATGGTTCAGTTGGCTTAATTATTTAAGATTGTTATTTTTAAGAATGTGTTATGATAATTTATTCATAGCACTCGATTTCATGGCACGAACTAAGTAGGCAAATTTATGAGGCTTACAAAAGACACAGAAGAGTGTTTAAATGCATTTTGTTTATGCAAAGTGAATAAAAAAATAAAATAAAAGAGGAGAAAGATTAGCAAGATGAAGCAGTATTATAGTGGGAAGAAGAATAATGTTGATTTGACTTGTCTTTTATCCTTGATAAAGTGATAGGGTATGACCTTGTAACAAGAGAAGGGTTTAGTCATTTCAAATAAGATAATATAGGGGGGGTAGGGGTATGATCAAGTGTACTTAGAATAAGGAAAAATATTTAGTATAACATATGTATAATACTTAATATAAGTATAGTATAATATACACCACATGTCACATGTGGTTAATATTAATAATAATAATAATATGTTATGCTTGGTTAGTATATTAGCAAGAAAATGGTACATATACATACATATAATATTATGCAATATACATATCATATGATATACTAAAAAAATAGAAGAAATTTCTTAGTAATATATGCATGCATATTGTGGTGCCACTTATGTACACATTTAAGATTAATTTTGTAAATTCATTTATTTATTCTTTTAACTGGCTTAGTTTTGTCATTTATTTTTATTTGCATTTCCTTTGATCGATCATTATCGGTTTTATGTGATTTTGCGAATTTAACTATAATGCTATTGATTTATAACTTTTCAAGCATTAAGGTAATTTATAGAGTTTTATAATTTTATAGTTTAGTATTTATAGTTTTTATTAAGTTTATGTTCACATTTTTAAAAGTATACATACGTAAGGATTGGGATTTTTGTATACGATTAGGGTTTTCGAATCATATAATAGAGTCTTTTATATTCATTTTAAGTTTCAAATTTAAAATTTTAATCGGTTTTCATTTTATGAGTTTTTGTCGACTTAGGAAAATATCTATAGTACTTGAGTTCGACAACATATCTAAAAAGTTTAAATTTGCAAGGTTTACAGTAAGACCCCCACCAAATTGGACTATACTCTATAGTAGTCTACCAATATAAAAAAGAACAATAAGGAGCCTCTTAGGAGTAGGACCTCCAGCCTTGCTTTACAAAACTAGACTACATACTGTAGTTTACCAAATTAAAGAGGCAATAATGCCAAATTAGATAGACAATGTAGTTTACTAAATCTAACTATCAAAATAGTCATAATGTTCGGGTAATGCAATTTATATGCTTCCAAAAACTGAGTTTATAAAGCCATACTTTTTCCGTGATCACTTAGAAGCCTCATTCTAAAAGTTTTGACTTAGGTCCTTTTTATGCCATGCTATGCCATGATATGCAATAATGACTTAAGTATATGACTCAGCACAACTAGTTTTTCAGTTTTATTCAACCTAGTAATCTAATTCTAATTTTCAAACTCTCCCTAACTGAATTCTAGTATCTCAGTTAGGTTTTACTTATGTGAACACCTAAAAGATTGAGTTAGCAATCACTCAACCTCCCTGGTTAACATAATCATTCATAAGCATAAATTAGCACCCAGCATAGCAACATAATAATATAACAAAGATATAGTTACCATCATTCAAAATCACCACATTATCATCATTCACTATAGTAGTATATTAGACCCTCCCAAAATACAGCCACATACAATCAAAACAACACATAGTGTTATGAGTAGTAATATATCTACTTCAAGCATGAGTTAGATCTACTTTGGTTTAGTAATAGCACAAAATCTTAAACTTCACTACATGGCCCTTCCTTACTTATCACATCTATGAAAATGTAAACATAGCTTCCAAGTCAAGTACCAGTTGAATCCAAATTCTCATAAATTTTTCCTATTGTGGCTTTAAAATTTATTTAACTATACTTTACTCATTTCCTATCTAATTTTAGTAAACTTTATATCATCACGATCATTATTTTAAATACTATTGATATATCTTAAGAATTAAAACTAATCAATATTGCCAAAGTGTTCATTTGACATGGATTTGATAAATATTTTAATAGTACTAATTACTATAATATATATTAAACCAATATTTAGGTATTTATTAGGAAAATACACAATGAATAGTCTACGAGCCCTATTGATTTCACAAAAAATCCTATAGACTCATAAAAATATATAGTTTAATTATTGACCATAAATTATGCTAAACTAGTTATTATCTATTTTTACAAAAATTATTGTTTTAGTTTGAAATTATGAAAAATTAAGAAAAATAAAAAAATTTACATGTGAGATAAAAACTAAGTATTCCAAATATCATTATAAACTTCTATAAATCAAAATACATAGCACTCATATATTGATTTTATCAAAAACTAATTAATCTAATAAAATAGTCAAATTGCCAATTTTATCAAAAATAATTATAATAAATGGTAAACATGGAGATTTTAAAGAATTCTTGTTACTGTAATCTAATAAATTATATAAATGTGTCATACGAAAATTTTCAGGTCGAAGTAACATTATTTGATGTTTTGAAAAATTTATTTAAAATTTGTCTAAACAAAGCACGTTCTTAAGTAAGTAACCTAAATCATTGTTATTTTAAGAAAATAAAATTATCACATGAAAGTACATATAAATAATGACAGAAAACCAAATTTCATAATTTTCTGAGCTAATTTGATATTTTTATTAAATTAATGAAAATTGGGCACTAAAATTTAACTCATTAGCGCATGGTACTCCGACCACCCTCCAACTACCCTCTAACCACCACCTTATGTCGACCCACTTTCTCCCCTCACCACAAATTTAAGTCCCAAGTAACTCCTTATCATGTTTCTTATAGCCTTAAGAATCGTAATTCATCATATTTTTCCACTATTTTCTTTATTTTTTTCTAATTTTTTTTAGTTTTTCCTAATTTCTAAAATTATGTTCTTGTGTTTCCAAGTCTCTAAAATATTTCAAACGAGGTTTGAAGTCCTATTTATAAGGTTTAGGATTTTTTTACATGTCAAAAAGTAAAATAACACATGTCATTTTCTTCTTTTTCTACATGTTGACTAGGCGCCATGTGTCACTTGTTAATCTTATGATAACTCATGTTTTCAAGTCATCCCTTTGTTACCATATCATTTGGTGACTTATCCATTCATTATTTTAATTAATTTTCCTTATTTTGATAATTTATTATTATTATATGTATATATTTAATACATATAATATATATCATATGTAAATACATGTATGTTACGTATAATTCAACTTCGTTTACCATTTTTATAAATTAAATAACTTATCTATAATATTTCGCTATTTCTAAAAGCTCGAATTTTACGTTTTTGATAATTATTAGTTTTATCAATAAATTGACGTTTTTCTTAAATTAATCCTTTTATATAGCTTATTTTAAGAAATTAACTTTACTTGAATTACTTTATCTAACTTTTCTAATGTTACTGTGAAGTTTGAATTAAAACAGATAACATAACCTAGTGCTTTAAATTTAAGGGCTCAAATTCTAAGGTTATTGTATGCACTTGAAATCTTAGAGTGTTACAATTATGCATGCCCTTAGCATGTCATCTAAAGTTTGTATTGTTCGCTTTGATTGCCTAAAACTTTAGGGATGGTAAGCAGTATTAAAGTTTAGCTTAATTTCCATCTCTACTTTGAAGGATTGCCAAAAATGAGATAAAAAATGAGAATTACGATATGAGATTATTGACATCAAAACTCCATGTAAATGAAATATTTCCTTGACATACACTTCTACCAATTAGGAGAACGCCACCATTTGTTTTATGACTATGAAATGTACTGATTTCATTAGTATATCCACTATAACCCATATTATATCATATCATGTTGTCTCCTTGTCTTTGGTAAACCACATACAAAATCCATCATTATGTGCTCCCACTTCCACTTAGATATATGTAAAGGTTGTAACAATCCTCCCAATCTTTGATGTTTAGCCTTCACCTTTTGGTAGGTCACATAATGTGATATATATTGTACTACATCTCCTTTCATTCCCATCTACCAAAATTTCTCCTCCAAATCCTTATACATTTTGTTATTTTTAGGATATAGGGAATATCTTGCACTATGCACTTTGTAGCTCATTGATTCTAAACTTAATCCTTCTTAACTTCCCAATCCTTTGGAATATAAAATCTTTCTTTAAACCTTAATATTCTTACATCATTGATTCCAAAGTTAAGGTGTTGTTCAATACTGTCTCTAATACTTTATAGCTTCGCATCTCCCTTTTAAGTTTCCTTGATGCGCTTAAGTAATGTGGGTTCTACTTCCAGATTAGCCAATATATGACTCTCTTCTCTTGTTGCAACTTCTAAGCTTAACTTCTTCACTTCTTCAATTGAGTATAATCGTGAGTAGGCTCCCACAGTCCACACTCACCCCTAAAGGGAGGCCTCTAGACTCGACCCTTAGCTAGGCGATTGGCACCTCCAATGCCTAGTGTTCCCATAGGCTAGGGTAGGGTCATTTTGTACGAGTGTACCATACAAAACCAATAAATTAATAATAACAACCCTCGAATGGCTTCTCTTTACCTTCGTGTGATGTGACGGCTGAAATTGTGTATATGCAATGCATGTACCGATTTCTTTTTATAAGCTGAGTATAATTAAGTTCAAATTATACTGTGACCATCCAATAATACACATAATTATTTTTTATACTACCATGCAACAAACATAGCATTATCTGTACTTAAGGCAAGTTCATAACTCAATACATAACAACATATACAAGCATTTCCCCAAACCCCATACAATAGTCAATTAACAATAATATTTAAGTCCACTATCTACAATCACATACAAACATGGAATCATAGGGTAAATACTTACTCGGCTATGGCAACTTGCCCTAATCGTAGTGATCGATCGGAAGATACTGGCTCACCTCGAGATCACCTAACCATTATGATATGATAACGCTAGTAAGTAATTGAATTAACTAATAATTCTAAATATCTAGTTACATAATTCTACTTAAATTACTATCAACTCTATCCAGTTAGACTTTATTATAAATCGTATGTAACTTTTTCGTTCTATTTCTAATATTTATGAATTTACAATCGTTTTTCATCGATTTCAGACATACGTTCACACAATGATGTCCTTTTTGGACGTTAAGACCCGTGTTTTATTGTATGGATTAAATTTATAGAAATTTTAACTATGGAAACTTAATTAATCTTGTTACTTATATTTATACTCTTTGTTTATACTTAATGATTTAGTTAACCCTTAAATTCTTATACTTAGAGGATTTTACCTTGCTATTGCTAATTCATGTACTTAATTAAGTGTAATCCAATTTAGAAAGTATATTAGGGTTTACTAATTTATGTATCTAATTGTTATACACTCTTCTTATTTCTTATTTTATAAACCTATGCTTATGTCATTACTTACATCATCATTCACTTATGTCATTGCTTATGCCATCACTTGCTTATATCATGGCTTATGTCATCATGTGATTATATCATTACTTGCATCATCCTTTGCTTACCTAAGCCTTATCTCATGATTATGTGTTTTATGTACACTTATACATAATGTACATATACTTATACCTTTCCTCTACTTATATGTATACTAGCATACTTATACATATACTTATACCATATTTATACTTGCACATATACTCATATACCTATACGGCCATATACGTATTTTTGTATAAATTTCGTATGCCTAATTTTCCTCTTAAGAAAATCTTCCTAATTTCATTCTTTTGTGTTTTTAAGTGTGTATTTAGTATAGTATAGGTATATATAGTTAGGATTTGTCTTAATTTAGGTTATGTACATGGTAAATACCCATGTATAAAGATCCCCATACTTGTATTCTTTTAGTATATCCTTATGTATACATACTTAAGGGCATATACACGTGTATTCCTTTCCTCTTCTTCATGATTCCTAACTTCCTACACTTAAAGATGGAAACTTTATGTCCTATTCTACAAGATCATACATAACACATGTCTACTTATCTAATATACCTAATTACCTAACTAATGAGTATTATAAAACAACAAAAAGTAACTTGATCACATACCTTAGTTTGTGTTGGAATTATGAAGACAAAGAGAAAAGTGTTGAAAGTGAAAGGGGAGAAGAGGGGTCACGGCAATGGAGGGGGTTTTACTTTGTTTCTTTTTGTTTTGTTTTGATTATGGAAGAAAGCAAATGGTGGGGTCTAGAAGGGAATGGATGGATGGCAATTAAGGAGGAGGGAGAGAAAAGAAAAACCAAAAGAAAAGTAAAGAAAAGCAATTATTAGATGCTTAGATATTTTCCTTATGCATTAGTGTATTTTGTTGACTTTAGTTAACATGTGTTGACTTGTTCAACCCTTTGACCTTGGTCAACATGTGTTGACTTGGTCAACTTTCCTTAAGCTTATGCCATTTTGTATACATAATGTAGTAATTAAGGAAAATCAAGAGAAAAATTAAGGAAATGAAAGGAAATGAGGTATTTGGTGAATTGATTAGTAAAAATACATGATGAGGTCTTACTTTAGGTATTTATAGCCTATATACATCATTTGGTAAATTACTTTGTATAACTAGTATGAAAAGTACTAATTAGGGTATTAAAATTCACTACATTTAGCCTAATCTTCAACTATACCCTTAACTTTATGTAATACTATCTTAATCATATACTTAAGAGATAAATGGAATCTATTATTCATTATCTTAATTTCTAAAGGACTACTTGAGGATTTAAAACATATATGCATAATTGAAAGTCATCTCTAACCTTTCACTAATGATTTGGCAAAATACGAGGGTTATATTATCAATTAGGGTTTTAAGGTATATTATGATGAATTAGTGCACATATGTCTTTAAGGTGATCATTTTAGAGTTTCTATCACTTTTGAATGAAACCTTTAGCATTTAGATACATTTAGGATAGAAAAGTTTCTTACACGATTGATTAATTCTTTTAGGGTTTTCATTTTCATTAACCTTGTCAACTCCTAAATTGTTTAACATAATTGAGTCCATTTCAAAAGCTAGATCGAAAATTTTAACGGTTTACATTTATTGTCTAATTTATTGTTTCTTTGGCTTATTTATGATATTTATTACTTGTTTTTATGATTTTCATGCACATTTGAGTTATATTAAAGAGCTATTATCATCTTATCTTTGTGTAATCAATTGTTCTCTTGTTATAATCTCATTGCCTTATTCTCTAATGGAATTTCTTGCAAAATTTTCATCTATTATTGCTATCATTGTTAATACCATGAATAGTTAAGTAGTTTTTGATGGGTTTGTGATAATGTAAATGTTGCCATAGGTGAATCTTTGTAGTTTTGATATGGGTTTGACTATTTAAATGGGATTTTGATGTTTGATACTTCATTTGAACTCTTTGAGAGGCCTGCTAACGAAATTTTCAATAGGTTTTACTTGTGATTATGAGACTGAGAGGAGATTAGTTCTAGAAAATCCCCTTAAAAGATAATAGGTTCGCATAATTATAAGACCGAGAGGACATTAATTGTATAATTCCCTAATTGAGTCAGTAAAGTATTGATAACGGGTTCTTGCAACTATGAGACTAAGAGGAGATTAGGTATACTCCATTGAATTCACGGTACTTTAGGAGATTTTAGTAGATTAAGAAAGGCCATAAGATTGAGAGGAGATTAACCCCTTAGTTTCTAAGACTAAAATACTTGATTTGTGATAAGAATCAAGTATTTCGCTGATTGTATAGGAAAATGAGATTGAGAGGAGATTTTTTGCTACATAGTTAAGTGAGGTGCCTTACTTGGGATCGTGCTCAAGTGAATTTTGGCAAAACTTAGTTAAAAACCATCCCTAATATCATAACGGCATACCTTTACCATTACGTCAGAAGCATGTCACAAGCCCACATCTTTATTATTTGCGTTAGTTGTTATCTTTTGATTTCATTTACAATTCCAATTTATCCACTCAATTTATGTAGATTAGAGTAGTCAATTAGGATCTAATTCTTAACAACATCCCTTTTCCCTAAGGAATTCAACCTAGTGAATTGATGGATTATTGACCTTCGAACCACTCACTCGAGCTCACTTCAAAGGTTTGCAAGGCCTAGCTAGAAGAATTCAATCTTCCTAGTTTGGTCAAGATGAGCTCCAATGTTAAGAAGGCTTATTATTAAACTCCTTGAGTGCTTAACTTTGGAGACACTTTGCTTTGCTCAATCCTTTGCCTACATGCTGAGATTCCCAATGACTACCTATCAAGTGTTAAGAACTTAGATGCTGACCTACCTAGTGTTGAGTCTGAGCTCCTTAACACCAACCTCTGAGCTCTCCTAAGCCACTCGATCATACCCACTATGTCGAAGTGTCATGTCCATTGAACACCTTAAGAACACTCATTAAAACAGCTCATTAGTAGCACTCCAGTTCCCTACCATCTTCAATATAGCTAAAATAATAGCATGCCACCTGTCCAAACTTTTTCTAATATTGTACTATATTCCTTTTTGTTTTGTTTGTCTTATCTACCCCTTCTAGCTTATACTAGATATCTTTGTTTTGTAATACCCCTTTTTATAATTTTGTTCTTTCCTTTATTAACCTAAGGACTTCCTATAAATAGTCCCTTACTCATTACAACAGAAATGAATCATCCTTATTGCTTATGAATATTCACTCTTGTTCTTGCAAGATACCTTCTCCAAGTATGTCATTTACACTCCTACTTAATCTTGCTAAGTAGCTTGAGGCTAGTTTTGAATGGACTTTAGGTCCTTACTTATGACTAATATCAAGTAGAGACTAAATCGTGTAGTATTCCTCGGTGTGCCACATAAGAAAAGTAACTTCATGAAGCTACTGTCTTGATTTTGCTAACTATTCTTGCTTTATTCGATATCTCAAAGGACATATTGTTCAACTCTATAGTTAGACCTAGTGATAACTTTGCTCTTAGGCACATTATATACTTTGTTGTTAAAGCTTAAGGTTACGACCGAAAGCTAAGTGTTGTAGTCACTGTTTCTTCTAATTCTCATGCTCTATTGTAATCTATTTCTCTATTTTAATATAGAGCAAGTCAATAGAGTTGCTGTAGTGTATAGTTTCTAGCAAGTGTTGTGTAGAATCTTTTGTTGAAGTTGTGAACTTATTGAATTCTTATTGTGAGAATGTCAAACCCTAGTGTACAAAGAAAGATAGGTGATGTCAAGAGTGATGGTTTTGGTTGTGGTCATATTGAACAACAAACCCCTTGAACCATGGATGAACCAATATGGAACGTAATTGCCATTGTGACCAACTTGGCTGTGACCATGTGAAGATTAGTAGAAGCTTAACCTCAAGAAAGAAATGCTAAACGAGAATGAGGTGTATGAGATAGGCTGAAAGGATAAGGAGTGGAAATTTGAGCTCCTAGTGCTATGAATGTGCTACAAGTGTAACTTATCCAAGCTGAAGGACGTATAAGACAAAGATTTAAGTTAGGAGAAGTTGAGCATGTGAAAGATGGTGAAGGTGAATATGAGTAGTTTCCTAAGCATGATGAGCATATGCTTTGAGCTCCTTGAGGGACTAAGTGCATCAAAGTGTAGGTTCTAAGCTTCTCTAGATCTAGTAGTACCGATGAATATATGGATTAGGAAGAAAAGGTTATGAAGATATTTGATTTCTATGATTATGAGGATGCATCGCGAATTTAAGTAGTTGCCTTAAAGATTTTTGGGTATACAGTGATGTGATGGAATAAGTTGCAGGCTATATGTCAATAAGCCTGATGCAAAATATGAACTTAGAATAAAATGAAGTGAATTTTGAGGAGCAGATTTGTTCTTGAGCACTCTAATTAAGATACTTTCTGATGTCTTCAAGAACTCAAGTGAGGTAGCTGAATTGTAGATGAGTGTATCTAAGAGTTTCAATTGTTGATGATTTGATGTGATATCAATGACCCTAAAGCGCGAGTGATTACAAGATTCATTTATGGTTTTAGAACTGAGATTAGGAACATTGTAGAGGTACAATGACTTGGAACTCTAGATGAGATTATTCAAATTGCCTAGAGAGTTAAAAGGTGAAGGCAAAGTTAGCTTAGCTATGGTCTGAGCAATAGACTTGGCATGTTGAGCATAGATATGACCAGGCTCAATATATTTCTAAGGTAGACTACTGAAGTCAAAGTCCAAGCAAACTGGATAAGGGTTGGGGTAAGGCTAAGGTTGAAGAGCCTAAGGTCAGGAAGGACTAAGGTTAGAGCTTAAGATAGAAAACCAAAGAAATTAAGTGCTTCAAGTGTCCCAGCTTTAGACATATTGCTAGCCAATGTCTAAACAAACATGTAATGACCATGCATGTTTACTTGGGGGGAATGGAGTAGCCATTCCCCCCTTATTCCTTAAAATACTCTTATTACAATGTTTAGTTCAATGAATTGTCATTCTTAGAAATAAGGAAATGGGATTCATAACTTTCAATGCATAATTGCCATTCAATATGTAAAAGACACTCATTGCCCTTCTTCTTCATCCTTAACACACAAATTACCACCATGAATCACTACCACTACCAGTAGTCGCTCCACTCCAATGGAAAAGAAGGTGACAAATAGTCACTAGACCCATTACCCTATTGTTACATCCCAACATAGTATAAGATGTACCATCATACAAAAATACATGTTTATTCTTAACACAAGTTCTATTTATAACAAAAGAGTACTATAATAGAGTTCAGCTTAACACCTGTTTATACAAAAGATTACATTTAACAAACTTAACTAAACCAAAAATGTAGTACTTTTTTTTTATGTGTACAGATCATTTATAGAACTAAGAACAAAATACAACCAAACTTTTTTTAAAAGTGGCTGACTCTGTCTTATGTGCTCTCAAAGGACTTTTTCCCCTAACTAATGTTGCCCCGTTAGTTCTCTTCATAACCTAAGGATATAAAAGTGCCCCCTTAGCTCTCTGTGAGCTAAGTGATACTAGATAAAACAAAACATAGAATGCACATACATACATTCACATAGATTAGTACTATAAGACATTTAATCTCATAACCTGAGTTGTCAATGCAAACTGTTTATGTAGAAAATCCATGCTATGCTGTGTTCGTAGCATGCATCAGTACCGATATCCTATACTTTCTAATTCCTCATTTGGTTAGTTGACATACCCAGGCATTTGGATACAACGTCCAGGAACCTAGGGCAACAAGGAGTTGCCTAGGAGTAAGACCCCCAACAAAAACCACCCTCTATCGTTTGATAATCCGATACATAGTCGATCACTTAATGTGGTCAAAATAAGTTGAGCAATGCATTATACATGTCTCGAAGCCAACTCAATAGTTTTCAAGCTTTTTAGAAACTCAACCCATAAGTCCTTTCGTGCCATGCTATGAATGCAGTAAATAGCACAATAACCTAGTATCAGGTACAAATCTCAAGTTCTACGTTATAAACAATTCAATTATCTCAACTTCAGCTTTGTTTCTCAGCTTTATATTACATTTCTTCACATAAGGCTTATTTGGGCAAATACTTTAAAGAATAGTTCAGTTTCCAAGTTTTCCAAACAAAATACATATTGATGAATCAGTCATAAACAAAGAAACATTTCACTTTTTCAACACACATTCAATAGAATCAAATATCTAATCAATCTAGTATGCCATTACAATTCATAACACAACTGACTCTAAGTCAAGTAGATATAGGTCTACTTGCACAAAAATAAAAATACCCACTTACTCGAGCTCGACAGTAGCATAAAATCCTAAGCTTTACGATGTGGTCATTCCTCACCTATCATACCTAGAAAAATACATATATACCCTAAGTCAACTGTCGAGTCAATACTAAGTTTTTATGCATTTTCACTATTGCACTTCCAAGCTTAATCCGATTGTATCTTATTCTTTTGTTATCCGATTTTAGTAAACATTATATCGTCATGATCATTATTCTAAGTACTATTAAGATATCTTATGAATCATAACTAAATAATATTTTCAAATATCCAAAAATACCCTTTCATGTTACCAATTCAACCGTATGTTATTATAACCTTGTAATTAACTCAATTAAATCCAAAATCTAAATTAAAAGTCATAAAAATCCTCACTTCCCGAGTTGTTCAGCATTTATTATGTACTCAAAAATACTAATCCTTTGCATATTTAATAAATATCATATTAGTATTAATTACTATATCATGTATTAAGCTAATATATAGGTTCATATTATGAAAATACATAATAAATAGTATATGAGCCCAATTCATTTCATGAAAAATCCTATAGACTCATAAAAATATATAGTTTAATTATTGACCATGAATTATACTAAAATAGCTATTATATATTTTTATGAAAATAGCAATTTTAACTCTAAATTAGCGAAAATTAAGTGAATAAGTGAATTTAATCACAAAATAAAATTCAAGTATCCCAAACATCATTATGAACATCCAGAAATCAAAATATATACGGATCATACCTTGATTTTGTTAAAAACTAATTAATTCGCTAAAGTAGTGAAATTACCAATTTTATCCAAAATAATTACAATAAATAGTAAACATAATTATTTTAAAAAATTCTTCCTACTAAAATTAAATACATATATTTAGTGTGTCATGTACAAATTTTCAATCAAAAAGAACATTATTTACTATTTCTAAAATTTAATTCAATTTTCGTCTAAACAGAGCCATTTCTTAAGGACCTTATATTTGCAATGATTATTTCACTAAAATAAAATTATTACATTATTCTACACATAAAATAACTCCAGAAAACCAAGTTTCATTATTAAATAATATCATTTGCTATTTTTAAAAAAATTACCAAGTTTTGGCTGAAAATTCGGTTCACCTAAACCGACTGTCTTTAGCCACCTAACCTTGTCGAAACACCCCATTTAGTGGCGCTTTCCTTGACTACAAAAGGCCACCACAACTAGACACCAATAGCCTATTAAACCGGCTTGATAAGATTTTGTACTCTATTTTTGCTCTAATTTTCCTTTTTTTTTTTAATTGGTTTCGAAATTTTCTTGAGTGATTTTCTATTGTTTTCAGACTTCCAAATTTTTTTTTTTTTAATGTTTACAAGCTCTATTTATATTTTCCAAATGGATAAGAATTTATAAAAATTCTAGACATGTGGCTTACACATATCATTTTTTTCTTTATTTTCAATGCATGAGGTGTCATTTCGTCATTTATTTGCTTTTGACTCATCATCTAAATTAACCCTAAGCTGCCACATAAGTATGATGACTTATCCTTGCATTTTTTACTAATTTTCCAATTTTTTATATTAAATTACCTTATTTAAATAATAATTTCTTATTATATATGTGTATTTAATACAAATAATGTATGTTCTATATTAATATATGTATAATTCAACTTTATTTTTTATTTTTATAAGTTAAATAACTTATCTCTAATATTCTGTTATATCTAAATACTCAAATTTTACATTTCGATATTTATCAACTTTAGCGATAAATTGACGTTTTTGTAAATTAATATTTCTATATAGCTTATTTTGAGAAATTAACTTTACTTAAATAATTTCATCTAACTTTTCTAACCTTACTATGAAGTTTAAAATTAAGTTGATATCTTAGACCGGTGCCTTAAATTTAGGAGCTCGGATCTTAGGATAATTGTATAGGCTTGAAATCTAGGATATTACACCTATTGAAGTCTCAACCTTATGATTGCATACCCTTTCGATGTTCTTAAGTTGCAAATCTAGTATAGTAAGAGGTTTGGATTTGGTTTAACAAGTAGGTGACAAAGTGTCATTAGAGCTGAACCTACTCACTCGAAAAAGGAGTAGATCTAGCTTAATAAGTTGCTAGAAGTGGTTCATGCTTTGGTTTGTTGACATTTGCCAACTCTGATTTGTTAGCTGTTGTTTTTAGATTTGTTTATCTCCTTGATGCTCTGGTTTATAGATTTGGTTTGTTAGATGCTAGAAGTCACTTGCATATGGCTTGTTCTTTGGTGTTTGTTTATTGTTGCTATGGTTTATTTGGTGGAAGTTGTGCACTATTTGGTGTTCATGGAGTTTTGTGGCTATTGTTGAAGAAGGAAGGTTCCCTTGAGTTTTTTTTTTCTTTTTGTTATTTATTTTATTAGTTATTAAGGGTAACATGGTCTTTTAGATCTTATTGTAGGTTTATTCTTTAGATGGCTTTTTATTCAAGGTAATAAGTTACTATGAAATTATTCCATTCTGTAGTAATAGGATTCCATTCCATCCTAATTCCATTTAATGAAGTAAACATGCCATAAGGGTAAGAGCCCATAGATTGAGGTAGAGGGTACGAGTAAAGGAGAAGAGGAGGTAGATGTTAAGCATTTGTTAGATGAGTTCCAAGAAAATTTTGACACGTTTATTTGACCTAAACTTGGGGACTATTGTATTGTTGTTGGTGTATCCCTCAATGCTATTGCTCCTGACTAGAATGAATAGAGAGAGAATCTTTTCCATATGAACTACCGTATGAATGACAACCTTTGCACTCTCATTATTAATAAAGGAAGTTGTACTAATGTGATAATGCAAGGAGTAGTGAAGGATTTGAAGTTGCTGACCTATTCTCACCCCAAACTATACAAAACACGTTAGCATAATGAGAAGGGAGGCTACATCAAAGAAAGCAAGAGCACTTGTGATGTGCCAACTGTACTTGTACCAAAGAAGGATGGCTCTTCGTGAATGTACATTGACAACTGATTTATCAATAAAATCATTATTAAGTACAAGTATCCAATACATCGATTAGATGATATGTTAGATGAATTACATGGTGTATAGATCTTTTCAAAGGTGGATTTGAAAAGTGGCTATCACTAAATCCAAATGAAGGTAGGAGACGAGTGGCAGACAGCTTTTAAAATGAAGGATGTTCACTCTAAGTGGTTAATGATTCCCTTTGGGCTGACTAATGCACTAACATCCTTTATGTAACTTATGAATCATAATTTTAGATCTTTGATATGTAAGTGAGTTGTGGTTTATTTCGATGATTTCATAGTGCATAGTACTGACCTCAACTCTTACATTGAGCAATTAAGAACCGTATTTGATATCCTCTAAGCTGAACATCTATTTGGCAATATGAAGAAATGTATGCTCTAATAGAGAGAGGTTGTGTTTCTCACATATGTTGTATTTGGTAGGGTTAACCGAGTTAATGATGAAAAGGTTAGTGCTATTCTTACATTGGCTTCATTTTATTAAAGATTCATTTAGAACTTTAGTTCCATATGTGCACCATTTATCGAGTTGACTGGAAAGAACTCCGAATTACAGTTAGAGAAATCTCAAAAAAGTTTTGATGATGTTGGGTCCAAGTTGACTTCTATCCCCGTACTAATATTGCCAAACTTTGATAAAGTCTTCGAGTTAGAGTATGACGTATCTAGACAAGGCATTGGCGTTGTACTTATGTAGGAGCACTATCCTTTTGCATACTTCAGTTAGAAGTTTAGAGGTTTTGCTTTGAATTACTTAGCATATGGCAAAGAATTTAATGCTCTTGTATAAGCTCTTCAAAATTGGCAACATTATTTGTTACCTAAGGAGTTCATTATCTATATGAACCATGAGTCCCTCAAACAACTCATAGGTCAGTAAAAACTCTCTTGATGTCTTGCTAAGTGGGCAAAGTGTCTAAAAGCCTTTTGCTATATCATTGAGTACAAGAAAGGGAGTTCAAACACTGTAGCTGATGCGCTATCACATCGTCATGTACTTGTGATGACCGTTTAAACCTACATACTTGGATTTGGTACTCTCCCAAATCAATATGACTAGGATCCTTTCTTTAGGCCCATTACGGCCAAGTGTAGTTATGAAGTGCTAGTTGGGTTCTTCTTGAGCCAAGGAGTTCTGATGAAAGGTGGGTATGTGTATAAGTTGAACAACTCGACTTGAGAGCTGTTAGTATGGGAAGCACATGTAGGAGGCTTAGTTAGCCATTTTTAGGGAAAGAAGACTCTTGAACTGTTGAAGGAGCACTTTTATTGGTCAGGGATGGTAAATGATGTACATCAAGTTTTAGAAAGGTACGAGTTGTGTAAGCAAACTAAGGGAAGGAAGGAGCCCTATAGAGAATACACAACTCTACTAGTGCCTAATCAACCATAGACAAACCAAAGCATGGATTTCATGCTTAAACTACCTCGAATAGCTTGGAATTCCATTATGGTGGTCGTTAACCAATTCAGTAAAATGAGCCATTTCATTTCTTGCCATAAAATCGATGATGCTTTATTTATAACTAACCTCCTTTTGTAGGAAATTGTGTAACTTTATGGAGTCCCTAGGAGTGTCATTTTAAATTGGGATGCAAAATTTACAAGCTTCTTTTAGTAGACTTTACGGAAGAAGCTTAACACCAAGCTCATGTTTAGTACTTCTTGCCACCTACAAACCGATAACCAGACTAAGGTACTGAATAAAATAGTTGGAAGCCTATTGCAAGCCACTATGAGGAAGAATTTGCATGATTGGGATTTGTGTCTACCCATCATCAAGTTCATGTACAATTGCTCTACCCAAAACTCGACAAGAAAGTTACCCTTTGAAGTTGTTTATGGACTTAACCCAAACTTGCTACTGGACATGATCCCCAACCTTACATCCAATGAGAACTAATCTAGCCTACAATGTGCTGAGGAGTTTCAGCTGTTGTAGAAAAAGATCACCAACTAATTAGCCTAGATAGTGGCTCGACAATAAGAACAAGGAAAAAGAGGAAGGAAGAATGTTGTCTACAACTCAAGAAGCCCAATTTGGGCTCACCTTAGTAAGGAAAAGTTCCAAGGGAAGAAATCAGTTATCCCCTAGGTTAGATGGTCCCTTCAAGGTCTTACGATGGATCGATGAGAATGTATACGACCTAAAACTGCTTAAAGTATGCAAAGTGTCACTGACCTTCAATGTCATTGACTTGATGCCCTATGTACCTGATGAAGAAGCTGACAGGAAAATCTTCAACACCCCTAAGGAGTTGATGGATTATTGACCTCCAAACTACTCACCCGTTCTCACCTTAAAGGCTTATAAGGCTTAGCTTGAAAAAACAGTCTTCCCAATTCAATCAAAACAAGCTCCAATATCAAGAAGGCTTGTTGTTGAACTCCCTACGTACCTAGCTCGGACAAATTCTACTTTACTCAGTCCCCTACCTAAATGCTAAGCTTCCTAGTAACTACCTATTATGTGTTGAGAGCCTAGATGCTGACTTGCCTAAAGCTAAGGCCAAGCTCCTTGACACCGACCTTTGAGCTCTCCTATGCTACTCAATCGTACCCTACTTTTTAAACTGTCTTCTTCTCCACTTACCTTGACAACACTCATTAGAATAGCTCGTCATGCGCTACCATCTTTAGTATAGTTGAAATAATAGCATGCCACCTATCTGAATTGTTTTCTAACATTGTACTATATTCCTTTCTATTTTTGTTTGTCTGATTTGCCTGTTCTAGCTTATACTAGGTATCTTTATTTTTTATTATCCCTTTTCTTAATTTCGTTATTTCCTTCGTTGCCTAAGGGACTTACTATAAATAGTCCCTTGTTCATTGTAATCGGAGTGAATCGTTCTTATTACTAATGAATATTCATTCTTATTCTTGTGAGATACTTTCTCCAAGTACATCATTTACACTCTTATCTAATCTTGCTGGGTAGCACGAGGTTATTGGCGAGTGGACCTTAGCTCTTTACTTATGAGTAATATTAAGTAGAGACTAAACCGTATAGTGTTCCTTAGTGAGTCACATCAAAAGAGCAGCTTCATAAAGCTACTATCTTGATTTTGCTGATCATTCTTGCTTTTTTTTATATCTCGAAGGACCTATTGTTCAATTCTATGATAAGACTTAGTGATAACTTAGTTCCTAGGCACATCATAGATACTTACCTATATTATTATTGCAGACGATTCGATATACTAGTTGGTTAAGACGGCACCATTTTGAAAATTTCTACATATAAAAATTTTGAGCCTACATGTCGCTTCATGTCATATTTTAGTGCTTTTTCTAAGGGATAACTTGTGTTTTCAAAATTATCACTTTTAGTCAAAGCAATGTGTCGTCCATCAGATGGTGGTGCAATTGTTGGGGAAAAGGCAATTATGTTAATATCAAATAAACCAAGGACTCTAAGCCTAGGCTTAGTGTAGTTGTAGCTTAGTTAATTCCTATTGATTTTGAGTAGTTTAGTTACTAAATTTTTTACCTTTATCTATTTTCTTGTTCAATTGAGTTGATATTTCTATTTTCTCATTAATTTGATTTGATTTGAAGATAAAGTTTGAAAATTTACTATTGAATTTGTTGGGGCAATGTTGAATTTGTCCCTAGTCGATTTGTATTGAGCTAGGAAGATTGTTGTTTATATTTTTGCATCAAAATTTGTAGGTTGTAGTTTGGAGGTTTTGTTGGATTTAAAAGGAATAGATTTAAGAATTGTCCCTTTGTATGCAAAGAGGGGTGAGAGAATTAGTAAAGGAATTTGAGCTTGAGATAGACTGAAAATTTCATCATAGAATTAGGGAAAGAAGGATAGTGGTATTATGAGAAATGCAAAATTAGTAGGGACCCTTTGATGGAGGAGATGGAAAAGGAGTTAATGGAAATGGAAATAATGGACAAGGAGGTAACCAAAATGCGAATGGTAATAATCAAGCCTTATGGGAATACTATATCCCAAATTTGAATGAAGTTATACCACCTATCACTTGGCTAACCATTCAAGTAAATAATTTTGAACTTAAACCTACCCTAATTCATATGGTTCAACTTAATCAATTTAGAGGATCGCCATTTGAAGACCCCCATGGATTCCTCTAAAATATTTTGCAATTGTATGCTACAAATAAAACAATGGGGCATTGAACGATGCGATCCACCTGAGATTATTTCCATTTTTATTAAGGGGTAAGGCTAGAAGTTAGTCAAACTTGTAATCACCTAATTCTATCACTATATGGGATGACTTAGTCCAAAAGTTTTCATCTTATTTCTTCCGCCATGTAAAATGATGAAAATCAAAAATGTCATCACCATGTTTAGACAATTTGATGGGAAGTTATTATTTGAGGGTTGGGAAAAGTTTAAGGAGTTGTTGAGAAAATGTCTCTATCATGGTTTACCCATATAAAGTATTGTTAATACTTTTTATACTGACATGGGGAGTCAATTGAGGATGATGGTCTATGTTACTACTAGGGGGAGTATAATGAACAAAAGATTTGAAGAGGCATATGAGGCATTTGAACAAATTGCTTCGCATGCTCATGGTTAGCAATTTGAGGGGCCTCGACCAAGGAGGTTAGTGAGTGTAAGTGAAGAAGAAGAATTAAGACAACTTAGAGAGCAAGTAGTGATATGGCTTTGAGTATACGTAGTGAACATGAGGATTAGGAAGTGAAATGGGATTTTGAATGTGAATGTAGATGGGTATCATGTTCTAAGACACAAACACAATCAGGGGTTGAGCTTGAAATGGGTTTCGATACAGCTTACGAAAACCAAACCAAGGCTCGAGGTTTCCAATAAGTGTTAAATACAACTCACTAACTTGCTCAAATGAAGGGGTTGACCAAAATCTCAAGAGTAAGATTGATAAAAACACAAGAAAGATTAAAGAGTAAAACAACACTTAATAATTTGAAATACAACCTTAAGTAGCTTACAAAGGTATCAAATATATTCTTGCTTAAGAGGAAGGTCCGACTCTCTCTATTAATTATAAATGTTGCTATTTATAGTTCATCCTAAAACCTTAATGGCAAAAATGTAAATATAGCATAAGGCCTTAAACCTTAAAGTAAGCCAACAACTAGAGCTAAGGAAAATATTTACAAAGTGCATAAAACTGTATGCTTAATAGGGAGGTTGCCATGCAAGTCACTCATGTCATGACACTAAGGGGGTACTTAGTAGGATTTGCCTCAAATTTTCATATCACATGTACTCCCAAAATATGAAAACCATCTTATAAGTTAGAGATTGCAAGAATCTAAACGATTAATCGATAAGGTTTTTTATTTTAATTAACTAACTTACTATAAAATATAAATAACTATGAATATTTGATATTCTATAGTCCATCGATACCATGAAGAATTGATATTCCCCACCAAATACTACAACAAGGTAAAACAACTTGATAATTTATAAGAAATACTATATTATACATAATCTTATCATATAAATATTTTCTACATAAATTGTTTCTATACCAACTATATACATTTCAATTAACTCTAACATTATCAAACCTATCTTCAATTTGCACTTTGCATTCAAGATTACCCTAATCCTTACTTAGAGGAACCTACAAAAGGAATTATAAGGGAATGAGTAAACCACGGTTCAATGAGTTTATTCCTTACCACTACTATTCAAGCAAATTATTAAACATTATTAGCATACATGTAATCTATTTATAAGCGAAATGAATGCACATGCAGTGAATGTAAGCAACACATCCATAGTAGTTCAGAACTATGGAAGGTGTAGATTTACATTATCTATACGTCGATTATCCTCCGTACTTACTCGCATGAAGCACCTTACCTTAACTACATGAGACTACTTAGGGGCACTATCCCACTAAACGACACTTGACTATTACTCTAGTTAGGAAACAGCAATCAACATAGGTAAACCTTAACTATGGCCATCCATCGAACATATCTAAGGCCCTTCAAGTACACAAAACGAGTCCTCTCGCTATTAAAATATGTCTAAGGCCCTATAGGCACATATATGTAAGTTATATCACAATTAATTGGAGATACTATTCTAGCTTTCTCTTAACAATAAAAAAATATCATTCAAGGGCATTACGAGCCCTTATAGAAATCATACAAAATATATTTAAGATTGAAAAAACGTTTTTCAAAAATACTTTTATTAAAAATTTGCAAAGCTAGCACTTTTCATTAATATACCAATTGGATCATAGACATACAACAAATATAACTAGTTATTTTAATTGAATAGTTATATTTACTAATTTAAGAGAGAGATTATACGAATGATAACACACAAAGCAATCAGTCATTCAATAAACAATCAGTATCAACCAACAAGCAGAATACAAATAATAAACAGCAAGTAAATAACAGATCATTAGAACTCTCTCACTTAGGTTAATACTTACTTTCCCAACCTTTAAGATTTCTAGAACTTGATAATTGGGTACCTAAGATAATAAATGCTATAAGTATTTCGAAAAACTAAGTTTCTTGGTTAACTAAATATCTATCATCATTTGCCCACTTTTCCACTATAACTTAAATATAGTATAAACATAATTTAACTTAAATCTTTTTATTTATTTTTCTCGTTTTATTTTAAATTTTCAATTATGTACAACTTTTTCATTTTAACTCCAACTTTTTTATTTTATGAACTTATAGTTAATTTTTATTGTTTTCGAATGTATGTTTACTTAGTGGGGTTTGTTTTGAACATTGTGACTTACATTTTTCATGATGGTTCTAAAATATCATAAATTTTATCATTTTGACCCAAACATTTGTAAATTATTATTTTTAGCTTTTCTTTATGATTTTATGCTTTAATTAATTTATAAATTTTATATTTTTGAAATTTTCTTATTTTTTGGCTCTATTTTACAATAATTAACTTTTTTCACTATTTTAGGGTTAAATACTTATTTAATTAACTTTTTGCTATATTAATAATTTTCTAAATAATTAAATATTTTATTATTATTATTAATTACGAATTTAATTATAAATACAAAATGCTAACTTGGCAACTCATGGGGGTTCCATGAATCCTTTTATGGATTTTTCATNTTATTAATTACGAATTTAATTATAAATACAAAATGCTAACTTGGCAACTCATGGGGGTTCCATGAATCCTTTTATGGATTTTTCATGTTTTGTAACTTTACTTATTTATAATACATATATATGTATTATTACAATTTATTAAATTATGCAAATTAACATTTTTTCCTTTCAAAAACTCATTGCATACGTATATACATATATTATATCACTTTATTTAATAATTTAGTATTTTAGTATATTGGACATATACTATTTAGGTGCATACATGAACTTATATTATACTATACTAATAGACATATTTTTATACTTATACATATACTTTTATACTTAGGTTTTCTTATTTTATTTATACATATATACATATGTAACTTAACAATATAAACTTAGATACACTATATATACTATACATGTAATATACTTATACATATACTATGCTTATATATTTACACTCTATACATATATATTTATAACCAAATGCATATACATATATATATAATGAAATAAATAATATACATACTATATACACACATATATATATACATATCTCTTTATACCATATGCTTACATATTCAATTATAACATATATGTACATATAAGTATATACTTAAGTATTTATATACATATATGAACACATAAACATAAGAAATACTTATATGATTTCATTACATGTACAAATACCTTAATACAAAAAAAAAAATTACAAAATCAACTATATTACATATTTCCTAAATACATCTATTTCTACAAAATATACATGTTTTGACTTGAAGGGGCTAGTCATGGCAAGTACCGTATATTGTACAAAAAATTATAGATTGATTTCTCTTTTCAATTAACAACCCTTAATTCACTATGTAAAGCTACTACTATAACTAATAATCTAGAGTTAGTCAAGCACAAATAATATCATTATATGTTTATGAAACATGACTATTGAATTATAAATAATACATATATAGATATTTATAGATAATAAGTTTGTAATATATTAGATTATAAACTAGTAATATATTATAACGCATAATAAGGTTCAAGATTTAATTATAATAGCATAAGTACACTCTCATCACTAATCTCACCCTCGCATCAACCCATTGATGATTTACTAACCTCGAGCATCCTGTGGCTTCAATTTACGAACAAGTCTCCTTACGCAAGTAAACTATGGAGGTATAAGCTAATTAGCTTAGTGAGATATCCCCACAACCATACAACAAACATGTTATGTAACAATTAAATTCGAACAAATGAATGTATGAACAATCAGTATGCTATACAAATACATACATGTGACTAGATATTACATATAACTCAAATTTAATGCCCTCCAAAGTCAGGGTTAAAGTATATACCGCACTAATTAGATTCGGATATCATACTAGAACTTATATAATAACGAAACTTCATGTTTTGTAATAAAAAACACAATGGTATATCCATTTTCAATTTTAGTCAAAACTCAATTGTACATATGATTGTAAGTAGGTTCTTGCAACCTTAGCTTGTTCCTAAATGGAGGCCTTTAGACTCGATCCCTAGTTAGGTAGTTGGTGCCTCCAACGCCTAGTGTTCTTATAGGGTAAGATAAGGTTATATAGTATGTATGCACTATACTAAAACACAATAACCAAAACTAAGCAACCCTCGTATGACCTCTCGTTATTTCTATGTGATGTGATGGCTGAAATTAGTTATTGTAAACACCCAATTTTTACCTCCCTTTTATTTTTCAAATTAGATTATAAGGTCCTAAATTAGGAAAAATTCAAAAAATAGCAAATTAAAGAAAGCCCAAAAATAAATAAATAAATAAGAAAAAAAAGAAAAAATTTAGGAAAAAATAAAAATTTTAGGAAAAATATAAAAAAAAGAAAATAGGAAAAAGCACAAAAAATAAGAAATTTAGAAAAAAAAAAACAAAATAATAATAATACAAAAAATAAGAAATTTTGAAAAGTCACAAAAAATTGAAAAAATAAATGATTTTAGAAAATAACATTTTATTAGAATAGATTTGTAATTTTAATCTAGGTTTAGGAGTTAAGCCGTTGAATCTAGGTTTAGATTTAAATCTAGCACAAACTGAACGAGTACATATGTGTAATTTAATTGCACATATGGACAAGACAAAGGCCAATAGCTTAACGGTTAAGCATATGGGAATAATACTAGCATTAAGTATGAGGTCTTGGGTTCAAAACTTAGCAAAGGCAGAACGGCCTTTTTTCCTATTTTTTCTATCATATCAAGAACTACTACGTGTCAATATCTAATTGCACTACGTATCCTAACATGTAGCATCCTCCTATTTGACAGCCTTGTTAAAGTAATGCCATGTAGCGTGCTACATCAGTTGCCACGTGTCACGAATGATACGTGGCACACTAGGGTTAGCTGGCACAACTGATGTAGCATTACGTCAGCACCTCGTTAACCCACTTTTCCCTCCCCTTCTTTCTTTTTCCCTTCATTTTCCTCTCTTTCTCCTTCCTTCCTTTATTTTCCACAGATTTCTAGCACCTTCCTCTTCAAACCGCTTACTTCAGTATGATTTTTGGACTCTTTTTTGTTGCAATTTCACCATATCGATGGCAAAATTGCAAACTAGACATAGCCTACTATGAATCGGTACAGAAAACACATCCAAGTTTAGTCAATTACGCATTCAAATTGAGCTTTAAAGATTAGGAAAAAACTGAAAATTTAGCCATTCCCATTAACTTCAATCCAAGCTTTCTTTTGTTGCTAGGTTGAAATTCAAGTATAAATAAGGGATTAGGGACGTCAATGAGCAGGAACAACCATTTACGAGTAGCTCCTAACCCTTCTCTCTCTCTCATGACCATTTTCTCTCTCTAACCCACACTATCTCTCTTCGGTTCTCACTCTCCACTCCAACCTAAGCCCAACCACCACTACAGCCAAACTCCCCTTAACTCAGGCTCTCTAACCTGACCATCTTCAACCACTGTCGTACCCCTTAGCAGCTCTACCGAGCTAGCCACCACCTTAACCCTAACTACTGAACCCCCTCTCCTTGAACCATTACCAAACACCACCTTAGACACCAACCAACTACATGGCTGAATTCCCCACACTCCAAAACCTTTATACTAACCAACCAACCATGCACAACAACTCACACGTAGCTAAACCACTATCGCCACCCACGGCACATTTTCGATCACCACTAAAACAATCACCCTAAGCCTTGGCATTTCTTCTACCCCCCCTAATCCCAATCGAAAACACACAAAACTCTTTTTTCCCTTTGATTTAGAGACTAGATCAAGCTGAATCGTGCCTTGCTAGTGCTATTCAAGAGGAAACCAAGATCTGACTTGTTCCAGATGTTTGACCTGCAACCCGATTCACATCCAATCCAACCCGCATTCCATTTCTAGTTCGAGACTTGTTTTTTCTTCTTCTTTTTTTTTTTTATTTTGTATTGCTATTATTATTTATTTATTTTTTGTTATTATTTCGTCCATGTAAAATTTAGATGTAAAAATAAATAAAAGAAAGAAAAGAAAAAGAAGAAAGGAAAAGATAAAAAAAAAAAAGAAAAAAGAAAAGGGTGATTTTGTATTGTTTTATTTTACTAGTTTAATAAAAATAAATAGAATATAATAGGTAATAAATAAACTAGTGATAAATAAACAAAAAATAAAATAAAATAAGAATAAGTATTGGTTTTATCACTTAGAAAAATTTAGTTTCTAAAAAGGATAAAAAATAAATCGCTCATATTCAAATTAGGACCCTTTTAGATTTTTTCAATAAAAAAGAAAAATAAATAAATAAAATTTTCAATTTAGAACTGTCATTATTTCTTTAGATAAATCGAATTAAAAACGTAAATGTGACATATTTTCAAAATTAAAATCAATTTAATCCACTAAAGTTTTCATAAAAAGAACTACGTATGTCTAATCCCGAATAGCAGGCACACAAACACTTACAAGGTAATGATAAAAATGAAGAAAACCAAATTTTCCCTTTTTTAGTTTAGATTATTTCAGTTGTCCAATTATAGTAGTTAAATTGAGTTTTATCTTATAAAATAAAAAGGGTTATTTTTTAAGATTAAAGTTAATTCTGGAAAATCAATGGTACTCACATGGGTTTAAAAGTCCTAAACCTTAGATCCAGCTTCTCTAGTTTTCAAAAATGCCATTTTATAACTTGGTTTTTTAAATCGATAGGCCGATAACCAAGTTATAACCAATCCACCTAGTTGGTTATAACTTCTTGACTCCAGTCAAGTGGCGACTTCAAATCTTTTCAAATTGAAAAATGGTTTTCTTTAAACCCTAGTTGAGAGCTAGTATTAAATAGGTAAAGGTTTAATATTGATTAGCTTAGAGAAAACCTAATTTTATAAAAAGAATCGAGAGGGTGAAAAACCAGGCTTGATAGCTTAGCGACTCCCCTAGGGACGTCAAGAGGGTTAGCCATTCGATCTTCCAAAATTAAAATTAATTTCTAAAATCACCTTAAATGCAATTTATTTGCTTGTTTTCTATTATAAATTGTGCTAATATCATTTATAGGTTTTGTTTTACGTATTTTTTAAGGGAGGTATTTATTTTGCTGCATCGTTAATGCATAATAGATATGGTCAAACCCAGGTTGTCATAGGACCTTAAGATGGGGAGCCATTGTGTAAAGTCTTGGACGTAGTGGGGCAACCATCATTCGGGGCTGATTAAGCTACCTCACTTAGACTTTGATGTGACTAAAGAACCGTTTCTTTGTGAACGTATGGGGTCATAGAGTTTAAGGACCATTAGAACCCACCTGTCTTGCATTACATTTCATAAGGTCAACAAATAACTAACAAAACGGCAATGTTATATAAAAAAGAAAAGAAAATGATAAAGATTCCATAGTTTTTCCCTGTATTCTTTTTAAAATTGATGTACATAAGAGGTCTTGTATATTTTCTCCTCTTGTAATTAGCCTTTCACTTGTAATTTATGCTTTCTTTGTAATGTTTCAAAAATGGCCAACTTATCCAATGCTAGGGTTCTCGCCAAAGAGATTCATGTCCATAAACCTGTAAACCCAAAGCCCATACTTAGCCAGTAGTTTCAAACCTTCAACCCAAGAGTGAAACAGTTCATCACCAACAAAATTAGACCGATATTCTCACTAGCCAAAGTGAAGGTTAACTTCATGCTAGTAAAGGCCTTAGTCCATTTCTAGGAACATAAAGAAGTGGCTTTTCAATTTGGACCACATCTAATCAGCTCAACTCTAGAGGAGTACACCCAACTGCTCTAAGCTCCTCCTTTGGATGATATATACGTCTCGGAACTCAGCTTCGACCTAGCATATATCTTCTCAAAATTCTTACGAATTCGTAAGACTAAGATAAATGAGGCCATAAATGACTACAACAAATACGCCATCAACATATGGGATCTAGTCCATTGGTTCCAGAATAAGCCTAACTCCAATAATCAAGCATTGTTTTTTGGGAATTGGAGAGAAAACCGAATCAAGGCATATGTGCTAGTTGTGTTCACCACTATCTTGTTCTTAAGCGAGTCTCTTCTTATAAACTTTAGGGTAACAGAGTTAGTAGCTCAATTCTAGAATGTAAGTCTTACATTCCTGCCATACTTACTGAGCAGATAAGAAATCTTAATTTCCTTAAGAAAAGGGGCTACGGAGATCTCAGGTCAAGCATGGAACTATTAATGGTTTGGTTCGTCAGTCACATCAAATGCTTTGGGTTAGATTTAATAAGGGGAGCATTCGCAAATAAGATTGACCTTATTGATTCTTTTGTCGATAAGATCAAATTACCAAAAGATATCCTTACCCTTCTCTAGATAGAGGTTCTACAAGATTTTCGAGTGGAAGATATATTGTGGACTACTAAATGGAGCAATTACACTAGGGTCATACTGATTTGCAAGAATTACCATGCTATGCCACTGATCGGGATGAGTTGGTGTACAGGCTACTATCCAGGCTACTATCCAAGCAATATGGTAAGATAGTTTACAAGAATCCAAAACATAGTTCACAAACCTTCATTGGAACCATTCACTCTTAATCTCGAAGGGCCTCACTCTATAGAAAAGGCATCCAAACTTCATAAGATCAAAGCTTAGTAGGACACCCAGACCATAAGCCCAAACATCGATCTGAGTGAGTTCATAAGAGAAGTAGACAAACATTGGGTTACTAAAGAGTATTTGTACAATCGACTTCATAAGGTAGGCGCAATGCAATAACGGGTACTAGAAGTCCTTCAAACCTCCTCATGCAGCCTAACTCTGAGATGGTGATCTACATGGACGAAATGAAAATGCGTATGGAGATCCTCCATGATGAGAAAGATAAATGTGTGAACCTATGCCGAGAATCTAGACGAAGGTTGCACACCCTAGAACACCAACTGAAGATGGCCTAGAAGAAAATTCAAGAGTTTGAAGAAGCGGCTATGCATAACCAAAAGAAGAAGAAAATGTCATCTAGCCCACAGAAAAAAAGGAAATTAGCATAGATGAATTTGTAACTTTTTCTTTCTTTCATGTAATAAGACTCCAGGAATCCAAAAATAATGAATAACTTGCCATTCTATTAATCATTTTTCAATCCTCTCCTTTTCATCCGTGTGATTCACTTGCATTTCATTCATTTGCATTCTTTGTCAAAATATCCCTATGCTAACTTGTTGAGAAGTAGTTTTTACCTAGGTCATTGAGATAGCTCCTAAATGGCAAACTTTCCAGAGAAGCCCCATCAAAACTCATTCTCAAACTGGGATGGCCAACTTAAGGAACAACAATAATAATGGCAACAGCAACCTTGAGGTCATTGACTCCACGAAGTTGAGATTCCAATCATTGGAATAAACAATGGGAAAGATGGCAAATTAACTAAGCTTTCTTGCTGACAGCATCTTTCTGCTTAGGTATATAGCCCCATCAAATGAAGAGCACTCCAAAGCCCGATATAGAAAGAATACTGAAGCCCCACCCCTTGAAACAGAAGAAGCTTACCCTAAAGGCAATCAAGGTTTTGAATCCTTTAAAATTGAAGGGGTATTTCCAAAAGCTAACCCAATCTTTGAGCCGAATACTTACTCATTCCTAAACAACCCGAAGCATGAAGCTAACCAGGACATATTAAAGGAGCTCGAGGAGCGGTCAACTCAACAAATTACCGAAAAATGAAAATGCTCAACTGGTATGATGGATTTGAGTACGCTAGAATAACAAACTTCTCTGTGTATGATTATGGAAGCTTCCCAGAAAAATTCAAAGTACCTAACTTTGAAAAATGTAACAGGATTGGATGCCCCAAGTTACACACTCGGCTATATGTATGTGAGATGGGTAAGTATGCATAGTATAATCAACTCATGGTCTAGATCTTTCAGGATAGCCTGACAGGCCCCACCTTAACCTGGTATGCCCAGTTGAACATAAATCAGGTGAATACATGAGAGAAGCTGGCCAGAGTGTTCTATGAGCAATATAGATTAATGTTGAAGTGGCACCAACAATGATGGATTTGGTTGCCCTAAGGAAAAAGCACAATGAATCCTTTAAAGAATATGCTCAAAGGTAGAGGTCCCTAGCTGCAAGGGTATCTACTCCTGTGATTGAAAAAGAGCTGACGGCAACTTTCATTAACACTCTTAAGAGGCCTTACTTCGGTCACTTGATCGGACAAGCCTCCTCTAGCTTTGCAGAAATAGTGGTAGCGGGGTGTCGAATTGAGAGTGCCATTTCCTCTAACAAGCTATAAGAAACAGCAGATAGAAAACCACCCTTTGCTAAACTTACCACCAGCAAGCCTAAAGAAGCTACTATCAGCATGGTCAACTCGAATGCAAGACCTAACTCCCAAGTTTCTTTTAGGACAAATCCTCCACCAGCTCAACCACAGTATAATAGCCAACTACAGGCTAACAGAGCCGCAAGATAGTTCACCAGAATACCTGTTCTACTCAGTCAGGTGCTCGAGAAGTTAAGAAGAGATAATCTGCTCTATTCTGAGGCTCTTAGTGAAAGGTACAAGCTAAAGTTCTTTGATCCCAATGCAAGATGTCAATATTACCTAGGGCAAGTGGAACATTCAATTGATTCATGCTAGAGGTTGAAAAACAAAATCCAAGAATTGATCGTGAAGGTACAGTACAACTGAATTTTGTAGAAGCTCCTACCCCAAACATCAACAACAACCTACTACCAAACCATGAACCTGTCATCAATATGATATTTGACTACTTAGAATCTACTATCAACATGATAAGTCAAAACTAAGAACTAAAGGTTTATAGGTTCTACAAAAAAGAGGTCCCACAAACTAAAAGGTATACATTCCATGTACCTATAGCTCCCAAAAATTATAAAGCTACCCCCTTCAATTACCAGGAAATAAACCAGGGGTAATCAAGCTCACTTGTAGGGGGGATCACTCACTCCAGCAGAATCTACGATCTAAAGGAAGACTTGAAAATGAAGGGCATACAGGAAATGCCAAACACCGAATAAGCTAAACATGAAGAAGGATTAACTGTCTTCACCAAGATGATCAAGTCTAGTAAGTATAAAATAATGGACCAGCTCACTAAGACTCTGGCACAAATATCATTCATGAGTCTATTGATGGCATTAGACCTACACCGAAAGGCCTTATTTAGAATACTAGGGGATGTCAAGGTCCCTCGTGAAATCCCGGCTGAAAGGATTGGCTTTGTCACCAATTCCATCCTCACCATAGATCAATTTTCCTTCTCTACCGAAGAACTAAGCGAAGAAGGTACCCAGCACATAAAGCCTCTGCTCATAATAGTAAGGATAAATAACATCATCACAACAAAAGTCTTCATCGACAACGGGTCATCTCTAAATGTTTGTCCGTTGGCTACCTTGGATCTATTGGGTGTCGATACAATTGCTATCAAACCTAGTTCAACAATGGTAAGAGCTTTTGATGGATCTAAGAGAGAGATAATAGGGGAAGTGGACTTACCAGTTGATATCGGCCCACAAATGTTTAGCATCCTATTTCAGGTTTTGGACATTCCAAGGACCTTCGATCTGTTATTGGGAAAGCTTTGGATACATTCAACAGGGGTCATACCATCAACTCTTCACTAGAAAGTTAAGTTCATCTCCAATGGCCAGCTCATCATAATTTTGGGTGACTATGATTATGAAATCTATAAAAGGACGGCCATACCCTATATTGGTACAGAAGAATAAGAAGACTTTGGACACTAAAAGTTTAATGAGGTGTGCATGATCATTAATCAGTAGAAGGAAGAGAGGCTGAAATACAAAGAAGGCCAATTTGGGTCCTATGGGTGAGGATACATTCCAACCCCGATAGAAGAATTGCAAAGAATGCAAGCCAGGGGCAAAAAGGCTAATAGGTTGTATCATGCTCCAATGAACTTCCCACCATTGTTAGAAACTTTCATCAAGACCAAAACCCAAAACTCAAAGCCTACTAAAGAAGGCACTTCTAACAACAATGAAGGGGCTGGCCTAATCAACAAATCTCATCACTTGAATAATTGGTTCTCCATCCCTGTGAATAACAATAAGTCTTCCCTAGGATCCAACGACTTGAATAAAGGCCATAGATACCTCACGCAGATAGGCAATGTGAATATTGATATCACTTTCGGCTTTACTGGGTTAGTTGTCGGGAGTGATGTTAATGACCATAATGACATACAAGAAAGCCGGCAAAAACATGAAATGAGTAGAATTTCCATTGATGAGCCAATAGAGACAATTAATGTCAGTACCAACAAAAACCCTAAGGTATTGAAGGTTAGGGGAATTTGGAAGAAAATCAAAAGATAGAGATGACTACATTACTATCCTAATACCAAGATGTATTCGCATGGTTTTATGATGACATGCTCGGATTAGACCCATCGATCATAGTCCATTACTTACCCACATAAGAGGATATCAAGTCTTAGAAACAAAAGTTTAGAAAGTTCCGATAGATATCTTGTTGAAAATCAAGGAAGAAGTTAGAAAATTATTAAAAGTCGACTTCATTGAGGTATCTGATTATTCTAAGTGGATAGCGAACATAGTATTAGTTATGAAGAAGAATAAGAAAGTTAGAGTGTGTGTAGACTTTCAAGACCTCAATTAAGTAACCCCTAAAGATAATTTTCCTTTGCCCCATATCGATTTATTGGTCGATAACACAGCCGGAAACCATATTTTCTCTTTTATGGATGGATTTTCTAAGTATAACTAGATTCGAATAGCTGAAGAAGATAAAGCCAAGACCACATTCATCACAACTTGGGGTACGTTTTGCTACAAAGTAATGCCTTTTAGACTCAAAAATGCCGGGGCAACTTACCAAAGGGCCATTGTAGCAATCTTTCATGACATGATGCACAAAGAAGTCGAAGTAACGTCAATGATAAGATTACCAAGTCTAAAGAAGGAGAAAATCATGTGGAAAATCTAAGGAGATTGTTTGATAGGTTAAGAAAATTCCAACTGAAACTCAACCCAAAGAAGTGTACTTTTGGGGTGACTTCAAGAATATTATTGGGTTTCATAATTAGCCAAAGGGGCATTGAAGTGGACCTTGATAAAGTTAAATAAGAGGTTTGTTGGGTCGTTTAAACTATATAGCTCGGTTCATATCCTAACTCACAAACAAGTGTCGTCCTTTATTTAAGTTGTTAAAGAAGAATGCCAAGATCAACTAAGATGAAGAGTGTGAGCAGGCCTTTACAATAATCAAAGAATACCTCATGAACCCTCCAATTTTGGTAGCTCCAAAACCTAGGAAGCCTTTATTCCTATACTTGACAATATTACTAGAGTCTAAGGGGTACATGCTTGGTTAGAAAGATGAAGAAGGAAAGGAATGGGCTGTATACTACTTGAGCAAAAAATTCACTGAAGGGGAGTTGAGATATTTAGAAATTGAAAGAACCTACTATGCTTTGGTCTGGGTAATGCATCATTTTAGACAATACACACTTTATTAACAAGTTAAATTACTGACTCAACACGATCCCCTAAAGTACTTAGTAGATAAACTGGCCCTAATTGGCAGAATCTCAAAATGGCAAGTGCTACTATCAAAGTTCAATATTACATATGTGAACCGGAATTTAGTCAAAAGGCAAGCTTTGGCAAATCAATTAGTAGAAAATCCCTCTGATAGCACTCTCCAAGAAGTACAAGTCAATTTCCCTGATAAGGGTATCTTAGTGGTTAGAGGAAACTCTGATAAAGGAAAGAATGACAAGCCACCAAAATGGAAAATGTTCTTCAATGGTACAGCTAACGTGTCTGGGTGTGGAATTGGGGCAATACTAATATCCCCTAAAGGAACTCAATATCCTATGGCCATAAGGCTCGTTTTCCCATACACTAATAATACTGTTGAGAATAAAGCATGCATCATAGAACTTAAGATGGGCTTAGAGAAAGACATTCAAGAATTAGAAGTATATGGAGACTCCTCACTCATTATTGGCCAAGCATAGGGAGAGTACAAAACTAAATATCCTAAGTTAGTGCCTTATCATCGGCATTTGATGGAATTAACGGAAAGTTTTAAAGAAGTCACCTTTAATCACGTACCAAGGACTTATAATCAATTTGCTGATGCCTTAGCTATGCTAGCATCTATGATCTAGATATTTAGTAGAGTCGAGATTCAACCCCTTATTATTGAAATTGAAGACAAGCCTACCTTCTACCTAATGATTGAGAGTATGAATGACCAAAAACCATAGTATCATGATATTTAGATGTTCTTACAACAAGGCACATACCCTGAAGGGGCCGAAAAAGGAGACAGAAAGATGATTAGGAGATTAGCCACTCAATTCTTGGTAAGCGAGTCCACCTTATACCGATACTCATTTGACAGTACACTCTTAAGGTGTGTGGCTAACGAAGAGGCTGAGAAATTAGTGAAAGAGGTACATGATGGTGTATGCGGCCCTCACATGAATGGATACATGTTGGCAAAGAAAATCATGAGGCTAGGGTATTATTGGTCAATGATGGAAAGTGATTGCATCAAACATGTTAGACACTATCATTTATGCCAAGTTTAAGAAAAGCTCTCCCCAATGCACAAGACTCCAGAGGGAAATTCGCCCCCAATTACGGGGGTCCCTATGTCGTGAAACGAGTATTATTAGGAGGGGCTTTGATTTTGTCCCAAATGGATGGTCCAGATATGAGAGACCCTGTAAATGCTGACGCTGTAAGATTGTACTATTCATAAGAAGTCAATAGGAAATTTGCTCAAAACGTGAAAATGCCAGTCATTTTGAACATCATTATCTACAAGTAAATTTGGTATCCTTAGCTATTGTCATCGTTGGAATAATTACCCTCTCCCTGAAAAGGTCCAATTCCCTTTACCCCATTTAATCGAACCTATACACTATAAACACAAAAGGAGTTAAGGAATGAGATCTAGAACATTGGTAGTTAATAAAATTCTTTAAAATACTTTATCACAGATTGACATCGAACAACTAAATCTGATTGATGAAAGGAGATTGATGGCCTTGTGTCATAATCAATGTTATCAACAAAGAATGGCTCAGGCCTTCAATAAAAGGGTGCAACCTCGTAACCTCAAAGAAGGAGATTTGGTGTTAAGAAAAGCTCTCCCCAATGCACAAGACTCCAGAGGGAAATTCGCCCCCAATTACGGGGGTCCTTATGTTGTGAAGCGAGTATTATTAGGAGGGGCTTTGATTTTGTCCCAAATGGATGGTCCAGATATGAGAGACCCTGTAAATGCTGACGTTGTAAAATTGTACTATTCATAAGAAGTCAATAGGAATTTTGCTTAAAACGTGAAAATGCCAGTCATTTTGAACGTCATTATCTACAAGTAAATTTGGTGTCCTTAGCTATTGTCATCGTTGGAATAATTACCCTCTCCCTGAAAAGGTCTAATTCCCTTTACCCCATTTAATCGAACCTATACACTACAAACACAAGAGGAGTTAAGGAATGAGATCTAGAACATTGGTAGTTAACAAAATTCTTTAAAACACTTTATCACAGATTGATCCCCCTTAATGGGGAGTTTTATTGTCTATTTTTTCAAAAGAATGCGAAACTCAAATAAGGAATCACAGTAGATGGGAATGAGGCTTTTAGGTTCTAAAGAAACAAAAACAGTGAGTAGTTTTTCCTACATCGGGCTAATTTCCATAACTTCTCTGAAAAGAACTAGCGAAGTCACGAACGTTATATGACAAGAACATCCGGGTTGATAATAAGGGACTAAAATAAAAAGTTAGTAATTTTCTGATAGGGGCTTTTCAAAAAGGTTTAATAGATTGGGTGCTATCGATAAAGCTCGGGTAAGTATTTCCACACAATGTTAGCACACCAATTTTTTTCTTACATGTAGACCAATTTTTACTCCCAACAATTTTTTTTTAACCAACCCATAAGGCATTTATTTTCTACATTTAGTGTTTCACTAACCTATGAAGATACAATCCTAGCTCGGTTCATCCTTCCAATCCATAGGGTCTCTCTATTCACCAAATTTCTTGCAAGCAAGCTCCTTTCTTCACTAAGTTCTGTAAGGCATTTCCTTTCACCAGGTTTCTCTTAACCGACTTATAAAGCAATTACCTTCATCATCTTCTTAACTAGCCTTTGAGGCATTTTCTCATTTTATTTTTGGGGTCTTAACCAGCTCTAGGAGCGCTTTGCCCACCTTGGTTAGTCGACTCATTAGGATACGACCAAGTTTGCTCATTCTTCTTAGGATCCTAGCCAACTCTAGGAGTGCTTCGCCCGCCTTGGTTATTCAGCTCATTAAGGCACGACTAGGTTTGCTCTTTCTTCTTAGGGTCCTAGCTAGCTCTAGGAATGCTTCGCCCGCCTTGGTTAGTCAGCTCATTAGGATATAACCAAGTTTGCTCTTTCTTCTTAAGGTTCTAGCCAGCTCTAAGGGCGCTTCACTCGCCTTGGTTAGTCAGCTTATTAGGGCACGACCAAGTTTGCTCATTCTTCTTAAGGTCTTAGCTAGCTCTAAGAGTGCTTCGTCCGTCTTGGATAGTCAGCTCATTAGGGCACGACCAAGTTTGCTCATTCTTCTTAAGGTAGCTAGCTTTAGGAGTGCTTCGTCTGTCTTGGTAAGTCAGCTCATTAGGGCACGACCAAGTTTGCTCATTCTTCTTAGGGTCTTAGCCAGCTTTAGGAGCACTTCGCCCATCTTCGTTAGTTAGCTCATTAGGGCACGATCAAGTTTTCTCATTCTTCTTAGGGTCTTAGCTAGCTCTAGAAACACTTCACCCACCTTGGTTAGTCAGCTCATTAGGGTACGACCAAGTTTGCTTATTCTTCTTAGTACATTAGATAGCTCTTAGAGCACTGTGCCCGGTTTACCTCAAACATGACTAGACTTCAATTCTTCTTTCAGTTTTTCAGCCAACTCTTAGAGCACCACCTTCTCTTCTCCAAATCCCTAATTGATTGGACCTAGGATAGCTAGCTAGCTTGCTATAGCATTTCTTAGAATAAAATCCGCTCTTGGGGCAAAAATAGTGTTTTTTTATCTTTATGGCAAAGATTTGCTCAAACTTTACCACAAAAAAGGGTAACTGTAGACACTCAATTTTTACTCCCCTTTTATTTTTTAAATTAGGTTATAGGGTCTTCAAAAAATAAAAAAAATTAAAGAAAGCCCAAAAATAAATAAATAAATAAGAAAAAAAATGAAAAAATTTAGAAAAAAAAAAGGAATTTTAGAAAAATATTAAAAAAATAAGAAAATAGGAAAAAGCACAAAAAATAAGAAATTTAGAAAAAAAAATAATAATACAAAAAATAAGAAATTTTGAAAATTCACAAAAAATTGAAAAAATAAAAGATTTTACCAAATAACATTTTATTAGAATAAATTTGTAATTTTAATCTAGGTTTAGGAGTTGGGCCGTTAAACTTAGGTTTAAATTTAAATTTAGTTTAGGCTGAACGAGTTCATATATGCAATTTAATTCCATATATAGATAAGGCACAGGCTAATAGCTTGACTGTTAAGCATATGGGAATAATACTAGTATTAAGCATGAGGTCTTGGGTTCGAAACTTAGCAAAGGCAGAGAGGTGTTTTTCTTATTTTTTCAATCATATCAGGAACTGCCACCTATTAGGATCTGATTACGCTATGTGTCTTGATACGTAGCATACTAGGGTTGGCTAGTACGGCTAACGTAATGCCACGTTAGCCCATTTTTCGCTCTACTTCTTTCTTTTTCCCTTCATTTTCCTCTCTTTCTCTCTCTTCCCCTTCTCTTTCCCCCTCTTTCCTTCATTTTCCCCAGATTTCCAGCACCTTCCTCTTTAAACCACCCACTTTAGTACGATTTTTAGACTCTTTTTCATTGCAATTTCACTAAATCAATGTAGAAATTACAAACTAGACATAGCCTACTATGAATTGGTGCAGAAAACGCATCCAAGTTTGGTCAATTACGCATTCAAATTAAGCTTTAAAGATTGGGAAAAAACTAAAAATTCAACCATTCCCATTAACTTTAATCCAAGCTTTCCTTTGTTGCTGGGTTGAAATTCAAGTATAAATAAGGGCTTAGGGACATCAATGAGCAAGAACAACCATTCATAAGCAGCTCCTAACCCTTCTCTCTCTCTCTCACAACCATTTTCTCTCTCTAACCCACACTATCTCTCTTCAATTCTCTCTCTCTACTCTAACCTAAGCCCAACCACCGCTACGGCCGAACTCCCCTTAACTCAAGCTCTCCAACTTGACCATCCTCAACCACCGCTGTGCCCCTTAGTAGCTCCACCGAACTTGTTACCACCCTAAACCCTAACCACCGAACCCCCTCTCCTTGAACCATCATCAAACACCACCTTAGATACTAACCAACTACACAGTCGAATTCCCCACACTCCAAAACCTTTACCCCAACTAACCAACCATGCCCAACAACTTATACGCAACCAAAACACCACCGCTACCCACGGCACATTTCTGATCACGATCGAAACGATCACCCCAAGCCTCAGCATTTCTTTTACCCCCGCTAATCCTAATCAGAAACACACAAAAATCCCTTTTCCCCTTCGATTTAGAGGTAAGATCAAGCTAAATCGTGCCTTGCTGGTGTTATTGAAGAGGAAACCAAGATCCGACCCAACCTAAAGGTTTGACTTGCAACCCGATCCAACAACCCAACTCAATTTGCATCCGACCTGACTCACGTTTCATTTCTGGTTTGAGACTTGTTTTTTCTTCTTCTTTTCCTTTTATTTTTTATTATTTTTTTCATTTTGTATTTTTATTATTATTTTTTTTTGTTACTATTTCATCCATGTAAAATGTAGATGTAAAAATAAATAAAAGAAAGAAAAGAAAAATAAGAAAGGAAAAGAAAAAACAAGAAAAAGAAAAGGGTAATTTTGTATTGTTTTATTTTACTAGTTTAATAAAAATAAATAGAATATAACAAGTAATAAATAAACTAGTGATAAATAAACAAAAAATAAAATAAGAATAAGAATAAGTATTTGTTTTATCACTTAGAAAAATTTAGTTTCTAAAAAAGATAAAAAATAAATTGCCCATTTTCAAATTAGGACCCTTTTAGATTTTTTTAAAAAAAAAGAAAAATAAATAATTAAAATTTTCAATTTAGAACTTTCATTATTTCTTTAGATAAATTGAATTAAAAACATAAATGTGACATGTTTTCAAAATTAAAATTAATTTAATCCACTAAAGTTTTCATAAAAAGAACTACATACGTTTAATCCCGAATAGCAGATACGTAGGTACCTATGGAGCGACGATAAAAATGAAGAAAACTAAATTTTTCCTTTTTTAGTTTAAATTATTTCATTTGTCTAATTATATTAGTTAAATTGAGTTTTATCTTATAAAATAAAAAGGTGATTTTTTAAGATTAAAGTTAATTTTGGAAAATCGATGGTTCCCGTAAGGGTTTAAAAGTCCTAACTCCCGGATCCAACTTCTCTGGTTTTCAAAAAAGCCGTTTGATAACTTGGTTTTTTAAATCGATAGACTGGTAGTTAAGTTATAAGTAATCTACCAAGTTGGTTATAACTTAACGTCTTTTCCCGACTTCTGTTAGGTGTCTACTCCAAATCTTTTCAAGTTGAACTAAAGTTTTCTTTAAACCCTAGTCTAGGACTAGTATTAAACAGGTAAGGGTTTAATATTGGTCAGTTTAGAGAAAACCTATTTTTATAAAAAGAATTGGGAGGGTGAAAAACCAGACTCGACAATTATGTAGTGCATGATTATATGTTTCAATTTAGTTAATTTAAGACCAATACTGTTAAGTTTCTTTATTAAGTGATCAAACAAAGTCATAAATAGATCAATTCCTATTAAATTTACTATACAACAAATATTACATTATTATACTTTAAGGCACATTTACTATTGAGAAGCAATATCATATACAAGCATAATCTAACTCCATACAATATTTAATTATTAATAACAATTAATATTTACTATATAAATACATAAACATGTATGAAATTATTAGAAATACTCACTCGGCTATCCTCTAAGTCAAGGATCGTAGTAATTAGCCGTTAGGTCAGTATCAATCTCGTGATCACCTAATATTAAGGGAATACAAAAGGTGGTAAGTGTTAGAGTTAAATAGCTAAATTATTATTATATTTAGTATTATTTACTTATTCATGTGGAATTATCAATTTGAGTTTTTTGGCTAAGCATGTATAACTTTTTCGATGTAGTTCAAATTATTATGAATTTATAGTCTATTTTGATCGTTTTCGGATAAACTTTCTCGTAACGAGGTCTGTTTTGGACATTATAACCCGTAGTTTCAATTATGATATAAAAAATTAAGAAATTCATTATTTTGACTTAAATAATTATAAAATATTATTTTAAGTTTTTCTTGGTATAAGTACGGTTTAATAAATTTTTAAATATCATATTTTGTAATTTTTTATTTTTAAGTCTATTTTATAATATTTACTTATTTTTGCTAATTTTGAGGTTTAAAACTTATTAATTCAATTTTTTTCTACTTTATTAATTTTCTAATTAATTAATTATTTTATTATTATTTTTAATTGCGAATTTAATTAATTAAGATAAGTGATGACGTGATAACATAAGGGAATGCCACGTGTCACTTTTATACTTTTTCCACATTTTTTTTTTTTGTATTTTACGTCATATGTATACATTAATATTTATTATTATATTTTACTAAATTTTCTAAATTAATTATTCATTATAATTTCTTCAAAGTTACGGTACATATATATATATTCATATTTGTTAAATTACATTATTTATTAAATTAATATTATAGCATATTATGTATGTATTATTCAAATATGCTCATATTTGTACATATACGATACTATTCGTATATGTATGTTTATACATATAATATACTTACATACTAAAATATCTGAACCTTAAATATATTATATACTATACGCATGAGTATATATATATATACATGTAATTGTACTTTATATACATACATACATATACGGTTATATTACATATTTATATACATACTAAAATACTTAATAATTGTAATATTATATATAAATATATACACATGTTCATCACATCCATAGATATATTTGTATATATTAAAATACTTAGTATACATAGTATTATACACACATATATATGCCTAATATATCCCCTAAATTAGTAATTTGTGTATTTTATACCTACATAAATATATACATATACTTTCAATTACATAGTATATTTATTTACATGTAATAAAAATTGTGTAAATCTAACTATATGTATAATATACTATATAGTAAAAATACCAAGTATATACATATACATATACTATACACGCATGCATACATGTACTATATAATAAAAATACTAAGTATAAAGATATATATCTACGCGCACATATGTATATATATATACATAAACAAAGAAAATACATAGTATATACATATGTATATAAGTAAAGAAAATACAATATATATATATATATGTTATATGCGTATACATACATATACTTATACATAAGTTCTTATACAAATTATTTATAGATATTACTATAACAAGTATACTACACAAATGAATATACCTTAAACATCAATATACATTTATGAACATACATACACAAAAGAAAATACTAAAATTACAGACAACTCTAAAATATATGTATGTACAAGAATATATGAAGAGAATTAATATAAAATAAATATATTATATATATTACCTACCTAATTTCCTTAATGAATTGAAGGTAGTAGAGTTGCTAAGGATTCTTTTGCCTCTTCTTTGTTTCTTGTTCTTTTGAATTCACTAGAACAAAAAAATTGAAAGACAAAGAAGAAGATGGGCATGGTTGAGAAAATAAGGATGTAAGTGTTTTGTTTTCTTTCCTCTTAGTTTCTAGATGTGTTACAAATGAACACAAGGAGCAAATCATATGGTTAAAAAAAAAAAAAGGAAAATAAGAAGAAAATCCAAAGTACAATACGACAGTTAATGTGATAAGACACAAATCTTATCTTTTGTTTTGTAATACATAACTAATACATAGTAAAAATTAGAGAAGTAACACATATCCACTCACAATCTAAAAGGTGTAGGATGTGGAGGATAAAAGGAAAGAAGAAAAAAAAAACAAAAAAAAATTCTAGAGAAGAAATGAGAAGGAAAAAGGGGAAAAGAAAAAAAAAAAGAAAGAAAAGAAAAAGAAGAAAAGTGGAAAAGGAAAAAAATTATAAATTTTCCAATTGTAAATAATAAAACAATAACTATTAAATATTATTTAAAATTTATTAATTTAAATCGATACCATTACATTTATAATACTCACAAATTATTTTAACGTATTCACTAAAATTTATATACAATTACGTATATTAGTTGATAATTATCGACTAAGGTTTTATTACTATAAAGTTATATTTATTCATTTTATAAGTTTAAAATTATAGTTTTAGAGTTTTTGTCAATATTGATTTCAAATGTTTACACATACATCGGATTTAGGGTTTCTGTACGCAATTCAGATTTCGATTGAGTTTGATGGGCATTTATTATCGATACTATATTTGGTTTTACAATTTAATATAATTTTTATTTAATTTAATCTTATCGATCGATGATATTATCTAAAGTACTTTAATCTAATTTTGGACCTAAATAGCTAATTGCTTAGGGTTTACAGTAATTGTATTATAATATATTTTAAGTATTTATATAATCTTAGTTATTAATTTATACATTAAAAGTATGGAAGAAGATCCATGTGCCGGAAGGTTTTCCCTCTAAATTTTGCTTATGCTATCGGCTATTAAAAAAAAAAAAAAAAAACTAGCAATCCGATAAATTACGTACTGATTGCGTTATTATTCTATTTAAAAAGTCAGTCGTTGATTAAGTTATTATGTTCAATTCTTATCTTATATCAAATTTGTACTGAAATAAAAAAAAAAGTACATGAAAATAAATAAATAGTACAAATAGCTAGTTTATAATATAATCATGCTTATTCATATTTTTGTACTGTTTTCTTTTTTCCTAAAATAATGCATTATACCGCATTTAATTTAGAGTTTGCAAACAAAGTTTGAAAAGCAAAGCGGGGTTAATTTGGAGAGACGGCGGACGAGCGACACGAAATAGATTTTTGTTTAGAACTCTTTTGGGATCATCTAACCCGTTTGAGGATAGACATGGGGTGGAGAAGTCACGTGGATCGTTTGCATGGAGACATGGGCCGTGTGAAGATGGACCAGGCTACTCTGACCCAAAAAATCCTAGTTAGTTCAGCACCAGAAATATAGCTAATGCATTATTTGCATTACAGTTACTTTCCTTTTGCTATCTTTCAGTTGTTTGAGTTGTATTTGAAATTCACTTCACCCAAAAGGAAGGAGGGGAATTTAAAAAAAAAAAATTATGTTAATAGGCATTTTTAGTACAAGCATTAAGCCTCAAAATCGATTGGCCCAAGATTTGGAATAAGCTCCAATAGCCCACATGCACTGATCTATAAAATGATACATATCTACTTTATTAGATATGCTTTCTTATTTAAAAATGATTCAAATCCGGATATGCAAAAACATATATTTCCTATGATATCTTGACTCTATCACCTATAGTTAGTATATGAGCCCTAAGCTCAAAGGACCCTCTCTCTCTCTCTCTCTCTCTCTCTCTC